>OZ007554.1:6047500-7295000 GCA_963931855.1 Philhelius festivus | reverse complement strand
ATAAATTAATCTTAGTCTTCTTGCATCAGTCTACGTATATGGTCTCTTCTCTTCCAAGGAATTAGCATGAACTATCATAGTATCCAAATATTAATTATGCTATAATACAAAAAAGGCGTCAGACATAAGGAATGAACCCAATTACCTCATCATAAGCAGAAGCACGTACGGAGTTATAGAAGGTGATTTCAACGCTACACATCACCGATGGATGGATACACAGGATAACAATGATGGAAACACTATTGTCGCAACATACAATTTGGGTTGTATCCTATACCTGAGTTGTAAAACTACGTCTGCACGTCAATGCCGAAGGACTCAGATCGTGAAACTGTGCTCCTCTCAATACTTTCCAGCATCAAATCATTTTCTTTAATCATGTACAATGTACATCAACTACTCGAAGATTGATTCATCAATGTCTCTTTTGAGTCTAGCTGGATCTATCATTCAACCACCGGAGAATAGAAAGCTTCAGCAGCTTTTGGGAGCCAATAACAACAGAAAGCTTTAAGAGACAGATACCAATATCTGCTCGTTTATATCCAAAATCTCCGGCTTCACAAAAAGCCCGTAAGAAAGTTGCTTCAACGAATTTAACAAGAAAAACAGAACACCATCCATACTAACTACCTATACGGTGGAACACCACAATGACAACCTTCTGTAAAAGAAACTTCAAACCATAAAGCCCAGACTCGACACTTTTAAAGAACAATAGCATCATTGCCAGAAGTCATCACAACCATCCTTGAGGGATTTACTTTAAACAAAGACAAAACGAAGGTGTTTGCTGACTACTTTCAATGACATTTTTAAGCAATCCATCAGACCCTGAGTTCCTAGATGAAGTTATTATTTTCATAGAACGACCACATTCAATCTAAAGCGAACCAACCGACCACCTTGAATTCACTGATCTGGAAGAAATCGAGGAAATTGTTCACTATCCAAAGAAATCCAAAGGGCCGGACAACATCTCCAACTTTGTCCTCAAGAGACTACTTTATTCGATGATGATCTTTCTAGTAGTAACCACCAAGCGACAGCAACGACAACAAGTGCCAGAATTAAACAGGGTTCTAAGATGGGGCTATTACTCTTCAACATTTACACATCAGACATAATACGCACAAACTCTCCTATGTTTGCCGATGATTCTCTCACGTACAGCAAGTCCATTTCACGGATTTTTGCTGCTAGAAATCAAATCGGCCAAATTCGAACTAATTGGTATCAGACGACCAAGTGATTCAAGAATTAGAGGAGAAGAAAAAAGCAGAGACACGAAGATTGACCTATGTACCTGATTTTTTTTCTATGAAATATACTGTTTTTGAGACTAACTTTGGGATTTCTTAGTTGTTTTTTAATCCATCACGAATGTAGCCATCCAACCGACCGGACTAGTCGGTGCCAAGGCCAAGTTTAAGTAAGATTTGCTTAACGACGAGAAGCCAAAGCAGAGGAGTTTAGACTGCACCTTGTGGAGTACCTTAATACGACCTTCCTCGCTATCACCTATTTCTGAATGTATAAGTCTACTTTGATGCAGTCTATTCAATTTTTCACTACCGGATCGACGTTGATTGAGTAAAGGGCTTGTTGAATTGCTCATTGTTTTCAACATTATTCAAGGTCAATTCTATATCCAGGAATTCTGCCAGTGTAAAGTCTTTGAAGTTAGTTAAATTTTCGATTAAGCTGATCACTTCATAAAGCGTTGTTTTAACAAATTAGCCCTTAGTACCATTGCACACCATTGTTTATCTTTAGGCCCTTAACTATCGAACACATCTTAACACTCAGTCAATCTTTTCTTTGTTTAACAGCTTGGCTGTTCGTGACAGCAGAACTAACAAAAAAAAAAAAAAAAAAAACACTCAAAATAATACATAAATTAACAACTATTTTATTATAAGCCCCATTTGAAAGTAAAACATTTGCTAAATAAACTATAATCATAAAATTAAAAACATACTATAAACAAAATCATGTGGAAACAAATTGAGGAAATCCATTTTTTAATTCTTTTGACGTTTCTCTAATATTCTTCTTATTTACGGTCATCTTAACGATAACAGCGCCAGTATTTATATTTACCATCTACTTTTCATTATAACGATGTTTTTGTTTTGTCGATGAGATCCGTGAAACAGAGTCTAACGGGCATGTTATTTATTCGATTCATTCGGATTAAAACTTATATCCGGATGTAAATTATACAAATTCAATGTAAATACTTCCGGTTTTAAGTTTAAATAAAGATGAATTGAAAGAAAATATGGCGGTAAGTTCATTTTACAGAAAAGCGTAAACTGACCGCCAATAACGTACACACAGTCACAAAAGTAAGTATACAACCAAGCTAATACGTAAATAGACGAAAAAATACCGTTAATATCAAATCCATATCTATTCTCTGCATATGGCACAAGTGTCTTGTCATACACATTACTGCTGTTAAGCAAAATAACGGTACAATTTGTATCCACTTCTTTGCTATCTCATTATTTGTAATCACGGGTAAAAAAAATAGGTTACAAAAGTTAGTATACAGACAGTTTTTCTTATGTGATGTTGCATCAATAAAAACTTTTGAGTCGATTTTTTGTTTTTTTATTAAAAAGGTAAGGCAAAACTACTAGACTAGCCTATTTCAGTTCAAATTATTCCTTTTAAAATTAGAAATGGCACCACGTGGAGAAGAGCTCTCCTTGAACTTACAAAAATTAATAGTTAAGTACTCAAGTGAAGGAAAGTGGATTCGTAAAGTAGCTGTACTTGTTGATAGGAGCCCAACAACCGTCCAAAAAATATTGGAATAGCAGAATCAATGTGGAACAGTTACGAACACGGCTCGCAGTAGCCGCCCGCGAACGTTCTCTGAACATGAGAAGCGACTAATAATTCGCAAAGTAAAGAAAAATGCGAAAATAAGCGCACCAAAACTGCAGGACTAGATAGAAGAAGAGACAGGTAAGTCATGCTGTACCCAAACCATACGCCGCATCCTTCACGAAGTCGGGTATAAGGCTGTGCTATTAGGAAAAAACCATTCATTAGCAAGGTCAATCGCCAAAAGCGGATTGAATTTGCCAGAAATCATATTCAGACCGATTTGGCTTTCTGAATACCGTTATATTTTCTGACGTGAACAAATTCAACATCCATGGCTCTGATGGACGTGCAAAAGTGTGAAGAAAACCTAATACGGCGTTAAATCCTAACCACCTGACTGGAACTATTAAACATGGTGGTGGTTCAGTTATGGTTTGGGGGTGCTTGGCGGCATCTAGAGTGGGTAAACTGGTTTTTATTGAGAGTACGATAGATCGTTTTGGTTACCTCGACATCCTAAAAAATAATTTTCATCAAAGTGCACAAAAACTAGGTTGTGAGAGGTCATTCAACTTTCAACAAGATAATGACCCCAAACATACCTCGCAAATCGTGAGAGAATGGCTGCTATATAATGTGCGAAGGCAAGTCAAAACAACTCCTCAATCGCTAGATTTAAATGTTATTGAGCATTTATGGGATCATCTGGAGCGTCAAATCCGCAAACATGAGATAAAATCAAAAGTAGAGATTAAAAGGATCCTTCAAGAAAAATGGAACAAAATATCCCTAAGTGTTACCCAAAAACTTGTTTCGTCGATGCCATCGAGAATAAACGCTGTAATTAAATCAAAAGGTTACCCAACAAGTTACTAAATTCTAATATTAAGTTAAAAATGTTGTAATTTCTATTAGTGTATACTTACTTTTGTGATCAAAATTCTGAGAGAGTTTTAGTTTTAAGTTGATATCTAAGCCATTTTTTAAAAAAATGTTTTGATAATTGATTTTATGAAAAGAGAATAAAATTTTCTAAAAAATATACGCCAAATGTTTCATAACATATGCTTATTCAATTTTTTCCTCTCTGCTTAACATTTTGTTTCCTGCTGTATATGTACTTACTTTTGTGACTGTGTGTAGGTTTTATACCTGTAAACACCCAAAATCTACCGATGTTGTGAGATGGAGAAATCACTCTTTTCATAGTACCGCATGTACCTACTGTACTACATGTCTGCTTCGATAAGCAAAACACATTTCCATATAGTGCCGCACTCTTATCCTGATAGATATTCGGCAATTGACAATAGACAGGTTAATTTTAAATTGAAAAACTATGTCTGAGGGGCTTGGGGTTCAATTTATTTACAGGTTCAGCTCAAAGTTACCACCAGCACTGAAAAATGGGGGCAAATATTCTAAAACCTGCTGAAAATTACATGAGCTATTACACCTAAGTCAAAATTAATTTTTTTGTGCAGTTGCAAGGCAACCCAAAACACAATATTCACAGAATGAGTTAATGCAAGTTTCAAATTGTTCTTCTGTAAATTTCGATGAAGATATTTTTTCCGGACAAAATACTGAGTCAGTAGGTTATTTCAAAGAGGCAGAAAATAAAATATAGAAACACAGAACGCAGAAACACCAGGCAAGGAGACACCAGACGAGGAGAAAGAAGATTAGTTTTAAGCATACCTTCTAAAAAATTAATGAAAAAAATATAATTAAAAACTAAATATGAATACTAATGGGTGATGTTTTTGCTATTTTCTTTTTGGCAACACTGGTTTTAATAGCTCACGCACGTTTCGTGTTTTGTGTCACTGTCAAACATTTTGAGTTTGGTCTATAACTTAACCATGAATCGTTTTACAAACGAACAACGCTTGCAAATTATTGAATTTTGTTATTAAAATGCGTACTCTGTTAAGAAAGTTCATCGCGCGCTTCTTCCATTTTATGGTCAGTTTAATCGACCTACTGAGGCGGCTATTCGCGCTATTGTGACTAAATTTCGCACCAAATTTACATTGTTGGACATTGAACCACCAACACGCTTTGGTAGAGCGCGAACTGAGGAAAATATTGCAGCTGTATCGGCCAGTGTTAGTGATGACCGTGAATTATCGACTCGGCGCCGGCCGCCTGTTCGCAGCGATTGGGCCTCTGTTACTCCACTACGTGGAGCATTTTGCGGAAGGATTTAGGTGTGAAGTCTTTTAAAATACAGCTCGCGCAAGAATTAAAGTCGAACGACCTACCACAACGCCGTATTCTAGTGAATGGGCTCTTGAAAAGTTGGCCGAAGATCCACTTTTTTATCGAAAAATTGTGTTCAGCGACGAAGCTCATTTCGGGTTGAATGGATACGTGAACAAGCAAAACTGCAGTATTTGGAGCGAAGAGCAGCCAGAAGCATTGCAAGAGCTACCAATGCATCCAGAAAAAGTCACTGTTTGGTGCGGATTATGGGCTGGTGGAGTCATTGGGCCGTATTTATTTATGATGATGCGAATCGCAACGTTAATGTGAATAGTGAGCGATGATAACAAACTTTTTTTTTGCTTAAAATGGAAGAGCTTGACTTGCATGACATGTGGTTTCAACAAGACGGTGCCACATGCCACACATCACGCACTTTTGGGGCCGGTCAATTGGCGGCCTAGATCGTGCGATTTAAAGCCTCTAGACTAGTTTTTGTGGGGCAATGTTAAGTCTCATGTCTATAGCAACAAGCTCGCTTCGATTGACGCACTGAAAGTCAACATTAAAGCGTGAGATACCGGCCGAAATGTTAGAAAGAGTATTCCAAAATTGGACTAAGCGGATGGACCAAGTGAGGCGCAGCCGCGGTCAACATTTACATGAAATAATCTTCAAACATTAAATTATATCGACCGTACTATCGATTCAAATAAAGATTTCATAAAAAATCACTCGTTATGTGTACTTATAAAAAGATAAAATGAAAAGGAGTTTAAACAAAACAAGTGTCATGCGCCCATTGCTTAAATTAAAGTTTTACCAAAAAAGACCCGAGCAGCACCGGGTATTTTCAGCTAGATATTAATGCATACATATCTAAGGTACCAATTTAATTTTTAGCTTTGAAGGGCGTTTAACTTCTTGCCTGTTGACAAATTAGAACAACCAAACGCGCAAAAGCCTAATCTTCCTGCTTTAAGGTGTTATTAATTGCCATACAACAAACAACATTTATCAATTCTTTGGTTACCTTGTTTGGATTAAAACTGAAACATTAAAAAAAAAGAAGAACAATCCTTAATCTGTGATCTTTGGAATTAACATCTTCCATCAGACACCAACACAAACCAAAAGTCTCAGTAATTTAAGACAACAATTAAATTAAACACCAACATTTCCACATACCCCACCGGTGATGATCCTTGACTGTTAATTTTTACAATACTGCTTGGCTGCCATTGTTCAGCGTCGATGGCGTTAGCATTGGCGGTGGTGTTGGAGCGTTGATTTTCCTGTTGCTCAATCGGATGCAAAGGTGATGATGATGTAGATTTATTACCAACATTATCCTTGTCGCTGGAATACACTTTATCGCTATGGATAATTTGCTCCACCTTTTTATTTTTTGACATTTTCACAGGCTATTTACTTTTTTCATTATACAGTAAATTAGATTTTTTGATTATTTTTTTCTTCTTTTCACTTGTTAATGAAAACTTAGCACAGTTTGTCTCCTTTGAAATCGACTTAGAAAAAGTATGAGGCAACTTTCAAGATTGAACGAATCTGAAAAGAAAATTTCGAGTTTGAGTTTATTTTTTTAATTTAATTTTAGAGATTGTGAATTTTTTTTATGATGAAGAATGTGGGGTAGGTATGCAGATGTTGTTTTGGAAAGATATTATTCCCATTGCCGTGATGTTTTGAATTTATTTTTTTTTCGTCTAAATTTTATATAAATTTCACTTAAACTGTTGTTTATTTTTTACTTGAACCTAAGCTTCTCAATTACGCTAAAATGAATTTCTCTGAATTTGTTTTCCCCCAAAGGACCTCTTCAAACAGGTTAGGTATAGTTGCTGACGAAATGCATTTTATTTTTCGTCCACTTTAAACTTCAATTTTAAAATTGATATAAGTAAACAACACCAGAGTTATCCCAAAGGCAAAACAAAACTCACCAGCATCAACCAAACCTATAATTTGTGCTTGGTAATGGTTGCTAAAATAATTCAACAGAAGCCTTAACTCTCACGAAACGTCATTACATTTATATACGCCCCTAGTGATCATCCATCACTTTTTGTGCAGCAGACGGACAAACTTGTGCACCTTCGTCAAGAAGAAAATAAAAATAAAATTAAAAAGAAAAACACAAAATCTCCTTGAATTTCTTCATTCCATAAGCAAAGCGGTGCGGTTTTGTGGATGTACGACGAACTTCACCAGGACCCAGAGTAGTATAATGGCCCAAGTTAAAGGCTAAAGGCAAAACCATCACACCAAAAAATATAAATAAAAATAAAAAATAACAGACTACGAGTATGCAGCTTCTTTGGACGACAAGCTAAAATGCAAGGTAGAAGATGTAGAAGTTGAAGTGGAAGTACAGGAGATGCTATCGGATTGTATAGCCAGATTCTGACGAGGCAAAGTGGCAGCAAAGTGATGTTGCCAATCGATGGCTTAATCTCCGATCCAACTTTACATAATCCTCATTTCAAAAAGCATTGTTATTTTTCTTTTCAACTTCAGGGGCTGGGAAAGTTCTAAAATATGTAAAACAACAATTACACCGTTTTAATTGAAGCTGAATTAAGTTTTCTGTTGTTTTTGTTTTTTGTTGTGGACTGAGTTCTTAACTACCCTTTTATTAATCATAAATGTATAATCTTCTGTATTGAAAGTATTAAATCTATAATTCTTTGTTTTTTTCATGAATTTTTTGAGAAGGATGAAGACACGAAGTACATACCATCCCGTAACTTAAAAGGGGATAACTTCTATCTACCGTGTCTAAATTTGAGACCCTTGTGTCCTCTTTCTGAGATTTAGATGTATTAACCTCAGCACATTTTTCAATGAAATTTGTCAAATGCTAACATGGAATTTAACATCCCAACGAATGCTTTCTTTTTTCTTCAAATTATATATTTTCTTATTTTTTTAACATACAAATCTTGTACACAAATTCATTGGTCCTTCGAGCCGGATAAGATTTTAAGAAATTTGACAATTGAACAAAAAAGCATGGGTAGGTATAAAATTTCATCTAACAAAAATATCGTTAACATATGTCAATGTCTATTTGGGATTTGGGTGGAAATGAAATTAAATTCACGACTGGATCGCACGTACTTGCTCTTATGTAAAAGTACTATGGAATTTAAAAATTGCTTATAAATAAATATAAAACATGGATTTAATTAGATCAAAATGTTCAAATGCATAAAATTGCCGTCTGAGTATGACTTTATACAAACAAAGTTTAAAAATCGTTTTATTATTAAAATAACTTTTTATATAAGAAATGTCTTAAAATGTTTCTAGAAAAAAATAAAATGCACGACTGGGTCGCACGAACTTGCTCTTATGTAAACGACTAAGAATTTCAAAAAATGAATGTTATTAGAGAAAAGCTGTTCATAAACATAAAACTCATTTTTGAATAGACTATAAAACAACTCCTTTAGTAGTTGAAGCTAAAAAAGGATACCATGTGATTGAAGCAAATATTAGCTTATGCAAGAACAACAATTACGAGTATAAGGCTGTACTGGTTTCTTAAAAAAATAAGCTTTTATATACAAATTTTTTAAAACGTTTATAAGAAAAAATTTCGGTACGCCAATTTAAAGTTTTTATTATTTTTCAAATAAAAATTAAATTTACAAACAAAAATATTGAGCCCTTTCTGAGATATCGAATTTTCAAAAAAAAAATAGATTTTTTTTTCAAAAACTCAAAATTGAAATGCAATAATTTTTAGACTTTTTAGAAGCTTCTCTGTAAAATTTTGTATTAAAATCGGTTTTGTAGATAATGAGAAATTCTAAATTTGAAAAAATGGTTCTATGGTAGGTAGAGTCAGTAATATGTTGATTTCAATTTTTTTTTATTTGATTATAGATCGTAAGAATTATTCAAAAGAAAAAAAATTTGAGCGAAATTCTCGGAACCGTTTTCGAGAAAAATACGATTTTCGGAAACCATTTTTTAACATTTGTATGGAGGGTACCGTTATTTTTAGGAAAAATAATTTTTTTTCTTACATCTTATAATTTTTATTGAAAAACTTTTATTTATCAAGTTTTAAAAAATTCGAGCAGGGGGTTTTCAAAATATTGAGTTTTCAAAAAAAAAAATTTGAAAAATTTGAATACACAATAATATTGAACTTCTGTGGAGCCTTAACATAAAAAAAATGATCAAAATCAATGGTACCGTCTTTGAGAAAATCAAAAATACAAAAAATGGTTCCAAAGGGGTTTCCATTTCCATTTTTTGGAAAAGTTTTTTCAAACATTAGCTTTAGCTAAATGAAATTTTTTGAATTTTTTTTTAAATCTGTGGGACAGTTTTTGAGGAAAAAAAAAATATTAAAAAATTTCGAAAAAAAATCGTATGGCAGGTACCGTTATTTTTGGTCTTAAAAAAAAAAGAAAAAATTTGTGGGGGAAAAAATCAAAACTCATATCTACCAAGTTTGAAGAAAATCGGCCGAGCCCTTTAGGCAGACAGACAGACAGAATTGCGATACTCACTTTGTTGGTCTTCGCTATCATATAGTAATGTCAACTGTGATCAAAATCTCGAGTTCGATTTTTTTTCCAAATGCAGAACTTGCCCTATAGTACCTATATCGCAAGTAAAAATGGGATGCTAATTTTAAGCATTTATTAATATAGATTAGTATAGATTTTAGGAGATAATTTCAAAAACGATTAAGTACCGAGTTTGAAAAAACTCGGTTTAGGCTGTAGGTCGAGGTACGGTCATTCAGACATACAGAAATACAGACATACAAAAATAGAGAGATACAGACAAGCAGAAGGAATTGCCGGACTCACTTTGTTCGTGTTCTCTATCATCGTAATATTAACTCTGATGAAAATCTAGCGAGTTCGATTTTTGTTTTCAAAAGCAAAACATAAGTACTATATAGTACATAGTACATCACAAGTAAAAATGTAATAGCTAAGTCCACAAAAATTGGCGTATCGTACCGGCGATCTCACATTGACTCATCAGTTGACTGTGAGGGCTTTGTCAATACCCAATTTTTTGTTAAATTAATTTCATCTAACATCGATTTTTTGACAAAAATCCAATGTGAACTATATCCAACAAAGATTAAATTTCTAATCATTAAGGTTAGTTGCGCACTGGCAACTGTGATCGAAATCAAACAGATTAATCACCAGCTGAAAGAGTACCGCGCACTGCCAACTCTTTACTCTCTTGCGCTTATAGAAAACAGCTCAACTGTTGCGTATTAATTTTAGGCAATCGTTTAGTTTGTGTCAAAACACAAACTTTTTAGTTGCTCCAATCGAGTTGCTCTAAGTGCGCGGTGTCCAATATAAGCCTATAATGTTTCATTTTAGCAACTAAACAGTTACGAAACTAAAAATTGAATGTGCGCGCCTGGTCTAACGCTGCAAGATTTTACCAGTGGCCTGGCATTGTTTCCATATGAAGGTTTTTAAAATGCAAACTCTAATATATAGGTACTACTGAAATAAAAAAGTATAGAAGACCTAGCACTATTATTAGTCTTGTTGAAATTATTGATTTGGCCTTTAGTCCACAAAAATTGGTGCCAAAATTCGTCCATCAAAGCTCGATTATAATTCCTATATGTAGTTATAGGTATTCCAAAACACACTTGAGTCTCTTGGATAGAATCCAAAAAATACCTTTAAAAATAATAGAACAATAAGGGAAACATTTGAATCTCTCCTGCAGGGCCGCAATGTTTCTTGTCTTTCATTATATTAGCGTTATTTTTGTAATTAGTGTTCCAATGAAATAGCCAGATGCATTCCGAGCCTTAAGCACTTCCACCGTAATACTCGCTCTTTAGGGAATACCCATAGGACTACTCTTGAGACTAACTTAGGATGTGTTGTTAAGTTCAGATATTCTTTCTTAAGCCGCACTACACGAATTTTGAATACTATACTCGGATCATTATCTCCCTCACATTACAATATTCAGAAATTCAAAACCAATGTGCATCGGTATCTCCTTTTGTAATCTTCTTTTTAATCCAACTTTTCTAAAGGTTCGCACTGTGCTTAAACATTTTAAGGGTAGTCCCAATTCCTTCAGTGCATGCTAAATAGATTACAAGAAAAATACGAAAAATTATTACTATTAATTTGTATATCCATGGAAGGAAATTGGAAAGACCTGTCGCTCTGGTCTGTAAGCATTTGGAAAAAGAAGATTCCTTTCCAAATGTCCTTGATAATCAAAGCTTAATCCAGTTTATCTCCGCAAGGATGAGTTCTATTAATTTAAAATGTATCCGATATGGTGTTATTTCTTATTGGAAATTTGACCAAAACGTAGTCATCCACCATGACATAGTAACCTTCTTGGTCGATAATTTTTTCATCACCCAGCCAAAGTCACCCAAATACACGGTGCCTTTTATTTTGCGGGTCGATGATTTTTTCAATTACTTTTAAATGAAATACAATTTTAAAATTTATAATTTATTGATTGATTATAGGTCTTTACCATAATGTATGGACTATGGAATATGATGTGGAAGTAGGAAGCAGAGGCCTTTGGCCTGGGCACAAAAGCGAATTCTTTTAAGCACATTTTGCATTAAAATTTTGTACACTTCTGTTGTAATTTCAGGATTTTGGTTTTTTATCCCTAACCTTCAAGTGTCCCCATAAGAAGAAATCGGAACTCTTCAAATCAAGGGGATATTGGGGATTTGACACATGATTAACGACAAACAAATTTTCTACTCGTTTTCTAAAATTTAAGAATTATTTAAATAAAAACTTTTAATAATTTCAATCCGTTGTTGCCGCGTTAGACGCTCCATAATTAATTGATACCGACTACTCTCTACGACTGTCAAATACCAATTGATAAATTTAATTCACACAAAAATTGCAACAAAATACAATCGATCTGCTACATTAGCAGTTGTTCCACAGTGACAAACCTAACTTTATTTGCCAACTACTGTAATAATAATTTTGAAAAAGAATATCAAATGGACACTACTTATATGGATTTTTCAAAAGAACATAATGTTCTTACATAAAAACTTGAGCTAATGGGTTTCTATTCTAATTTGCTTCGGTGGCTTCTAACTGAAAGAAAGAAGTTTGTTGCAATATGTTCAAAATATTTTGAGCTTATTCTGAAGTACCTCAAAGAACCAATCTGAACCCTCTTCTCTTTCTATTTTTATTTACGAGCTTCCTAATGTAGTCTTATTTTCACCGTGTTTACTCTATGCTGATGATTTGAAATTATTTTGAGTAAAGTCCTGGGACCCTACTCTGTATTTCGTTTGGAAAGTGAAAATTTCCGAAAACGTATATTTGGTATAACCTCTATTTCTAAAGCCGAATGAAATCCACTACTTTCGGAATGGCGGTTCCGAATGTGGAATTTTCGTACCTGGTAATACGTTTCCGAATGTCAAAAGCATTTTAATACGGAAAATTTGTTTGAACAACAGTTGTGATAACGGAACTAATAAGGAATGCAATAAAATGTGTGTTTTTTTAGAAAATCTTAGTTATAATAACAATTTAAGCAAATAAATTTAATTACAGGGAATCTGCGACCAGAAGGGGGGAAAAGGGATATTTAAAAACCACCGATGCCAAGCAAACATCACATCACATCACTTCTCGTCGTTTTATTTCACTGATTTTAAAATGTACATATATGTATGTGTTTTGGACACAATATTTTTTCTATTGCATTGCAGACTTCTACAATAGAATTCCATGTGATTTGTTGTTGCATGCCAACGGAATAGTCGTGTCCTTTTTAGTGCTGATAGTCTCCTTGCCCTAAAAACTTTAAATTTACAGCCAGTTTCAAGACGGATGGAACTGCGATTCATCTTAAAGGAGCAAGAAGTCCATCTTGTTTTGAATTTAAAACATACAAAAAATCGTTCTTCGACAGGCGAAAGTTCTGTACAAAACTAAAAGAATAAACAATAGTTAAATAGTGAAGTGAACCTTTGCCACGAATAAAATTTTACCTTTAATAATTTACTTATCCCGTATAAGTTTTCGTTCAATCCGTTCTTCTTTAAAATAAATTCTTTCTTTAAAAACCACAATTTGCTTTTATCTGCCTTGTTTGTAATTTGTTTTGATTTCTTAATTTGACAAATCGCATGAGAAATAAGTCGACACTCAACACAAAAAAAAACAAAAAAGTGTATGCCTTTTTTGTTGATTTTAAGGCTGCTTTCGAAATGCTCTGTTTTATAAGCTCTCGAAACTAGGACTTTCTACAAAATTCATACATGTTATAAAAGAGTTGTATTCAAAGACAAAAGCAGCTGTATGGGATGGTTCTATTTACTCAGAATAGTTTGAAACTGATAATGGAGTAAAACAAGGTTGCCCTCTAAGTGCACTCTTTTTTTCACTTTTTATAAACGATGTGGTAACCTACCTCCCTGGTGGAATTCGAATCGCTGATTTAAACATCAATGTCCTTTTGTATGCCGATGATCTTGTGTTCTTATCAGAATCTTCAGAAAACCTCCAACTTATGAAAACAGAAAACAGAGTTCTTGATTTTAGCTTGCACCTTACAGAGAAATCAAATACTTCACAAAGTCTACTAAATGTGGCATGGCCAAACATCTTCTTAAATAATCGAATCAACCTTTCAGCGAAGTACAAAATATTCGAAGCCGTGGTAAGATCGACATTGTGTTACGCGGGTCAAGTTTGGGGAAGTGATGAATACGAGTCCATCGAAAAATTCCAAAGAAATTTCTTAAAAAAGATGTTCAATTTGCCTTTGAAAACGCCAACTTATGCACTTCATCTTGAAACAGGAATTCCTAAATTGTACACATACACACACTGAAGTTGCAGGCCGATTTCATCAGTATAAACATCTTCCCAAGAAAATGGTGTCATATGAGTTGAGGAATGAGGATTGGTGGCTGTCTAAGTGGAAACGTTTGGGAATCGTTTGTGATGAAATTATTTCGGTTGATACAAGTAGTCCAAATTTGGTTAAAGATCAACTATATCGTGTTATCTAGAAGTATGAAAATCTTGTTCGAGAGGAGTTTATAGTGAAAGCTCGGGAATCGGAGAGTAGAATTATTTACTCACAGCTTAATACCAACTTAATGGAGAAAAACTACCTAAGAACTCCTCCGTCTAATTGGAAGCTCACACAACGGAAGCCTCAAACAGTTCTGTTCACTATGTAACCTTAGGGCAAAAGAAGACTGTTTTCACTTTCTAAGTGTATGCCCAATTTTTACTGCCCAGCAGCGCCTTGTATACTACGGAAAGAGAACTCTGTCGATGCAGGAAACGATTGCGATTTTGAACGATTTCAACTGGAAAGACCTTTACAAATACTTAAAAGAAATTTCAACATGATAGAATGTTACTGATAACAGAATTCATTTAGTGAATGTAAATAATATTTTACTAAAAAGGAAAAAAAAAAGAAAAATTGGAAAAAAAAAGAAATATATATTTAAAAATTTTTGCTAATCGAGTTGACGGCAAAGCCATAGCTTTAAATTCAGAATGTTGTAATACGTGAATAATTGAATCACCAATTGAAAGAAGGGAATAAATCCATCTGATCTAATTGTTGGGAAAAATAAAAAAACTGAATAATTTCTGTATGTGACTGTTCTAAGATGCTTTTTTAAAATCACTTATATTTCTATTAGAAAAAGGGGTTTTTGTTTCTTTCTTCGGCCGAACCGATGGGTCTAGGTATAGAGATGACGTTTGCATCAAAATGTCATTTTTGGAAATTTTGGCCTTTATTCCCTTCTTTCAATTAAATAAATGAATGAATGAATTCAAATTCATTACTTACTTAATTCGACACTCGAAAAAACTTATCCGTAAAAGGTAAAAAAAAATATTGAGTATCTACTATTTTTTCCGTTTCGAATGTTTTACAGAGTACAAAATCAAAAGGGGAACGAAAAGCACTTTCAAATATGATTGACTTTCGGAACGAAATGCAGAGTTTGGGCCCCTGTTCTGATTGTGAATTTTTACCACCTGAACTGAATTTAATATATTTTCAACTGTCTTGATCTGTTTCAAGGCTTTTTAATAATATTTTTCAATGAATGTTCTCAGACACTTATATTAAGTTATTTATTATATTATATTTAAGTTATATGCATATTAATTAAATTTACAATGATGATCTTATAAAGTTGTCATACTTTAAGATATATAAACAAAACGCACCCTATAGCATATGAAAGTCACCCAACATATGTTATATGAAATTTTAAATAAATTGTTTATAAAGTGGTTAAATAGGTAAAATATAGAGAATTCCATTAGAAAAATAATTCATTTATCAGAGATTAAGTCTTTTTCCTTAATATTTGTGCAATGTTCTTTTTTTTAAATGTGTTGCATAGTTCATGAGATAGAGGTCGATTTTAAAAGTTTTTTTTATTTTTTAAATTACATAAATGAACATAGTTCATTTTTAAACTTGTTTGGGTTATGGGTTATTTTGGTTTTTGAATGGAATCTTTTATTGTTTAAATATAAAGGAGTTGTCTAACCTTTTTCAATCTTCTTTCTAAATGTTTAATTGAAAGAATTTTTTACACTAGATTTAAATTCAATAAAATTAGAAAATTAAATAAACTAACAAAATTTAAGTTGTTGTTTTTTCCTACAGCACAAAAATATTTGAAATTTCAATACAAAAATGTTTTTTAAAAAAAACATGAGTACCTACCCAAAAATATGAAAAATCAAAATTGTAAATATTTTTAAGACCAACACAAATTACGAAATAACTTCCGTTTTATATCTGTTCTTTTGTAAATTGTTTCAGGCACCCTGTCAATTGCTTCTCTTGAACACCAGAGATCACAAACAGTGAGATGCTGGATTTCGATTAAGGTAACGTCGTCATTTATTAAGGAGAAGAATTCTAAATGATTTGTTCGTTTTTCTTTCCATGAAAGAAGTACACTAATTTAATTTGATATCAGTTTCTATATACGAATAATTAGAAAATAGTTGGACCAGATAAGAAATTGTTTAAGAATTTATTCATACTACAAACGAATAAACATCAGACAGCTTTTTATTTTTTTTATTTGGGAGAATAAATTAAATAAATCACTTCCAAAGCGAATGTGTTATGTATTGATTATTATTTTTTCCTTCTGCGATTAGGACAAACTTTTATCCCAGATTGTTAAGAGCACCATAGATATTTTAAGATAAAATAATAACGATTTCGGAAATCACTGAATTCTTTTGATAAAAATGCAGTGCGCAAGATTGCAAAATATTCATTGACAGACATTAGGTAGGTACTTGTTTTTTATTTTATTTTCGCAAAAATAGAAATTGTTCTGTTTTATTATTATTAACAAAACTCACCTCAAACTATAACCGAAAAAAGAGCACATTTATTTTGTAATGAAACATCTACACTGTAATTGTATGACAAAAAATAATAATAATAAACTATTGCACAGAGACAGATTGTACGGAATTATTGTTGTGTTTTACGGAGAACAATACACAACAAACGAAAAGGACCTTTGCCACTGTTGAAACATTGATTTCCTCGAAAGTCCCTTGGCCAAAGAGTTTCTATTTTGTTCCACAAGGGGCACATAAAATCACTCAACACTTGATGCGCGGAATGATTTCGAGCACATTAGGAGCTATTAGCTCAAGAGAATGGAGAGAAAATTGGTTTGAAAAATTCCATATAGCTGGGGTATCCTTTGGGTTTCATTGCAGAGCTGTATGTAGATATAGGGCATATTATATTGAGGAGTGTGTGCTGGATTAATACAAGTAAACAAACTGAAAGAAAGCAAGTTGGCAAGTGTATAGAGGATAAGAGTCATCCTTACAATCGAAAACTGTGTAATTTTAACATATTAAAACAGATTATGTGAACAAAATTATTGAAATTCTGAAAAATAAATATTAATATTTAAAAGATGGAGAATAAATGATTTGGTGGAAACTATATTTTTAAATAGAAAAAGTATCAAACACAAATAAGGTCTTTTCTTATGAGTTATTTTTAACATTAAAAACTTGTAAGCCAATGCGCCTTGATTCCCATTTATTGTAAACATTTGACTTTTTTGGATATAAGCTAGTTGCATATTGAAAAAAAACTCGAAAACGAGACATTGCCATAAATCAGTAAGATCTTTGATTTGTGTGAATTGTACGTTTTTGGAAATGAAGTTCCAAAATATTTTAACCGTTTTTAGATGTCTTTTCGGCGTTGAATTTTTTAAGGAAATATACGTTTTGCGAGTTTAATTCATGAACGTTCAAAAATCTGAAATTTTAAGGGCTGATGGAAATGTTTCATGCAGATTCTAAGAGTAAAATTAGGATAAATCAGCTTTTATGTCTTAATTTCCTGCATTTATTTGTTTGTGTTTAAAATAAACAATCAGTAGACTTGGGCAAGAAATATCCTACTCAATCTTCCTTCCAACCTGTGTCTTACCCACGACGCACAGTGTGTTATTTTGCTAATCTAGCGGAACTTTATTGAAAAATAAATGTTTTTCAAATGTAACAAAATTGGTATCATATGAAATGTAAAAACTCCGGCTGTAGAATGGCAAAAACAAAAACTAGAAAACAACTGTATTTACCGCTAAAGATATTCAGAAACTTCAGCTTGGTTCAAGTGAAAAAAAAGTTAAATCTCATAGCTTTTCTTGTGTCAAGTTGATAACAGCGTGGTCAAGTGAAATATTAGTTGTGCAAATTCAAATTATTTTATTTATTTTTGGTTATATCTAAGAACTTCTCGGCGTAAGTAATGTTTTTTGTGCACTAACAAATAAAAAAATTAAAAATCGTTTGTTTGCAGACCTTAAAAGTTATGTTTTTACTATGTTCTGTAACTTTGTAAAGCGTTTTAAAAATGTATCCTCATGTATCCATCGAGTTATTAGGCCTTAAATCTCCGTTGGTATATTCTGTGTTAGAATTCATTTACTTTGCTTGCTTCTGGTTGCTGACCCCATACACATTTTTTTTCAATTGACCAATGTAGCGAAAATTAAAATTCAGCAATTTTTGGAATATGGAGAATTTCATCGAAAAAGGATCGCAACAAAAAAAATCTGATTATATTATGCAAGAATTCGGTCAGGCGGACACAGGCAATGTCCCTAAAGTGGTGCTCAAAACTCATGTGAGCTCAATAAGTAACAAAATGCTGAAAAGGTGGGATCGAAGGCGAATTCTGGAAATATTTGAAAAAGCCAATGAAATATGGTTGCGTAAAGATGCAAATCTACCACAAAGAAAAGAATAACATCAACCAGCTAAGGTGTGAACAGGTGGAGATCCCCAAAAACTATTCGAAGAATGCACACTTAGAGTTCAAAAATGTAAAATTAAGAAATCGGTTGGCTCAAAAACTCCAAATGAAATCGCACTTGCGGCTGAAATAAATATGAGATCAGCTGGGAAAAGAGATGCAGAAAAATAATTTATTGAAGGAGCTTGCAAATTATTCCCCTCAAATAATCAATCTTGGATTAAGCCAAGAAAAGGGGAACAAATTAATGTCACCCGAAGAAATCCTTGTGCTTAAAGTTAATACGAAAATGAGCACAGTATAAAGCTATGCGACATTAGCTGAAAGAGCTTAACTCAAATGTTTAACCGGCATATTATCTAGTCCAAGAAGCCAAAAAAGACTATGGCTAACTATTAAGACTGCAGAAGAAGCATTAACGGCCACTGATGTGTCTGCACAAATAAAATTGCAAGCTTTGCTGGATTTAACAGTGAATTGCATCATTAAAGCTGCAAACAATCTTGCAACCTTCCAATCTTTAGATACATAGATTTATTCTCTTCGACTTGCTCCAGAACGTATTGCATTACTAGAAGCTACAGATTCTGAAACGTCAAACTCGAATGAAGAACATTAATAGCTTCAATAGTGTATTTAAATAAAGCAACTAATAAATTAATAAATCAGAAAAAAAAACATTAATTGTTTTTTTCTAGACTATCCTTATAAACTATTTAACTACATTTATGTTTCAAAATAAAGCAAACAAAACAAAATACTAAAACTTCAGTAGGGATTTTTAATGTTTTTAGACTGGTCAAATGAGGGCATTTTCAAAGTGTCGTGTTTTTTCTAAATGCATGAGAAATACATTTTTAAGTCTAAGGTAAGCTTCTAAATCTCACAAAGCAACATAAAATTACATAATTTAACAGTTTTATATCAATAACACTTCATTTAAACGCTTAACGAATAAAGTTCCGCTAGATTGGCAAAATAACACACTGTGCGACGGTCTGGACAGTTAGATAAAATTTCGATAATTTTTTGTTTTCTATTTAGAAACGATTTCAGTCATCATACCTTACTTTATTTTCCATACGAACTTCTCAAAATAAATAAAAGTATCCCAACACCTTAAAAGATCTCTTATAATATGCTTTAAACAAGCTAACAACCTGAGCCGATCAGTGTGGACTGGGTGTAAACCTCACAAAACAGATCTTATCCTATTCTTTAGAAAATATAAAATTTTCTATATTAATAGGTATATCACTAACATTATTATTTTTTTTTACAATATCCATCAAGTACATAAACTTTAATAGATTAAACAATAGGTTTATATAATAATAAAATTGAATAATTTAACAAGTGATATATCCTTAAAAATTATTAAAAATCAAATTCTTACATGTAAATCTTGTTTTATTAAAATCGATTACGTTCTCATATTTATTATAATTTAACCGACGCACAGTGGGCATAAATCGTGATTTAAGTGGCCAAAAATATTTTTTTTTTTGTTTTCGAATCACATAAGTTTAATTTTAATTAATTAGAGAAATATTCATACGTTAAATATATGACATTTTTTTAAATAAATATGCTGAGGTTAAGAGAAAAATAAATTCAAAGTGAGAAAAACTTGTAAATCGATGTATGAAGCATTTTTGGCACAATTTTTATTTCCCGATTTTCTTGAAAATCCTTTTGGAAAGTAATCGAATTTATTACAGCTAATTATTTCACATATTTATATGTTATAATACCCAAAAAAATATAAAGAAACGTTAAGTAGTTAGTACCGTTTGATTTTGAAACACCCATCTTAATTTTACTCAATTTTCCAGTTTATAAAGGCGATACAAAAATTCACAACTTTTCACAACTTTAATTTGTTTACGAATTGAAAATTGATTATGTGCTCTATCGAAACTCGAAAGATTCATATCCGCATGTATCCGCATTTACGAGTTAGAGCGAAAAAACATCAACAACATCAAACAACAACTCTTCTGTATGCAAAATCTTACATGTTGTACTGTAACCATGTACCAAGACTGTCGTTCGTCTCCAATGGAGATGGCCAAACAGTTTAATATTCACCTATTCTGGATGCCGGGACACAGGGACATCCCGGGGAATTGTAATGCCAACGAACTCGCCAGATTTGGAACCGGAAATGCCTTTCTTGCCTTGCCCGTTAGGGTAAACATAGGTATGTCTGTACCTACAAGTAAACTTATGCTGAAGCGAATTGCTCTGGAACAATCAAACACAAGATGGCTTAACACTATCACATGTTTGGCGACCAAACAAATCTGGCCCAAACTGCATTTGAAGCGGTCAATGTATTTATTGTCCCTCAGCAGATCTCAGATCAGCTCCGTAATAGGTGTCATAACTTTACACTGTCTTATGGGTAGACACGACTCGGTGTACTATCAAACGATTTTTGCAGGAGTTGCTTGGACGAGGAGGAAGAGGAAACAATCCCACAACTTCTTTGTACACACCCAAACGCACACTTCATCTAGGAGAATATTTCTATAACGAACTAAGCGATCTCATAAATACAGACATTAAAAGTCTCCTTCGCTTCATTAGGACTTCCAAATGGTTTTAACTAGTAGGGAAACTTTTTGTTCCATATTAGATCGTGGTATCACTATGGACCTCTATTGGTCTAAGTGGGTCAGATGCTTTAATGACAGCCACTTTAACCTAACCTAACCTAACATACCATATTGTTTTTATTTAGTGCGGTTAGTAAATTTACTTGCACTTATTTTCTGTGCCAAAAAAATGGTATGCTCTACGAGTATTTATGTGGTTCTCATAAATTGTTCCGTTACATTTAATAATTGGATGATGGAAATGACAAAATTGATTTTCAAGGTTTTGGTTACTATTCTTAAACAAAGTGTTGGCTTGAAAAGGACAAAATGGGAACTACAAATTTCTTTTTGAGTGTTTTTGTGAAGACCCAAAGGGCAAACCTAAGAATTTCAAACAAATAGTTTACTGGGCACTATTTGTTGGATCTTCCAGAAAGTTCTTTTAAAATAAGTTTTGTATCCAATTTAAGTCAATATTGAAAAATTTGTCATCCCACATTAACAGGGAGAAAAACAACTTTTTTTAGTATTTATTTTAAAATCAAAATAACACATATTTGATAAATTAAACGCTATATATTGAAAGGTACTTAAATAAAGTTACAAATAAAAAACAAATTATAAAAAAAACTCAACCGGTTCAAAAGTTATGGATTTTTGACCACTTAAACCACGCTTTCTGCCCACTGTGCGACGAAGAAAAATACTTTGGTCTTATTTAAAGTTAGAAACCTAACATTCAAGAAAGAGTTAAAAAGGACACAGTGGCACTCTTCTCATGCAAAAAAAACCATTGGGAATAAATGAGGTCTCCATCCCTGCATTACTCACTGGCTATACACCTGGGTAATCAGACCGATTCTAAAAGCCGTTACATTAATTGCTAATTGCTTAATACTAAGCAAGGTCCAACGGTCATCTTGTCTGTGCATGTGCGGAGCACTTCGCACGACTCCTTCCGCTGCACTGGATATTCTGTTTCATCTAAATACCCTTCGATATATTCGGCAAACAAACGCCGGCAAACAGAGCTATTTTTCTAAAAGCCTCCTTAAAGTGGGTCATTAATGAAATTGGTGCCTCCGTCCTTCTGAACTTATTTGAATCACTTCCAAGTAACATCGATTACACCATTCCTCAGATTCAATTTGATAAAAATATTTATTAGCTTCTAAAGTTGCTATGTCTGGGTTCGATTCTCAGTCAAAGCAAAAAAGTTTTTCGTTTTAACTTGAAAGTATAAAAGCTAATCAACACTAAAAATTAGTCTGATGATCGGGTTGGCACCCGTGAAATAGCTATACTCGTAACTCCAGCCAATACTACACACTTGGTGGTAGTTCATTCAAGTTGTTGTTGTAATATTTAAAACTTTAATAAGGTAATAGTATCTACCATTCCACTCTGTAGATGTGCGATGTAATTTCTATTTAGCTTTATTCATTTCTCCTTCTTTCTTTCTTTTTTGAAAAAAAGAAAAAATATTACTAATTTTAGTTTCTTGTGTTTTTTAACATCCAGTTATAAGAGTGTACCTCAGTGTATGTTGGTTCCTTCTGTCAGTGTCCTCGAATCGTGTCAAATTTGCCTTAGTCTTCTAGCTATTTCTATAGAGAGGGTTGTTAACCAGACCATCCTCTGACACAAGCTCAAAGAGGAAAACGGACTCAGACATGATGGTCAAAAATTGGAATTGAGGGTAACAGATTGCAAGGGCAATACAAAACCCAAAACAATATGATCAGAAGATGGTTTAAAGAAACAAACAGTGGATGGTATTTATTCCAGTAGTTCTTAGCCTACAATTTTCTACTGAACCTAAGCTCAAATATAAGGAAATAGGTAATTTATTATGAAAAAAGATATACCCTCGTAGAGTTTACCTCTTCCTCATTAAATGCACTTACCAATAATAAAAAGGGCAGTGTTACGCATCTAGTACTCTTGTAATAATGGTTAGTGAGTTCGATTTTTATTCCGGACTTCATTGTTCGTGTTCTAGCTTCTGCCACCTAAAACAAAAAGTGACGGGGAAGTGACAAATCCTGAGAGCATCTCTTGTCTTCGAAATTGCTTTACTTATCCCTTCGGACTTCGCAGAAAATGATTGAGAGTTTAAATTCACCAAGTTCAAGTTTTAACTCTAGTTTATTTTTAAACAGACCGTAAAAACAGACGATAAATAAATTCATAAATTTTTTTTCAATTGGCGTGTGTAGAATTTGGCAGCCTGTAGCGGCCATGTTGTTTTGGTATTTGGTGACATCTGTTATTTAATATTCAGTATCTAATGTCCATTCCCATGGCAAGTTACACGATTGAAGATAAGAACTTTATTTATCAAATTGAGTGTTCGTTAGTGCAAACATTGTGGATGTTGCACTCATTTTGCGATAGACGTGCTGGCCCTTCACAGCCGACTTTTCAACTTTCTGTTTGCCACATTTGAAGTGATCGGTTCGGTATTCAATCAGTCAACATTCGTACGTCAAAGGGACGCAAGATCAACCAAAAACATAGCCGCAGTCAATGAAAGTGTACAGCAGAACCCGAGGCAGTCGGTTTCTTGCTGTGGATAAGAACTCGGCCTTTCGCAGTCTTCAACTTGGCGAATTTTGCGTTGGGACTTGGGTCTAAACTCAACTTGGGTCACATCAAACTGACCCAGGATCTTAAAGTTCATGATCATATACAGCGCCGAAGTGCTAGCGACGAGGCACATTTTGGCATGAATGGCTGTGTTAACAAACAAAATTGCCGTATATGGAATGGGACGACAATCACCCACATCAGGTACAGCAGGTGACAATTTATCCTCAAAAAGATAAAGTTTGGTGTGGATTTTGGGCCGTTGTTATTGTTCCGTATTTTTTGGAAAACGACGTTGGTGAGGCGGTCACTTTCAATGGCGAGCGCCAGAGAACGATGATAACCTATTTCTTTTGGCCATATGACATGTGGTTCCAACAAAATGGTGCTACGTGCCACATACCGGATGCCATAATTGACATTCTAAATGAACGATTTGAGGGTAAGGATATCTTTCGCAGAGGTGACGCGAATCGGCCACCAAGATTATGCGATTTGACCCCGCCAGACTTTTTCTTGTATAGGGCTTGCTGAAGTTGTAGGTCTATGGGAATAAACCACAATCGACCGATGCCCTTAAGGTGAACATAACACATGCCATCGCTCAAATTCATCGGGTTTTTGCCGAAGGGTCATTTAAAATTGGACCATTTGGATCCATTCCACCGTAAGAAGCTGAGAAAAGCATTTGACCGATGTCATATTTCATACATAATGGCATACAAAGCTTGATTTATTCCATTTTAACATCTACGTGCCCTTTTTGAAGAACCCTTTACAACTATTAAAATAACCAGAAATATAATATCAAACATTTTTCGAAAATGTCTACAACGATTTTGATTAAAGAATTTCTGTATTTAAATTAAGTATTTTTTATTTTGGACTTTCTCACAAAACGCTTATCTATAGCATTCCCAAATTTAATCAATTAATTTGCACATCAATTTAACCTAAAAGCAAAAAGATTTAACTCAAACACAAATCGGGTTACAGTAACTATTACCAAATCAATTTAATCTGTTTGCAATTAAAATTGATTTTCTAATGGCTTAAATCGATTTGTGCTTGGGTTTTATCCATATGCGTCTATGTTACGTTAAACGGATTTGCTTTTGCGTTTAATTAATTTGCAAAAGCTTTAATTTGGAGAAAAAGGTAAACCTTACAAGAAGTTTATAAACTACCTACTGCGTATATATGTAGATTTGAATTAATTTCTTTAGCTCGAAAGCGGTGTTTTGATATTTTTGGAAGCTAGTTTGTACGAGTTTATCATTTTAAACTTTAAATTGGTAAACCTTATTTGTTAGATATGTTTGGATTAAAATAGTTTATTTAAGGACTGTTGTATCCGATAATGCGTTGTTGGGTAGAAAAGAATTTCAGGAGTTTAATTAATTTAGAAAACAAATTTCACCATCTTTAAAATGTTTCTCCAATTCTATAAATATTTATGTTTATTTTACCCAATTAGTTTTTCTGTAAGACCTGAAATAAAGGCATATTTAAATTTTCCTGTACGAGTATGGCTTTAATTCCTTAAAACATTTATGCATATTCGTTTTATTTTTTATTATTATTTTGTTTTTCAAGAAACAATAAACCCACTCTAATTTGGATAAAATTGGCTGCATTCCAAAACAGAATCCTTAGAGAGGTGTTCAAAACACATAAACATACAAAAGTATAGAAACCCGTGGACGAAGGCATTTACTGAAAAATAATCCTTACTCAACAATGGATAATGAGACTCACTATACATATCTATACAATGGTTTCAAAAATCAACTTTGAGTGCCTTATTCCCAAGGGATTTTGGGTTTCGTTTTCTACCTTCTTCGAGGATACAATAGTGTCCGTGTCAGTTTTCAGAGAAAAAAAATAATATTGTATCCTGGATGGGGCAAGGATTTTTAATTGGAGCTCTGGCGAGACTAGACGGCTTCTACGTTGTAAATGTCTTCTTCATTAAAATATTAAAGATAAATTGAAAATATTTTATTTAGATACGTACATAACTAAACAGGTTTGCACAAAATATCGTTCGTGGCTGTATCAAATAATATCCTTTAGTTGCGAGGTACCTATGTATATATAATATGGATATTATCCACACAGAAATTATTTGAGTTACTTCATTGGTGGTAGGAAGTTTAATTCCCTAAACACGTCTACCTCTATCTACCTCACAGCACGTTTAATATAGAAAAACGTAGACCTTTAGGCAGGATCAGACACAGACAGTAGGAAGCATGGCATTTTCGTTATTTTAGCTGAGTGTTTTTATTCCTGTTTGATACCTACATCCTAGAATGGCAGTCAGCAAAAGGAGTGCATGCTTTAGTCGTTTTCCGAGTTTTATATTAAAACACTGTCTTTGGGTTGGTTTTTTAATTAAAAATAGAACAATCATATGACACGTTTAAGCCGTTTAGCGTTTACCTTTATTAATTTGTTTTTAAATTAAAAACAAATGAAAAAGTTATTCTGGAATTTGATAGTTTATAATCTATTAGACTGAAATCAGATTAGAAAAATATATTATCTCATATTAAGGTTTTTTAGTATACATTCATAAGGGCGATATAACTTACTTTGCGGAATTTATAAGCGGCGGCGACTCCTTTTTCCTTCGGTCCATTTCTTCTTCATACCATTAACTCATTTCTTATCAAAAATAAGCAAAATTAGTATATTCCCGGCCAAGGTGGTATTCCCATCATACTTTTCAAAAATTGCTCTTTAACACTCTCTCTTCCCCCCCCTCGGTTTAAACCTGCCCCCAAGAAAATTAAAAGTGATGAAAGACCTCTTTCATAGCCCCAATACATAAAAAGGGCTGAAAGTGTAAAGTTTCAAACTATCGTGCAATTGTTAACTTTCACATATTCCCAAAATCTTTGACAGCATTTTGTACGAAATTTTAAGTTTTCGTTGTAAATCTCTAATAAAAACAAAAGGAAGTCGGCATTGTCTTAATCGATTTCATTAAGGCTTTTGACAAAATTTCACTTAAACTTATTCTATTCGTCTGTCCACCCATAGGCCTAAACCTATAGTTTTAAGACGGATTTCTTCTTACATGCCAAACCGTTACTACAAAGTTCGATTCAGATTTACATTCTCTGATGATTTCTTAGCTACCTCCGGGGTTCCACAAGACATCCACTTAGGACCTATTCTTTTAATTCTTACTATACTAACGATATTGAAGTGGTCATCAAATATTCCCGTGTCTCTCAATAAGCCGACGATATCAAGTTTTTCAAAACCACTTAGCAGTTTCTCTGTGTGATGCCTGAAAAATTGCTTAGAGCTAAATATTTCGAAATTTCATTCAATCACTTTTTCACGAAAACACATCCAATCTCCTCCCCATCTTTAACTTCTCGATTATCAACCCATATCCACCGCTGAGTCAAATCGAGATCTTGGTGTTTTTTGTGATAAAGTGTTCAACTTTTTCACAAATATTGACAAGATTATTCTCAAAATAAACTCAGTACTAGGTTTTGTGAAACAATGCATGTCCAAAGAATTCTCTGACCCTTTAGTGATCCCTCCTTCTTGAATACGCCTGTAAAGTAAGGTCCCCTTATCAACAGATTCATATATCTAGAATCGAAAGCATTCAAAGTCGTTTCCAATACTTTTTGTCCTTTGTTGTGTGTTTTGGAATAACACTTTAATTATTTCTCCGTATCGGGACCGATTTCTATAAATTAACTTGAATACTTCGGAAGAAGGAAGAGCAATAAGCGATATTGTTTTTATTCATCGACTACTTTCAGGATCTGTTGACTGCCTAACTCTCAATTCCAATTCTTTCAACACTAATTCCCGTAATCTAAGAAATCATCGTCTCTTCTATCTGCCCACCCACCGTAACTCTTATGGCTCCATCGAACCTATTACTCGCATGCTTCGGAGGATTAATTGTAACTTTAACTAATGTTTCGACTTTAACCTTGGTTCAGTTTTCGTATTCATGCTTCAAACTCATTCCAATCGTAGATGTTTATTTATTTAAGTTTATTTATTTAAGTTAGATTAAGAATTAGATTATAGACTTTAAGGCCGCCTATGATAGCATAGCCAGGGTAGAACTTTACAAAGCCATGAGAGAATTCGGCATCCCAAATAAATTTATACGACTATGTAGGTTGACCATGACCAACGTAACAAGCCAAGTAAAAATAGCCGGATTGCTATCCAGACCAATCAACATCTTTAATGGACTCCGACACAAGGGGACGGTTTGGCCTGCCTCCTCTTCAACCTGGCGTTGGAGAAAGCAATCCGTGACTCTGGCACGGCAACAAGAGGGACCATCGTCAACAGGTCCAGCCAGTTACTGGCTTACGCAGACGACATCGACATCATCGGAAGAACCGAACAAGCTGTACACGATTCCTTCATCCAGATCGAGCAGGCGGCACAAAATCTGGGGCTGCACATTAGTGAAGGTAAAACAAAGTACATGGTGGCGTCGAATGCGAGAGGAACAGTTGGTCAAACAATCAAGGTTGCGGAGCACGAATTTGAAGTGGTGCAATCCTTTAAATACCTTAGGTCAATAGTAGCAGCCGATAACAATATAGAAGAAGAAATACGCGGGCGGCTTCTCACATCCAACAGAGCCTACTATAGTCTGTCAAAGCTCTTCAAATCCAGAAATCTCACCATAACTTCAAAACTGCTGCTGTACAGGACCATGGTCCTGCCAGTACTCACATATGGATCCGAGACTTGGGTGCTTAGCAAAAGGCACTCCGACCTCTTAGCTGCGTTCGAGAGAAAAGTCTTAAGGAGAATTGTTGGCCCCGTATGTGAGGAAGAACGATTCCGGAGACGGTACAATCATGAACTGTACGCAATCTACCTTGAAGCAGATATCGTGACAAAAATTAAGCTCGGTAGACTCCGGTGAGCAGGGCACCTAGCTCGCATGAGCGAAGAGGAACCTGCTCGGAAAGTTCTTTGTGGTACATTCTATGGTAGACGACAGCGTGGTAGACCATGCTTGCGCTGGAGAGATGGCGTAGACCAGGACGCCCGAAGCCTTGGGGTGCGCAACTGGATGGCGTCGGCCATCTGCCATGGAAACGGATTTTTGACTCTCGAGGACCCGATGTATACTAAATCCTCCAGTCATTTTACAAATGTATTTTAAAGCTCTGGATGTTACTCTAAAATGAATTTTTAATCTTTCGCTGGTTAGGGGAATTTTTCTACATTCTTGGATTCGGAGCCCTTACCCAAACAGATCATGGTCAACCATGATATCTTATTTATAAATATAAACATTTAGGTTTTCATTAAATTTTCTAAAATTAAATTGAGTACTGAATACGAGTATTTTCATAACACCAATATTCATTTGTCACAATTTTATGTTATATCATATGTCCCACAAGGAAGTCATCTCGGTCCGTTTCTCTTTTACTTTTTATAAACGACATTCCGGACATATTTTCAAATTTAAAGTGTTTGATGAAGATACGATAACGTTTTAAGACTTTGTCATTGAATACAATTTGAACAGGATTGCTTTCTTTCTCTAATACTTGAGTAATTCTTTGAAGTGTCTTTTTTCGTCTTTGTAAGGGTTAGAAATGCAATTGGGTAGTATAACATTGTTCATAAAAATAAGGGTAAAATAATGAAAGACAAGAAACATTGCGGCGATGCTCGGGTGATGCAAATGTTTCTGTTATACTTCTGTCAACAATCATCTTTAAAGCTCTTTTTTGGATTCTATCTGAGAGACACATGTGGGTTATTGGAGCACCTGCCCAAATATGGGAATTGTAATCAAGCTTTGAACGAATATAGGCTTTATAGATTACAGCCACAATTCCCTCCCATTGGCCAGTTTCCTCTAGAGTGAGCAACGATTCTGGCTATGTCTTGCCTGGGTCTGCATATTATATCGAGTAGGTATTCGGAATTTATTAAAGATGGACCAAATCTTCCCAGATATAATGCATTTACTTCATCTTTTCCACCTGCGGTTGTAAATAAAAATTGAGAGAATATTATCGTTCATACATCGAAGCGGAATGTTGACTCTTTCTCAAATGAGGAATGTAGAGCTGACTCTCTCTTGACCAGCTCATCTGCCCTTTCGTTCGCCTCAATTTTACTATGATCCGGAACCCAGATAAGAGTGATTTTTATAATAACATACAGGTCCGAAAGTTCATTTCGGCATTGCTGATGCAAATTAGAGTAGGATGTACTAGAATTAATGGCTTGAACAGAGAAGACCCAGAATTAATAAAATGTAAAGAGTTTTATGATCATCCACTTTAAAGAACATTAGAAAATTAAATAAATCCTTTTAAAATACGAGTAATATCGGCCTTTAAGAATTTCAACTATTCAAATCTTATTTCAAGTTTTTCGAAATAATATTCTCTTTCACAACCTAAATAGATTCTTCCTTGTATTTCACGACGATTTATTTTTCAACTGGAATAGGATTTAATTTCATTCAAACTCTTTGCTCAAAAGTCAGTTTCCGAAATGAGAAAATGTTTATAGTATTTTTGAGTGTGTGTCAGTGTGTCTAAAAGTTGATGGATTCGTTCAAAAACATTTAATATACAAATCAATCAAAAATAAATCAAATATTGCATATACCAACATATAAAACGAGTTGTTCCATGGTATTAACTCATGCTCCAACGAAAAGATTTATCATTTCCTAATGTAAGTACCTATAGAAGAGAGATTCTATGAAATTTCTAAAGGGAGTAAAGGATATCGGGCGTTGAAAGATGTTGGTTGTTTGATAGAATTATGTTTCGTTTATCTTGAATAATTTCAATACCAATTTTTTTTTTCGATTAATATGTTGGCTCTGGTATCTATAGATTCATCTACATAATATCTTTTAGTTTGAATAGTAAAAAAAATCATAAAAATGGAAATGCGAATTAATTTGTGGTAATATACAATTCATTCTGAAAGTGAGAAAGTTGGTCCTTTTTATTTGATTTGATATTTGAATTTTAAAAAGTTGCTTCAGGTTTGCTATTTAAAAAAAATGAACAGTTCGTGGAGAACCGTCAAGAGTCTTGTGATTTGAGTCATCAATTCTATAATTTTTTTTTGACAGGTAATATGAGAAGTCATGAACAAGATCTTTATCGTGTTAAGGAACAACGCCTTAAACTATAGTTTCCAATATATTTCATCAGATGCTCGATAAAGCGGTCGATAAAACTACATTCGAGCAGGTCATCATTACGCCCAAATGCCCGAGTTCTTTTAAAATACTAATGACAGAAAAATTATCTTTTTTTTAAATCCAATACCTTTCACATTAAAATTCGCAGATTAAAATGAATCAATTTCTTTAGAAATTAAAATGCAATTAAACTAACGACGAAATAGTGGCACATACTTAACACATCAGAGTGTACACAAAAGTGTACAAATTCAATGCCGACATTGAGCAAAGCTTTTCTTGACAACTGGTATCAGCAGAGAGCAGATATGCCGGAGAGAATTTAATAGTTCAGTATCATTTTCTAAATTGTGAAATAAATCAGATCAGAACAGAACAGAAACATCAGATAAGTTGAAACAGTCAGGTGGCTGTCAAATGCGATTGCAAAAAACTGTAGTTTACTTTTCCTTGCGTATATTTCAACAAATATTTTATTAAAAACAATTAAAAATGAGGTCTATTTAGTTTTTAACAGTTTTTTTTTTAATTTTTAATTATTTGTCTTACATAGAATCATGAGCGTTAACATTTTTTTTTAAATGACTACGGCTGATTTTGACAGTTTTCACAAAACTTTTCTAAGTTGTTCTACACAAGAAGGAAGAACACAAAATCCTGCTCTATTCTGTTCCAAACTGTTAGGAACAGCGTCGTTAAATAAAGCATATTAATTTTAAGAAGTCGCTGATTAATATGTTTCACCATAAAATAAGAAAAATATTTTATTCGGAAAAATTAATGATTTGATCACTTTTTAAAAAACTAATCAAAATCCTGGTTCAATTTTGCGAAGCTAATTTCCGGCAATCAAAGTACTTTCATAAGCAAAAGGAGTATTAATACAAAATAACCAACGATTATGTTTAGGTGTATAGAAGGACGCGATTGTATTTTATGAATTAATCTAAAGTTGTGAATTAGATAAAAATCATTAAGCCCAAGGAAAACGACCCAAAGCAACACTCTAACCAACACGAACGGAGAACTTCCACAATTCCCATTTTACCACCAGTGATGGTTTTGCCAAAGGCTTTAGGAAAATAAATTAACCCTTAATCAAATTTGTTGACTGTAAGACCCATTTGTTGTGGTGGGGCAATTAATGTTTAACTTTCTTAACTGTGTTGTGAAATTTGTCAATACACACTTAATTGCTGGGATGATTTTGAAAAATATTCGAAAAAAATAATTAAAGTTGACTTTGTTGATTGTTTGATACAAAATTGTGAAAGGTTTTTTGGATTTAAATTGACCCGTTTTGGAATAATCATGTTTAAGAAATCTGTTCCATAAAATTAGTTTTTTTTTTGTCATTAATTTCCCCTTCATTCTTTTCAACAAAACGAAAAATATGTTATCTGTAATTAAATCTCACTCAGGGAATATAACATCTGATGTACAGAAATGAAATGTCGAGATTTTACTATCAGACATCTCAATCAACTAACAGTGTTAAGGCAGGGGTTTGATTTTTGTTGACTAATTCATCCCTTGGGCAACGGATATAATTTGATTGATGAATTGTGATACATGGGTTTGGTTCTTATTATTATTAAAGATTAACGTTTGTGTAGTTTGCTGAAGAATGATGAATGATTCAGGCAAAGGTCCTGAATACTTATTGAAAATTATCGATACAAATTTTTGCATTAATGATCGTTCGCCTTTTAATTTTAATAAAATTTTGATTGAGAAAAAACCACACTGTCTAAAACTACGTTCTAATTTTTCATTGAGGTAGTTTCGTTGGAAATTTCCAAATTTTGTTCAAAATCAGTTGATTTCCAAATGACACAAATTAAGAATAAATAAAAGGTGGTTAAATTTTAAGGGCCGATGTTGATTTTGAATAAATCACAAATTATTTAGGAAATTATTGTCATTTCTTTTTATTATGATAATATTGGTATGGTTCAATTATGTATGGAACAAAATATCGGCCAAATGGCCGCCGCGACCTCGGAGGCACACCTCCATCCGATGGTCTAAATTTTCGATGACGCTGAGGCATAATTGAGGTTCTGACCAGCGTTGCCGCTGGGCTTCACGAAAGTGTAACACATTTTTTTAAAAAACGTAACAAAAGCGAAAAAAATGTAACAAATTGAAAAAAATTATTTAAATCAAAGAATGCTCTTGAACTCAATTTTTAATTTTTAATAGGAACATAAGTTTTCTTCATCACAGTTTTTAAATTCAGTACAAAACTATACATTAAATAATAAGTTAATAAATTATTATAAGTAAGGCACATTTTAAGTTTTACATAAAATATGTTTAGGCAAATTAAGAGAATTGATCTTTTATTTGTTTTGCAAACATTATTGATTCAATGGTATTCAAGTGATACCTATTGGTTAAATCATTTTTTATCAAATTTAGCTCTGAAAAAATACGTTCTGCTGCCGCAGAACTGTGTGGTAAACTTAATATTTTATAAACAAATTCTGTTATATTTTCAAAAAGATTTTCTTTTTGAGGATTTTGCAAAGAGCCAACATGGAATGTGGAAACTGGAATACTTTGAGGAATGGATATCTAACCATGTTTATATGCTGGATCGAGAGATCGAGTTTGAATTTGAAGTGAAAGATAGCAAGATTTCGACTAAACTGTAACTGAACGAGTTCGATCGAGTCGAATGTAGGTGATTTCAACTTAATTTAGGACGTAGGTGTACAAATAGGTGGAATTGTTGTTTAAGCGCACTTCACACTGATTAAAAAAATCATAAAGTAAATTTTTAAAGAAAAAAAAAGTTTGGAAAAAAAAGTGTAACAAAAAGAAAAAAAAAGTAACATAGTAACAAATACAAAAAAATTAAGAAAAGTGTAACACTTTTGTTACACTTGTACACGGCCGCCGCTACCATATGTGCCAAATGTGCGGCGCACAAGGGCGCCAACGTCTAGGGGCGGAAAATTAAGAGATCGATCTAACTCAACATATATAGCATGCTCCAAATTTTTCCTTAAGTTATTAGAACCTGTTTACATTTGACCGTTCACTACGTAATACCCACACACAATCTACTACTAATCTTTATTCATATTTTGTTTCTGACTGTCGCACCTCACAACAAATAACCTCTTCGATTGCAATCGTAGCCTAAACTGCTTAACGCGATGTCGCCATAGATTGACACTTGGGAAATAGCTTTTCACGCAACCTACATCTCAGACCTATAAACTCGAAAAGTATATTGATTTTTTTTTAATTTACAGCTCATCTATTTCCCATAAAATAAAACGAAAACAGTGTCTCAAAAACATTAATTTTACTATTTACTCGTAATTTTGTATAAATGGGTATCTTTAGAACAAAACTAATAGAAGATGATTTAAAACATTGTAAACAAATGTAAACAAACCACCTTTACAACGGAAAAAAAACAGCGACAGGGTCTTAGGTAAAAGGAAAAAAAGTTTTGTGTCTCTAAATATTTATGTTTGTTTTTAAATAAAGATTTACGAATAGTTTTTAATTAATTTTAGAATTGAATTGATAAATAACTTAAATGTCAACGGATTGAACAAAATCAGTATAACCCAGAAATTTAACGTTTCATTGATCGCTCGAATTTGAGCTTTCAAATGACATTCAGAGTTCAGACTCTATTTATATCAAAATATAGTTCGCACACAAATCACAAAATGTCAAATTCCATCAAAGGATACCTAAGATGTCAAGGAATTATATAAATAATACTTCCAAATCCGGAAGTAAATGATTAAGGCCCATTTGCTGATACAGAACATAAACACTTATGTTCCACATAAACTCTTATGTATGTAGTAGAACATAAGCGCTTAGGTTGAACATAAATACTTAAGTTTCGTTTCAGCTAAGGGCCCTAAGTGTCTTAAAGTGTCTAAGTCTAAGTGTCTTTTGGGGGTGGCCGTGGCGCGATGGTTGTGTGCTCGCCTGTCAACGTTCATTGTTTGTATTGGCAGATGATTGATCACAGGTTCGATTCCTGCCGTTGTCTATGTCGCTTTTATTCCATTAAAACCTTTCTTAAAATTGTCATCAATGGGTTTACTGGTTTACTCATTACATGTTGTTCAGGCATAATACTAACTACATGTAATTGAGTTAAAACTAGTATGCCCATCAAGGATGAATACCAAATAAAATAATGTGAATTATAAGTGACATAGAAATAAGACACGGCATTTCTCCGCTCTAGTCCAGCCGCCATCCCTGGAGATAAAAATATCCGAGACAACCACCGTAAGTCTGTAAGTCTCAGAACATCTTTCCTATCCTTCTATCCTCTTCATTAACATCACGCCCGCGCTGTGTTGAAAAAACATTTAAAGGGTAATCATAATCCCTTGAGCGCGGGTAGATTATAAAAAAAAAAGAGAGGTGAAAACAAAAACTTTTTAAAGTATCGAAAACTGCTTTGTTTTCTTTCTGTCAAGCTATAAACTATTGATTTTTACCAAAGGATTGATTTGACATACATAAATTAAAAACTGTGCTAGGAACTCGAATCTTTGCATTTTATTTGAAAATGGTTTTGTTGAAGAAAATTATTCGTAATCGCCAAATTTTGTGTTTCCTTTTAAAATAAAATGCACGACTGAGTCGCACGAACTTGCTCTTATGTAAAAGACTTAAAAAATTAATGTGATTAGAAAAAAAACTGTTCATAAACATAAAGTTCATCAATTAAATGACTAAAACAAATCTTAGTAGGAGCTGGAGCTAAGAATAGGATGCCATATGATGCAAGCAAATATTAGTTTATGCAAAAATCCGTGAAGCCGGTAATGAGAAATTAAAAAATCGACAAAATGGTTCTATGGTCGGTACAGTCAGTAATATATTGATTTCAATTTTTTTTTTGTTTAATTATTATAGAACGTAAAAATTTATCATAAGAAAAAAAAATGATCAAGATTCTCGGAGACGTTTTCGAGAAAAGTACGATTTTCGAAAACCATTTCTTAACATTTAACATCGCAAAACGACATCAGTGCAGAGATCAAGCGAAGAATTACTCTTGCCAACCGCTGTTTCTTCGGGCTAAGAAGGCATTTGAGTAATAAAGCCCTATCTCAAAGAACCAAGGAGACCTTGTATAAGACCCTCATCATCCCGGTCCTGCTGTATGGGGCAGAAGCATGGACACTGTCTAAAATGGATGAAAATCTGCTTGGGTGCTTTGAAAGAAAAGTTCTTCGTTTGATCTTCGGTCCAGTCTGTATCGATGGAGTATGGAGGAGAAGGTTCAACAACGAGCTGTACGGGCTTTACAGCGACGTTGACCTAGTCAAGAAGCTGAAAATACAACGGCTGAGATGGCTGGGACACTTGGAGCGTATGGACACCGACGCACCAGCCCGTCGAATCTTCGAATCCACCCCTGATGGTCTGCGCAGCAGAGGAAGACCCCACCTCAGGTGGCGCGCACAAGTGGAGAGCGACCTCAACCAACTTGGAGTGCGTAACTGGAGGCAGCTAGCTAGGGACCGAGCTAGCTGGAGGGGCTTGTTGGTTGAGGCCTTAGTCCACCCTGGACTGTGAGCGCCATCTAAAGTAAGTAAAGTATTTCTTAACATTTGTAGAGTAGGTATCGTTATTATTAGGTAATACATTTTTTCTCTTTATATGTATTAAGAAACTTTTATTTATCAAGTTTTTAAAAAATCTTCCAAATCCAAACTAATTTTTTTTTGAAAATTTCGATACCCACATTTTTTCGCCTTCGCTATCGCTTTGATCAAAATCTCGAGTTCGATTTTTTTTACGAATGCATAACTTGCCCTATACATAGTACCTATAAGTCTCAAGTAAAAAGAGTAAATAATCTTAAGAGGATGCAAATCCTAGTCTGACTACGTTCGTTTTATAAAAATTTGATGTAGATTGGAACGCGACAACACAATGCACGTTTGCTTAAATTTTTCAACTGCGAAATGGAGAATAAATAAAACTTCCACTTATTCAACATATATACACCCGGCACCCAAGATATGGGGCGGCAATCTAAGGTTCTTGCACAAGGGCGCACGCACAACCAGCGGCGGCACTGCACTTGTAACATTGTGGCAACGTTGGTTCTGACTTATCGACGTACACCTTTTCTTTCAAATAACCCCAAAGAAAGAAGTCCAACGGTTTCAAATCACATGATTCTGGCGGCCAATTGACATCGCCACCACGTGAGATAACACGGCCATTGAATTTGTCGCGCAAAAGAGCCATTGTTTCGTTAGCTGTGTTGCAAGTGGCACTGTGCTGTTGAAACCACATATCGTCCATATCTTCCAATTCGGGCCATAAAAAGTTCGTTATCATCTCACGATAGCGAACACCATTCACAGTAACTGCCTGACCGGCCTCGTTTTGCAAAAAAATACGACCCGATGATGCCGCCAGCCCATAAACCGCACCAAACAGTCCGCACTTGAGTCATTTGCACCTTGTTAGCGTGTGAATGCAAGTCTTTATGCATAATGTTCATCAACGACGAGCGTGAGAGGTGCAATTGTTGGGCACGACGACGAGTTGAGGTGGACGGCTCTTCAGCCACACTATCGCGAACAGCAGCAATATTTTCTGCAGTACGAGCTGTACGAGCATGCACCGGTGTTTTCACATCTCCTACAGACCGGTTTGCTTAAATTTTTGCACGATTTTTCCGATTGTACGCACATTTGGACGATTAAATTGACCGAAAAAATCACGAAGTACACGTTATGCATTTTGATTTCAACGCCCATTTTCATTATTATGTGAAAACACCAGTGCATGCTCTGGATAACTTTAACGCGTTGCTCGATTGTGCGTATCTTTGCATGGTTCAAATTGAGTTAGTCTGAAATTGAGAAATGTCAAATGAAATGCAGAAAAAAACTTGACGTTTAGGTGTGGTTCACATTCAACATCGGCCCTTAAAATTTAACCAGCCTTTATACTCGTAAACATCTCTTTGTTTAGCTACATAGGTATAGGCGACCACGATCAGTCTTCCTCAGTGGCCCAATTAGCGCTGAAGCCGTAGCCGTTTTTATACCAGACGCTCGTTTGAATTACGGATTTAATGAGATGTGATAAGCTATTCATGACTTCCTCTTTACTTAAAGTTAACTCGCGACTTTAGACGTCGAGATTGGTCTCAGAGACACTTCGTTGCGTTGAGAAAAAAGATCAAGTCATTGATCTTCAGTTCAGATTGTTCGTTAATATCGTCGAGGAATAACTTTTTGTTCGCCCATTAGTCAGAACCTAATGTATGTTTGCAACTACCCTGTTTATATTTTGCCTGAGTCTGCATATTAAGTCATTTGTTCGGGACTTATTACAGATAGGCCACATCTTTCTAAATACAATGCAGTTGGTTAAGCCTTCGGTTGGATTCTGTGAGATAAATTGAGAAAATATTGCCTTCATAAGATCAAGAGGAATTTTAAATCTTTCAGCAATTGAGCTACGAAGGGCCTACCTGGCCACCTCGTTAGCCAGTTAATTTCCGTCAATTCCACTGAAACCCTGAATCCAGATAAGAGTGAGGTTCAGACTCGCAGTCTCATCCCGGCTTTGCTGAAGCAATTTAAAGGATAAAACAACCGATTCAGTGGCTTTAACAGCCACTTGACTTTCTGTGAAAATATCCGTATTACGCTGCGGATTTAAATGAAGTTAAAGTTTTTTGCAAGCTTTCCTTCATTTCCAGGACTTCAGCTGGCAAAATTAGGTAGCCGAAAACAACTTTAGACGACAAAACTTTCAAACTGACAACACTTACAAAGCCATCAGGAAAGATGGTTGCGACGGAGTCACAATAAATTATCTTTCCAGTGCTTTCTAACTTTAAGATCGTCACTGAGGAACAGTCAGAATATATATCAGCGCACGGCATTGACTTTAAATCGGTCATAATAACTTGGTATCTATTTACAAATCCCTCAAAGGAGAGACCCAAATACAAAAATGCCCGCATTTTCGATAAGACAACTTATTTTCAAATATCAAGTGCCATGATCTTTGTTTCGCCAAAATGATGTAAGGATAGATTCAATTTTTTTGGTGAGATATGCAATCAGATCGGCAAAGAACATTCGTTCTTAAAGATCTTTTTTAAGCTGTTTTCGTTTAGCTTTCCCGTGCAAAAAAGGGACGTTAGCGCATTTGGTTTTTTCCACCTATGCGGAAAAAACCCCAAATAGAATGACAGATTAAAAAGCTTACGTAATAGTTTTGCCAACTTAGAAGAACACCTCTTCAGAACAAGAGCTATGTATGTCAATCGCGATTTATTAGGTCTTTCTGACCGTTTCACCAAAAAGATTGATTGATTGCAATCATAGTAGACCAAATCAATCAATCCTAATGTCAATCTCTTGCCACTGAAACTGATGAACATAAAGTGAACGAAACGAACGAAAAAAAGTTATGTTTCGTTCATTCAACTTGTTCTCAATCATTTCACAATACCAAATAGGAATGGAAATGAAACAGAATTTATATTCTTTATTTTATATACAATAAAAGATGTTGTGAACGAAGTCGAAAAAACCCAAACTTTCGTTCATTTTCACATTCTTTCGGTCTCGGTTAGAACGAAACTATTGGAAAAAATATTTTAGTTGAATGAACGATTGAAAACCTTTCCTGTCGGTCCTTATCTCGTTCGGAGCGAAACGGCTGATTAAAAAATTATTTTGATTGAATGAACGATTGATTGAAAAGATTGAATCCTTGAACCAATCAATCAATGATTGATTCGATCTTTCAAAATGAACGATTGGCACAGCACTATTCAGAACTAAAGGCGATATACAATTCGGCGCAAAATTAATCGCCCTATTGGAAGATGTTATAATTTTTGCAAATGGCGTCGTACGACAATCATATTTGACATTTGTGAACTAGACGTCTGCTGTTTACAAATAGACAAGCAATGGAGCGTTATACTCCGCAAGAGCGTGGAATAATTGTGTCGATTTTTTGGACCAATAATCGGTCGCTGGTGTTAGCGCGTAAATTTCAATGTCGATTTTCCTAATCCCTTAGCGCCAACTAGATAATCATTCCGCCGATACTCGTATGCTCGAACAGACTGGAACCACAGAAGACCGTGTAGGGCGTGGTCACCACTGAACTGGAACGACCAGAATATCGCAGCTGTGACTGTGACTACCGATGTCGCTGTGAACGAAGAAATATTAACTAGACGACGGACCGGCCACGCAAATGGACATCACCAGGCGGACCCTACACATGTCCCCATACAAAGTGCAAACAGTTTATCAGTTAATGCTTGCTGACCATCCGCCGCATGTGAATTACTGTCAAGCCATCCTCAATCCCAACAACGAAGAGGACGATTTTGTGTTGTATATCATTATGAGCGACGAGGCGCATTTCCACTAAAGCGGTTACTTCTATACGCAAAATCTTCGTTTCTGGGACACTGAAAATCCACGTGTTATGAATGAAGAGCCATTACATCCACTCAAAGCCACTGTGTTGTGCGGCATTCACACGGCATGAGTGATTGGGCCGTATTTTTTTGAGGACGCCATCGGCGATACGGCCACTGTTAATGGCCAACGCTACAGGGCCCTTAAGGAGAATATTCGACAGGAATGCGAACAGTTATCAACAGAAATCTTGCGGAAAATCATGGAAAATGCTTTAAAACGTGCACAAATGTGTATCAACACTAGTGGCAGCCACTTGACGGATATCATCTTTCCCACTTAACAGAAAAAATTGTAAAATCCCAAATAACGATCTCCATCCCTCAAAATCATTTTTTTTTATTTAATAAAAACTTATTCAAAAACAGAACTGGGTGATTAATTTTGCGCCACCTTTTACAATCTAGACCATCGGTTAAGAACTCTTCACACTGTGCCAAACACGACTTGTCCCATACAAACATTTGCGCTCTAAAGTAAGGGCGAAGTCATACCACTCAATTTGCATGCGGGCTGACAACAGGAGTTCCAAGGTTATCAGTATTTATACCCAAAGCATTAAGGTTGAACAGATTGACCAGCTTTAATAAGCACATTTCCCAGATTTTTGAAAATTTGCGAATTTAGATGACAACGCATGGCTTTGAATCAGAATTAATATGGATTTAAGATGAGACAGGGTTGACTAAGGTTCACAAGCACTTGAAAAATTTTACACACGGCAGCTACCGCTATGACCGATGACCAGATTCAGGCAACAATGATATGGTAAGGGGTAGGGAGCACTGTTTGTCACTGGCTATATTTTTTTGTATATTTATTTTTTTTCTTGTTTTTTGGTGCACTACACTGATCAAAATAAAATCGGAAAAGTTCCAGAGGAATTACAACAAAATTCCCATGGAAATATTATTCATGTTAACAATAAATTCCAAAGGGAATTTTAAACACCATTCACGATACGAATTTTTCGAACGTTAGAAATGTTTCCCGGAAATTCTTGTACTTGAGGCTCAGTAAAACATTTTCTTGAAAATAAATTACACAAATAAGGAACTGTTTGTACTTTAATTCGATTAAACAAATTCTAAGATTTCCGTTGACAAATATTCTAGATACATATGTAGTTCACCTTTTCACCATGCAGTAAATTTGTATGCTTCCACTTGATTATTACTACAAAATTCCAACTATGTAATCGCACAAATCGTCTAATTGATAAAATTTGAGAGTGCAAATAAATTTCAATTCATATCTTAACTGAACTCTGCATCGGTAGCGACATCGACATCCACTTAAACTATAAAAGTTCAACGACACAAAATCAATATGATTTTATGTCTCAATGCTAAATTCATTAAGCGAATGTGAAATGTATCCACTTGAGATTTATCTATCATCCCCAAATCCACATCTCACATTTTCTGAACTCTCCCTCCCAGTGCGTACTTATCTGTATGAATGTAATTCATTCAATTGATGTGACATACGGCTCAAAATGCAATTGAATTACATTCGATGTGCGGCTCTAGAGATTTTCAATGATTTCTGTTTGCCACCCACGATAGAGGAGCTTTGAAATGACATGTCGATGGGTAAATTAGCCTCGATGCCGATAAAATTGTGTAATTGCAATTATTGTAAAACAGATAGCAACATGTTTTTTAGGGGAACATGTCCCTATATATATAGATATGTGCAGTACGAGTACATAATACTAACATTTATGTTTGGTACGATATTAATTACGATATTATTTTTTTTTTATTTTGCCCGTACAGGATACAGGGATTATGACTACCCTTATAATTTAGGAAAGTTGTAGAGGATTTTAGAGGATATACATGTTCACATTTTGAATGTCTGGATATTGTAACATTCATGTAGTGCGGTAAAGAAAGAATCTCTGAATTTAACAGCAGAATCTCTGAATTTAACAGCAAATCCGAAGTTGAGCTGAAGGGAAAACTGATGCACATTGCTTAAACCCTCGAGTACTACAGTTGAATTGCTTACTTACTATTTCACTAGAACATAATTAATAACGGTAAAATAATGGAAGACAAGAAACATTGCGACAGGCGGTCCTTGAGAGATCATTTGTAAAGGTCTATTTTGAATTCAAAAGATAGACTCAAATGGATTATTGGAGCACATGTCCAAATATCGAGACAGCATTCAGTTTTTGAAGCATTAAATTCTTCGACAATTCTATCGAGATCAAAATTAAATGAGCTTTTTATACGCTGCCATTCTAAATCCACATCCGAAGGACAAAGGACTAGGATGTGAATCTGCAAATATGAGAAGCTGAGAGTACCGTCGTCAGCAAAATAATTTAATGGATTAGAAATTTCGGACAAAAGGTCATTGATGAATATCAAAAAGGGAGTCGGAGACAAAACGGAGCCCTGGGCACATCAACATTTTTTTTATGAATCTTAGACTTACTACCGTCCAACACAACTTGTATTGAGAGGTTCGAATGATCATTTCATCAATACCAAATTCACGCATTACCGATGTCAAGTGCAATAAATCTTACTTCCTCCAAAACATTGTAAAGATTTGTGCACTATTCGGTGAAATATACCATTGAATCACCAGCGAGCCTATTGCTACGAAAGTCCTACTGCCGTTTATTGAGAAGTTTTCGTTGTTCAAGATATTTCTTCCGCTGATAATTTATCAGCGTTGCCATGGCCTTGGAAAGAAGAGACGTAAATGCAATTGGACGATAGTCTTTTTTAAGTACAGGCTGTTTTCCATCCACTCAGACAGATAAAAAAGCAATGGTTTTGATAGCGTTGAAGAAAACCTCTTCAGGATAATACGAGGGGTACTATCAAGGCCAGCAGATTTTCGTATATCGAGATCTTTTAGTAATCTTGCAACTGTACGATTGCGAAAGAAGATTTGTTCCATAAAATCGCTTACGCTTTCAAGTTCAGGAGGAGACATGACTGTTTCTGACAGCGACAAATGAACAGAAAACTGTGCAAATTCGCTTTTTTTGTGAGCTGACATAAGGAGTGTAATTGCAGACGAGCGTTGAAACCAAAGACGTAGTAGTATTTTATAATTTTTTTTTTTTACAAATGGCCAAACATTTTTACTACCTTTGGGACATTGTTCGTATTTCTTGCCTTAATTGCTGGGCATGCAAAAATTTGGTTCGTCGAATATGATGATTACATATCTTTCAAGCTTAATTAAACTTATTCTGGGTTTCTTCACTAGGGTTGGCCTTATAACATCAGACACTTACTTTTCTTCTTAATGACGTTTCTTCATATCGAATCAAACCAAGAATACTCTTTGGATTTTATAGATGTTTCCTTATTCGGGATAAAATGTCTCATTTTGAAAAGAATCAATCGTTTTATAACACGCAATACTGGATTAGCTGTCCATCATTTCCTTCATTATATCCTTGATACCTGTAACATTAATTAATATTTCTATACAGCTTAGAGTCAGCTTTACGCAAATTTAAACCTGTATTAGTCAAGCCATTAACGAAATACACAAAAATAAGGCAATTTTCTCAATAGTAAACGTCAAAATCCTATTTCCCTTAGGTGGACTTTTTGTTAAAAATCAAAAACGCTGTAATATTACAATCACTTGTGACTTCACAGGTACAAGTTATAACCAAAATCGTTAGAGTCATTTTCAAGAAAACGAAACAAAAACCATTGTTTGGCAACTACTACCCGTTCTATAAGTGAGCTTGACCAAAAATCCGAAATGTTTGCTATTTGAAGCAAATGGCTTCCTCCGTTTAGTCTTTAGTTCATTGTGGAATGGAAGTACAAATGCACAGACAAACGGACGCACAGAATGCAAACGATATGACGAAAACTACTTTGTTGAACATCTCTATCATCGTAACTAAAACTTTGGGTTATCCATTTTGGGATTACGAAAGCAATTAAAAGTAAAAACAAATTTATGATTTCGATTTGGTTAAAACTTTTATGTCAATATATTGTTTAGATCCTGCCATTATGAATTTAATATAATATCATGCAAATACCCCCCACGGGATTTATAGACTAACTGGTTTTTGGCATGGTAATTCTCGATGACTTTTCGACGCATATCAAGCAATATATCAACCATTACCCGGCTAATATTCCTTTTCTAATACTTAACCAGTTCAGATCCTGAGTATTTTCCTTGCGAATATTTGAAGTTCCTTCATAGCTGTCTTCGAGATGGAAAACCAAGCAGGAGCTGCTTGTAGATTAATATCTTTGTCGGTTTGAAGGTTGGTCTGAAGTCATCAAGTTGTAGAGGAAGGGGCCTAGTTTTGAACCTAGGGCGACTCCAGCTCCGATGGTTTTCATGTTTGACTTGCAGTTATCTACTTGAACGAAAAACTTCCCGAAAGATAGGAAAGAAAAGAGAATTTTTATTAATGCCGGAGGTACTAGCATAAGATGAAGTTTGTGGATTAGACTGTCTATCCACACGCTATCAAATGATTTCTCGACATCCAGAAAGCATCTGACGGTGACACGAGTCTTGTTTTCAACATTCATATTTTTGTATTTCAGGAGAAAAACCCGATTACCTTTAACATCTGGTTATAGGGATGAGAACTGACGGTGTCGGTTAAGGTAGATATGTAGAAATGGCGACCACTGGCAGTGTAGCAGTGTGTGCCATTTTTGTACAATAACTCGTGAGAACCTGGTGGATAGAATTAATATGCAAAATTGTGAACATTCTTACGGAGTCATCCAGTTTAGATTACGGTACAAAATATGAAAGAATCTAGGAAATTGGATCACTCACTCAACCGGAGTACCAGACTCATCCAATACCATCTACACTGTGCCCAGCTAGGTGGCTTGTTGACTGGTCTTGAAACAGCAGTTAATCTGATTAAGTGATCATCCGGCCTCCCGCACAGTAAGCCTTCGTCAAAGCACTCAATCCGCTACCTCGAGATATACGAGTAAAAAGCCAACACATTCATCTGATACCATCTACACTGTGCAAACTAAGCATCTAAGGAGTCAAACGGAGGGCACGGCACAGAACAAGTAACCGAAGTTTGTCCTAGAGCTATTTCGTTGTGGTGACAAAAGAGATCAAGTCTTTGATCTTCCTTTCCGAAAGTTCACCAATGTCGTCCGAAAATTCCCTACCTAATAATTGTGCTCTAAATTGGCCAGAGCAGGGCCTGTGCAGAGTAAATGGAGGACTGTTTCCTTTTCCCGGTATCGGTTAAACCGTCAACATTTTCGAAGAAGTACGGAGACTGTTTGAAAAGTTCTCGGCCTAACATAGAAGGCGTTGTTTTAAAACATAACTTTTAATTCCTCAAACAGCCTTACATATATATATAATAATTGTATTTGAAGTTTCATTAAAATTGGTCGCGTACATATGTCAGTGCAATTTTTTGTTTGAACGAACTTATTGCTAACAACGAAAATGAAAAAAAATTAAATTACAGCCGTCTTTAAATATTTGGTCAAAAAGAATATGACACCAAATCAAATTAAAGATGACTTCGATGAGATATTGGGGGAATCTGCACCTTCGTATTCCACGTTCAAAAAGTGGGCAGCCTTATTTAAACATGGCAGACAGAGCGTCGAAGATGATCGCAGAAGCGGAAGGCCAACAACATCCACCTCTTCAGAAAACGTCGATAAAATTCATAAAATAGTTTAGGACGACCGAAGGTTAAAAGTGCGAAAAATCAGCAACACCATGGGGATCTCTTCTGAGCGGGTTTACCACATTTTGACCGAAGAATTGGGGTTGAAAAAATTGTCCGCAAGGTGGTTGCCGCGTTTGCTGAGCGAAGAACAAAAATTCAATCGAGTTGAAATCTCTAGAGATAATCTAGCGTTATTTTGGAGGAATACCAGCGATTTCTTGAGAAGAATCATTACCACCGACGAAACATGGATTCAGCACTATATTCCTGAAACAAAAGAACAATCAAAACAATGGAAGCATAGCGGTTCTCCTCTACCGAAGAAAGCCAAGTCGTGTGCTTCAGCTGGGAAAGTGATGGCGTCAGTCTTTTGGGATTACAAGGGAATTATTTTTATTGATTTCCTTCCCAAGGGCCAAATTATCACTGGTCAATACTATGCAAACCTGTTGGACAAATTGGCTGAAAAAGTTTTCCGAAAAAAGACCAGGATTAGCCAAACAGAAGATCCTTTTTCATCAGGATAATGCTCCAGCACACAAGTCGGTTGTTGTCATGGCTAAACTCCATGAACTTCGATTTTGTGTACTGAACCATCCCCCTTATTCACCTGATTTGGCACCATCACTATTACCTCTTTCCTAACTTAAAAAAACATTTGGCTGGACGCAAATTCTTCACCAACGAGGAGGTGATTGCTGAGACTGAGCGGTTTTTCGAAGAGTTGGAGAAATCGGCCTATAAAAAGGGTATAGAAGCACTGGAACACAGATGGAATAAGTGCATTGATATAAGAGGAGAATATGTAGAAATATATTAAAAAAAAGTTTTAAAATTTATTGCGTTTTATTGGTCAGGCCGAGAACTTTTCAAACTGCCCTCGTAGAAGACCAGTGACACCAGTTGACCAAATTCTACAACATACCTTGTCTTTTTGTGGATGCAATGGTGTTTCGACAGTTGCACGTTAATTTTCACTTTATACAATTCTTTGATAAACAATTTTGTTTCTTAATGTATTCACCGAGTGAAATTTAAATCTCATGTTAAAATGTGCGAATCCCTTTTTTGTACGCATTTTTAGACAGACATTCAACGATTGTTAAGCGATCCATATTCTAAATGACTAAATGACATAACATACCCTAAACATAACCAGTCTTGGATGAAAATTCGGGAAGAAGAATTGGATGATCCTATATCACCCCACAGGTCAAGTAGATATACTTTCTTGATTCCGCCTTACCCGCATTTAATAGTGGTCAGAAGAAAGTTTTATTTAATTTCTTCTTCTCAAATTTTTCAAATGCTACACGAAAATCAATACCGAAAGAAAGAATAATATTTTTAAAAGTTTCTTTTGAAATTACAAAAATATAAAAAAAAACAAAACTTTTTTCATAACCTCAATAGATTTCAATGAAAGATACCAATATCGTTTCAACGAAGTCATTGCTGTTTTATTTTTTGCTTTTCTTCTGCAATCAAAAGTTCAAATCAATAAAAATTTCTTCATATCCTTATCCCCACGCCACACCGTCTGACCATAATTCGAAATGAAACAAAACAAAAGTTTAAGATTTTAATGAAACTTTATTTCGAGAAGAAATAAAATAGGCGAAAAAGTTCGCCTATCATATCTTTCGGATCTTTGTTCTAAATAGATAATGAAAGTCGAAATATAAAACTTTTTGCAAATTTTCTTGACCAAAATAAAATAGAGTAAACTTTGTCTTTGATGCGAAGGGTCAGTTGTGCTGAATTAACTTTTAATTAGTCAGGAGATTGAAAAAATGTTTACATATCTTTGTACAGATAACGAAGGTTAGGTTGTCCCTGAACCCTGTCCAGGGATATCTTTATCTATAATGGAGAAGATTTTCCTGTTTTTTTTTTGTTTGTTAAATTAGTTTTCTCTTATTATGTTTGAGAGATTTTTAATTGGAAATAGCTTAATTTGAGCTGAGTCTTAGCCAGTGGAGTGCGTTGATTGCTATGACTTCATTCGAAACACCTGTTCCTTTTATTATTTTACTATGCCACAGCAAGAACCGGCCATTTTGCCATTGACTAAAGTAAATATTTGGAATGCATTAAAATATAAGAGATTGAATTGATAAAATAAAATAATATCCAATAGAGTTTACGGTTCAATGGGTCGAACCATGGGAAATAAATCACTATCCAACATAAGGCACTCACGTGTGTTAACGTTTTATGCCATCGGTCCATAGGCATTCGTGGGCGGAACACACTCATTCTGGTGTAATATATGTTTTTCAAACTTGCTAAGGCTATGTCCCGTACCTACATATAGGTATGTATGAGCATAAGGCTTCATCCAAACGTATGTATGAAGGCACATTAAATGGGTTAACGCCTCCCAAAGGTCAACAATTCCAAAGTTAATGAATTCAGTTTGACTGTTGTTGATAGTAAAACCAAATGTGTAAATGTATGTATATCCTTGGATGGACTAGGTATATATATGTATATATGAACTATTGCCATTTGCCTCCATCTCCTGGGCCTTGAAGTTCTCGTGTATTCGGTTTGAGTTGGAATAAAATTCGAGAGGCGAAATGAAGAACAATAAATTTTATTTCAAACGATCCTGCTCCTTCTCTTGTCGGGTCGTCCAATTCTCATTTTTCGTAGTTCCAGTAAAGATATAGCGAAATAAATTCTGAACCGAAAAAAGGCACTGTGCCTATAGATCAGGTATTAAGTCTGGCCCATTTAGGAAATGGTTTATTTTCAATGTCCGAATTCATCATGCTGTAGGTATTTACGGCGCGGCGCCTCGTCCTCATTCACAGTTATCTTAGGAGTGCCATACATTTTGAATTTTATCTCAAAATTTGCATATCTACAGCCGGCATTCGGCATTCGGCAGAGGACGAACATCTATTGCAGCAGGCTAAAATAAACAACTAACAACTCACAGGCTGCCGGGATGGTGGCGTTGCGTTCTCTGGCAATAAAAAAAAGTTTCGAACGCAAAGTAAATAAACATAAAATTGCATCTGACACGGATTAAGAACGTTCAACGTTCGAAATCCGTGCGATACCTATACCTACTTCAAGTCACTTCGTTAATGCGGTATCAGAATAGCGAGGGAGTGCTGCTTTGTAACCGTCCTGATTATGTCGGTAGCTCGTGTGAATTTGTTGTTTTAACGAATCTCAATTGCAATTTGCATCTCATTCCAGTTTTTTGAGTCAACACTTTTATTCGGTTGAAGATTGGAGCCAAATGTTCGTGGTACGTACTTTTGTTTATTTTTTTTTTAATTTTAGTGATGATAAAATTTGTGTGTAAATGAGGCTGCCTGTGTTGATAAACTAGATCTGGCTTTTTTTTGTTAATTTCCGTGGCATAGAAACAAAGATTATTATTATTGTTTGTGATACATACAGATTTCTTCATTTGAATACTTATGATGGGTAACCAACACACATTTTTCAATAAGTAAACCTTATAGTTGAAAATTCCTTCATAACGGCCTACCATCATCGTTATTCTTAATCAGAGGAACACAGATTTGTTGGTAGTGCTTTAGCAAACAATTTTTCTATGATACCTAGTGTAATTATAATATGTTAAGTCATATTTTTAAAATATTTTTTGGGGTTCTTGCAGTCAAAATTCAAAATAGAAATTCTACTTTAAACATGTTCCCATGATGCTGAAAATAGACTCTGAGCTTTATGTCTTTATTGCGAATGAGTTATCCAAAGTTCTCAAGTTTGATGGATGTTAACCCTCACAAAGCAAACCTTGTCGTCTTCTCTGGGAAATTCAAGAAAGAATTAAAAAGTCCACACTGGCAATAATCACATGCAAAAAAGCCATTGGGAGTAAAAATGGGGGCTCCAACCCCGCAATAATTATTTGCTCGCAATAATCATTTCCTCAGAAATCAGGCCGATTCTAAAATACGGCGCGTGGCTGTACGGTGGACAGCTCTAGACAAAAACACTGATTGCTTACTTCTTTAAAGCAAGGTCCAACTCACTTCTGCTGGGTGCCGGCCAAAGGGACGTTTCAGAAAATTGTAAAGCTGATGAACTCGCCAAAAATGGAACACTGATACCTTTATTGCCAGATAAAGCCAATCTAGGTATTCCCATCGGTGGAACAATATCCACCACCTGCTTGACGACAAAACAGATTTGGCCAAGGCTGAGTCTGAAGAGCTTTAGAGCTAGTTTAATATCTTTAAGAAGTTCGAACATATGCTCCGAAATAGGTGTTTTAACAGGTGTCTGTTTGATAGGCAAGAACGCAATGCGGCTTGGAGTTTGTTCTAACGAATTCTATGCAGAAGTTGCATTGACGAACAGGAGGATGAATCAATTTCTCACCTTCTTTGTACATGACCAGCTTCATCCCAAAGACGTAAACGTAGACGTAAGTGGCTTTCTGAACAGCAGGATTTCGCACTGGTAAATCTGTACCAAAGCCCCTGGTGAAAATTAAGACGCTCTACACTTCGATTAAGACCCTGTTACCACGGGTGGGAGGAATTCTGAAGATAGAATATATAGAGTTTGTATTATAAAAACTTTCAGATAAAACGGTTCGATGACCAATTCATTTTACTATCGTCTTCTTTCGACGTAAGCTCGGATTGAGCAGTGTGTGGGCTGCTCTCCCAAGTCCGAAAAAAGTTATTCAATGCCAAAAGTATACTTGCTAAATTTAGCATTTTATCCGAAATTGGACTTTCCTTTTCTTAAATTTCCGAAAACAATTCCCAATTCTTCCCTTGGTCGATAAACATATCCTTAACGAACTCCATAATTTGGCACAACTTTTTATTCAGTAAATATTCTCATTGGTTTTGACATTTCAAATCAACCACATCAAACTTAACTTTATTATCACTCTGTTTCTCTTTTGTTTCCAGAACTTCCATTTTTATAATAAATTTTATAATTGGTATTCGGCTTCTATTTGGGCTAGTTTCGGCTCCGACATTGGACTATAAACATTTTTAAGTTGGGCTATGGAAATATTTAAAAACATGGCAAACTCTTTTTTCTATTTTATCCAATCGATTCAAGTGGGTTATAACAGCTCTGGCCCAAATATGGGAATTATACCCAAGCTTTGGATGAGTATAATGTAGGCTGTATAGAGAAGAGCCAGATCAGAAAGTGTGAAAAATTTCTCGCAGTACTGAAGGAAACCTACACATTTCTCAGCCATTTTGGCGCGATGACGAATATATGATAATTCCATACAAGAGTACTGAAATCTGTTCAATGCAAGTGCTTCTCATGAGGGGACTTCCTTGAATGTGGGAGGCAATTCAAGGAACAACTGAAGTAAACAATTTGGAAGCTATGGGGAAGACAACAAATTTTCATTTTTACACCATTCTTTAAGGGGAACCCCGTTTTTCTTAGCTGTTACTTTTTACCACTGATACTTCTAGCCCCAATCTCCCCTACCTCTAAGAAAAGTTGTCGATTTTGTTTTCTAGGAACGATCATTCTAAAAATATGACAGTTTCTTAAATTTGATCAGAGATAAGATTGATGTTAAATAATAACTTGTTAACAGTTTATAGACTCTTAATTTGTCGTGCGAAAAAGTCTGAATATTTTTTCCAGTCTAGGAATAATTTAGAAGATATTAGGATTCTAAAATCAGTTTTAGCAAGTCGGTATATTTTTTCACATCAAATACAGCGAATATGTACAAAATTATGTTACTTATCCGTTTCAACCGCAATCTGGACCTTTCTTGAAAGCAAACTTTGGCAAAATATATTTCAATGATCGCAATTCGAAGTTTCTAAGCTATACTGGGCGGTCAAAACCCGAAGGTTGATATGCCGAATTATACAAGTAGATAATCATGTCAGCTTTGTTACGAGTCAAATCGTATACCTGATAGGCGTATTTTATTGGTAATGTATACATAGTGCAGCAATGGAAGTCCGAATAAAATGCTTTTTTGCCTGCATATACACTTTTACTTTAAATTTTAAAGTTGGTATGCTTTGCATTTATACCCGTGTCAAAATCAGCTGATTTGGAAAAGAAGTAAAATAAATATGTAATTTCTTACAAAAATCATACAAATTAAAATGAATAAAGCTCCAAAACAGAAAAGGCTATACATAATTTCTGTGCTTCTTTTAAGAAATCATCTTAATTTAGTAGATATTTCAGGCTCATTAAGTGAACAAAGTAAAAGGAAACGAAAATTAAAAATGAAATATGTATATACATATGTACCTACGAATAAACAATCCACTTTTGAATAAGCTATGGGATGCGTTGGAAAAGTATACGTTTTGATGTGGTTTATGCTGAATTAACATCACTGAAAAAATTGTTGTCAAACAAGTGGCAAAATTATTAATAAAATCAAATCCCAATGGCATGTATGTATGTATGTATGTATGTATGTGTATATACACAAAGTGAAATTAAGGGCTCAGTGTCAGAAAAAAATACTTTTCATGTCCTTTTTAATCGTTTGGCATCGCAGCCATCCTTCGATGAATTTCATACTCTCACGTGACAGATAGGGAACATGCACACGCATTAAGAGGCAACATTTTGACCATTCGTAAATTAATATTTCAAACCACATAATTTTGGCTCTTGTGAAAATTTACCATAAAATGAACAAATATCACCGAACACATTCTCAAATAATCAAAACCTGCCAACCTCACGAAAAATAAAACTTTTGCAACCAATTTGAGTGTCACTGTAATCCAGATGCTCCAAAACTTTATCAGCACTATTATGTGCACTCTTATTACTGCCTAGTTTATACGCACTATTCCTTTGTTGTTGTTTACTGTGTAAAATTTTACTGCGCTGCCTATACATTTCCCAATAAAAAACGGCTGATGTTGGGGATCACTCTGCAACTCTGAACCTTGGACCATGGTGAAGGGTTGTCCATTAAGTATTTCTTATCTTGAAATTTGAATTAAGCAAACTGTTAGTGAGATATCATTGAACATTTTTACTTGTTTAGAATGCTCATGTATAAAATATAATGTGATGCGAGTCCGAAAGTCCAATTTTATATAACTCTGACGCATACATCAGGCTGAATTTGATGAATGGCATTGATTGTGTTGACTTTCAAGGCTGTGGTTGTAAGTGGCTTATTCGCGTGTACCTGTGACTCAAAAAAACCTAACAGGAAGAAGTCTAACGGCGCGGCGTCGGCTCGCAAGATCTCGTTAGCCAGTTCATATTCGCTCCAAATGACACAACTATGTTCGGAAATTACTCGTGCAAAATGTCTAATGTGGCTCGGGCTGTGTGGCACCTAGCACCATCCTGTTGAAACCACATTTTGTCGGTGTCCATATCATCCCGTTCGGGCCAAACGAATTTGGTTATCATGGACCGATAGTGCTTGCCGTTGACAGTGATTCTCTGGCCAATGCCAGTGTCAGTGAATGTTATGCCTATGACACACATCTAGTATAGACACCATAGTATACGAACGAACCACATGTCTGTCAGGGTATACTACGGTAATAGGGGCCAGTTATAGCTCATCAGAAAAGTCCATCAGAAAAATTGCAACAATCGAAATCTGAAACATTTTTCTGATGGCCGGTTATAGCTACCAATAATTTTACGTCAGAAAACAAACAATTTTTTCCTGTCATATCATCAGAAAAAAATTTTCTCATCAGAAAAAATTTTTCTGATGCATTCGGAACAGAAAAAGATCGGAACACAAAAGAAAAACGAAATGGAATATATTTTGAGTTTTGGCAATCAGCTGTTCAGAAAAATTAAATTCCATCAGAAAAAATATTTAAATTCATTTTCTGTGTAAATTTAGCATCAAAATGTTGTAATTCTTTTTGTAAAAATTAGTCCAAGCAAGTATTCGTCTAATTGCATTCAAATTTTACTCAAAATCGAGTTGTAATATGGTCAAATTTGGAAGACAAAATTTTTTCTGATGGACTTTTCTGATGAGCTATAACTGCCCCCATACCAGCCGAGCAAAATAGTATGAGCGGTATCTATACTAGGGTTTTTTGCGTAGTATAGTCTTCTCCATAGTGAAAACAGCTCCATTTTTCTCAAGTGAATAATGGATTTACTAAAACTTAGTGTCATATTGACGTTTATTATGATTTTTTAATATTTTTTATTTGTAATTTCAAAATGGAAACGAATTTCATAAACGGAAAGTTCTTGACAATGACCAAATCGCCAAGATTTTCAATATTTGGAGGAAAAATATCGACGGTTTGAGCGGAAATTTATTATTATTTAAAGTGATTAAGCTGAAAAAATCCATACAAATTTTAAATATGTATCTTCATTTGAAAGATTGAAAATTTGTGTGCCAGAATATGACTGACTGTCAAACTATACTACGTTTTGTAGTGTTTCACGTAGCATGGTATTGAGATACTATGGTATTCATACAATGGTATCTATACTAGATGTGTGTCAGGGGCATTAGAGGAGGTCGGTCGATGTCCTAGTGCCGTGCTCTGCGTCAGCACTCATAAGAGTTAACAAAAAAAAAAATACCTATGTACATATACATATGTCAGAGCGCAATAAGTGACATTTTCCTTTCTTCTCTTCTTTTTTCCTACAGTTGTGTGGCTTAGCGGGTGCATGCATTGTGCTGAGCTTATACATATAGATTTCTCAGTGTTTGCATTTCCTAGGTCACACAATAACAGATGTATAGAGAATTATTGTTCTGATTGTTAGGGTTCGGATCGGTTCAACGTCATTACTAAAGACATAACACTTTTAGTGATGTTGTACTGAAACGGCTTTTTAATTAATCCTATTCAGTGATTTTCTTAGATTTCGTCTTATTAGGTTTTAGTTTTTTTTATTATATTGCAATGGCTGATAATTTTAGAGTAGACTATTGTAATATTCGTGGGCTGGGAGCGCATTTTCTGGCTGCGTATTTCCACACTGTTTCTAACAGGCCAGCTGTTTTGGCACTGAGCGAAATCCAAGTAGGTGAGGATTCCGAACCTGTTGAATTTTTTATTCATGGGTATAGCTTGGTGACATTATTCTTTTCCCACCATGGTCTCGCCATATATATTATAGGAATGATGTTGCACCACAATATGGTCGCTGCACCAACTCCTTCTTCAATTTTATGTGGTTTAAATTTTCCATTAATAAGCACATCATTCACTATTGTTTTCTTTATCAAAACCCAAACCTGGAGAGAGTTTCAACTTCTCACGAATTTGATGCTCTGTTCGACGGACCAAATTTTTACATGATCAATAATCAAGGCAAAAAATACTGCAATGTCCCAAAGCAGTAAGAATTTTTGGTCATTTGTAAAAAATATGAGGAATTCTTCCTCTTCCTCGGTTCCTACGCTTGTGGTCAATGACACTCCTTTCGTTAGCTCTATTGAAAAAGCTAACTTGTTTGCAAGATAGTTCGCCGCAATTTCTTGAGCGCGTTAAGGATTCTATGGGACAAATCCTTTTTCGTACTCGTACCGTGGCAAGAGTCCTAAGAGATCTCAACATACACAAATCCGCTGGTCCGGATGGTATCCCCGCTATTATTCTTAAGAGGTGTTCTTCCACACTAGCAAAACCCCTGCGTAAGTTCTTCCAACTATCCTATTCTTCTGGACTCGTTGCAAGCAGTTGGAAAACAGCATTTTTTTAGCCAATTTCGAAAAAAAGCGACTCTCCTTCTCCCTCAACCTATCAACCGATCGCACTAACGTCCCTTCTTTCCAAGGTCATGAAAACGCTGATTAATTATCAGCGTTGAGGAACGAAAGCTTCTTAATGACCGGCAGTATGCCTTTCGTAGTAATAGGTCCACCGGTGATTTGATGGATTTATCTAACCGAACAGTGGAACAAATCTTTACATGGTTTCGGAGAAAGTAAGAAAGTAAGATAAAGTCTGGCACCTTGCTCTCTTATCGAAAATGCGTGCTTTTGTAGTCGACGAATCCCTTCTTCGTTGGATTATAAATTTTCCTTGGAACCGTTCAATATAAGTTTTATTGGACGGATTCAAGTCTGAACCCCACAATATAAATGATGGTGTGCCCCAAAGCTCACCAGTTTACCCTTGAGCCCAACTTTGGCCGTACTGTGAAGTACAGAGAATCGTCCTTCAGCCGTACTACGCGAATGTCCTAGTCATTGCAATGTTCAAGAATTCAAAACCAATGTGCATCGACAACTCCTTTTTAACCCTTCTCTTTTTTCTTAATGTTCACACTTTGTCTCTGGCATATTAAGGGTATACAAAAAACCCCTTGAGTGTGCGCTGATTATAAAAAAAACAAAAAAGTTTTTTTAAATATGTATGGACCGATGGTGGCGTTTAAGATACACATAGGTCAAGTGCAACTGTCTAACATATTTAACATAAACTGTCAATATGCTGAGTAGACATACACGCGCCAAAGCTTAGCCCATACAAAACTAAATGTTCCCACCATATGAACTGCAAAAGCCAGGGACTCATATTGCACGCCTTGATTGAGCAGAGAGTCTAATCGATACCTGGAAAGAAGATAGTTTTTAACTAATTGAACCACGGAAACAAAACACCTGTTAGCGAACACACGTTTTTGAAAATTCGATATCGATTAAAAAATTGAAGTTTGCGTTCCAAAATGTTCTATATAGGTAAATGCTTATTTTTTTTTATTAAAACTGCTGCATCCTGTTTTTAACACTACTAAAGGAGATGTTTTAGTCATAAAAAAAAGGAATTTAATGGTTATGAACATTTTGCTGCTGTAACATTATTTTTTTAAATTTTTAGTCTTTTACATAAGAGCAAGTTCGTACGATCCAGTCATGTATTTTATTTTATTTTATTTTATTTTATTTTATTTTATTTTATTTTATTTTATTTTATTTTATTTTATTTTATTTTATTTTATTTTATTTTATTTTAATTGAAAATCAGCTAACGGAGCTTAGTTCATGCAGTAAATACTTTCCATTTTATTTCCAAATTTGTTCGCAAGCACGAAATGGATTTAGGACAACAAACCATATCAACTACTAATTTGCAATAATAATTCCATTGTAGTTAATTTGAGGTTGACAGTGCGTATCCCCTAATTAATTATAAAGTTCTATAATTTAGAAAATAATGACAACAAAAATACAGATAAATATGTAAATTCAAGATCCTTCGCGTTAACGAATTATATTTTTAATTAAAGATTCATTTCATTCCTAAACAAAGTTTATTTCTTTTTGCTTCATATTTCGTCAACACAAGAATAAATTGCAAGAATTAAACTGTAAACGATAGACCTATCTATATTCCTCACCTTGTGATGGTGGTGAAAGATACACAAAAATATATCTAATAAAAGTTTCTTGATACGTCTATTCCAACAAATGCACACGAATTTAATTAAAAGTTATGCATAGTGGGCTTATTTCATTGCAGAGATTTTGTGAACCAGCCTAAGTTTGCCTTTTAGAGATGAACAACCTCTTAAAGTTTCTAAGTTGACGGAAGTTTTCCTACATAGTTAGCAGTAAGTTTCTCTGGAAATAGATCTACATATAATTATCTTCCTCAGGATCAAACCATAAATTGTTACTTCATTATACAGCTTTCAATTCAGAAATTTCCTCAAAGGAGATAAAAACAAAATAAAAGCACACTCACCCCAAATATTCATTTTCGTAAATACTCGTATGTTTATGTGTGTTCCTAGGTAGGAAGTAGGAATACATAAATGAAAGCTGTCATTCCCAAATGACTATCAACTTTTCTTGTCAATCGATCTACTGCCTCTTAGCGTTTTGTTAAATGGATTTTCTATTTATCCTTCTGAATCCACCACTCATAGGATTTCAAGTTGCTTAGGGACATGTTTGTTTTTTTTTTTACTCACTTTGATATTTCGTATATACTTGGTCTCCTTGTCGAATTTTATCAACAAAGGTACACACTAAACTTTGTGTTCATGATGATTTAATCTAATTAGCCGAAATACAAGAAGGCATTTTGGAGCTTCCTGTATTTAAGGAAACTTTAAATTATAATGCGATCTTTAAATGTTGCCAAGGTAGTGCCAACTTCTACCCATACCTCACAAGATAACACTTGCATTTCCCCTTATTGTCATTTTCGAAAGACGAAGAAAACACAGACAACGTTCCTCTTGATAGAAATTGCTTCATTATATGGGATAGAAACCTTTCATTTTCAATTATTTTCGTTTTCTTGTTCACAAGACACATTTTCTGCACACAAAATTTAAAAATCCTAATCAAAGGAAATACTCTATGAACTTTTCCGTTTGGCTTAAATGTTTCCTTTTAATAGCTTAGGGAAGGTATACAGGTTAAGCTACAAGAAGGTACAGGAAGGTACATAACGAAGGAAGTACCGACTTTCGAAGGATGACTTACATGAACCTATTGTTGACTCGTTATGGCAAAATAAAGCAATTTTCTCAATGATTGTGTATTTTGATTAAGTTTATTTAAGGGAACGGGAAATGCTTATATTTTTAGTAGTTTGAGAAATCTTACGGAATTTTCAACTTCCTCAAAAATGACTATCTTCCATGTTTAAGACTGGAACTGTCCTCCCGGGATTCCGAGTTCAGTCGACATCGTCGTGAAAGTTAGTTCTGTATAAGCAAACTAAACAAAATGGGATAATATTTGGAACCTTGCGGAACTCCCTAAGTGGTTGGATTTTCTTGACTGAATGTAATTAATACCTTTCCCTTAAGTTGTTTGAGTTACGTAGCAATTTTGTAAATGCTATCAGAAGCTTTTATTGAATTACTCCGTGGTTAAAGGTTTTTCAGAACTATTTAATCACGTTTAAGCCGTATTGATTTGAGTGCAAAACTATGTAGGTGAAGAGCAGATATAAAAATACAGAGTACGGAAACAGATTGAGCAAGGCAAGGATTAAAAAGGATATGAATTGCTAAATATTACAATTCAAAGGGAAATTAGTGTTAGATGGAGCATTTCACATGTACGTGTAGTACGGCCAAAAAAAGAATCTCCGTATTTGACAGTATTTATAGTGTATTGTATTGTCTTTATTAATTCATTTTTGTAGGTACAATAGTTGAAGTACGTCCGAAATTCGCCTCAAGGTTAAATTGTTTTTATTTCTGATGTTTTTATTTAGATCTGACCATCTGAGCTTTTGCTTTGGGAAAACGGTTGTTTTAAGCAGCTACATGGTCACCATTCGGTCGATGATTGTCTATGGGTGTCGGATGTGTTCAAGGTCGTTCAAGTCGATACTCACCATCTTTTTATTGACTTTGTGGCGATCCATTAATCTATTAACTATTAATATTCACATACAGTTAAGAAGGTGTCCCCCGACCCATGGTAAGGTGCCAATAAACCTACACCACAAAAAAAAAAAAACATTTCACACCAACACAATGCCTGACTCAGAAGAAAAGGTCGCAGAAGGAGTTATTGCCAAGGTATCAATAAAAGTGCCACCATTCTGGAAGCAAAGCCCTGACTTGTGGTTCCTCCAGCTTGAGGCTTAGATCCATACCAGTGGAATCACTTCAGATACAATGAAGTACTATACTCTGGTTGGAAATCTAGAAGCTTATGTGCTGACCGAAGTCCCAGACTTGGTTACCAGCCCTCCTGCCACGGAAAAGTAAAATGGTCTAAAGACTCGACTTCTGTCAGTATTCCAAGAATCGGAACAAAAACGACCCCAGACACTTCTTAGCGGCATCACTCTTGATGGAAGACGACCAACTCAGCTGCTTTCAAAGATGAGAGAGCTTGTATCACCCACTATATCAGAAGGCATTCTCAGAACATTATGGATGAAGCAGCTACATAACACGACCCAGTCCATCCTATCGTGTAGTGAAAATCAAGATCTAAAAACAAACAGAATTCCTTCAGGAAGAGATCGAAGTCCAATAATTCTAACATCTACTACTACCACCGACGATATGGCAAAAAAGCAAGGAAGTGCCAAGAACCTTGTCAGTTTCAGACGGGAAACTAATTTGCGGACAGAAATCAGCGACAAGTCAGTTCGCAGACACCATAAGTCACCTTTATGTCAATGAGAAATCTTCCCAAAAATGTTTTCTCATAGACACTGGAGCTACAATTTCAGTCATTCCACCTACAAGTATAAACAAGCGGAACAGCCGATCGAACAGAGTTATCTACGCAGCGAATGGCTCCGAAATTCCAACTTATGGGGAACGACTGATGTAACTCAACCTGGGTCTTCGCAGAAACTTTAGCTGGCCTTTTGTCATTGCCCAAGTCACCGAGCCAATCAATGGATCCGATTTCTTATCATTTTTCGATCTTTTAGTTGACGTTAAAAACAAGAAACTAATTGATCCAAAAACAAGTCTTTAAACACATGGTTTTGGTGCAACAACTTCAACAAGTACAGAAAATATTCAAACAATAAATCCGTCATCCTTCATTTACGATTTATTGAAAGAATTTGAAGACATCACAAAAACAAACCTGCGGTCTAAAACCAAGCACAAAGTAACGCACCACATTCAAACAAAAGGACCTCCTGTGTACTCCAAAGCCAGATGTCTGTCTCCTGAACAACTCAAAACCACAAAGCAAGAGTTCGAGTACATGATCAACCAAGGGATTTTTCGACCTTCAAAGAGCAGTTGGGCGAGTGCTCTTCATATGGTTAAGAAGAAAAATGGTGACTGGTCACCTTGTTGTGACTATAGACGACTCAATGCTATTACCATCTCAGATCGATATCCCATGCCTCCTATTGGAGATTTCGCTCATCATCTGAAGGGCAAGAAAGTGTATTTAAGTATATTTAAGTGTATTTAAGTATTTCCACTTAGTTTTAAAAAGAATAATATTATACTTAGTTTAAGAACAATTCATCAATTATTCATTGTAATAATTTAATGAGTTTGTTTATCGTATATAAACAAACTTTTAGTATAAATAGTGCTTTATAAATAAATATAAATCAGTTCTAATTTGGAATTCAAAGAGTTATCATCTCATCCTCAAGAAGTAACCACATAGATAACTACAACTTCATTCATCGTCAGGAGCTCTATATGGCGATGGCTGAACTCGGGATCCCGAGAAAATTGATCCAACTGTTTCGCATGACATTGGAAAATACGCGGTGCAATGTGCAACTGCTCCGAACAATTCCAAACATGAATAGGGTTTCAGCAAGGAATGGACTACCATATGATTTCTTTAATCTCGTTCTAGAGCAGATTGGGCAAAGGACGGGCGTTAACATGGAGGGCACTATATTCAACAAATCTGTGAAACTCTTGGGGTATACGGACTATCATTGACCGTTCCCAACGTTCTGTAATAGAGTCCTTCACGGCTGTTGAAGGTAAGGCGAGACTTGTTGGGTTTTGAAGTAATCACGATGAGACCAAGTATATTGTATTGACAAACAAACAAACATCTGTCCACTGATTAGGGCAAAAACTTATAGGTAGTTAAGGAGCTCATCTACCTCGGATTTAATTTTAACTCCACGAATGACACCTTAGTGCAGATCGAAAAATTATTCCAGGAAGTGCACGCTCTATAAAATCCTTATACTGCCAGTCCTACTTTACGGTGCTGAGTGCTGGACTGAAAGAAAAATTCTTCGACGGATATTTTTGGTCCTGTGTGCAAGGAGGGCGATTGGTGTAGAAAATATATCCGCGAACTCTTTCAGCTATACCAAGATGGATGTAGTTCAGAAAGCCAAAACATGTTGACTACATTGGCTCGGATAAATTGAGCGAATGTACAACAATGCTCCAGCTATGATAGTCTTCGAATCCCCAGCCATCAGGTTCGGGGCGACAAGGAAGACCGAACCTCCGGTTTAAAGACCAATCCATCGCGGATCCCATAGCGCTTGGCGTATGGAATGGAAGCAGCGTGCTCGGGAACGCAGAAGATAAAAAGCTGCCACAGGCAGATACCCTTAATGGTATGGTTAAGTAAGTATAACTAAGTATGTATAACATGTACGAGCTTGTACACAAAAAAAAAAACCAGCTTCTGATTGAAACATTGTACTTAAATTCGTTATGCCGATAATGTTAGCAACATCATCATTCAAAGATTCGCCTTGGCTTTGCTGGGTGAAGCCCATACGTCATATTTTCCATAACTCTGGTGCATAAATCAGGCTGAATTCGACCAATGCATGGCATTGATTACGTTAGCTCTCAGGGCAGCGATGATTTATTGGCATAGACTGTGAATTTAGAAAACCCCACAAGAATAAGTCTACCGGGATCAAATCGCATGATCTCGGTCGTCAATTCACATATTTTTTCGGTGTCAAAATCATCCAGTAATGGGCAAAACAAATTGGTTATCATCGGCTAACATCGTTCTGAAAGAATTATGGCACGCGAATTATGGAAATTCAAACCAAATAGTGACTTTCTCTTCATGCATTAAATTTTGGTGGATCTCGTTGTGGATTGTGATCGTCTCAAAAATTCGACAATTTAGCTTGTTGAGGAACGTTTTCATCCAGAAATGGGCCTCGTCGCTGAACCCAGAACCTAGTTAGCGAACACAGGTCTTTGTCTATTTCAAGTCCTCAGTCATGACGCAAAATTTGCCAAGTTGTGGTCTGCGAAAGGCCGAGTTCTTGTGCATGGCGCGAAATTGAATGCCTTGGATTTACCTGAACACTCTCATGGACAGCTGCGATTTTTTCGACGGATTTTGCGTTTCGTTGTCGTACGGGTTTTGCCGAATTGTTCACAGGTCGCCTCGAATTTATCCATCCCGTTGCAAATAAGAGGACGATTACGGCGGCCGTAAAATGTGCAAAGCGCGCGAAATGTTGCTCTATCAGAAGGTTCAATTTCATAAAACAATTCAGTCAATCACACGTGTTGTCATCTCATGCTGAATGGGCTAAATAAATGAGAGCCAAATTGACAGATGTAGTTTGAACAATATGGCCACAATCACCTGTCAAATTTTGTAAATTTCTGTTAAAAAACCCCTTACAATAACTATTAAGAGGCTCTTCAATAAGGGCGGGTTGATGTTGAAATGGAATAAAATAAAGCTAAGTGTACACGATTGGTAGATCTTACAATATTGTCAGATCTGTCAGTGAAAACATGCTTACAATGTCTTACAACCGTGTAGTCTTACAATTAATTGTCAGAAAATTTGTCTGACAATTAATTGTTAGATCATTGTCTGACAATTAATTGTAAGAAACCTGACAATCATGTGTACGCTAGCTGACAATCGTGTAATCTTCCAATTAATTGTCAGAAAATGTATCTGACAATTAATTGTAAGACGGTAAATTGTAAGGTATTTGATAATCGTGTACACACAAAATTTATTGTCAGGCCTGCCAATTTTTATCGTTGTCTGACGTTTCTGACAATGAACAAATTATAAGATGTACGTTTTTTAGCATCATACAATTTTTTCATTGTCAGAAAATTTGCAGCCAAGGTTTAATTGTCAGTTTCCATAACCAACAAAAACTGACAATTAATTGTATGTGTACACGGTTGGTAGAAAATCTACCAATCTCTTACAATTAATTGGTAGGTATTAAGCCGGATATCTGAAAATGAATTGTCAGCCAACTTCTGACAATTAATTGTAAGAGATTGGTTGATTTTGTACCAATCGTGTACACACACAACTTATTTGTCAGCTCATTGGTAGATAATTGTCAGACATTGTAAGATCTTACAATATTGTAAGATCTACCAATCGTGTACACTTAGCTTAAGTTGTGTGTGAGATACGAGTATAAACAATTTTGTATTCTTTATTTGAAGGGCTCATGTATGCTATTATGTATGAGTATGCGGTTCAATTTTCAATGTCTTCCGGCTGAATTTGAGCGATGGCCTGTATTCGCCTTAAGGGCATCGGTCTATTGTGGATTATTTCCAAAGACCTGCGACTTCAGGAATTCACATGACATTAATGGCCAATTTGCGTCACCTCTGCGAGAGTTAAGGCTACCCTCACATCGTTCCATATGATACGAGTAGCACTCGTTACTCTGGTAAATCTCGTTTGGGTTGGCATCCTTAATTTGCTTGTTTACACAACCATTCGTCCAAAAATGCCACTCGTCGCAACATGATGATTTTTGGCCGAAATATGGGTCCTCTTCTAAACGGAAGCTCAGTCAGTCATGAACTTTGAGCTGCTGGCTCAGATTGATCTTGTACGCATATAGGCACAAGTCCCGACCCAAAATTCGCCAAGTTGAAGTCTACGAAAGGCCGAGTTCTTGTCTCGAGGTCTGCTGTACAATTTCACGGACCGAGGAGATCTTGCGTTCTTTTGACGTACGAATGTTTGCTGATTGATTACTGAAACGGCTGTCTCAAATTTAGCCACCAGAAAATGAAGAGTCCATCACGTCAACCGTAAAATGGGGGCAATGCTCGCAACGTTTGCATTAACGAAAATTTAATTTTGGTAATGAAGTTTTATCATTTGGACGTGCTGTTCAATCATGTAATTTGCTATGGTGATTTAGCATACTAAATAATAAACAACAGATGTCACCAAATAACTTGACTGTTACATGGCAGCCAATTGACAAAATTTACCAAAATCAGCTGTAAGTTTTTGAGAAAATCGAACAAAAAAATTGTTCTATGGGAAGTTAAATTATTTAGCTTTTACTAAATGTCGTTTTTTTTAATTTTTTTAAGATGTGTGGATTGTGGAACATTTTTTGAAAAAAAAAATATTCTCTAAGATTACCAAGAAAATCTTATGGTCGTATAGGTACTTATTTTTTTTTTCTCTAAAAAATAAGAAAATGTCGGGAAAGGAATCAAAAAATTCTATTTACACCAAGTTAAAGGGAAATCGGCCCAGGCGCTCAGGTTGTCGTAGAACAAACAGAATTCAAGAGTATATTGTAAGCGGTAGGTCAACTTTGACGAACTTGACTATCTATACAAATTTTTGTTTATGTGCATTAGAAAAAATATATCAAGTCGATTCGATATACATACATATACTGATTTCTCTAAAGCTTTTGACTGCGTTCAATATAACGTTCTTATAAAAAAAACTCGAGTTTTTGGGTTTCCATTCAAATTTGCTATCATGGCTTGGTAGATAGTTATCTTACGGGAAGAAAGCAATATGTCAAAATTGGATCGGAAATCTCTAAGGATATCTCCTTATCCGGTGCTCAATGTCTTCCGAGTGACCTAAATAAAATATCTGTTTGGTGTCATTGCAATAGTTTGTATAAGAAGTGTTCCGTATTACCTATATACAGAATTGTATGTCCTGTTTTATTCGAGTACAGTATTTGTAACATGTCACTTAATAGAGTGTCTAGACAAAAAGACCTTGGCGTTATATTCGATGAACATATGAAATTTACCTGGCATTATGATTATATAATATCTAAATCAAACTCGATGTTAGGTTTCATATTTCGGAATGCAAATGAATTTAAAGATCCATACACTCTAAAGTCCCTCTTTATACGTTGTTTTCTTGAGTATTGTTGTTGTATGGAGTCCGTTTTATGATAATGCTTTTTATCTGAAAGAAAGGACGCCACCCCCTTCCAGCCGGTGCAAGTCTCTATTCCTTAACAAACCAACTCCACATCGCTACTAAATGTTTCATCGTTGGTCTTGTCTTCGTAGGTACGAGTCAGGCATCTTCAGACTGTTCCAAATTTGTACTGTGTAGGCAGTGCTACCTTTGGTTCGGATCTAGTTGTTTTATCTAACTATTGTAAATAACAATAGCCGATCGCGTATGTTGATTGGTATAACCACAGCCACATTAGCGGGGGATTTCACTATCTCCGAGGTCCGAGGTGCCCAATTAGGGTATTTTATTATTTTTTAATAAACAATATCTTTATTTTTGTTTTCTTGTTACTAATATTATGGAGTTATTTTAAAAATACCACCAATAATAGGACAGGCGCTTAATAAATTAAGCAAATGGAGTAAAAACCCCGTGGTGTAGACCATAGCTGACCGAAGCCAACCACAATCTGCACCGAAATTGTTGATTAGTCTTTCTTTTTGCCCTACAGCAAATAGGGAAAGAGACATTCCCAGAAATCTTTATAATTTCAAGTACCGGGAAGGACCATCAATAACGATTGCTTTAACCAAGACTACTAAGCAAGAGAGACGCCTTCGCTCAACTACCTTTTGTCTTGGCCGTGACCCCCTCATTGCATTGTTCAAGATTTGTATAAAGCAGCGCCAGGGTTCCGTTACTCAGATAACTGAGATAGGATATAGGTAGCACCAAAATTTTTTCGGACATAGCTTGAACTACAACTACTGATGTCCTTTTGCTTTCAAAATTTTATCTTTATTATTTAGCAATCTTATTTTATTTTTATTACGTCAATTCCATGGATTGCTATGTATACATCGTGACACTTAAAGTCTTTTTTTGAGTTTTCTTTGTTGTCTAAATCTCCAGCAGGTGAAACTCATCGGGGTGGACCATCATATGAAGCTAGATGTAGCTTAATTTATTTAAAGCCGCTCAGCTTAATATTAAATATTTTTCTGCTCTTTTTGCACATAATGTTTTTATTATTATATAAACCTACAGCCCTATTAATAAGCACAAAATAAAGGCGAAACAACTTTAACAAGTATTTTAACTTATAGACCGAGAGCCCACAGCAATTTTTGGGTGTGATTGATAACAAAAAATAATTAGCATAATTAGATAGGCCTTTTATAGTTATTTATAAATGTGAACGTCTTGCATACTCTAGTGGGCGCAGTAGTGCATTATAGTGCATCAAGTATGCAGTTCTTTCCAAAGTCTAAAAAATTGGGATACAAAATTTGGCATAACTTCAAACTGAAGAGCTAAGTGTCCTGATTGCAAATATCGAGGTCCAAGACGTTTTGAAGGTGTCCTTCTTAATGCAAGAAGCAGCCTATTCTTATCGCGTCTGGCAGGCTGAAGGCTGTCTGTAAAACGTCTTGGACCTCGATATTTTCAATCAGGGGGCTTAACTTTACATTTTGGCAAAGTTTTTATCTCAATTATTTGGACTTGGAAAGAACTGCATACTTGATGCACTATTATGCACTATTGCTCCCACTAGAGTATGTAAGACTTTCACATTTGTAGATAACTATAAAAGGCCTATCTAATTATGCTAATTATTTTTTGTTATCAATCACACCCAAAAATTGCTGTGGGCTCTTAGTCTATTACAATAATTATAATAATAAATAAATGTGTGTTAGCCTTAAATGACGTTAAATATTGAGAGGATAACTTATCTCACCGATGTTGGTGATTAACGAGCGGATATCTTCAACTTGCTCGTTAAATTTGACAGAAACATTTTATTTAATAATACACATTCCACAAAGTATCCAAGTAATGGCTGCCATACGCTATTGTGTTAAATAACCTTGTTGCCAGAACTCCAATTTCCAGTCCTTTTTTTCTGTGTAACCTGTCATTTTTTTACAAATTTATTTGAACTTTGACACGATAATTAAATAACCGTTTAAAATTTGTTTGACAACAAAAATTATTTTGTATGAATTGAAATGACATGCCGGCTTTCAATAATGAAAAAAGTACTAGAATATTTAGTAGAACTGAAGGAAGTGCTGCCAATTTGTCCTTGTTATTCAGTGAATAGATAAAATGAAGGAACAATAGTTTTATTAATATTTTAATTTATCAAAGAGTTAATTTCACAATCCGTGCGTTGGAAAAAACGTGTGTTAACGAGCAAATTGTGTGTTTTTATTAATACGGCTGCTATTGTTTTAATCTATTAAAGTTAATGTACTTGATGGATATTGTAAATAAATAAATAAGTATAATTTCTTTTTAAATTCTAAAGCACTTTAAAAAGAACGTGCGACCTAGTCGGTCATTTTATTAAGTAATCATCCCTTTCTGTCAATAATTTCATTCAATATAGGTAAGTACCAAATGAAATTTCAGGGTTAATCAAGAAAAGTTTCGCAGCTTTCATATATGTATAAATTACCATAAATATAACCATTTATCCCTCCGGAATATGCATTGAAGGAATGATCCACTTAACTATGCAAAAATTCATGATTCAATATTCATTATTAATAACAGTAACAGACTATGTTTTACTAAGCACTCAACACTGAAATTGAATACAATAATCAGAAGGTAAGATGGAAATTTAATTAATTGAAATCATTGCAAATCAATCAAAATCATATAAAAGTGCAATAACATCGCATCTACGAGTGTACTCGTGTTAAAATATTCCATTCAAATTGTTTCAGGTTCTGATAGATACCTCATTTCCATAAACTAGTACCGGATATTGAGTGTCGTTTGTAATATCATATCGTATCTTTCAGTGAACCCTATGATATCTTATTGAGTTACATTTCGAAAGCAAGACCCCCTGTTACGAGTACCTATGAATCTTTTTGCAAACAGTAACAAAAATACATGCAAAGCCGTGAAAATTTGAATTATATTTTGTACAAAAAGTCGCTGATGAACGAACACAGACAATTAAATTAATTGATTAAAAAACAGATTTGAAAATTTATCCAACTTTAAACGTGACGAATTGGACTTTTCGAGAGCAAAGGCATGTCATCTCATCTAGGGCATCTAAGGGTTGCAAAAAAGAAACACATCCGTCACTAATAATATGTCAAAAAAATACAAAATGCAACAATCCATCAAATTGAAAATATTCCAACAGTGCATTGCTGCGTTCCTTCCTACAAACTTGTGCCATAAACAAGCCGCATGTTGCATGCCACTCAGAGATTTGGGGTGGTTGGTTTGAACTATTTTCAGTTGGTGTCATGTCAAGTTACACAGGCACATGTCACACATATCTTTTGCATTCGAAATTCAACCCTATTTCTTTTTTTTGTCTAAATTCGTGGAGGGAAAAGATACAAAAAAATATAAATTGCAAGCCCACATATCTACACATATGCACTACGTTTGCAGCATCAGATGAGTAAAGATTTTTATTTTATATGCTTGTGTTCTATTTTTTATACGCAGTTCCAACAAAGAATGGCCTTCTGGTTAGGCGGAGTAAAACGAATGACGTGGCGTGAATAATTTTAAATGGGAAGTTGAGGGCAAAACATAATCACCTGCAAACTTAAGAACCTCAATTTTCTGAACTGGAAAGAACTAGGAAAAAACGATTCAAGGTTTAGTCAATTTTTTATATTTTTTCGCGGACTAAAGGGATTGACTAACCTTAAAATGCTTGAGCACAGTGCGAGGGTTTAGGAAAGTTGAAGAGGATTCAAAAGGAGATACCCATGGACATTGGTTTTGAATGTCTGGATATGATAATGGGAATGAAATATTTAGTAGGGTAGGGAATTCCACATTCGTACAGTGCGGCTAAGGAAAGAATCTCTGAATTGAACAGCAATTCCGAAGTTGGCCTCAAAAGTAATCTAATGGGTATCCTTAGAGTGCAAGTATGACGTTTGAATTGTTTAAGGGGAGGAATACAAAGGGTAATCTTTTTGATAGAAATACCTAGTATACATATAAACATACATATTTAAATATTAGAGCAAGTTTAATCCACGAATAAAGCCTCTCTTAAAAGCCCCGTTATTCACATCTAAAACAATTTTAATAAAATTCAGAAAATGTTGCAATAGTAAATTAATGAAATCGACTTGAAAATAAAATGAAAAATTTCTGACCTACCATTTTTGGGAAGACAAAAATTATTTGGTGTTTTAATGAAATCTTTAATATCTTAAAGGCTTTTATAGTGTTTTTTTTTTTTTAATTTAAATTTGTTTTAGACTCATTAAATTATGTATACTTCAATATTCCATGAAATCTGGCCTGTTTTTCCTACGGTTTCAAGCTCTGTATTTCTGGTGACATTGTTTAGAAGGTGTGGGAGGATTGGTAGGCGAGCACCAGCAGTATTGCTCACTGACTCAATTAAAGCTCAAGTGCCCCGTTTTGATACCATAAACTTATTTGGCCTGCTATTTAATGATATTTTATCAGGAATTGATGAGCTCCCCTCTACCTGAAGTTCACTAGCTGGTGGTCTAAGGATTGAAGAGTACCCGTTGCAGAAATCGTCGAGGTTGGTATTACAGCTACTTCGTCAAGGAATAACTTTCCTAATAGTTGGGCTCTTGCTTTGGCCTCGAAGTCCATTTCTTCGGGGCTTATTAAATGTGGGCCACATATTTCTAGATATAATGCAGTTAGTTAAGATGCTTCACTTACGGTTGGATACTGTGAGAAAAATTAAGAAGTTTTTGCTCGTGCTGAAGGGCAAGAGGAATGTTAACTCTCTTTGCAAATGAACTATGAAGGGCCGGTAGTCAGCCCCATCAATTTACTTTATTCCACTGTGAACGGGAACCCAGCTAAGATTGACATATTGAGGTTAATGTTCAGGCTGGCAAGCTCATCCCAGCATTGCGGAACTAATTTAGAAGACGAAAAAGGCTATCTATAAAAGTGGCCGTATTTCGGTTCTGCGAGCATGTCGTCCATATACATATATAATATATATAATATTCATATAGCTGAAAAACATTTAAAAACTCAGGGAAAATTCCCGAACCGACACCACACTCCATCTTTGACCCATAAGTAAAGATGGTTCTGTCGAAGTCGCACATCCTCCTGTTCCTTTCTATAGATGAAAAAATAACTTAAAAGTTCTTACTGATGTCCACAAAGGGGTGTATAGTATTCTGTCTCTGTCGAAAAATTTCTTCTGGCATCAGGTTTGGAATATTTCTGTTTCCGTAAGATTTGGCAAGGCAACAATCAGATTCTTTTAGTCTCAATGCAATGCAATTAATAGTAAGTCGAGCTGTAAAAGGTGTAGAAAAACTCCTAAAGCATCGATTGGACAGGATCGTAGAGCCCCCTTGTGCCAAGGCTAGCTGTTCTTTGAGCATAGCTCGGTATATTGCACACTCAAAAGTAAGTTTTATACAAAATATTTATTGTTCATCCTCTTCGTCATGCAACCAAATTTTTATTTTATTTTTCAAATGACTTTATCTAAAGCCGCGTCCTCATTATGTTGTGTAAAACAACTCAACATCACTGATCTGATCAGCAATATTGTGGAATTGTGGATGCGCTGATCAACAGCTCCAAAACTTTTGTTGACTCGAACCCAACCGGATACAAATGGTTGGAAATCAGCAAAGTTGTATCGACTGAGCAATAATTTTCTAAATTAAATGCATGGTATACCTACCAGCTATAAGCTTATTAAAAGCCCCGAATATACTATCGTATCCTAAAAGGCAAATTAAACAATTGTGAACGAAATTTGATTTCAAATTATGTCATTTTTCATGCCAATTAAAAGTTCAAAATTAAATTGTTTTAAACGAACGAAGTCGGTAGGAAAATTATGTGGAAGAAAATCAAACACACCCAAGTTGAATGCAATTGAAGCGATTTTGAAATATACGATGTAGGTAACAAAAACAAAAAAACGGAAGTGAAAATAACAAAAATACTTTAACTGAAATATTTGCAGTTGCCCAGAAATTTGTATTTCTTCCAAAGAACCATAAACGAACTTTCGTTTATTCCCTGTTTGTATCAACTTTAATAAAAGCAAAGAAAAGTTCCTTTGAAGTGGCACAAAAAGCAATTAAAAATTGTTCACCAAGGACCAAGTTGAAAGTGATAAATTTCGAGGAAGCTCTTATTTAAGTTACACCTTCCATGACAGGTAGCCAAGCCACTATAAAAAGTTTTTTTTTATTCAAAAGTGTAACATTTGAAAATTTCCTGCACGTTTCCTAGAATTGTTGTCTTTTGTACGATACTTCTGCTTTGATGTCTCTTAGGTGGACTTTTCGTGTTGTACACTTTTTATTTTGTACTTATTGAAATAGTAAGTCATGGTTTATCTATCTTTTCTTTTTTATTAGTATTTTGATCACCAGCGGATCTAGAAATCGGCTTTAGGGATGGGAGTGGTGGTTCCAGACACAAATTTTATTATTTTAAATATTAAAAAAGAATTTAACCTATTAACATCAAATTAACAGCACGATTCTCCCCCTTGTGAGGAGTCACAAGTCACAAGCTCTTGTGACTATTCCTTGTGAGGATTGTTGTAATTCGATAACATTTTGGTATTCTCCCCCTAATCGTCACAAGAAAACTCACCACAGCATGGTGAGATTTTTAAGTGTCATTATTTGAACAGCTGATTATTCAAAACGAAGAAATTACTTTATAAATGTATTGTTTTGGAGAGCGAATGGATCACTTGCAGGGGCGAACGCAGGAAAAAATTTCGGGGGGGGGGTTTTCAAAAAAATATGAGATTTTCATAAATAAATTATTTCCCGAATTTATTAATACGTGAAATCATATCTTGTTGTACTTTTGCGATCATACGAAAAAGAGTTATCCGAAAACATAAGGACACTCAACTGGTACCTACATACGTTAACTACTATACTACATAATTATCAGCCCGATTCTGTATTTAGCTGATAAATTATCAGCTAATGATAAATTATCAGCTTTCTTGTCAGCTGACAAATTATTAGGTATTCTACAAAACACCTGATAGAATAAAAGCTATAAACAGCTTTTAAATTCACCTCTCTTGGTGGTGAATTTGAAGTGTCAAAATAAAGAGAAAAAAAAACATAAACAATGGAGGAACCAGCAGCAAAGTAAGTGAAATTTATATATTTTATTAATATTTTAGTTTTTTTACAAATATATATGCTTTTTTTTAAATTGGAAAAATATTTGTGTTTTGTTGAGTGCAAAAAATATGTTGTATGTAATGTCGGAAGTTTTTTATAAATTCCCTTTCCAGCAAACTGGCATCGCTGGCATCTCTCAATGCTTTCAGTTGCACTCTTCTCTCTTTTTTTTCGTCAATCTCTGCTTCATCGTCACTCAATAACAATAATAACAACAACTCTTCTTCCATTTTAATAAATTTTTTTATTATTGTTTATTTTATTATTATTATTATTGTTATTATTATTATTTATATTTATTATTATTTTATGTTTTGTATATATTTTACGCGTTCAAAATATAAACAAATACAATAGTCAGTACCTTTTACACAGCTGATAAATTTGTCAGTAAAAGAGCTTTTTTTAAGGCATATAATACGAAAAGCTGATAGTTATAAGGAACTTGGTAATTTATCAGCTATGTTGAATTTATCAGCACGACAGAATCAGGCTGTATAACCACAACGCTTTCAGAAGGTGTTATGTGCTACTCATCAGTAACTGTAACTTTCGAACAAACGAAATGAGTTATTTTTTTTTTTTTTTGCTGCAATACAACACACTCCGACCTTGGAGAAATCAAAAACTCAAACTTGCTCCGTTACTGCCCATATACTTAAACACATACGAGTAATGTCAATCATCAAAAACGCAATTGCTGCTGGCTTCGTGTGTCTATTTGTTAATGATCAATTCAAAATAGGACAGTTTCGTTAAAATTCGAAGACATATAAGATAAAATGCACGACTGGGTCGCACGAACTTGCTTTTATGTAAAAAGTTCAAAAATTAATATTTCTAGAGAAAAAATGTTCATAAGAAAAAAATTCATTTTTTAAATGACTAAAACAACTCCTTAAGTTATTATTTTATAAAGAGTAGTTTAGTAGTTAGAGCTAACCACATAATATGTTTTATAAAAGATTTTTAAAACATAGGTAATTAAGAAAAAATTTTGGTACGCCAATTTTAACTAGAAGCTTCTCTATACAAAATTTCATTGAAATCCGTTCTGCCTATAATGACAAATTCAATATTCGAAATTATAATTAAAATTTATCAAAATTCTCGGAGCTACTTTTTAGAAAAATACGATTTTCGAAAAAGATTTTTTAACACTTGCATGTGTTAACATTTTTTAGTTAAAACAATTTTTTTCCCTCAGATCTTGTAGATTATATTAAGAAACTTTTATTTATTCAATTATTTTATTCGATTATTAAAAAATCGAGCAGGGGTTTTCGGAATATTGAGTTTCCAAAAAAAATAATTGGCGTTTTTCTTTTTTCATTCAGAGTAGAGCTCTTAACAGAGCATGAGCATGTCAAACATGCTCTGAACTTTCTCCGAATCGAGTGTGTTCTAAGAGCTCTGAATTATTTTATAAACACACGCGAGTTTTTGAGTTTTTTTTTCTGTCTGTCAGAATGATTTCAGCATTTAACTCTGTCTAATCAGCTATTTTATACCGAGCTCATAGAGTGCGCTCTGAGCAATCTCTGAACACGCTCTCAACGAAAAAAGAAACACAATCTTTGAACTGTTATACACTCTGAGCTAAAAAAGAAACACGATATTTTGTTTGACAGTTCAGGTACTACTCTGAACTAAAAAAGAAAAACGCTAAATATTTAAAATTTGGAGAAGCTTCATAATGATTAAAATCGGTTGTACTGTTTTCGAGAAAATCAAAACAAACAAAATAAAATGGTTCCAAGAGGGCTTCCAAAAGATGATTCGTACCGTTATTTTTGGTTTTAAAAAAAGGAAAATTTAACGAAAATCAGCCCATGCTCTTAGGCCGTAGTCGAAGAGACAGACAGAATTTCGAGACCCACTTTTTCTTCGCTATCATCGTAATGTCAACTTTGATAAAAATTTTGAGTTCGATTTATTTTGCGGATGCATTATGTACTTGCCTTATAGTACCTATAAGTCGTAAGAAAAACGCAGAGAACCGATAAAGGGAAACACAAAACTTCTAATAATCAATTGAACTTACATTAATATTAATATGGCACGAAAATAGTACTTTGTCTCTTTTTTCTTTAACAAAATGAACTCTTATTTTTTGGTTGTTTCGGGGGGGGGGGGGGGGGTTTAACCCCTAAAACACCTACCTGCGTTCGCCCCTGATCACTTGTATCTTTCAAAGTTTTTAAAAGCCGTCGGCGCTGCAAACTTCTTGATCTGATTAGTTTCTTAAAAAATATTGGCGCAAAATTTTAAACATTTAAAACCCACTCTAAATCAATTTTAGAATGGGAGTCGACTCTAAATATTGAGTATAAAACGAGAGCCGACTTTTTGTTAATTTTAAAGGACATAAACTATACTTTAACGTTAAAGAGCTCGTCTTACTTTAACAGCAGCAAATAGCTAGTTTATCTTTTAAAAGTATACTTTATCCATATTGACAATGGTCATTTCATACCAAAGCAAATGGAAGAAGAAATGTTTACTGATGTTTAATTAGATTTTTTAAAGATGTTCTTTGTAAATAGACTGACTGAATCGCTGAATATTATAAATTCGAAACAATTGTACGAAAGTGCTCTACAATTAAAAAATCTGTAGATACAAATGTACATATCTTATGTATGCACGCGCGCCGCCGCGCCGGCCGGCCGCCGAGACGAGTATAAAGCTAAATGAATCTGCACCTTACAACAACAAATTGAGTTTTTTATGCTGTGAATTTGCGATTTATACTTTATTTTCATCTAAAATAATGTAAATAACTTATAAACAATCAAAATCTGTACCGATGTAGTATATTAAATGTACTTTTTTCGGCGAAAAATTATTTGGTTTAAAGTTGTATGTTCTTTTTACTTTTGTTTTGTGTTTTTGTAGTTGTGTGAGTTATGTATCTGTCAAATTAAGGGTTGTTCAACGCAAATTCGCTTAGGTTCTGTTGTAAAACCCACATCAGTTAGAAGAGTTGTCTAACGTGTTTAAAATTATGCAAAAGTTAGACCAAGTCTCCAAGCTAAACGACTGCGTTAAGTAGAGCCGCTTTAATTCCTTAAACGAGAACTGTTTAAAATTTTGCGCCATTTTGTTTATGTAAAAATGTTACTTTTCATTTTCGTCGGAAAGATCAGCAATAATATTCACTAGAACAAAGTCCACTTCCATTTTGTGTACTCACAATAGTTATTTCCAAATCTAGAAAATTTGCTTACAAATTATACTGAATGTCAATCCAAGAAACTTTAAAAATGTATGAGTTGTGACCTGTTCTGAAAGAGATCACAGTTTCGATTGTTTTTGTGACTCTCACAAGTTGTGACTGAGCGGCAGAATTCGAAAAAGTCACAAAATCAATTTCATCTCTTCTTGTGACTTGTGAGGCATCACTGACTTTGGGGAGAATCGGGCTGTAAGGCTAATTTAACAAAGGTCTGCTTTTTTCTATAATATTACCCAGTGGTGCCGGTTGTATGGGCTTTGATATACCTCTCAAAATGATAAATGAATATTCATAAGAATATGCATAAGAAATATTCACTCTCTTGCCCACTACGACGCCCACTTTTAAACTAGGTAATATAATTTTCAAAATTGACAAGAACTTGTGTTACTAGAAAATTTTGTAGGTAAAGTTTTTTGGAAAATTTGCCCGCATAAAGATTTTTCTCGTTTTTTTTTGGAGTTTTCGACATTGATTACAAAATAAATTAAAAAAAAACAACCTACACCCACTGACAGATGAATTTTTATTTTTCTAAATAAAATCATCTTTGCTCAACGATAGGGTCCGAACGTTCTTCTTTTGTCATGTATAATACGATATGCTTACAATATCATATTAATGTTAGGTCTTTTCGCTGTTTATCTTCAGTCTTCATTTGAGACAGTATTCCTAGGTTTTAATTTGCTCGAATAGTAGTTCTTATATCCGAACACTGTCGAAAGCTTTTGCCATGCCCAGCAAGCACGCTATAGTCGTTTAATTCTTGTTGAGTCCAAGTGTAATATCACTATGAAGTCCCAGCAGTGGATGTAAGGTAGACTGTTTATTTCGAAAGCGGTACTAGAACTCCGCTATGACATCTCCTTCTCTTCTAAGAATATCTATTATTAAAGCCCATATTTTCATTTGGTTTGGGGTTTATGTTCTTTGTTTTATTTAAAATATCCAATTTGTGGCGTAATTTTTTTAATAATAATAATAATGTTTACTTGTTGTATTTTTTTTTCTGCTACAGCCTAGTATGCGCACACGCTTCTACCCATAAAACTGAGGAACCTATCACTTGTGCTCGAGGACTTCAATGCTAAAGTCGGAAAGGAAAAATTTCAGCTGATTAGTTGGTTAGCACTGCCTCTACGAAACGACAACCAGATATATATAGAAAGATTTTGCAGTATGTCATAATATACTCTGATAAGAAGCACCAGGTCTCCAGGACTAAGTTTCCTTGCACACTCTAGATGCTTGAACCAACAACCAAATTGACTAACTGCTATTCGACGCAATTCACGTACCCGATAGCTCAGATACGCATACATTTCGAGGGACAAGCCACAATCTGAAAACATCTTCTATTCTTTGTGTTTTGGTTAATTTGTCTGGAATTTGAAGTGCATATTTAACCACTTAGTAAAAATCTTTATATTGTGCTTTAAAAAATTATGATAACTTTTCTTTTTAAATAAAAAAGAGAAAGTCCTCTAATATAGACATACATTGTAAAGCTAATTTGATTTCTAGTCTAATAAATTCTTGAATTTATTGGGAGATACAAATACAAATTTTGCTGTTTACTCCCAGATTTGATTAAAATATTAATAAAATGCAAGTAAATAATATATTGATAAAAAATTATAAACTCAAGTGCATTATATTGAAAATGATGGTTAGATATTAGACTTAATTCAGAGTGGCTGAACTTAAAAGAGACGCGACTGTCCATACACCTTCCTGACTTTATTGAAGAAGTAGAAATTTGCTTTCAGAAGATATTAGCACCCACCGAAACCCTGACCTTGTTGAACAAAGAAAACCCATTATCAGTTATTTGCCTGCAGCCTGGAAAACGTCAAAAGTCGTCCCCATCCCGATGAAGAACAACCGCACAAATGTGGAAGGTTATTAGCCAATTTCGTTGCTCTGCTGTATGATCGAGATATTTGAGGCGTAGAAACTCAACGTATTCTACAGAGAAAGAAATGGCATACCGAAGTTCCAATACGGCTTTCGAAATGAACTCTCCACTCTACATCAACTACTGCGATTCATAGTGAATTTACACTTGGACTCAAAAAAGAGGGAAACGACTAAAGTGTGCTTGTTGTACATTGAAAAAAAGCTTTCGACAGCGTTTGTATAAAAGGATAACTATTAAAACTTGGACTAATCACTTGGTACGAACAATCGAAAATGTCCTAACCCATATACTTTTTATGTACATATAGGAAACCACGTATCATCAACCAAGAGAATCAATGCAATAGTCCCTCAAGGATCAAAACTTGGACCGCTGCTGTTCAAAATTTATACTGCAGATCAATCAACCAACATACCAGGAATACGGAAAAAGCCTTATGCAGAGGACTCTATCAGACAAACCACCGCTTTTTCACCACAGGTTGCTGCCAGGACAGTGCAAGAGCAAATCGAAACCTTTGGGAATACTTTCTCAAATGAAGATAAACAGCGAAAAGACAGAACCCATCTTCTTCCGAACACCAGTTACTGTCATTCAAAGACGAACGTTTGCAATACGCTGTGATGCCATCAAACTAATACTAAAGTAACAGTCAAATTATCAACGAAGTACTTCTGAATCAACTTTATATCAAATCTCTGTAAATTGTGCAATAAATATACAATACAATATATATAAAAATACAATAAATATACAAAAATACAATAAATAAACATAAACTTGAATCATGTTGAAGTGAGCCAACTATTCTCCACATTTGGTCCATCCGCTACTAAGAAGACGAAATTAACTAAGTAAGAAGACCTTGCTGTTTGTGTGGAAACAACTCCTCCGAACCGTTTATGTACAGCAATGATGAAGGTGAAAGAAAGTTGCTTCTTATTTGGATGATATGGAATATATACCAATACCAACTATGAAGCTGTACGAGGAAGCAAAATTAATACCACTGGACCAGCTTCCCGGAACAATAATCAGGACCATGGAAGATCATCCCAACTCAGAAGTGCAACAAATCCTCCAGCATCAACTAGGGCATAGTGACAGGTATCTATACTCCCGAGCCATCACTGGACGATCATATCAACGGCGCACCCGTTTACAAGAAAAACAACAATCAGGGGATACAAAACCATTCCATCAACATTAATATGATATTGTAAGCACATAAAATTATGTATAGTGAAAAGAAGAACGTGTGGTCCCTCTTGTTGAGCCAACATGAATTAATTTGGTAATAAGTTAGTTTTAAGTTAAATTTTATATAAAACAAATTGGAAAATAAAAATTCTTAATCTGAGAGACGGAGGTGTCCCCAGCAGGCCATTGTGTTTGAGCCAGTTAGTATGGAATCATTTTTTGAATTTCCTTGATTTTATATTCGCTATATTCCTTTACTTTAATATTACCTATATGTACATTACATACGAGTACGAGTATGTAGATATGTATATCAATTTACTGATTTGAAGTTTGACTGATATTTCCGAAAACATACTGCAATTATTTTAAATCAATATAATAATTCTCTCGGTCAGAAATTTTGCCATCTGCCATCAATTTCCAATAAATATTCAAAAATATTTGTTGATTTCTCCGAAATCGTGTTTCTTGTTGGATTTGTGGCGACTCTTTCATCTATTTAAATTTAAACATTCTTTTTACTTTGATTTACATTTCAAAATTAATATGAATCAAATCATCTTATACTTTTCTACAAACGAAATTAATTAACCATCTTTTCATTTACTTGTTTATTCTCAAAGTTCCCTTTTAAATAAATTTGATAAAACTCACTAATTTTGTAGCTTGGTTGGCTCATACTTCTTCTTCTTTATACGGTAAATATTTTATACGAGTATGTATTTTTGTATACTCTTTTATTGACACACTTACTTAGAAATTATTAAAGCAACAGTCATAAATAATATTTGTATTTATCTTCAAAATTCGATTTGCCAAAAAAGACATCAAATCAAGTACCAATTCCAAATGTCTGTAATTATTATCTGCGAATCCAAGGGAATAATACCAATTATTTGCGGATTGTTGCAATATTTGCCATTTGATTCCCAAAAGGACATAAATTTCCCGAAATTGCCAAACATAATCAAATTTCATCGTTTTTTTTTTTTTGTTTGTGAACTACCCCTGCGAATTTGTGTGCATTCAATTATTCATTTCAGACGGGGATAAAATCCTAATTTGCATAGGTACTTAAAGTCGAAAGTAATCGAGTCGATTTTTTATGGACCTTTTCTTACCTGAACATAAATTATAGGATTGTTTTATAATTTTTTGTATGTCCTGTCCAAGAATGAAGAAGCGTGGCAAAAAATAACTGCATAATAATGGAAATGAGAACAGTTTCATAAATCAAATAATGTTTTTTATAATTCTGCAATAATTATGATGTCATATTTTTTAAAGATGTGCTTGACCAATGGTGTAGTGTAATAAATTGAGCGCATAGGCCTAACTTATTACCTCCTTTATTTATATCAAAGAAAATGAACTATTTAATATATGGTTTGCACCTGGTCCTGTTTTTTTCCGAACGGAAAACGTTTCTCGACTAAAAATAAAAGGAAAATCAAAAGGGAGGTTTTCTTCCACGAATCTTGTTGATTTTTTTTTTTGTGAAAAACATTGAAACGTAGCGAATTTAACTCTTTTCATGTTGGTTTAGATTTCATTTTATAGCTTTTTTATTGTTATTTTTCGAGAAGAAAAGAATTAAAAGGGTTTCAACTTTTTTTTGCTATGATTTAGATGAAATTAGATTTTGAAATTCAATACGCCTAATTATTTTCGGTAAAAAGTCGTAAAATACAAAAAAAAAAAACTATGACAAAGAAGAGAAATAGAACACTTTGTTCTTATCATAATAATTTGTAACCTTTTTTCGTATATAAAACTCTTGAACAGATTTTTTTCATAGTTATAGTATAGAAGGAAATGTTTCCACAAGTAATAATTAACTACTGTTTTTTATGGTCCATGAACCCTTGAAAATTGATTCATATATGGCTACAATGCAGGGAGATAGGAATTGGATTGGTTATGATTTAAGAATTTCTTTATGGTGCTCCGATTTTTCTTAAAAGCAAACCCCGACAGAGTTACATCGACTTAAAGAACAGAATTTAATTTTTTTTCGAAATTCAGAAGAAAAATAGAAGTAAAAATGATTTACGGCTTAAAAAAATGTCAACAAAATAATCATTTGAGGTTTAATTTTAAGCCTAGTACGCAGATCGAGAAAAGACAAATTTTATCTCTGCAATTTTAATCTCTATAAAACTTTTCCAAATGTCGCGCAAAAGTTTGAATTTGAAGAGAAATAATAATTTGAAAGTGTTTTGAAGTGTATCTATGGAACGTGTTGTCTTACAAAAGTCGTTCATACCTTTTGGAATCTCCTCTTGATGCTTTCAAGAGATGCATCAGCACCTTTTACATAAAACCAGTTTTGACAAAAATCACTTTCGGAATACCTACGGTGGCTATCAAAATTTGTCCCGCAAAATAATGCTTGTGTCATTCTTTTTTCTGGCAAAATTTAGTGGAGACAGTTTGCACAGCAATGCACAAAAGTATCAATTTTGCGCGCGAACTGCGTACTGCTCGGAAAAAAATGCAAGATAAAATTTGTCCATTTGTATGGGGGACAAAATTTTTCCCGATCTGCGATAGGCTTCAAGAAAAAAAAAAAAAAAAAAAGTTTGAGTGCCGGGACTCACGGTTATATGTTAACATAAGCATTCGTCCGAGTGCCGATTTTTTTAATGCAATTGTTATGTCAGCATTGTTTTTAAATATTGAAAACTTTATTTTTTTTTGTATTTTGATAGAACTTTGGACTGAAATTCACAGAAATACGATATTGAATTTGTCCACCTATATTCAAGATATGTCATATATGTTATATGATACGTTATTCTACAACTATTTGCTCGGAGCATTAAAAGGGGCGTTCAAATTCTCAAATTTGTTTGACAAGGACAAGCACGGCACGATGAATATTTGATGGAGAATGTGAACGACCCTAATGGTTTGACTCTTGGAGCCTAATAACATGGTTGTTTTTTTCGTTCGTTTCGTCTTTTTTACAGTTTGGGTTAGGTATACTTTATCTCACTCTCCCAGTCAGTGATTTATAAACCTACTGACATAATTCTCATCTTGTAATGGAACTTGTCAAAGCAAATATAAGCTGAGAAAAAAAACTAAAATATGTAGTCCATTGATATCTTATTCATGTCTCCGTTTATGGCTTGACAGATGGAGAATGATATATTTTCACGTATACCGAATATTTAATTTGAAATTTGGCATTGTGGTTTGACAGATAAGACACAAATTTAATTTTGACGTATCGAGAATATTTCGTTACACATATCAACCGACTGCCCTAAAAATGCATTTTACGGAGCAGAAAATAAAAAAACAAATTTCGGATTTCTTAAATGTCAACTCTGAAAATGCATTTTTCCAGAGCATAAAATAAAATGCCATCGTCCATCACTAACGTAAGGGGGATTTGTTTAAAACGTTCAATGAACCTGCAATGAAATTTGATACCAGTTCTTTTGTCTTTTTGACATATTTGGTGAGAGGTGAAGAAATTTTGGGCGAATGAATATATTTAATTGTAACTATAAATGGAAAGAACTTAAATCCAGTTTTCAATCCATTGACACCACAGGTGAACTCTTTTTGAGGTGCCTTAAAGTTTTAAATGTTAACACTATGCAGAAAGTACGCAATATTGCCGATATAGAAAAGGTCTTAAATGATATCTTCCGTAACGTTACACGTAACCCGTAATCGGGCTACACGGAACGTTTATCCGTAACGGTCTACACGAATCGTATAACCGGAATGGGCTACACGGAACGTTTTTGCTTTACCCTACCAACCGGATAGATGTTTACACATCAATAAGAAATTGTGAGACGATAATAAACGTCTGGATATTGCTCAAAAGAAACTTAAAGTTAATTAAGACTAGTGAAATAATTGAATAATTTAAAGATTATATGTATATTTAAATGAGAAATTCTTTCATAATTAATTCAGACCAATTTCTCATATATTTCGTTGGGCAATATTTAAATTTATATGGAATAGAAGGAAGAAATAGTTTTGAAGACATGTAATGAAAATATATAAATAATACAGTAAAAGAGCACAGGACCTAAATGACTACTCTGTGGTGTTCTAAAATTAACTTTAAAATTATTTAATTCACGACCGTTGAAAAGTATGATCTATCGAATAAGTTTTATTCTTTACTAAACAAGTAGGACCGCTAATGTACAACCTGCAAGTTTACTTTGTTAAACTCAACTCGGTTAATTAATTAAATAAGTGGTTTTGATTGGTTCAATCATATTAGTGTGCTATTTTAACAATCTTCAGTCAGTTTAAATAAGGAATTTTATATGTTAAATTTGTCATCACCACTCGACTAAATCATATGAGAAAATTATTAATTTTTTAAAATTTTATACCATATACTAAGTAACTGTTTACACTTAGACACTTGTTTGACTTAAAAAAACATAAAATTAGTTTAATTTACCCAAGAAGATTGTTTAATAAGAAATAAGAAATGTGTTTAATTAATTAAGTGCAGTTATTTGATTTAAACATGTTACTCGTTTAAAGTAAACAATATTGGAAATTGCGAATTAAAGTTTCCATAAGTTTTCTAGTTTTCCCGATTGAAGTAACTATAATAACATTCTTAGTTGTTTATTTAAAACAATATCATGTCATCGAGTCAACTATGTTACTTTTAGCAACATACACTGCGTAGTTATTAACATTTTTTCTTACACCTAAGTTCTGCATTTCACTTATTGTGAATTCGAGGAACAAAAATGAATTTTGATGTTCTACATTCCGCATAAAATTACTTTTGTGATTTGTTCATTCCGAATGTGATATATCGGTGTTCCGCATTCCACCCGAAATGATCAATGTGAATTGAGTTTTCGGAAATGGGAATTCGTATTCTACATTTCGAATACATAGCGTTTTACGGTGAATTCAATTTAGTCCAGTCATTTTAGGTTTCATCTGCGGAAAAATTCCTAGTGAGCTGAATTTTTGTATGCACCTTTATTACGGCATTGTAATGAAGATGTGAAAAATCGACATTGATATCGTACCGGCTAAAAAAGTTACAAGGGTCAAAAGGTCACAAAAATCAGTTTTTCGCAAATATCTCGCGATCTATTGCTCAGAGGTCAATAAAGGTCATAATAAAAATTGTTTGTCGTGAAATTGTCTACAAAAAATGTTTCTTGCATTTTTCTGTAAAATTAACCGTTTTCGGAGTAGAGCGCTGAGAAAGCAACTATATTATGACGATGCACTCGTTTCCTCACCACCTTCGAGGTAGAATGCAGGGCACGTTTTTATTTACATGGTTTCCCCCGTAGGCATAATCCATGATACGAGTATGTAATCAGAGGTTTTTTTATTTACGAGTGAATAATTTTTTATTTGAATACAGAAAAATACAGAAAAATTAACTTTAGTATATAATTTTTTTTTTATCATTCATTGTCGATATCTTCAGTTTCTGTGCATTGCATACCGCAATATTCGATAATAAAAATGGTCTTCAGCTGTGAGCGGTTAACTCGCTGATTCTATTCAGCATTTACACCAGCTATCTAATAGGTAGTCTAACTCGGGCAATTGTGTATGCCGTCCACCTAATAGTGTACAGAACAACTCCCAAAGTCGGGGTCATCAGAATTCTTTTGCACTGTGACTTCAACAAGATTCAGTGATATTGCGATGATATGGAAGTCAGTTTCAGAAATCTGAAACTATTCTGCTTAGGACTCGATCCATCAGTGTGCCACTTGATGATATTTGTTTCGAGGATCTCAAGATAGCTCCCATTGCCGCACTTCTGATGGCCTCGTGTAGAGGGATAGATAGAGGAGAACCTATATAGCTACAGATACACGCGAGCACTTAGACTTTTTCTAGAGCTTCTCTTTTTCTTGATAATTCGGTTCTCTTGTGCCATGCAACCGCCCTATATGTAATTATTGGTCTTACCGTCATAGTGTATATCCAGCTAAGGATGTTCGGTTTGCATCTGCATGACTTGCCTGCAAGTCTCTTGCAAATCATTAGGGCTTTTGTGGCTTTCCCGACTATAGCTTTTAAGTGTTTGTTCAAAAGGAGTCTACTATCTGGTAGAATTCCTAGATATTTTACCCCTCTATGCGTTTCAATCACTTCACCAACTAGATGGATAGGTTTCATATGTGGCAGAAGTTATTCCTTGTAAATGGTATGATTGTCGTCTTGGAGGGGCTTATTGATAATCCTACAGGTAGACACCATTTCCGTGTAATTGTTAGTCCTCTTTGGACTACCTACGGCTATGATAGCAACATCATCAGCAAATCCAATGGAGAATATACCTTGGGAGGTAAGATTTTCTAACAATTCATCCACTACAACTCTTCAACAAGGGTGATAATACACCACCCTGAGGACAGCCTCTTGTTGTGATTACTTTTTTTTACATTTTGTCCTTTTTGTGACAGTATTTTTAGTGCCTAACATTTCCATCTAGTTATGGTACACTGAAAATAAATTCCTAGGTAATATTGACAAAAACGTTTTGTTGACCTTTAACAAAACAATTTTATCGTTTTGATAAAATTTTTGTCAATACGAAAGAATGATTTTGTTGATTTCACAAAATTTTTATAATCCCGCATGATTTTTTGTCAGTATAACAAAATATGCACTACAAATAATTATTTTCAGTTTAACAAACCAAGTTTTGTTAATATAACAAAATAAAACAGAGATTTTTGTCACATCGACAAACTTTTTTGTGATGTTAACAAAATGTTTGTTATATCTACAAAAAATCTGTTTTGTAAATGTTTGTCAATATCACAAAGTTTTTGTTAATTTTTTTTTTGTCAATTTAACAAAAAATGAAAACATTTTTGTTAAAATGACAAATATTTTGTTTTGGGGTTGAATTATTTTGTAATATTGATAAAATAATATTATCAGATAGATAAAACTATTTTGTAAGGAAACCAAAAAATTTCGTTTGTGTATGATATAGTTCACATTTGGTTTTTGTTACAAAATCGATGTAAGATTAACTGAACTTAACAAAAATTGCGTATTGTCCATACGCCCTCACAGATGGTTGCATGTGAGATCGTAGGGACGAAACGCCAATTTTTGTGGACTTAAATCCCAAAAAAAAAATACTATTTTGACAAAATTAATTTTGTTTTTTGTGGATTCAACAAAAGAAATTTGTAAAATTGACAAAATATTTTGTTGAATTGACAAAAAATTTTGTTAATTTAACAAAATATGACAAGAAATTTTTGTTAAATTAACAAAATATTTTGTTAATGTAACAAAACAATTTTGTTAATTTAACAAAACAATTTTGTTAATTTAACAAAAAAATTTTGTTAATTTAACAAAAAAATTTGTTAATCCGATAATAATAAAAAAAAACAATAACACTAACAAAAAAATTGTTAATACAACAAAAGAATTGTTAATATGATAAATTAATTTTGTAAATTCTACAAAATTTTGTCATATTGACAAAATATTTTTGTTATTTCAACAAATTTACCTGTTAGCATAACAAAATAATTTTGTGGATACAACAAAATATTTTTTGTTACCTCAACAAAATTCTATAATTTTTGTCAATTTGATAAAACTTTTTGTTGGACGTATATTGACAAAATTTTCGTCAAATCAACCTAGATTTTTATTATATATACCTAGATTTTATTTTCAGTGTAATGGGTACGCATTTCCTAACAAAAGCTGTGCCTACAGCCTCGTGGGATGTGTTGTCGAAGACTCCCTCTATGTCTAAGAACGCATCTAATATTGTATCTTTTTTCTATATTTTGGGAATATATATTAGCTTTCCTGTTCTCCATATACTAGTGAGATAGGGCATAAGGTTTTCTTTTCCCTTCTACAAGAAAGCTGGGAAGATAAAATCTACATCTGGTGACTTTTAAAGTTGAAAAGTATTATCCTTTTATTTGAACACATGTTCCTACCTATTTACATGTCCTCTATTTTTGGTATGAGAGCTGTTCTATCTACCAAGTTAGCATTTTAGGTTTAATGATAAAATGCTATTTTTAGAACTTTTGCCATATTTAAGTCATTTTTGACGCATTCACGGGCACGAAATGTCCTGTCTATACTAGTATTACTAGTGCTATATGTCTGTGTATGTAGTAGATTTTACTAACAACAACAACTTACAAACATGAATAAAAAGCAATAGAGTTTACGCCTTGATATGTAATTTATAAAATAAGTTAAGGAAGATGTGTTAAGGACATTTGAAGTAAAATGTAAAAATGTAAACAAATGCTTCTTCGTTCAGTCTGAGGCTTCCCCCATTTAATCTTACACTGCTTCTGGAAGATCTAAAATTTTGGCTTTACGACGTATGTACAACTTTTCTATGAACTCTCCTTGATTTTCGTCCCTTCTAATAGTTATTAATAATACATAATAGTGAATCTTTTCGTTTTGCACAAGAACAAATGTTTGAATAAATGCAAATGCAAATTTTTCTTCAGCTAATTTTGACATTTCGAAAATAAATTCGGAGTGAAATTGAAAAAAAAAAGTCGTTTTCAATTCACTTTCACTCGGAATACAGAAAATGGGTGTTAATCTCGGCTAGATTTTATTTGTCTGTATGTACTACAACATTCAAATGTGTAATGGGGGCTACCCAGGTATTAGAGTTTACGTCAAGCTTAGACCGAATGTATACCTTATTGAAAGTAGCTAAAAGTTAGATCAGAAGTGGAAAAACATTTCTTGCTTATATTAAGAAAACCTTAGGATTTCGCTTTTCAATTTCTTTGCTGCAAGTGCCATGCATATGTAATGGTTTGGGTTGTATATTTCGCTTAAACAGCAGAAAATAGTTTTATGTTTAGGAAGCCTTAAACTCTACCCAGTTTTTAATACCCCATTGTATAATGCTGCAAATATCGGAATTTATTGAGTTAAGCAAACGCTGCCTTTTAAGTTCCACAACCGAAGAACAGGGTTGTGAATTTGGAAATGAATATGAAAAGATGAGCATGATGAAATGTCAGCCATTAAAAACAATAACATTTGAAACAAAAGATAATTTGTGAATATAATGAAGAGTGTCGGAGACAAAATGGAGCCTTGAGGAACGCCAGAGTTTATTTTCCATAAATTCATTTCAGCATTGTTTGGGATTTTCTTTATTTATGCATACATTCGGGTATATATTTTTCTATAAACATTCATTATGTGCTTCAAATAAATTACATATGTTAAAAAACTTAACCCCAATGTCAAATTAATTTCGAAAAAAATCATCATTAATAACAAAAACCTATTGACAGTGTCTTCTTAAGGTGGAGATGCGATTCAATTGCTCTCATGGCAATATACATAATGAACAAAATGATTCAATTCAATTAGATCTCGCTTGTTCTTCACTGAAGATTCAATTCAATCAATGAAAATATCCCACCGGACGGCATACACAACGACGACGAAAACGACAACGCCAACTACTCGCACAAATCAGAGTTGCAACATCAACACAACTCATCATGTCAATCTACATTATAATTAGGTCCCTTTGAATTGTGCACTGGCAATTGCCATTATACAAAATGTTCTCAGTCTCTTTGAATAGCATCATGGCATTTCGATTAAAAGCGTGTATTTTGCACAACTCGATAATTTGCCGGATTAAATCAGTTGCAACAACAATTAGCACTAATTCCTCCACCATTCAATCAGATTAAATCTGTTTATATCATATAAAGCCTCCCATTTGATGCACCGACTAGGCCGACAAATGTTTGCACGTATCACTGAGCTAATGGGGTCTCACGGGATATCTGCACGTGATTCTATCATCTCACACATTTATCATTATAATTAACGTGTTAATAATAACAAATTAACCGTTAAGACAGCGTGCGGTCAGTATTTATAGAAGTGTTGCGTGTTCGAGACTACTTGTAGTTTGTGGACAGAAGCTCTACTCTGGCACTCACTCACTTACCTATTACCTCACTTTCCGCAGTAGGTAATAAATCTAACACCTGATTTGTCAACCCAACTAGTTCCAGTTCCAGTAGGTATATGCATCCGAATCGGAAACATAATGTTCAGGTTTTCCATCTCTTGTTGAATTAAAAATCTGTTAGTTTATTTTAAAGTCGAACTTAAATAAGTGATATCAAGAGAAATAATTAATGTTATATATTAATAAGAAGGTTATATTAAAGCTTTGAAAAAAACTTGATGACCAAAAACGTTTCGGATAATGACAAATTGGAATGTGAATGTCAAATGTAAGACTTTTCTTGGAGGAAGGAGGTCGGTTTCAGGTCTACTGCGCTTTGCGAGGAGTGACAAATTCTCCAAGAGTATCTATTGACATGAAAAGTGATTCTCATCTTAGCGTTTCGGAAATATTAGAACATTTAAGGTTACAGAGAGTAGAAAAGTTTCCAAATATAAATCGGGTCAAGACATGGCATTTGGGACACAATGAGAAGAGCCCCCATCTCAAATGGAAAAGATTCGGGTGTTTGAGAGGCAGTGTCTTAGACGTTGTCTTGGATTACACAGAACACCAGAATCGGAGTACAAACATTACTATTCCAACAGGACTCTATACAACGGAGCCAACATTAACAGAATAGATAATTTTTTGATAAAGCTGATTCGGAGTCACATTGCGAGAGCGATGACCTCAGCAAATAGCTTAATCTTTGGGGCTTACTACCCCAACACAGAATACTTCGAGAGTGTGCGTTTAAGTGGCCATATTGCACCTAATGCATTCCTCTATTTAGATAGTATAGGGTTGATCCAGGATAGAGAGGCGGTTCCGCTAATCTACCACGTCGGCCGTAGGGCTGTGGATAGGCGGCTCCTTTATAGTCGAAACGTCCTCGCACAAGACGGAGCTGAGCGACTTCGGTTCAGTAGGACTGTGTCCGATCGGGACCTGAAAGACAGGGTAAGACAGGAGAACCAGTTTTGGTGGTTGTCTAATGTTGATAGCGATAGTTGACAAGTTGTCTTGGCCGACTTACATAGTTTAAGGGTATTCTTAGGTAGAGACAGTCAGGGTGGCACAAAAAAAAAAAAAAAAAAAAAAAAAAATTACAGTACATTCTTCCAATGTATAAAAAAACAAAAAAAAAAAAAAAAAAAATCTCTGCTGCTGTGGCTGTTCTAGTTTTTAAGTAGTTTTAGTTTAGTTTTAGTTTATTTTAAGTACATAGTTTAAGTTGGTTTAGGTAGTTTTTAATTAGTTTTACTTTAGTTTGTAAGTTTTATATAAAAAATATAAAGAGATAAAGAATCCGAGTTTTTTAAATTTTCTCGAGAAAACAAAAAAAATAGATATAGTTTTTGAATTAAAAATAGTTTTTTAGGCCGAAAGGCATTACATTTAAGATATAGTTTAGCTTAGAGCGCCCGCATAGGGCCAGTAAGTTAGTTTTAAATTATTGGATAATTAGGCTAGTTTTTTATGAATTTTTGTCTAGCTTTAAGATAGTTTTAAGATGAATGAAAATAAAAATGAATTTAAAAAAAAAAAAAAAACAATGACAAGAGGTATTGTGGGAGAGAATAAGCCAAATTTGTATATGTGCTTTGGAGTTCGACTGTTCGAGGAACTGCCCTGTTACAAATATTTGTGACGTTCGAGTTGTGATCCACGCAAAGCACCCCTCCAGTGTCAAGGATTTCCGAATTTTTCGAGGTACCTTCATTGACTTGGTGGACTTCTCCGTTGGAGCTTAGAAAGTGATACGACCAAATCATAAACAAGAAAATACTGTCCTGACCAGGTCCTTCGACTATCGAGCCTCTTATAACTTATTAAGAAGCCTTATACGGCACCAGAAACAACTGTTGACAACCATTGGAAATATTGCCAAGAAGTTATTTGAGATTTGGCCTTTTATGTGCTGGACTTAACTGACCATGAAATCGAAACCGCCGATTTGAGGATGGATGTTGGCAAGCACACGGAGCTGGCTCTAAAAGCAGAAGCGGAAAAACGAAAACCGATTTTCCCAATGTAGAAAATGAATGGATTTCAAAAAGAACCTCTCAAACTTACAATGCCTGAAATGAAGTCTATAAAGACGATCAAGGAATTATCGCAGTAGAATCATAGTCGGTGATGAGGCTGATAGGAAAAAGTTATTTCGGCAAAATGGATAATTGTAATGATCTGGAAAGCATATCCTATGACTGGAACCTCAAAATTGTTTCTACGATATTCATGAAAGAAGATTCTCTGTTCTGTCCAACGACAGACGGATGAGTAACTTTGTATTTTAAGCGCATTACGACCTATAAATCTTTTGTACCCTTAACATCGCCAACAAAATCTTTGCTGCATTATTCCCAAAAACCAGATAAGTCGATGGTAGTGTGGATTCAAACCAGAAATGTCCATCATCAATGAAATATTTAAATTATGGCAGATTTTGGAAATACCCAGGAACTTCAACAAAGTTACACCAATATTTCATATATTTTTCATCGATTTTCTGTCGGCAATAGAGACGAGATTTATAGAGAAAAGTGTAGTTAGTTGTAGAGAAGTCATACTGATCCGTCAAGCTCAGCAAAATCCTCCGTAGAGCTTTCCTGTCAAAAAAAGGTTTTAGATATGGGGATGCGCTGATGTTTGACTTCTTTAACAGCCTTCCTGAAAGAAAAGTGAAAAACTCGAAGTACAATATTTCAAAAGTCCGCTAAAATAATCACATACTGAGACAATTTTGACTCACTCGGAAAAATAGCGCGGGGTGTTGGTGGCGCTTTTGTGAATATTGAAAAGCAAGAACAAGGTCAATGAGGGTAAGACCAGTTATATGCTATTATCAATAAAGGCCACCAACACCGAGTTTTTGGACAGAATTTTACTATAGATACTCATAGCTTTATCTTCGGTTAGACTTTATCAACCTATCAGCCCTATTATAGCTATCAACTATCAACTAGATACTTGATACATACGTATCAACAAATTGAACAACATTTTTTATCGACTGTGAATTTTATTAGATTATATTATTACTGTGAATGATTTTTTTGATAGACATGGTATTACGGATATCAACAAAATAGGTACACATCAATTTTCTTATCAACCACAAATTCTTGATTGAAACGTAAGCATACAAATTTGTTCGGGATTTTTAAAAGCGAACAAAGTAAAAAATAATGTTGACTTCGATAGAATTGTTTTTTGAGGAGTTATGATGATTTTTCTATAGGAACAACTTACATTTTCGCATAAAGAATTTACCTTTTCGTGGCCGACAAAAAACAAATAAATATTTCAAAAGCGAAGCGTCGATTAAAATGAACAAAACTCATTCACAATGAACTTTTTGATAAGTGGTGAATATCCACGGTCTAAAATTACCAGTTGATTGATACCCATAACACCAAATTATCAACTAATTGATAGAAATTATCGACTATCAAATTGATACTCATAATAGGGCTGTATGTTTCACTATAAGTTTAGATTACCATCCCCACCTTGAGATCAAACAAAGAATAACACTTGCCAATATCTGCTTCTTTGAATTCAGAAAGCAACAAAGGTATCTTTCGAGTCAATAAAGCCTCCCATTATCAGGTGCTGATATACATATATGAAGTGTACAGGCATGGACCTTGTCAAACTTGGATGCGGACGCTTCGGGTAATAAACGTACAGTGACACCAATCAAACAGAAAAAATCTAACGCCTGAGAGGAGTGATTTCAGTCATCAATGCAAACATTTGGTTTTCGATTTTCTTCCATATTTTACGGACCACATTTGTTGACATTTTTGTTTTATGAACGCTCTTTCTATTTTCATCTCCATTTTGGTCGAAAATTCTGCATAACCTTGGTCAAACGAAAAGAAATGATTTCAAGATATCGACAGCCTGAGTTGAATCTTCAATTTTCATTAGAATTATATCAGTTTCTGTAAGTAAAAGTGTTGTAAAATATTTGTATACTGTCAGATAAATAAGACTAAAAACTCTTGTTACATTATACACTGTCATCACTCTTCACGTTTTGGTTTTAAATTTGAATAAAACCAATGATTTGGTTGCTCGTAATAACTTTGTAGTTACAATGTTCTTCTCAAAATTGAGAAAATCTGTAAAAGTGTATGAATCAAAAACGATATCATATGAATTAATATACTTAATCCAGAGATTTAGGCTGGTATTCACCGAGCGCTCATAACTTAAGAAGCTCATAAACCTATTCACCAAGCAATATTAGTGGAGTTCTACGAGCGCTCTTAAAAGTTAGGAGTGGTCCCGACCACTCCTAAACTTACGAAGGCTCTCTTCGAAAGTTTGTTCGAAAATACGAAAACTAAACAAACGACACGGTGAGTGCAAAACCAAAACCAGTTATCGTCATCAACAACGCTCCCCAAGGAAAATACGAAATTGACCGAAGGATTCTCACTGCCAGCTGTCATTCAAGTTCGAAAACAGTTTGATTTCACAGTTTGTGTAGGCCTGAACAAGAGAGAGTGGCTCTCATTTTAGAACTTCGAAAAACACTTGTGAGTAGTTGGTGAATACCCCAAAAAGGGGGTTCACATTCTCAAATATGTTTGACAAATATGGCTTGATGCATATTTGACGGATTGAAACCATTTGCGTTCACATTTGTCAAACATGCTGTCAAACATCACTTCTCATTAGAATTCTTACCATGGCGGACCAACTCAGAGCATAGATGAAATATTAGTTGAGCAAATTTACTACCATTTTTATATTTAAAAGTCTACAGAAAACTTATATTAATCTAATAAAATCCACCTAAATTACCGCTAATGCATATATGACTCATTTTGAAATATTTTCTTACGATATGCACAGCTCGAGAACTTCATTGAAAATGAAATTTGCTTGTGGCTTGACAAGCATGCGTTCACATGCTCAATCAGCAAAATATCAAAATATTTTGACATCATCAAGCATGTTTGACAATCCATTTGATGAAGCGTTTACATTTTCAAATTCGAGCCAATCAAATAGCGTTTGTCAAACATATTTGAGGATGTGAACCCTCCTAAAGAAATTTCAAGTTCAGAGTCTCGTAAAGAGCCGTTTAAGAGCGCTCGGTGAATACCAGCCTTAAAGGCCAATTTTCTTCTTGCAACTCAGGTTCGATTGAATTATCAAGTTTTTGGGGTTAAATCCAAATGCATAAGACAATTGTTGATAATTGATTATTGACAACCTCTCCCAACCTATGGAAATGAGTAGAATGGCATCCAACAAACTCATTACATGTGGTCCACATTGTTTCTCAATGTAACAAATTATGTTTAGTACTTAAAGCTTTCTGTAATGCTCCTTTAGTGATCTCATTAAACCCTGATATTGGTTGTAACACAGAAGTTGTATTAGGTGGCAAAACACAAGCTTCATAGAAGTAAGAGCATTGATTTTTGGATGTGCAGGACAATTAAACATTAACGACAGAATTTGTTCCTTTCGTTTTGTGAACTGTCTATTCAAATTTCTTAATGTTTTTTTTTCGAAAATGATTTATATCATCCAGGCTCATTTATTGGGCTTATTCAATAATGGAAGTTTCCTGATATTTTAAAAGCACCTTCGGTTTTTTACTTTTCCAATAACCAACAGTTCTTGTTTAGCAATTCTGGTCATACTGTGCCTGCTAAAACTTCTTTCCTTTGACAAATTATCTCCAACGCATTTTTTAGGTGTCATTTTGTAGAACAAACCTGTTTCGTTGATGTTGAAGATCCTATCATCTGAATAACCCTCTCCTTGCTTTGACCAAGCAGCAAGCAACCAATCATCTACAATTTCTGCTGAAACACGACCATAATCGCCGCTTATCCTTGCACTAACGATATTCTGTCTTTCTTGAAATCGTTTAATCCGAGCTGTTGAACAGGTGAACTCACCTTTTCCCAATCCTTTTGCAAAGTCTTCTGCTTAAATTTATAGAATTGGTAAGCTTAATGGAATATTCAAGCTTGGGCTTTGAACACTTTTAACATTTCTCTCAATACCAGAATGCGAAATTCGCCTTTATAAAAATAGTAAAAGGGAAATCCCACTTCAAGATTAGTTAGCAATAACCGATATTTCGTCAAAACCGATGTCGTTATAACCGATTTTGACTGTGCTTGAGTTGGTCTGTGATATTTGATGACGAGTTCAGGAATACATAGATTTGGTTAAGTGACCAAGTTACTTTATAAAATACCAAGAACTCCATCTGTCTATTAAATATGCAAACTGACACCATGTCACCTTCGCTCATTTAGGTTGAAAAAACTCAAAAATAGGTTGCGTGTGAAGCTTCAATCAAAAGTGTTGCCACTTAAGTTTTTATAGATTTTTTCTGAGAAAAGCATTAAAGGTCATTTTTATTCATTGCAAATTAAGCTAGCAGGAATGTTACTAACGATTGCTTTCATTGTTCAAATGATTGTCCCTTAAAAGTGTTGCTATATGAGGCTCAGACATGATGAATTTCGAATTCCAAAGCCTTCGGGCATTATTTTTCATTGTGTTACAAAACACACGATACCAGGTGCTGCAAAGCGCTTCGGGGTGCGATACATTTAAAAAATGATAGCTTTATGTCTTACTCTAAATGTCTGTAGCGAAGAGTAATGTAAACGAGTTTTTTTTGTTGCAAATATTTGTTCGAATCTATTTGAATGTATCTATGTATGTATATCAATATGCATATCGTGCGTTTATGATGCTTTTGGTGAAATAAATTCAATAAATGAAATTGTTATTTATACTCATGCTCAATCGAGTTGATTTTATTGTTATTTGAAAACATTTTACTTTACAATGTTTGACAAAGGACAATATACTGCTTCATTTATCTAAATAAAAACCTGTAGTTCAAAGAGCAAATACAAAAACGTAGTACGAAATCTATTGAAGAGTATAAATCATAAAATAAAGCTTCAAGAGCTTACTTATAAGTACCTACACTGATAGAATAAATAAATTAAATATCACTCGCGATTTTGATCAAATATGACACTAGACACTAGAATGAGGAAGAGTACTCGACTCGGGGTTTGTTCCCTTTGGTTTTGTGCGAACAAATTTAAGGTCTTGTCAAACAGAGCGCGTGTACTTGATCGCTCCATGTTAATGTTCTGTTGAACACCACGCCTAGGTTTCTCGAGGTGGTTGTGAATTCTAGGGGGATAGAATTAAGAAGTATCGGTGGAAAACAAGATAAATCTAATAACTTTTTGGATATTACAAGACACTTGCATTTTGTAGGGTTAAGGGTCAAACCATTACTTAGTGCCCACGTAGAAATATGTTCAAGCTCCTCGTTTACAGTACAAATGCAGTCTTCTATAAGACCTAAGGGACAACTTTTATATATTTGTAAATCATCGGCATAAAAATGCTTAGATACATTTGGTATTATTGAAGCTATCTCATTAATATACAATGAGAACAAAAGGGGAGCCAATATCGATCCCTGAGGAACACCTCGTTTAATAGGTAGGAATTCGGAAAATTCATTTTCAATACACACGGCTTGTTTTCTTTCAACAAGATACGATGAGACCAATTTGATCGCTAAATCTTAAAACTTCAATGCCTTTGTTATTTGCATTTGATGTAGCGAAACGCATATTCTGCTTTAGAGTCCGAAAAATAATTAAAATTGTGATTTCTGTCAGAACTGTTGAATATAATTAATTTGTATCGAAATAATTACATACTTTGCATCTATAAAATTAATCAAGATTACTTTATTATAACTGTGGAATATTTTTGTAGAATATTTTCAATGAAATTTTCATTCATTTAAACTACATTTTATAAAAATCGTTAAATATTCTTGAAAATTTTAAATTCTTATTATTTTTTTTTTGTTCTATTAATGTTTATGTTTTCTTATTGGAAAAGTGTTACTCGAACGATAACCGGTCACACCAAACAAATGACTTTAGTTTTGACGTTTGATTATTGATACTTGATATATTTTGTGAACACGATTTCTAGATTTACATATGTATGACTGCAAAAGAATGAAAGTGGATTTGATTCGGGTGCTTCTAATTCTAGAACTCTTTGACCGAAAATGGAAAGTTAAACATTTACCATCTCACTTAATTGCTACAAAAATGCAATGTTACCTTGTAGTTTTTAATTGTTGGAATGCAAATAAATAGCAAAAATTTAAAATTTTTCGATCTTAATCCAGAGAACGTTTTTCGTTGTTCGTTCTTTGCAGAACAAGAAACACAGAAGAAGCATTTATATTTTGCATTTTTTCAATTCCGTTCATTGTTAACAAAATAAAATGCACGACTGGATCGCATGTTCTTGCTCTTATGTAGAAGAATTTCGGAATTTTGAAAATTGCTTATAAATATGCAAGCATGGATTTAATCAGAACAAAGTTCAAATTCATAAAATTAAAGTCTGATTTCTAGAAAAGTATGAATTTATGCAAACAAAATTTAAAAATCTTTTTATTATTAAATTTATTTTTTATATATATAAGACTTTTGTTAAATATTCTTCTAGAAAAAATTTTGGAATGCTAGTTTAAGTATTTAATAATATGCATTTTAGGAAATAATTTCAAAAACTAATCATTCACACGTTCTCAAAATTTAGATTAAAAAAAAATCGATTTTTTTTTTCAAAAACCGACAAAAATATTTCTTTCGAATATATTTTAAGCTCAACGGAACTCCTGCACAAATATTTCGGTCAAAATCTTTATAGCCGTTAATAATAAAAAAAAACGGTTCTATGACATGTACCTATCGTTAATAAAATTTTCTCCCAAACTTTTTTTTACCAAAATGTAGTCCCTGCCAATAATAGCACTCTTAATTTTCTTTATAAAAATCATTATAGCCGTGTTTAAGATAAATAAGGTTTTGCATAACGGATGTATGGCAGTTACCATTAGCTTTGGAAATAAACAATCACTTTAAATTTTTTCTCTAGGGAGCCGACAGCCCATTTAACTTTGAGAGTATTGGACAGCGTACACCCCGTGTTGTGTTAGTGATTATTTTCATCACATTTAATGACATTGGGTTTTTCAATAAGGGCTTGCCAACTTTTTTTTTTTGTTAAATAAAAAAATAAATAGAAATAAAAGGCCATGACCTAGAGAGAGTCTAAACCTATACTCTGTCCAACAAAAATTGTCAGTACAGGCCTTATGGGAGAGCTTTTTCTAAAGCAGTGGCGCCTGATGCACCCTCACTACAATGCGTTAGGAAAAATGACACTAAAAAAAGAGCAAGCCACTGAGTTTTCTTAAGGAATTGTTATTGTAATTCTTTGCAAAAAGTTGTACACCCCAACACGACCGTCGTATCCCACTGCTGATGAGATACTGTCAAGATCAAGAGTGTTAAGTGTCACTCAATATGATCGTGCGCTCTTTGTCTACATCAAAACAGAGTTACCAGTATCATTCTCAATTGCAAGCAAGGAGCTTTTTCAGTGGTTTTTATTAAGGAGCTTTTGGGATTTGAAGCTTTTGAGAGCACATTTTAAGAAGATGAGTATGTTGAGTGTTGTCACATTGCTTTTCAACTTAAAAACAAACGCGCATATTATCTTACCGCTTGGTGTTGTGGGAAAAGGTAAATTGAATATTGTTTTCAATCGTTTTGAATCGGCAGACGGTAGCCCTACGCGTTTTTTACTATCATTTGCGGCGATTTATAATGTAAGCTACGGAATCCCTGTGAGAGCTTTACAAGGCGACACACTTATGCATGGCAATGCAACCAGAATGAGAGACAAACGTCCTATCTTCCCTGTACTGACAATTTTTGTTGGACAGAGTATAGTGGCTTATAATTCTCAACTATTTCTGTGTGCGTGTTTTGAAAAATGAAGGGGACCTACAATTTTCTGCTGATTCCGAACGGCTTATATGAGCAGCTCTTGCCATGACAAGATATACCTACTCATGTAGGATTTGGCACTTATTAATAGTATAAACATACAGTACCTAATAGAGTTAAACTGCCAACAAGATAATTTTAAATTTAGTTTTTATTAAAATAACGGCAATAAACCAATAAAAATAAAGCTCTCGATAATGTTGACTTTTAAGTTTCATCACCTAGTGAGTAAATTTTTTGAATTAAAGTTACAATTGTAATCAGAGCAATTTATTTTGTTGCCCTATCTAAACAATGAACACGCAGCAATCACTTTCGAATTCCAAAGTTTCAATAAAAAACGTGTTCACATAGCATGAAACTTATCATAGTCTCACACAAAATAAACATAAATGAAGCTTACATTATGATAATTTATCAGTCTCAGCGTATACCATTGGATAAGATTCAGGATTTATTGAAGGTCAAGTCAAAATTTCGCAAACAAAATGCAGAAGATCTCTGACAATAAATTATAAAAATACAAGAATGAATGAATTTCTGGAAGGACTGTAAAAAGCATTCAACCTATAAAAAGATCATTCTAAGGGGCACAAATCATCATCGTTAGCTGATAGGAGAATATGAAAGAAGGGAGACTCGATCGCTAAAAATAGTTTAGATATGATTTTGGCTTGGCGCCATGGTATTTTGCGAAAAATAAATAAAAATAAACTGCTAAAAAAAAATGCTGTATGTACAAGTACCTACTTTAGAATTTTAATGTTTGTATATAAAAACATGGATTAATGTGTGAAAAATATTCAAATGCATAAAATTCGTTCTTAAGATTGCTAAAGAAACTCCAAAATAGTTTGAGCTGAAAAAATAAATATGTAAACAAAGTTCAAAACAATCGGTAGAACAGTTTGATTTAAACATTATTTTTGTAAACATTATTTGAGAAAATGAGAAGGAAACAAATTTTTAATGGATAAGAACCGCAGGAATAGCGTCGTCTATTGGCCAGAAAATTTGCTCACGGGAGTTTGCTATTTAAATGGTCGTTCCAGGTGAGAGTAGTAGTAGAGAGAAAACTATTTACAGTGCTGTGATGACTACATTTTGAAAAGAATTATGAAAAACACAGACGCTTTTTTTCTCAAGCTCAAGATTAAAATAAAAAAAATTACTATCCACTTAAAACAAATTATTTTAGAAGCGTTGTTATATTTCGAAGTACAATATCAACATTTCTGATTAAAATAAAATCTTATTTAGAAATCACCCCAAATTGATCGTATTATGACTTTTAATTATTACCTTTACTCAATGTTCTATGTAAATAAATTTTGATGCTAAGATGATTTACCAATAAAATAATAATTTCTCTTCGTGTTCAATAGTATGTTTTGTATTTACAAATAGAAAATATAGTTTATAACTCCCATAAAAGCACGCGCCTCTATGGCAGTTTTTGAGTGTATATTAAAGCTTTTAGCTGACAAAGGAGCTAAAAAGTGCTCTCAAACTCAATGAATTAGCTGGAAGTGGGCTCCATGTTTACTCTAAAGGCGCACCCAGAGCGTGTTTTTGAATAAACGAGCTCTAAGATTAGCTCTGAAAGCGCTTTTCAAGCATTAATACAGCTAAAAATGTTTCTTTGGGTTGTTACAGGCCCACTGCACTTCAACGTTCTCATTGATGCAACATATGCCATCTTCAACTAATCCCAGATTCATGAGCGTAAAGATCTTACTCGCTGTACGAAACACAATTGAAAAGTTCATTCATATAAATGTGCATGCAGAATAGTAAGGGAGCCAATATGGATCCTTGCGGAACACCAGTAACACACAAGGAGAAAAGAGGACATTTTACCGGCGGGAACCACAAATTGGCTTATGCCGCAAAGGTAGTTGTAGAATAACCTAGCAGCTTGGTGTGAAAATTCAAAACTTGTCAAGAGCTTTCGATGCATATTCGTAATTGTATGACGTATGAACGCCTTGAAAAAATCTGCATTACGAGCAAGGTAAGCTTATCCTCCTCCAAAGACTTATGCAAGGATTTCATTTGTTTGAGAAAGGCGCCTGTACAAATATGTCTAGGCCGGAAACCCGACTGATGTTCATGAAGATTATAAATTTACGATTTTGTATACGAAATTTCTTTTAAAATCACCTGAAAAAATTTGGTATACAAATTTTAAGTATTTAATAATATCTATTTAAGGTAATAATCGTTAAACAGCGTTCACCCAATTCTTCTTCTTTTTTTTTCAAAAATGCGAAAACAATTTTTTTTTTAATTTGAGGAAGTTTCTTTAAAAATTATTTTATCGAAATCAGTTGAGCCATTTTTTTTTGACAAAATTGTCATGTCTATAATAGTACATATATTTTTTTTATTAAAATGGTTGGAGCCGTTTTTGAATTAAGATGGTATAGTATGGCAGGTACCGTTAGTTTTGGAGCCACAAAAAATTTAATTTGTTCCCTATGGAGTTACCAAGGACCCTTGAGTATCAAGTTTATAAAGAAAATCACTTCAGGGGCTTAGGCAGTAGGTCGAAAAAAAATTCCTTTGAATAATTTGAGTTTGAAATTAAAAAGCCAATAGGTAAGCTGTTTGTGAGTGATGCACCTTCAATTCAAAGGCTGAGGTATATGCTCGGAGGATTCTTGGATCTACAGAAGCTGAAGTAAACCATTAATTAAAAGATCTTTCTTTACCGAAGAACAAAATTTAGTTAATTCTATTAGGAAGGCGTTTTAAAAACTTTCCGACATCAACATAAAGATTGCAGCACTCGCCAAGAATCTTGAAACGTGGTAGCGTATCTTTTGAAACGTAGAGGTAGTGCGACCGGTTTTCCTCTTGCAGTTCGACAATCCGTTAAGTGATTCTTTAGCAAAATTTAATATTTGATATTAAAAACCTTTAACATACATTAACTAAAGACGAGTAAGACGTTGTGTACGGGGACTTGTACTAATATTTACCAACGTGAATTTTGAGTACATTCAGGGCCGGCCGAAACAGCTTGTGTGACGATGAAACTTGCGGGACGTCGAAAAACTGCCACCATCAATTATTATTACATCGCCCAAGCTCACAAAAACGCAGAAATCGATTGCGAAAGAGATAACAGAGGCTATGAATATTGCCAAAGACCTTGTTAGTCACATGTCATGACTGCAGCTTGTTCCTTTTCGTCTCGTTTTTTTTTTCAGGTCAAAGACTTTTTAATAAATACCGATAATAAATGAATCAGTATCAGCAGAAAAACACCTTTGAAATTAGGTCAACAGTTCCACACCAATTTTGTCCCTTAGATGACTATTTGGGACACAAACGGATTTTCATCCAATATATTCAACAAAATTTATACAAATTTTCAACTCAAGGACACGAGAGAAATAAACTGAAACAATAACTACAATGTATTTCATTTAATTGTTTAATTTATATTACGAACTCAATTAAGGGCACAATTCTGTGTCCCATGGAAGCCGCATAGGTTAGGTATGGGTATCTGGAAAGGAACAGTGAAACACAGTTTGCATAGAATAATGTTCCCCTACAGAGATTTTATACACACAACAACACAATGTAATGATAAAATATGTAGGGTTTAAGGGAAAAGAGAACGGACACGTGAATTTTGTACGTAAATCTATTCTGTCCTTGGAAAGATAAAAGACACTGGCACTGCACGCTTTTCCGGTCCAGCCAAACGAATTAATTTTCTACTCTGTGCAAGACCACCATATCTACAATTTGTGGTGTTGATTATACATTGTCTGTGGGTACACGCTAGTCGCCCTTAACGCTGGACGACTGTGTTTTAGATAACAAAAGCAGGAAGTACGAGTATCCCTAGTCTTCCAAATGCCAAAAACCCATGTGGATTAAGGACGAAGGTGATTCGGTGAAAATAAAGCCATTAGCGATTTTAATTTCACAAAATATACCACACTGCTCGAGAATTAAGCTTGTATGTAAAGTGGAGAATTTTGTGTAGAGTAAAATTTAATTCAAAAAAAGGTAGGAGGTGTCTTTATTTAGCAATTTTAATTTTCACAAAAAACGCTTAATTTTACATTATACATTCAGCCATCAAAACATAGGTACCTTTTCTGATTAAAAACAAAAAAATCTTTCCTCCACCGACTTCTATTTCGTCCTTTTTCTGCTTCGTGTTCGGTGACACAAAGATTCGTTTGCAGCAGATGCAACTTATGGAATACAAAAGAATTCATCATGCGTGGATGACACTTTTTACTGTTGTCAAAAAACGCAAAAGTATCTTACGTTTCGGTGTGTGAGTTTATTTTTTTGTTATTTTCAAGAAGGGATCTTTTCGATGGATGGGGTAGGTACAATGGATGATGACCGTTTTTGACCTTGTTTATCCACAGATTGCAAGGAGATTATAACACACCCAATTCGGTGGAATATCGTTGATGAATGATAGATGATGCATTAATGAAGTTGTTACACGCTTCGAAGGCGTACGTTATTCTACAGAATTATCTAGGGGGAAGCAACAAAGAATGAAAATGCCACAAATTCGAATCAAAGTACCTATTCGTTGTATTACGCGCATCAGCAGATAAATTCAATCATTTTTTATTTATATTTTTAGAGACATTAACCGCGAAAGAAGTTTGGTAAATCAATAGACAAAAACCTACACTAAGAGGAATCATTGATTGTGGTACGTGATTTCCATGTAAATTTAATATATTGTGTCTTATACACTTTTAAACTTTAAGGCATTTTGAAAAACTGCGCACACAAATATTTTTTAAAAAATCACTGTAGGTGGTACTCGTTTTCGCGCGTATGAAATTGAAATTGTAAATTGATTTTAAAAATTTTCATCAACATATCTTATCCCCAAAAAACTATGTACCTACTTGGATTTAAATTTAAAAAAAAAAAGCTACAAACTTTAGTAGTTTACTATCAGTGTGGCACCGATCGATGCACAATCTTACACTAGACACACATACCTATTTGTATCTTTCACTTAATCCACTACAATATTATTTCTATCTGCAAGAAAAATTAAAAAACAAACAAGAACTAAAAATAATGCCACATTTCTCAATATTTTTGGATTTTTACTTGTGATATTATGTATGTACGTACTACAGGACAAATTTTGCATTTGGAATAAAACCGCTGAAGTGATTTCCTTCTTACTTGGTATTTATAAGGTTTAAGAGAAATTGAAATTTTTTGCTTAGCTCCAAGCAGAGGCGTATTTAGGGATTTGGCGCCCCGGGCTGATAAATTTTGCCGCCCTTTAGAACAATGAATAATAGTAATAAAAAAAAAAGGCATAATATTTGATGTTTTCAATTTTCTGTTCAAAATTCATTAACGATAGATTCGTTATCTAAATTTTTTGTCAGTTCAGCTTCTATATTTAATAAAGCTAAACTATTAAGGCGTTCTTCGCTAATGCAAGACCTCAAAAAGGTTTTTATTCTTTTCAATACTTGCGTCGCACAAGTATATTCTTAAAGCAACCTCAACATATGGAAATGCTTCCTTCAATTCTTTTTCTCTTATATGAAGCTGCGTTAAACTCATATTTTCAGTGTTGTTTTGCTCCAGAAAATGTTTAAGTAAGTAATTTAAATAAGTAATTTCTGAAGAGTGGTTGCATTTTTTCGAATTGCTTCTTCCCTAATGTGGTCAAGCTTAGATAAAAAAAATAAAACCATTTGCTATTGCTTCATAGGGTGAATTTCTTCTCTTTAACGCACTCAATAATTTGTCGCAAATAGGAATGAATGTACCTATTTATTTGGAAATTCGTACGACCACAAAAAAGAACCTCCACTTAGCGACACTCATCATCTCGTTTTTTCCTCTTGACGATTCTTTTTTGGTCCATTTTGTAATTTTCAGAGGTTTTGCTTTTTCTCATCTCTTCAAAAACATCAAAGCATTCTCGTTTTTCTCTCACAGAGTGCCTCGTAGAGCCTGGACACAGTTTCAACGTCTGTATCAACACCTTGAATTTTTTTGATACAACATTGAATTACTTGAGTAGAGAACCCCAAAATCGAGACAATATTGATGTCTCAAGGGACTTCAATTGGTACAAGTACAAGCACGATACTAAAAAGATAAAATAGGTATTCGACGATTTTTACTTTAGTAAAATGTTAGAGATAGCATGATGCTAAATTTGATTAAAATTAGCAAAATCTCCTTTAACCTAGTAATATACTAAAATAGTTTTAACATCGTACTTATTAGACTAAAATTTTGCGCCAATAGTTTTTAAAATAATACCTATCCTTTTATTTTTCCGTCATTTTAAACTATTGTACAAAAAACAATCATTATATTGTTTCTTAAGTCCTTCAAAACTATTGACGAAGGGAAGGGTATTTGTATATAGGGACACGATTCAGCCAAAACTACAAAAAAATTGAGGCATGATTTGCTAGGTATACATATATAAAAAGAATAAATTTTTGTGCGTGACCTTATATCTAGAATCCAGCTTGATGGATTTTTATAATTTTTTTTAATAAAAAGGTACTCTTTGTCCAGCCAAAGTTTTTCTAGCCCATTTTTTAGAGCTACAAGCAACATTATTTTTGATATTGTTTTCGTCTCATTGCAATTTGTTCCAAAGAATAAGTACATGTCAGTAAATATTTTTCTTATGAACTTTCATTATAAGAAATCGTTTAAAAAAATAAGAATAGTAAATGGTGAAAAAAGTGAGTGACATTTTACAGTGAACTCTTTCACAGCCGCACACTCACTGCATTGAAAAATTGTCATACTTGAAAAACTAAAAAAATCGAATTTTTTTAAATCTTTGTATTTTTTGTTTATCAAAAATATTGTAAATTAGACAATTGCTAGGGGTGGCTTGCCTTCTTTTGCTTGTATGTTGTGAAAGTTGAATCGCTTCAAAAAAATATTATAAATTGGCCAATTGTTAGGGGCGGCTTGCGTCCTTCTGCTTGAATGTTTTGAAAGTTCATTCGCTTAAAAAAATATTATTAATTGGCCAATTGCTAGGGGCGGCTTGCGATTTTCTGCTTGAATGTTTTGAAAATTCAATCGCTTCGAAAAAGTATTATAAGTTGGCCGCCCCTAGCAGCCTTGCCGCCCCGGGCTGCAGCCCTTTTAGCCCTAGGGTAAATACGCCCCTGGCTCCAAGACTAACGATACCTGTCATACAGTCGTTATGCTGAATCGAATTCATCTCCAAAATGGTTTTAACGACTTTGATTAAAACAAGTAATAATTACGTTTTCACTATAGACAACATTTTGGTCAAAAATGATTTTACGAAAAAAATTTACTAACGGTACCTGTCATAGAACCGTTTTTTTCGACTTAGTTAAAATCACAAACTCGCTGCTTTAACTTTTAGTAATTTGCTAAATCCATATGACTTCTGTCATTTTGCTCGTACAAAATTTCTTGATAATTTTATTTGAAAGAGTTAAATTGTGTTTTTTTTTTTCTGATTCATGAGCTAATTGTTTTTAAAAGTAAACAAAATAATATAAAATGTTTTCGGAAGACGAAGATTTCGATATGTTTGAAGACTCAGCTTTGTGCAGAAAAGTGCGATGTTTTAAGTCACCAGCAAATCCTTTTGAAGAGATGGAGAATTTTACTCCCGGCATATAAGTTTGACAAGTCAACAGTTCGGTTCTTGGTTGAAAACCTGAAAATCCAAGACCGAATTACATGCCGTGGGATCAATCAATCAATTTCACCAGTATTACAAGTACTAGTTACATTACACTTCTTTGGGAAAAATAAATTGTGGTTGTCACTTTGAATTCTGACAAATCAAACTATTAGGTCCGTTCCTAAGATTTAGTTTTGTTTGCTTTGTATTTTTCACTAACTGTCATTGTTTGGACGTGTTCAGATGCACCATGATGCAATTAGTAATTTACTAGTTAGTAAAACGAAAAAAAAAAAGTTTTAAAATTTTCGAAGAGTTAATAAATTACTAAAATTTTAACAAATTGCTAACTAGTAAATTGCTTAGCCCTTAATAATAGGTTGTTTAAAATTTTGCCCCAACATTTTTATATAGGAGCTTTTTTGAATTTGAAAAATATATTGCATGTAAAAGTTTTCGAAAAAATAGATTTTTGAATTTTTAAAACAAATACATAATACATTTTATTTTTAAATTCAATATCTTGAAAACGTGTTCACGATTAATTTTTGAAATTATGTCTTTAAATGCATATCATTTATTACTAAAAATTAGCATATCAAACTTTTTAATAGAAATTTTAAGGAAAATTTAGTATTTAAAAAATATGTATGTTTCAGTATGCCTGTTTGTCTGAACCTCAGCCCACATCCTAAGCCACTGGACCTATTTTCTTTAAACTCTGGGTCCTCGGTGATTTCCTATTAGAGAAATTGAGAGGTTGTTTTTCCATCCAAAACTAAAGACCAGTATTGCGAAATTTTATTTATCTCGAAAACGGCTCTAATAATTTTGATAAGAAATAATTAAGTATCGAATCTAATGATTTTAAGATTTTAACCAAAATTTGTATACAGGAGCTGCTTGGAATTTAAATTATTATTTTTCTAGAAAAATTATAAAGAAATTTCTTAAATAAATAATTAATTTAATAATAAAACGATTTTAGAATTCCGTTTTCATAAATTCATAATTTTCTAGAAATCAGTTGCCAATTTTATTGAGGCGTGCATTTTATTAATTGTATTTAAGACCTTAGGTATCGATTCAACTTCAATTTCAATTCAATTTCAATTTTGTTTTATTGAACATACTATTTACAATTTTTCTTACAACTAATAAGATACTACATATGCATGAAAATTTACATTTGTTGGCTCATAGGTGGCCTAACTATATACAGTGACTTGAGTTTAATTATTTTTATATAAAATTTACATGACGAGAAAAATTAAATTTAAAATGTTGGTTGACTGTATTGTCCTCAGGGTGTTCATTCCTGGTTGTCAGTGGTGAGTTGTGAGTGTGGGTTGTGGGCAGGGATGGCGTTTCAGCCGCGGAGGTAGGCTGACCCAATGTCAGCGTAGAACGAGACTACTTCCTCGTTGTCCATAATTACGTTGTCATCCAGAGTTTCCATCACACTGAGGTACCTCGGCTCGGGATGTCGTTGTTCTGTGGTCATCCTTCTCATAAGCTGATTCGGTGGTCGATGATGTTCCTCATTAATTTCTTCGTTGAATGAACTAGATATTTGTCCAGTGGGATTATATTCGCTTCTGTGTAGAGATGCTCGTTCCTGTAGTGCTTCTGTCGTTGACTGTCGAAGTAGAGTCCAGTGCAGATCCTCAGTATCTTCCTTTCGAATAGTTGAAGTTCCTTCATAGCTGTCTTCGAGATGGAAAACCAGACTGGGAAGGAATAGCTAATCACTGATCGCAGGAGCTGCTTGTAGATTAATATCTTTGTCGGTTGGCTAAGACCTGATCTTCTTTTCAGTAATGGGTGCAAACGGCTGAAGGCCCAGCTGGCCTTTTTCAGAACATTTCTTGAGTGCAGGTTAAACCTTAGCAACTCGTTGAGTGCACTCCTAGGTACTTGACATTTGGCTTTGCCATTATGGAGGATCCGTCAGGGAGTTTTAGGGCCAGATTTCTGCAAATTGTTGCGGTGCGAAGGCCTCTACCAGTTGAAGGTCTCTTGAAGCAGACAAGTTCCGATTTTGAAGTATTGATTCGGATGCCCTATTTCTGGTAGAATTGGAAGAGTCTGTTAATGTGGGTTTCTACTTTTTGGACAGCGATTAGAGGTGACATTGATGTGGCATAGGTGAGCGAGTCATCAGCATACAGGAGGTTCTCGCATCCAATTGGTGAAGGTTGGTCTGAAGTCATCAAGTTGTAAAGGAAGGGGCCTAGTTTTGAGCCTTGAGCGACTCCAGCTCTGATGGTCTTCATGTTTGACTTGCAGTTATCTACTTGAACAAAAAATTTCCTGCAAGATAGGAAAGAAAAGAGAATTTTTATTAATGGTGGAGGTACTTGCATAAGATGAAGTTTGTGGATTAGACCGTCTATCCACAAGCTATCAAATGCTTTCTCGACATCCAGAAAGCATCCGACGGTGACACGATTACTGTTGAGGGCTGTGGTGATATCGTGTTGGAATTTAACCAGTGGATGCAAGGTTGATGTTTTTCTCGAAAGCCGAATTACATGTCACGGATGATTGAATTTTCACAGCAGAATTTCTTCAATCTTCGTAAGATTAATTCTTCCAGTAATTTGCTGATATTGTTGAGAAGTGATATTGGTCTGTAGTTGGAAACTAAGTTGGAAGCACCTTTCTTCGGAATTGGCACAATCTTCGCTGTTTTCCACTTCTGGGGGAAGTAACAGTTGTTGATGCAGTTGTTTAAAATGATTGTGAGGAAAATCATTACCACCTGTGGCAGCCTTTTCAGGATGTAGTAGGAGGTATCGATACTCTCTCTCACACTGTCTTCGTAGCTACGCTCCCTCTTTGAAAACTTGTCCCTCTATCCGTGAGGAGAACGATAATTTGAAAGTGAAATCTACCTTTTGATCTATGAAACAAAATGAAATAATTTCTAATACCTGAAGCATTAAAGATACATGTATATACAGAAAAAGTTAACACCGTCGATCAGTGGGTCCATAAATAGTATGTTTTTAAAGCAATATATTAAAGGAATAGAGAGTAGTTTTATGTTAAAATCTGAACAAATCGTAAAAGGCTTAAGTCTTACTAAGAGGCCGACATTCGAGAGCAGTAACCTTAGACTTAATTGTTTTGGGGATACAGATAAATGAAAGTTTTGGAAAATTGGGTACTTGGCCACGGTCATGGATTTTCAAAAGACTTTAGTGATAATTAATCTAAATACTTTTTTGGACATAGAACTGTTTATTTAGTGGATTCCAATGAAGCAAAAGCATTTTGAAAAAAAGTAACCAAATATAATAGAAAGCCAATGTAACCTACCGCTAATTGCCACGTTTGCAGATTACTATGGTTTTTAAGGTCTCAGCACATTTAAATACCTACTGTTTTCTTTTTATTTCCGGAAATCATCAAATGATATAGAATAGTGATTCGGAATTCAGGAAAAAATCTTGATATTTTATAATTTGGGAACGATATCGGAATATGGTTCAAATTCAAATACCTGGATTGTTGAAAGCATCGCATCTTTCTTAATCTTTTCGAAGTGTTTCAAAAATAATTCCAATAAACTGATCGGAAAGAGGTTTTTCGGCGATACATTTTTTTGTTACAATTTTTACAACTTTTGAGTGCCTCATAACGATGTGCAGAAAAATGTTTTTACTTACAAATCGTTGGTATATTGTAGTATTATTATATTGGATCCGAGGCTTAGATTTTCAAGACCGCAATGCTTGAAGATAAGTAATTCAAAAACTGAAGGAGTTTGGTATAAATAAGATTTGGCAATGTCAAGTAGCGAAATTGGAGTTTGAAGATTAGAAGAAAGATTATGATTTCTGAAAACATCATAAAAGGAACTTGTCATCAATCAGAAAAGAAGGAAGACCAAAGTCAAAAGTAATGCGGTGTTCAGGTATTTGTCGTCACCTGTAGGCCTAATACAGAAAGCCCGGCGTCGGCGTATTGTATTGAAAGCTATGCCTCACTTTCGACCGTTTCAGGAATGGAAACGATGCTTCCAAATTTACAATTTTATTGTCAAATAATTTCAAGATAGTTCCAATATTTCTTCCAGCCTTCCAATTTGAATGACAGCTCTTTGCAAAAGCGTGACTGTTGTTCCTGGAAAACCATTATTGAAATTTGCAGATACTCTTAGGTTTTCAGCGGAAGGTTCATACCAAGAGATCTTTGGACAAGATTATCACCTAGCTATCACTCACTATAGATCATCATCCCTTAATTAAAGAAGAAAATAGGAATTGAGAATAAATTCAATTGATTTATACAAGAAACTCAAATATAACTTTTTAAAATTATTATTTACATTTTGTTCCGGTCTGCCGACAATCCGTGACCTATGTACATAGCTATCGCTTTCAAAACAAATGACATTTGGATGAAAAGATATTTCGCTTTCAATGGGTGATATGCATAAAAGATAGTAAGTGCTTTTAATTGAGAATTTCTAAGTAATTACTTTTTTTGATATGCATAAAAATGCAGTAAATGCTGAAAATAAAGTATTTACTTGAGGCCACAGTACTTACTTTTTTCGGATGAACTTTTTCAGTAAATATATTATTCCGTATGTATAAAAAGTAGCAAGTACTTTTTTTCTGTAGGAATTACTTCTTTTTTTCAAAGTCAAAGGATAGCAACATGGAAATTTAAAAGTACATACTTTTTTCGATTTAAACACATAACTATGTAGCTTCGAAACCATAAAAACTTACAGTCTTAACTCTATTCTCAAAGGATTTATTTTCATTTATGAATATTTTCATAGCCTCTGACTTCGTTTTTTTTACTACCGGTTGCTGCGACTTATTCATAAGAACACTATGTACTTTTAAAATACGCACAAAAACTAGGTGCATTTGGCTTATTGACAAACCTTCGTTCTTCATTGTTGCTCAGTCGACTTTCAATAAATTAATGATTGATAAAATTTCATCAACAATGTTTATAAAACAACAAGAAGGGCAACAGTAATTTAATATAGGGATTAAACGGTTAATCTGGCAAAAAACTATTTGCTTACTAACCCGATAAGAAAAAAAAGTATTTACTATCAATTTCCGATGAATTCTAGTATTTACTTGGCTGAATTTAGTATATACTGAAAGTATTTGCCAGTTAGTAAGTACTAAACTTTATGCATATGGAATGAAGTAAATACTTTAAATTTAACCATTTGCTTAAAGTTATAGTATTTACTATTATCTTTTACTTGTAGTAAATATTTCCGTTTTATGCATATCACCCAATGTTTCGTTGCTACTCGTAATATAAAATAGCGAGGATGTTTTGGTGGTTATTGATTTTTGTATACCGTGTAAAAAATCATCTTCCAAAAATATAGAAATGTATATAGTGGACAGTACTTAGACACATTATAATTTCTTTTTTCAATACCGAATAAATAAAATATTGCAAAATTATATTGGTTTTGATTTCCTTAATTTGTGTTCGACTCAAGTGCTTTCTTCTCAGTTTAAGTTATCAATACATTGGAGGTATCGTTCCAACCAACCCTCGGTAGCATGCAATGGCATTGCAAATGAGAGGCTTTACTTTTTACATGATATGGACTTGGATCTGATTTCTAAATAAAAAGAATTCCCAAGCACCAATAAGATATTTTTTTCTATTTCCAATATTTCCTTGATTTAAAATCTTTCAAAACTTGATCATCTCGGTTCTGATATTATTTGGAGTTATTCGATATATCTACCACTATTGTTATTGAAAAAAACAAAAATATTTCTCTATACGTCCTCCGATAACAAAAAAAATCGCTTTTAAAATTCCTTTTGCAAGAACAAAATTTCATTGGCGTTGACGTTCAAACTGCTCCAAATATTCCAAGTTTCGAGAAAGTATTAATTACTTGCTTTCAACAAGTTCCTTATAAATTACATTAATGTTTTATTTCAATTAATACATGAGCACTTTAGATTCGCTCGGATTTTTGAAATCTACTCGTAAATCTTTAAGCATAAACAAAACATTTCGCATTAAGATTGAAACTCCTTGTATACGTCTTTATACAGAGAATATAAATTCGAATTTTATTGAAAATAAGGCACAAAGATGCAACAAATTAGAAAAAAAATAATTATTTATCACGAAGTTACGAGAAGGAACATAAAAAAAATTAATTCAATATTCATCCCATAAGTTTTTGAGTTTGAAGGCAAACATTATAGAATTACAAAATAAATGTTTTAAAAGCAAAAACCAACAAAAATGGCTCCTCTGGCTGACAGGCGTCTGTCTGGCTAAAGACACTAAAACTTTTATGGTCTTGTTTGTTCCAAATGATGTCACTTGGATGTATCATCCTTTAATGAAGTAATTTAACTAAAATAGAGTAGTTAATCTAGATTGTGAACAAAGGTTCGTAGAATAAAAGTTATGACATCTAGCGGAAGGAAATGAAATTGGCTATAATGTTGTAGTAAATTCGCTACAAAATATTTATTTAATGGGGTGTTAAGAGAGCTCTGTGACTCTTTCCATGGCTAGGAATATAGAAATGTTTATTTGTATGTATTTTTTTAAAATAAATTGGAACTTAGGTAGGTATGTATATCTTATAAGATTTTCATTTCATGTGTTATTGTTGAGGAGTTAATTGTTTTAAGTTTCATTCAAAAAGTGATTTGTGCATATCTATAACTATAACATACATATAACGAACATGAATTTTTTTCTTTTTAAATAAGCTTTCCCGCTATGTGCACTTGGACGCTGTCAGTGAGGTTAGCTATGTAAAGATAAGTTTATTTTGTCAGACATATATACAAAATGTTTTCAGTTGTTAATTAAAAATATTTGTTTTTAACTTTTGAAATGCAATATTTTTCAAACTTTTCAAAAGGTTCTCTATAAAAAAAATCATTAAAATCCGTTATGCCGATAATGAGAAATTCAAAATTCCAAAAAAATGGGTTAAGGGTTCCAATTGCAAAATTGTTTTTGTTGAATTGTATATCGTAAAAATTAATTGAAAGAAAACCATTTCTTAGCATTTGCATAATACCGTTATTTTTAAATAAAATGATTTTTGTCATCTCACATCTTTTAGATGAATGAATGATCAAATGATCAAAATCAGTTGTAACGTTTTAGGAAAATCAAAAACAAGAAAAATGGTTTCAATAACCATTTTTCGGTAATTTTTTTAAAGCATTATCTAGCTTTAACTAAATGAAATTTTTTGAATTATTTTTTTTTCATCCTTGAAACAGATTTTGAGAAAAAACTGTTCCATAAAATTTCCTAAAACAATTCGTTAGGCAGGTTCTCATATTTTGTATCTAAAGAAACCTGTGGGCAGAAAAATTACCTATATTATATTAAAAAAAATCGGCCGAGCTGCTTAGGCTGTAATAGACAGTCAGAATTGCGAGACCCACTTTATTCGTCTTCCCCATCATCGTAATGCCAAGTCTGACCTAAATTTCGAGTTCGATTTTTTTACGAATGCATAACTGGCCATATACTATACATAGCAAGTAAGAAATGGTCTCCGACCTTGTCTTAACTGATTTTTTTAAAGCCCCGAAATTTCTCATAACCTATTACCTTCCAAATTGTCCGCCCTTGTCTTACAACCTTTAGTCTTCAAATGGACTTCCTCTTTCCTGGAAAACTAAAAGTACAATATTCGTTTCAGATCCATTTTTTCCTGCATCTTCTTAAAGGCCCCCCAAAGCAGTCACTAAATTTTCGATATAGTCAAAGTTAAAAAAAATCCTTTTGAAAAACTCTTCACTTATCAGCTGATTTATAAAAAGTATAGTTCAATGCACAGAGCTAAGTGATTTCGAAAAAAATTGATCAAACTAAATTTTCAGATTATCAATTTTCAGATTATCAAATCACTAAAATATCAGATCTCATCAAATTAAAAACCAGCTTGCAATAAATCTTATGACCAAAACTGTTTACTATAAGTTTACTCGCAAAAAAAAATAAATACTCGTAAATCAAATTTTTGCTTAAATAAATATTCCCTGTTTGTCTAGAGAGCTTAATCAACTCATTTGTATTTTATTTGAGCGTGTGTCAAGGACGAATGCGAACCTACACGAGAGCCGAGTACATTTTCCACCGGCCGAAAATGTATGCATGTCCTTTATTTGAATGCATCCTTGAAGCAATAATTCAATCATAATGACACTCGACATACAATAGCCATTGTAAGTCAATTTTGCTCATAGCGCAGGTTTAAAACCAGTTATTCAAATATGTTGAAGACCACTCTACGATTTTACCCCTACCCCTTCTGGTTTATACTTGATGCTACTTACATACACCTATGTAAATTTATTGGACTTTTTTAAATTAATCATGTAGGCATTTTTATTTTTTTTTTTGATTTGTTGGTAATTTTGTTGAGCAGCCCTTTATCGTGCCCAAAAAGCGTTACAATTTAAAAAAAAAAACTAAAAAAAAAAAGGAAATATGACAAGGGACTCATTAAACGGCGGAGAAGAGAATTTTATGAACGATTGAGAAGGGTGATCGTCTTCACCACGATCGCTTTGGTGGAATAAATGCTTATAGGGTTTATGCTTTAATCGGTCAGCACGTGGCACTGAAGTTACTAATGAACACAATGTTCGAAAAAAACATAAATTGTATTGCATTGCATATAAATGTCAGTGATTGTTCCAAAAAAAAAAAAGAAGAAATTTGAAGTGGAAGTTAGAATGGTCATTAAATTTGCTTGTATCACCCTCTAGGTCGTAATTAAAATTTCCATAAGGATCCATAATTTATTTTAGATCATACACAAATTCAAGGTTATGCTTCTTTGAAATATTTGTCAAACAGAAACGGAACTTAGAAAAAGTAGAAACACCTAGCTTTACACTTAGCTCTTACCATAGTAAAGGGTGACCAGATACCAATTTTAGTTTTTGAAACATAAAAATGCTTCAGCAGATGTCAAAGTTACGCATGACATTCAGCTGTCAAAATATTTAGTAAGGTTTGCCAATCAATCCGGACGAAAATATATGTATATCGCTAATTGAGCGCTCGATATGTTCACTACAAACCTGAATTTTGGCCAAATAATTATATTCTCAGACGAGGCCCATTCATAAAGATTGACTGTTTTAAGCGTGGATCAAAGCTCGAAGTTGTGAAAAAGAGTTTTGACGAACAGGTCATTTCACTGCTAGCGTTTGTCTTGACAACGACTTAGCACGAGCTCAAGGCCAACATTTTAGACGGTTGTACCGGAATAATCCCGCGAGTCATCGAAAATTGAACCGACCGTTTGAAGCACTGCCAGCGAAGCCTGGTTAATGGTATGGCGGCATCATCGGACTTTATTTCTTTCCCAATAAAAACGGTTAAACTGTTACCATCAATGGTCTCAGTTATAGAGGGATGTTAACCGACTTTCTGGGGCTAGAGCTTGACAACATCGATATATTCAAGCTATGGTTCCAATAAGACGGAGGTTCATCTCATACAAGCGACTCAAGGCTCGAAGTTGTGAAGGAGAAATTTGATCTCAAGGCGAGCGTTCATCAATTGAAACGTTGAGAAGAAGAAGGGGTAAGTGACATTTTTTGATTTTTATGTTTTTTTTTTTTACAAAAACGATGTTGCTAAATGTAAACTTAGATTTCTGTCTTATCAGCGTTTCTCTACGACCCTTAGTTTTCGATTTAGCTCTTCTGTTTTTGGTATATAAAGGGGTTAAGCGAAACAACTTTTTTTTTTAAAACAATTGTGGAAGAAGGCACTAAAATCACTTAACTACTTTTTGCAACCAAAAAATAAAAACTAAAAATATACAGCCCTATCAATTAGCACAAAATAAAGGCGAAACAACTTTAACACGTATTGTAACTTATAATTCTTAATAATAAATTCGTGTTAGCCTTAAATGACGTTTGACGTATGACGTTTGTTTAACGAGCGGATGTCTTTAACTTGCTTGTCAAATTTGACAGATACATTTTTTATATTTATTTGTTTTATCGAACTGAAAAAGTTGTGTAAAATTCTCTATGAATTCGTTTAATATTATTGACGGAATAAGCAGAATTGAAAACCTAGATAGGTGTATAAAGTGATGGTGCCGAAACATTGAGAAGAGAAAAACTCTATAAAACGCGTATGAATCCTATGGAAGAACTTTTCTTTTTTTTTCAAAATCGAATATGACTCGTCTAATCAATATAGTCAAAGATGACTTGGAAGGTGATGCAAGAGGTGGACACATTCCACCAAGTATCCAAGTAATGGCTGCTATACGCTATTGGGCTCGAAATGAGGTAAGGAAGACAAATGTTTTCTTATTAAAATTAATAAATTTGCTGGAAAGTAACAACTCCCAACCGTTCCTGTGTGCATGTTCTTAGTTTCTAAAACAGGAATGACATAAAATTCAGATATCATAACAATATAATTGCATTTTAATTTTTCGTAGATTCAGGAAGATAGTGCAGATATGCATGGCCTTAGCCAACCAACTCTCAGCATTGTAAGTGCTAGAGTAGCAACGGCATTTGCATCTAAATCCAGAGACTATATTCGAATGCCTCGCTCAACTTCTGAGCAAATAGCCGTGATGGAAGGATTTAAAAGAATTCGCGGATTTTCCCACGTTATAGGAGCAATTGACTGCGCTCATATCAAAATACAAAAACAAGGAGGAGAAACTGGACAGTTCTACGTTAATAGAAAAGGATATTACTCCATTAACACACAAGTTGTATGTGACTATAAATTAAAAATAACAAACATTGTAGCCCACTGGCGTGGAAGTACCCATGATTCTCGGATTTTCAACGAATGCTCATTAAAAGAACGTCTCGAAAGAGGTAAATTTCTAGGACGTCTGCTTGGTGACGGTGGCTATAAGTGTACCAACTTTCTTTATACACCAGTTCTTAATCCGACTTCGTCAGGCGAAGAAAATTATAATAAAGCACATATTGCAACACGAAATACAATTGAAAGAACATTTGGTATTTGGAAATCCAGATTTCGCATTCTACTCACGGGTATAAGAGGATCGTTAGAAAATATAAAAACCGTCATCGTGGCGCTATTGAATTTAATGAAGTATTCGGTAAGTCTTCAATGTATACCTACATAATCTTTTAATACAAAATAACGTTTATTTCCTTACTTAGATATCGATAACTTAATTGAAAGCACGGAAATTGTTCCGGCTCCAGTAGCTCAAGTTGAACCCGAAAACAACATTAACAATCGGAGATCTTTCATTCTGAGCAATTATCCAAACATCTGAGAACTGAGATCCACGGACCACAAAACAACATGTAATCGTTAATCTACATTTCGTTTAATGTTTAATGTATGTATGTAAATATTTTGCTTAAAATTAAATGCCAAACTGACAAATCAAGAAGAGTACCTATTTTTATTACAAGAAGAAAGCCAATAAACGTAAGAACAGACGAATTGACGCTATAGGTGCTTTTTGGTAGATGCACAGCGCAGTAAAATTTTACTCACCGGAAAACGGATCCATTTTATTCTGCAATATACTTATGTATATGTACATTACATATGTATATGCTAATCACATGGTCGGAAATGATATAGTAACGAAATTTGAAAAAATCACTTTCCCGTTCTCTATCATGGTAATGAATGGCTTGACTAAAATCTCGAGTTCAATTTTTCTTACAAATCGAAAACGTGTGTCCATATAGCAAAAAAAACTCATTTTTGTTTAGTTAACAAATACTTAACTTTAATAAAAAAAAATCAACGTTCTACGTTCTATTAATAAATACCTAATTATAATAATAAATAATATTTTTTATTGAAGTAACCCTATTTCAAGGTCTATCTTCCTTAGCTCCATCGACCGGCATTCCTTTTCCATTTCCAAGATTTCCATTCTTTTTTCGTGTTCTTTTTGCATATGAATTTTTGCCAATTCATATACCGATTCTTTTCCCATGTTATTTGCATCATGCTAAAAAACACAAATTGATCATTGTTGCATTAAATTATAAAATTAAAAATTAAATTTCTTACGTTGTTTTTAAATTTACGTTTTCTTTGATTTCTCTTATTCGGAACGGAAAAAATATTGCTCACGGTACTCGTATTCATCACATTGATGCTGTTTTCTGTAAAGATGAAGAAGAATATGTTACAATATTATAAATAAATATCGTCAGTATGGACAAAAAATGTTCAAACTCTCTGCTTTTCACTTATTATCAAAACAGAATTTTACTGCGAGAAATGTTTTTTTTAACTAAATTATCTTGCACTTTTCAATTCATATGAAAGCTATACCAAACTAAATAATTTTTTAAGAGATGAGCTTACCATCGTTTGTATGTATAATGATCCTCCTCCAACTTTTCAGTTCCCTCTTCAACATATTTGGATTGGAGAGTCTAGAATTAGTAAACAAATTGTGAGAGTAATTTAAAATTATAAAAGCTATTGAAAAAAACATTTCTACCTGCTGTTCAGGACCATCACTATCGAACCTGTTCGAATCACGAATAAATTCATTTGGCAGCAGCTCAATAATATCCGCATACTCTGGTGCAGGTGACTTTGGTGGTGGGCCACCCCCAGTAGTTTTGGATTCCTTTCGAAAAGTAGACTCAGCCTTTTTTGCTTTTAGCTTCATACCTCTCCATTGGAATTGGATCTGGGCTACTTCTCGTCTGGTGTCACTTGCTGCATTGAATCTAAAATGCATGGTAAATCAATTAAAAAATACATTGTTTTATTGTTTTGGGAATAACTTACAAGGCCAATATAGATTCCCAGCAATTTTTTTTTAATTTATTTGTATTGGTGTCGCAATTTTTGTTCTCAACTATGTCCACTTTCTCTAAGACTAGACTCCGCAATAAGGTCTGTAATTATAAATGCATGTAAACAAATATATTTTCAAATAAGATATCAGAAATTGGTATGTTTACTAACTTTGTCGCCAGAACTCCAATTTTCAGTCCTTTTTTTCTTTAATGGTCTATCCATTTTTATGTATATAATTTTTTTTTTTAGTTTGGAACGAAAATTAAATTACCGTTTAGAATTCTGTCTGACAACAAAAAATATTTTTTTTCTTTTTTATGACTGAGGTGACATGCCGACACTCAAAAATGAAAAAAGTACTAGAATATTTAGTAGAATTGAAGGAAGTGCTGCCAATTTGCCCTTGTTATTCAGCGAATAGATAAAATGAAGAAAAGATAGTTTTATAAATATTTTAATTTATCAAAGGGATAATTTCATTATCCGTGTGTTGGAAAAAACGTGTGTTAACGAGCAAATTGTGTGTTTTTATTAATACGGCTGATAGTGTTTGCATGAAGGAGTTAAATGCCTACTTACACCCTAGACCTATAGTTCTTTAAAAATAAAAATTAAAACTAAGATGAAACTTTGTGAGTTTGCGCCATCTTTGGATAAAAGAGGTCAACACTTCAGTCGATCAAATAAATTTTCAAACGAAAAAACGGATTTTATATAGCAGCACATAAGTATACATTTCTGACTCCCGAAACAAGAACCCAAATAAGCTTTATCCTTCAGCTTTGCTTAATATAACAAAAATGTATAAGCTCTACATTGAGGATTGCACCGTATATAGGAACATTTTTATTACTCAATTCAACTTGTCCTTCCGCCTACGTAGAAGTGATACATGTAACTCCTGTGACTCTGGCAAAAACTCGACAAAAATCGAATAAACAAGGCTCGATCTGATCCAAACGTCGTATATATTACTTTTGATTGGCACCAAACTATGCCTTTGCCCAAACTAACATTATCTAAGGCATTCTACATGAGGCAGATGTGGTTTTATAATTTGGGAATACATGTCATTACTTCGGATTTTAAAATGTCCTATATTATGACATGGGACCGAAGACATAACAGATAGAGGAAGCACTGTGCGAATTTACGAAAACAAGAAGACACTTAATAACGCGGACAGATTCTTGCCCTGGGCGAAACAAAAACTTTATATTAATACAGTGAGCAGCAAAACTCTTGATACGCAAGCTTATTTTTTCTTTAGGTAAAGAAATTATGTAAATAAAAGCTTTCGGCACTTATATTTTTTTTGGTTAATGTTTGTTTATTTGTGTTTTTTTAAATGCAAGATCAAAATTGAGAACAATTCATACACAAACAAATATGTCACGCAAAATGTCACGCATGATTGAAAATAAACACAGCAAAAGTGTTTATACTCTTTCTATTATGCTTGTTCTCTCTGCAAAATAACAGTAAATTTTTAAAAGAAAGAATTTTTTGTTTCATAATGACCTTGGTCAATGCAAGCAAAATTAAATTCAGTTAGTCTGGCCAAAACCATATGGGCGTTAGTTTAAAAACAATAGATTTACAAAATGGGAAGAAAAGAATTAACTTTAGAGAAAAGAAAAATTATTGTAAATTGCCATGAGGATGGAAAGTCATATTCACAAATTGCTCAGTTAGTTGGAAAAAGCAAAGCAACAATAATTCAAAAAGTAATAAATAGATTTCAGACGGAGAAACGTATTGAAAACAAGCCGAGATCTGGACGTCCTCGGAAATTATCAGCCAGGGATGAACGAATGATTAAAGGTATTATTAAAAAAGATCCATTTGAAAGCGCACCAAAGATCGCTGCAACCTTAGAAGAGTCCTTGAATACATCCGTATCGGCAGACACTATACGCAGATGCATCAAACGGGGTGGTTTCAAGTCTTGTGTGGCTAGAAAGAAGCCATTTATCAGTGAAGTAAATAAAAAGAAAAGATTAAAATTTGCCGATGAGTATAAAAGTAAAGATTTCGACTTCTGGGATAAGGTCATTTTTTCAGACGAGTCAAAATTTAATATTTTTGGCTCGGATGGGCGTACAAAGGTATGGCGAAAACCAAATGAAGCTCTAAATCCAAAAAACACCCGCAAAACTGTGAAGCACGGTGGTGGTGGTGTTATGCTGTGGGGCTGTATGTCCACTCAAGGTGTTGGTAACTTAGTTATAATTGATGAAATTATGACCAAAGAAGTGTATTTAAAAATTTTGCAACAAAATTTGCTACAGAGTGCACAAAAAATGGGAATATTGGAAGATTTTTACTTTCAACAGGACAACGATCCCAAACATAACGCTCACCTTGTGAAGATGTGGTTGGTTCACAGAGTCCCTCACTTGCTAGCAACACCACCACAAAGCCCGGATTTGAACCCGATTGAACATCTTTGGGATCATTTGGACAAACGTTTGCGAAAGCATGTTATAAAATCGAAGTCTCAGCTTAAGGCTTTACTGCTAACGGAATGGCAAGAAATTTCAAAAGAATACTTGAAAAAGTTGACACATTCCATGCCTGACCGCTTAAAAGAAGTGAGAAGATTGAAAGGATGGCCAACCAAATATTAAGTAAGTGTTATTTCTGCAAACTTAAGCTATAATCTACGGTTTTTCCTAAATTTCTTTAAAGGTATCAACAGTTTTGCTGCTTTCCTTTTCATTGCTGCGTAACATTTTTGTTTTTTATATTTTATTTAAGTGGATAAATTTTATTTTTTTGTTGAATATTAAAAAAAAGTATAAATAAAAAACATTTTTTGAAAACAAATATATTTGCCGAAAACTTTTATTAAAATAATATTTTGCTCTAAAGGAAAAACAAGTTGGGGTATCAAGACTTTTGCTGCTCACTGTATGTCTTTATTAAGTACATATTTCACTTGAGTATTTCGCAGTGATCGACTACAAGTTCCAGAAGTCGGGCACACATATCTGGATAGCGACCGGGATTTCGGAAAGATAGAAAAGGAATTATGTAGAATAAACTTGTCTATATTGCTGAACAATATAGACAGATAATAAGACGTGTCAGCAAAAAAAAAAATACTATTGTGATAAACATGATCAGACCAAAAAACATAAATGTTAAAAAAAGAGCCAAGTTCTTCTATACAAAAACCTCTGTGTAACAAGTCAGCCGTGAAAAGTACTGAGATCTAAAAGTACGCCAAGTTCTTATTTCATGAAGGTTTAATACCGAATATTTAAAGTAGAATAATATTGAAACAGCTACAATGTAATAGAGATATTTTATTATTTAATGATTACTGACTAAAATTTGATGGGTTCACTTGTCAAGTTTTTAAAACCTTTCGAATGGAGCATATAAAAAAAAATTGCGAAGTAAGCCCATCAAATTTTAGTCAGTAATCATTAAATAATAAAATTTCTCTATTACATTGTAGCTGTTTCAATATTATTCTACTTTAAATATTCGGTATTAAACCTTCATGAAGTAAGAACTTGGCGTACTTTTAGATCTCAGTACTTTTCACGGCTGACTTGTTACACAAAGGTTTTTTTTAAGGCTCTTTTTTTAACATTTATGTTTTTGGTCTGATTTCTATCTCAAGGATACTGTCAACTTATGAGTTGCCCTTGATAGAAGCCCTTTACAGAGAACTGGTAAAGTAAAGGATTTGGGTGTTTCCTTTGACTCCAAGTTTTCATTTGTTCCACATATTGGCGCGATTGTTGCAAAGGCCAAATTGCTATTCTTTCGTTCTCAAAGAACTATTCACGTTTTACGAGTAGTATTTCTGCGAGATATTTTATTGGACTGTCATACAGAAGGTTTTGGGTTCGAGTCTCAGCAGCTGCAAAAAAGTTTTTTCAGGGGTACACTGCCTCTAACGAGAAATTGCCAAATCCTCAAAGAGTATCTCTTGTCATGAAAAATGCTACTCTAAAGCCGTTCAGAATCGGCAGATTATTGTAGGTTCTCTCCATTCCTGGCAGCACCCACACAGGAATGGTTGAGAGTTGTAAGTTACTATAGGTCCTGGTTCTCTTCTAGCTGATCCACCACCAAATTTACATAAAGTGCACAACCTTCTATCCTTAATTTGTATTTATACCCCAATGAGACTATTGGGAGTAAGGTACATTCTTTTTCATTTAATTTAATTTTTAATTTTGGTGGGGGCAATACCCCATTTATTAGGCTTAATACAAGCTAACTCTTAATCTAACTTAAAAATAGTTCTTATATCTAGGATTGAATTGAATTGGAAGGATGATTAAGACGGAGTTGAGGTTGAAGTCGAAACAGTTAATGTTACAATTAACCCTCCGAATAATGCGATAATAGGTTCGTTGGAGCCATAAGTGGTACGGTGTGTAGGCAGATAGAAGAGATGAGGATTTCTTATATTACGGGAATTAGTGTTGAAAGAGATGGACTTGTAGAGAGTTGTACAGTCAACAGAACCTGAAAGAAGTCGATAAATTAAGTGAATACCGCTTATTGCTCTTCGTTCTTCCAGCGTATTCAAGTTAATTAACAGAAGTCGGTCTCGGTAAGGAGGCAAAATAAAAAGGTTATTCCAAGACAGACCACGGAGTGCGAAACGTAGGAAACAACGTTGAATGCTCTCGATTTTCAGCCCCAACATAGCATAAACTAAGGTATGAATGGACCTATTTCATGGTGAATTGGGGAGTGCAATGAAATTAATATTCATATTGATATAAAAAAAAAATTAGACCGACCGCTTGAAGCACTGGCAGTGAAGCCGTGGCGCCAATTTTTGTTTTATTCAAATTTATTCTCCTGTCGTTCTTATCGGATCACCCTATAGATATTTTATTTATCTCCTTTCATTTTAACTTTACGTCCGTCGCCGTCGATTACCATAAAAACTAATCGATCGATAAATTCGATAAAGATTTAACTCGAAATAAAGACTAAAAACACCCTAACTATATCTTTAACAAATAATAACCTTTTAGGACATTCATTTGACAAGGGTGTAAAGTCCCAAGAAAAGGTCACCAATATACTAAGCAAAGCAAATGTCCTTCAGTTTTTGTTTTGCAGAATAACGACTTTATTTAAGATGCAATTACTTGCTTGATTTTATACAGCTCAGCGAGGAAGGAATTTTGTATAATATACAAAATGTCGACATTGAATTTTAATCGCAATTCCCAAAAGTTGTTCAAACTCAAACCACAACAAAACTGCCCTAGCACTCCCACACAATACAAAACATAACTGGCGCCACCGAGATGTTTTGCTGCTTCCACTCGTATACTTGTTTGTTACGAAACCCAGAATCGGGAGAAATTCGATAAAATTCTTCGGAATACGGCGTCCGTCAGTCTGGGGATTTTCAAGTGTTTATCGATTTGTTTTTCAAAGAGAACGAGAACATTCATATCTGTAGATATCCTAGATAACCACTTAGATATGTATTGAGATAGGATGGCTAAAGTGTTTCAGAGAAATGTGAAGTGGATGTCGTCCTGGTGCCCATATGAAGGTTTACCTGAATCCTGAGATTATATTGTGTCGCCAAATGGATTTGCATTCCAATTTATATATGAAGATGCCACATGGTCGCACTTTGAATTGTGCATACAGGATGCTTCATTAAGAATTCAAGTGCACTTCTGTGTGCACAAGCTGGAAGGGTCCTCCAAACCGTTAGTCTAGTAGTTCTTAGCAACACGTTTGATTTCTATCGCTTCAATACCACACCATATATTTGTCAAAGGTTTCTACTTTATTGACCAAGAATTATTCTGTCCTGAATGATGCTCATTGACAAAACACTTCGAATAAGCAGTGGCAACTAACGCTCTTACACCACGTACCTACCTACATCAACATCACATCAGTGAGGTGTTTCCAAGCCACCGCATCCTAAGTGCCTATATATAGTGGAGGATACTTCAATAATATCTATTCGACTGCTAAATTTTCAGGTAGGTATACAAACCAAAACCATTTTCGATTTATTGGATTTGCTCAACCGATAAGGGGAAACTTGAGGATTCGACAGAAAATCGAAAATTTATGAGAAACATCTATCCTTGGATTTTGGGAAACAATACTAAGTTGCAGTTCATAGGTTCATCTAAGGTAGCTATATGGATGAAGGGACGGCTACTGATTCGCTCTAATCAGAAAATGGTTTTGGGGTTGATTGGGTAAGGAGAATTTATTTTTATTGAGAAGGTATCATCTATCTATACTTTTTGCAATGATGAGTGTTGGCTTTGGGAAAAAAATCGAAGTATTTACGTTAAATACGTAAGGGGATTTTGTTTTTACTCACATGGAAAATGTGATTTGAACTTTCAGAAAATTCCGTCCACTACTGAACTTTATATTAAATAGTGTTGAGCAATTACTTGTCTCAAGAGAGTGCTCTGAAGTATTAAATAAAATTCAGTAATCCATCAATATCTATTAATTTATATTTGTTTTTCCAGTTTTCAAATGACGTAATCACTGGGTAACTATTGACGTACACGTATGTCATACCATATAGGTAGACAGATCATTGTATTATAGTCTGAAAAAGTGTGTTTACGTTACTGTTCTTAAAGGAAATTCAACTCATTTGAATCAAACCATGCTTGTCCAAAATATATTGGGGGACCTGCGGCGTGCCTAATCGGGAAACTGTTGAGTGCCTTTAACCTGGAAAAGCCCAGCAGTGCAACTTTTAGTCACGTCGAAGTGCTTCCTTTACCTCCTCGTGGTGGTCCCCGGGCTATGATTTGTGTATCCACACGAATTAGCTAAAATTGGAAAGCGCGAAAATATCTCCTAACTCGTTAGGATAGGTTACTGAGGCTAGCACTTTCCGTATCTAGTGATAACATGTTGACGAATTTTGGCTATCGAATAAGGACAATTGTTGGTTTCTGGAATGTGAGGATACTCCTGGATAATGGCAGTGAAGGTCCCCACAACGCCAGATTCCACCAATTAGAGAAGGAAATCATGCGGTACAGGCTGGACATCTTAGGCCTTAGCGAAATACTTTGGATGGGCTCGGGCAAGTTCAAGTCACCATCGCGTAACACTGTACTGCTCTACTCCGGAAAAGCTAAAGGAAGCACACATGAAGCTGGGGTTGGGCTGCTACTAACAAAAACAGCTATCAGTAGTCTGGGGCCAATTGCACCAACTACAAATTACAAGTACAAATTTGTGATTAAAAAAAATTACATATGAAAAAAACTCGATTTTTTTCAAATTTGTTAAAAAAATGCTTGTAATCACAATTTTGTAAGATGGTGCAATAGGCCCCTGATATCATGGGAGCCTCTTGGAGAAAGAATAATAAAGGCACGATTCCGGACAAGAGTACGTCGCGTCACCATTATACAGTCTTACGCCCCAACGGAGCTCGCATCCGATGAGGACAAAGAATGCTTCTACAGGCGGCTAGGAGCCGCTTACAATAACACACCGCGCAAAGATATTGAAATGGTTACAGGAGATTTGAATGCTAAAGTTGGCAGCAACAAAGATGGACTCAAACATGTGATGGGAAACCATGGAGTTGGGAATTGCAACGATAACGGTGAGCGGTTCATTGACTTCTGTAATACTAACGGACTCGTCATTGGCGGCACCATGTTTGAGACGTGCCACTTCTTGGAATGCGTACGTTTATTCTTTACAGAATTAAGAGTATAAAGTCTAAAGAAAAGTCTTGGTTCGATACAAGCTGTAAAGAAGCTATCAGGTTGAGAGAAGTAAGTTTCCGCTCTTACAAAGCCAACCCAACTAAGGAAAATCGGAAGAAGTTTAAACAAGTCAAAAACCAATGCAACGCTGTTATAAAGAGCACCAAATTCTTACATGAACAGAAATTAAGGCAAGAAATCTTGCAATGTCCCAAAGGCAGTAGAAATTTCTGGTCATTTGTCAAGAACATACAAAATTCAACTTCATCTTCGGTTCCAATGCTCATCTATAAAGAAAAACCGATAACTAGCTCTTTAGAGAAGGCAAATGTACTTGCAGCTCATTTTGCTGCTAACTCCACATTGCCTGTTAGCAACATTGCCCCTCCTGTACTTGACTACGTAAATCATTCAATGGAACAGGTATATTTCCGCACTCGTACAGTTGCAAGAGCACTTCGAGCTCTTGATATAAACAAATCCGCTGGTCCTGATGGTATACCCCCATTCTTCTGAAGAGGTGTTTTTCATCGCTGGCAAAACCATTGCGTAGGCTTTTCCATCGCTCCTACTGTTCTGGAATCTTCCCTAGAAGATGGAAAACAGCATTTGTCCAGCCTGTTCCTAAAAAAGGTGACCCTTCCTCCCCCTCGTCCTATCGACCAATCGCACTTACGTACCTTCTTTCCAAGGTCATGGAATCGCTGATAAATCATCAGCTCCAGAAATATCTCGAGTATCGAAAGCTTCTTAATGACCGGTAATACGGCTTTCGCAGCAATCGTTCCACTGGTGATCTGATGCCATATCTCACCGAAGAGTGGAACAAATCTTTACATTGTTTTGGAGAAAGTAAGATTATTGCGCTTGATATTTCTAAGGCATTTGATAGAGTTTGGCACCAGGCTCTCTTATCGAAAATGCATGCGTTTGGCATCAACGAAATCCTTATTCGATGGATTAGAAATTATTTTATTAATTATTATTAAATTATAGATTATTAAATGCTGGTGTTCCCCAAGGCTCCGTTTTGTTTCCGACTCTCTTCCTCATTTTTATAAATGATCTCTTGTCTGAAACTTCTAATCCACTTCATTGTTTTGCCGACGACTCCACTCTCAGCTTTTCATACTCGTTCCCAAACTCACGTCCATCTCCTTCGGAAGTGAATTTGCAACGGTACCGTATGATAAGTTCATTAAACTCCGATCTTTACAGCATTGTTAAATGGGGTACAAAAAACCGTGTGAAGTTTAATGCTTCGAAAACTCAATGCTGTCTATTGTCGTTGAAGCAAAATATACCCCCTATGCCATTGTCCTTAAATGGCACTTGCATCGAAGAAACCGAAAAGCTCTCACTGCTCGGTATGTGTGTTAACGACGATCTTCGTTGGAATGATCACATTATCGAGACCGCCAAAAATGCTGCTAAATGCTTAGGATTTCTATATAGATGTAAGGAATTTTTTACCCCTTCTGATCTGGCTACGATCTATAAGGCGTTTATACGTCCAAAAATCGAGTATAACTCACACCTTTGGGCAGGTGCAGCACAATCTTCTCTCCATTTATTGGATAGAATTCAGAACAGAGCGTTAAAGCTGATAGGAAACAGAGATATCATGGATTCATTCCCATCCCTTGAACACCGTCGGAATGTTTCATGTATTTCCCTGTTTTATCGCTTCTTGCACAAGCAATGCTCACTCGAAGTAGCCAGTTGCATTCCTCCGCTTTATCAATTCACTCGCAATACCCGCTTCGCTAGGAATGCTCATCAGTTCACCCTTGAGCCTAACTTTGGTCGTACCGTCAAATATAGAGATTCGTTTTTTAGTCGCACAACACGATAATGGAATAACTTACCCGGCACAGTTTTCCCTCGCTGTTTCAATTTGCAAACATTCATCGTTCATCGTCACCTCCTTTCTCTCCCTCCCTAATTTCCCCATCGCCCGTGCTGTGTTTAACACTATAAGGGTCTATAAACGTACCCTTGAGCGCGAGTGTATTATAAAAAAAAAAAGAATAGGAAGAAAGTCTACTTGATTCATGTGATATCACAATGTACTAACTCATGGTCTAAGTTTGTCAAGAATTCAAGCTGACAACCAGCTAACCTAACCTAACTTATGAACTTTAGGAAAGACGTTAAAAATAACAGAACACATTATCTGTCATTTAATTGAAGGTCTCGCGAAAATCTAATAATTTCATCTGAAAGCGTACTACGAATAAGTTGATATTTTAAGGGCTTGTTTTAAAATGCCTGAGAAGAAGTTCGTTTAGCTATCCAACACACAAGTTTTTTGCAGGGTTATATACCAACAGGCTGAATATATTTATTAGCTGATTTATAGTCTACTGAGATGTGTTATACAATACGTTTTTACTCTTGTCTTGTCGATTTATGACATTGCGTTTAATTGTATGGGTCCAATATCTCATCATAACTTTACTTAAACATCGTGAAACAAAGCTTTAATCACAAAACTTTTAATGGAGCAAACAATGTCAATATGTTTTGCTTTGTTTATCTGCATCTCATAGACAAGATACTCTCGTATAGATACAAAACATAATTCCATTCATGAGAATAAGAGGATTGTATCTACCTATGGATATACTAAAAATTCAAAAAGGGTAGGTACAATAGCATGTTTCTCGGCTTATTATCTTCAAGTTCGGCAACTTTTGTTTCTGACCATTATTCATTCAGCAATTCATACATACTCGTACTCGTCCATATTAAATTTCTCCATTTTTCTTGCATATTGTCAATAGAAAGACGATTCTTCTTATTCAAAGCCCATAGCACTGTTACTAATGCGGTAATATTTAACCAATTCTATTGTACGAAACCATATCAGTGTGCATTCCTGAATTTCATCTGAGATTTTAGAACAAAGAACAATAGATATTTGTAGGTAAGGTACTCCTCTACGCATAACGACATAGCCTACAGTTTATTCTTTATGTTCTGCCACCTGATTTTGTCTTCTTCGGTTCATAGTACCCCTAACGTATTGTACTTATGGTCAGTTGGAATAATAGACAATGACAGAGGTATTAAGTTACTAATTATTAGCGTTAGCAATACTAATCGAGGGGTTAAATGCGGAATTTCATACTGGTGCTTTCTTTTCCGGTAAATCTTTTCTCTTTTCTTTGGTTCTGTAACCTCCATGTCAATTGAATATGACAGAATTTTTTTATATTTGCTGCCAAAAGCATAAGGGAAAACAAAGTTGATATCTATTTTACGAAAGATGATTTAACTATAGGCAGAGAATCACTGTAAATATAGAGGGGATCCGGGTTATTGGAGGGATCTTAAATAGAAAAAGGCAACACCAGCGATTTAGACTCTCTTTATTACAACTAAACTTTGACTTTAAACATAAATATTTAAGCTTTTTGTGACATTTACTGCTCTTCTTTACTTTAATATATATCAAAGACCTACATAATTATGCAACTCCTAAGCAAGAGAGGTTGCTACTGAAGAATTCGTTCAAACTGTGTGCACCAGAAAAAATATTTAAGTTATTAAAAAAATAACCTTACCTTACCTTAGTTTAAAGCTCCAAAACTTAACAACTACCTGCCAAACAGTTCGAAAAATTAACATATTTTGGATTTAAAAAAGAAAAATTCACATAGTTTTATTTTTTAAATCAATATCTTGAAAACGTGCGAATGATTAGTTTTTGAAAATATTTCCAAAAATCAATATTATTAATTACTTAAAATAGACATTCTATTTTTTTTTCTAGAAAAATTGTAAAGCAATTTTTTATATAAAAATTAATTTAATAATAAAAAGATTTTTAAACTTTTTTTTTATAATTCACACGTGCTCAAGGGTATCTATGTTAATAGATCCTTACAATGTTAAACACAGCCCGATCGATGGAGAAATTAGGAGGAATGTTTGCAAATTTAAATTCGTACTTTTCTAGAAATCAGACGGAAATTGTATGCATTTGAATTTTGCTCTGATTAAATCCATGCTACAATATTTATAAACAATTTTAAAATTCCCAAGTAGATACTTTTTAGCAAAAAAGATAGGTGTATGCTTTTTCTACAACTTTGTATTTGTTTAAAATTCTTGAAAAATTAATTTAATGTTCATTTATAATGACCATAACAATATCACCCCTATTATGGTTGTCAATATCAATTGATAATTGATAAAAATTGAAATTTGATGTTTTATAACCCAATTTAAAAAAGGTTGGATCATTGATAATGATGCTTACCGTTGTGAACACAAAGAAAATTGACTAATATTATCAGATAGTTGATAATTTCTTAAATAAAATTGAGTTTAAAAGTACAAAATTTCAATATTTATCAAATATCAATTGATAATTGATAACCATAATATCTGGTGAATATCTGGAGTAACAATCTTTTATTATAATTTTTCTCAGAGATGGTAAAATTGTAACATTTGAAAACTCAATATTTTGAAAACCCAATATTCGATTTTTTTAAATTTCACAATTAGAAGTTTTTTTTAATACAATCTACAAGACGTGATTTTATTTAATCCAAAAATAACGGTACCCACCATACAAATGTAAAAAAATGGTTTTCGAAAATTGAAATTTTAATTTTGTTCGTACAATAATAAAAAAAAATAAAAACTTAAAGTTGGCGTACCAACATTTATTCTCAAAGATGTTTTAAAAATTTTGTATATAAAGGCTTATTTTCAACAAACCGCTAAATCTTCATATTTGCTTAACAAATCACATGGGATTCTCTTACTACTAAAAGAGTTTTAAAAAATAATTTAATGTTTATGAAAAGTTTTCTCTAATAACATTCATTTTTTAAAATCTTAGTCAATTTAAAGGTAAATAGTACTCTCAAAATTTTTCTCTAAAATAAAGCTTTTCAAGAACCTTTCAAAACACCATTTTTTGGCCCTCGTAACTTAGCTAGTCATAATTGGATCGGTGAGGAACTCTTTCAGTTTATAGAGTCCCATTACCAATGGTTATGCCAAATTTCAGCCAATTAGTAATTATTTTCTTTTTTTTTTGCTTTTTCATCTATTCTTACTGGGCTATAAAACGTTGTTTATTTCATAGAAAACATTATCAACTCATCTGTTCTGAGACAAACATCTCTTTCTTGTATTTTTATTAGATAATAATAAAGGCAGTCAGAAAAATAATTAAAAAATATGTTCGTATTCAATCGACTTGGGGTGTAGTTACACTTGTAGGATATCAGTTGATGCAAAAAAAAATCGCAAAAAAGATGAAATGGATAAGTTTCTTTTTCCTAATGGTATTGTGGTTCTCTGTTAAACTAACATAAATTATGTTGAATGGTCGTTGGTCATTAACCTTATATGCATAGAAGTTGTTTAAAGTCTTTGAAAGCATTAATATCAGAAAATTTTGTAAACAAAAACCCTAACAAATTTAAACTAGTTCATCTTTCATAAATATATGTACATAGATGTCCGAATTTAAACGATCACAAGGAAATTAAGATCACAACAAAAATCATAAATGTTAAAAAAAAACTAAAAAAACTAAAAGTACGTCAAGTTCTAAGTTAACGAAATTTATAATATCTTAAGAAAAGGGTAATATCAAAGCAACCCCAAAATTAAAAAAATAATTACTATTACTACTGACTAAAATTTGGAGGATTCACTGATCAACCTTTTAAATTGTGAGTAATAGAAGAAAACTTGGCAGGTAAACCCTCCAAATTTTATTCTGTTAATAATTACAAAATTTTCTCCTATAAGTTGGAATCGTTTCGATTATATTCTGCTTAAGAAAACTTCATAACTTAGAACTTGACGTTCTTTTGGATATCACTACTTTTCACGGCTGACTTGTTACACACAGTGCTGATATCACACCCCCTGAATGAAAATCCCAAATTTATAATTTTGTATTCTTTGTATGTACTTCGAGCCTTACTCCTCTACCAATATTAATCGTTCTACGACAATCGAAAGTGCTCTATATACCTTTAATATTTTTTTGAAAATGGGTGGAGCGTGGATGCCACGTCTCCTGAATAGCAAATTTTCGATTTTTTCCTTGTATGCAGCACAAGACCTACCGTTGTGCGAAATTGAAAGGCTACCATAATTTGGATGATAGTTGAGTGAATCAGTCAGTTATGGCTTTAGGGATTTTTGAGGTCCCATATCCCAAAATCCTCTAATGCTAAGGAGTTGAAATTTGGCCAGGCTCAGCAAATACTGTGAATTAAAAGTCTATGAATTTATAAGTACTGAAGTTAGAAGGGGGTCAAAAATCCCCTGAGCTTATTTCTGTAAAAAGGCTGCAGTTCCGTGAATTTGGTTGTGCGCTGCCCTTTAATATGAAAAGGAGACTCGAAATTATTAACAGTTTTCGTATATTGCTGAAAACCTCACACAATCATTCAAAGTATACAAACAATTTACTAACTTCAAAGTAGTGTACTAACTCATTCTAAGTTTTAAATAATTTGTAACTAGTATTGTGGTAAGGCTATTTTTTTAATAAATTGCTTCTGAACATATTAAAAACAATGTCAGTTAATGCATAAAAAATAAAATGCACGACTGGGTCGCACGAACTTGCTCCTATGTAATCGACTAGGAATTTTAAAAACGAATGTTATTAGAGAAAATTGTTCATAAGGATAAAATTAATTTTAAAATACTTTTAGTAGTAAGAGACAACAACAGAATGCTATGCAAATATGAATTTATGCAAGAACAAAAATTATAAGTCCTTTTAGTGGTTTCTTTAAAAGAAGCTTTTATATACAAACTTTTTAAAAGCTTTTTAAGAAAAAATTTTGGTACGCCAATTTAAAGTTTTATTTTTTTTTTTTTTTTTTTTTTATAATCTACACGCGCTCAAGGGATTATGATTACCCTTTATATTTGAACACAGCGCGGGCGTGAAGTTAAGGAAGAGAAAGAAGGATAGGAAAGATGTGTGGCACGATGTTCTGAGACTGAAGGTTGTTGTCACAGATATTTTATCTCCAGGGATGGCGGCTGAACTAAAGCGGAGAATGCCGTGTCTTATTTCTATGTCGCTTATAATTCACATTATTTTTTTTCGTGTTCATCCTTGTTGGGCATACTAGTTTAACTCAATTACATGTTGTTAGTGTTATGCCTGAACATATCGAATTTTCAAAAAAAGAAAAAAATAGATTTTTTTTTCAAAAATTCAAAAAATATTTATTTTAAAGTTTTGAAATGCAATGTGTTTTAGACTTTTTAGAAGGTTCTCTATAAAAATTTTCATTAAGATCCGTTATGTGGATAATGAGAAAAAATGGTTCTATGGTAGGTACAAGCTGTAATATCTTAATTTCAAATTTTTTTTATTAAATTAAAGATCGTAAAAATTAATTGAAAGAAAAAAATTTTTATCAAATTTCTAGGTGCCGTTTTCGAGAAAAATACGATTTTTAAAAACCTTTATTACCTTATTAGTACCTTTATTTTTAGGTTAAATAAATTTTTTTTTCTCACATTTTGTAGATTATATTGAGAAACTTTTATTTATCAAGTTTAAAAGAAATCTAGCATGGGGTTTTCGAAATATTCAGTTTTGAAAAAAAAAATTTGAAGTTTTTTGTAAAAATCCAAAAAACTGTTTTTTGAAAATTTCACGTTTTTAGGGAGCTTTAGCAAAAAAAAAATGATCAAAATCGGTTGAACCGTTCTTGAGAAAATCAAAAACAAAAAAAATGGTTCCATAGGGGGTACCCTTAATAACCATTTTTTGAAAAATTTTTTTCAACCATTACTTAGCTTTAATTAAATGAAATTTTTCTGTATTTTTATTTTTAAAATCTGTCGAACAGCTTTTGAGAAAAAAATTTTTTTATAAAATTTCGAAAAAAATTCGTATGGTACCGTTATTTTTGGTCCTAAAAAAAAAGAAAAAAACGTGTGGGGGGAAAAAATTGAAAATGATATCTACCAAGCTTAAAGAAAATCGGCCCAGCCGTTTAGCCTGTAGTCGAACAGACAGACAGACAGACAGAATTGCGAGACCCACTTTTTTAGTCTTCGCTATCATCGTAATGACAACTTTGATCAAAATCTCGAGTTCGATTTTTTTTACGAATGCATAACTTGCCTTATAGTACCTATAAGTCGCAAGTCAAAAACTAAGTAAACAGACGTTTGTAAATGTCAAAGTCATATGAACTTAGTACGATACTAATAAAATAAAAAAGTTGTTTGATGATTTTAACTTTAATTAAATGTAAGAGAAAGTCCGAGGCTTAATTCAACTAAAATTTGGAAAATCGTCATTTTAACCAAGTTTAATACTAAAACAGTTTTAACATCGTATTCCATAGCTTCGTTAAAAACTCTCTTCTAAGTTTTAGATACCATTCAACTATTAACTTACCAACTCACGATATCAGAAGATTTCAACAATAAACTTTTAAAATTATACCTTCAATCTGCAAATAAATAAATTTAAAAAAATCGATATTTTCAAAATTAATTGAGGCCGATTTGTGTGCAGACATTATTGCTTTGCATTCCCATATCTACTCGTATAATCATCATGCGTGCCTAATCAAACCATTATGGTTCATTACCATGTGTGCCATTTCAAACACCCGCCTCATGCCATGAAATATGCAAGGGTGCTAGAACAAAGATACTGAAGAGTTATGAAATGCGTGATTGGGACTACCCTACGGTCTAATCGGCTCTGGCACACTTTATGAAGTATACCAACCTACCTATCTGGCTGAATGTATACGAGTTGTATGCGTTCATTGAAAAGTAAATTGAAGCCCAAAAGGGTATCATAATTACCATTCTCAAATTAATCCCAAACCAATAATACACTTCGAACACAGACAAACTTTATTATTTCTATATTTTGTTTGAATTGAAATCCACCATGACCAAAATTTTAAATGGAAAATGAAATTGCAAATTATTTATGCAGAGCGTAAAATTTGCAATATTTAAAATAATATTGGTTTTTGAAAATTTACAAAACTCATGTCATAAACAACAACCTTATAGTTACGCCCTGGGAATGGGAAATGGTTGGTGAAGGTATGAAACAGATGTCCTCCTTTAATAACAAACAATTACTTGAAATTAAATTTAGTGCCAAAATATAGGGTTCGCATCCAGGCACACCAACAAAAATAAAGATCGCCTTCCGCGTTATGCTGAATTACTCGTACTTCGTCTTACAGTAGGAACTTGGTACTGATTGAAGCATTTGTTCAAATTCAGGAACTGATTGTTTAAATATTAATGAATTTATCTTCACGAAAAATGACGATATACAATTGTTCCTTAGTTGAAGTATAATGCATGTTACTGAAGTTCACTTACTTCCTCTTACATACTCTTATATAAAAGTAGCTTAGATTATATCAAAAAAAATTGTGTTTACAAAATGGATGTAAGCGGAGGAATTGTTTAATGACATGCAATTCATTCATTTTGCTTAACCAAATATTAAAATTGAATAATTTCTTATATAAATAAGCAATTGTGAAAAATTAAGTTTGGTATAATAATTTGAAGTATTTAAAAATATCTACATTAAAGGTCATATTGTCAAAATGTGTTCAATATAAAATAATGATTTTTTAACAACGAAGAGAGTTTCTTCAAGAATCATTTTTTGGATCATTGGTTTAAGTTAAAAAGGAAGATTTTGTATAAAAATGTTGAATAAAATCAGTGCAACTGTTTACGAGAAAGTCGAAAATAGAAAAACCAATCAACGGATAAGCTTAATATCATTTCATTTAACGCACTTAAAACTGCATTTAACTTAAAAAAAAAAAACAGTCCGATGAAAGAGTTTTAAACTAGTGCACTCGTATATTGATTTCGAATGATGTAACAGATCTGTTGAAAATTTCAGTAATATGAGAAAAAACTGCAATTGTATTGAGAATTGTGTACCTATTAATACAATGAGAAATAACCATTCATTAGGACCTAGTGACTTACAACTCTCAACCATTCCTGTGTGCATGTTACCAGGGAACGGAGGGGACCTACAATTTTCTGCCGATTCCGAACGGCTAATAAGCAGCACTTTCCATGACAAGAGATACTCTTGGAGAATTTGTCAATTCCTCGCAAGAGGCAGTACACCCCTGAAAAAAACTTTTTAGCAGCGGCTGATAATCGAACTCGAGACCTTCCGCATGACAGTCCAACGCACTAACCATTATGCCAAGGGAAGTCCTCTTGGAACAACAAAAAAGTTCAACTTTCTATTCAACTGTGCTATATAAAAGTAAGTCAACAAGCAGTGGTAATAAATATGTGATTTACTATGCTTGACTACTTTTTCAACCAACCCATAGTTCTAATAAAACTAAATTCTATGATATTCCTCTAGTAAGACTAAATGTAAACAAGGTAGTGCAGTTGACGATCTAAAAGATAATTATGTCGCTAGTTCTGGTAATATTTGTTTTTACAATTACAATTACAATACAAGGGAAACCACGCCGGGTAAATTATTACATAATCGTGTCGATTAACGATTAATTAAAAAACGAATCTCTGTACTTCACGCTAAGTCCGAAATTAGACTTGACGGTGAATGATTCCATGATAGTTCTGTTTGGTATCAGTTCTATGGCCCTATTCTGATTTGTATCCAGTAAAAATGTAAAGAAGTTTCGGCAGCATGTCTCCAAAGATGTGAGTTATACACGAGCTTAGGACTTATAAAGGCCTTATAAATTGTAGCCAGATAAGAAGGATAGAGAGCTTGACGCCAAACTCTATCAAATGCCATAGAAATATGAAGGGAAATAATCTTACTCTTTCCAAAACAATGTAAAGATCTGTTCTATTCATCGGCGCGACATATCATTAGATCACCAGTGGAACAGGCTAGCCAAATGGTCTTATACGGTAGATTCCACAACAGTGGGAGTGATGGAAAGGCTTATGCAATGGTTTTGGCAGCGAGGAAGAATGCAACTTTAGAATAATAGATGGTATACCATCAGGACAAGCGGATTTCATTATATCAAGATCTCGAAGGGCTCTTGCAATTGTTCGAGTGCGAAAATATACCTTTCCCATTGAATGATCTACGTTATCAAATAACCTAGAGCTAGCAGCAAAATGAGCTCCGAGTATATTTGCCATAACTGAAGACCTACATAAGTTATTGGGTTGTCGTTTTAGATGAATGTTGAAACCGAAGATGATTTTAAATTTTTTTACGTTCTTAACAAATGCCCAGGAATTTATACTGCCTTTGGAACACTGCAGTATTTTTTGCCTTAACTTCTGGTCATGATAGGAATGGCTTGTGCCTTTTAAAAACTGGATGTTAATTTAAATATTATATAAGTTTGAATACAGTACTCAATATGTCAAATTAAAAAATTCCACCCCGAAAACATTATGCATTATCTGAAGAGCCACAAGGCAGTCATATTGGACCTATTATTTTTTTTCTTTTGTGACTTATTTTCAGATTTCACTGAGTCCTTCCGATGTATCCGATGTATAAACGCTATTGCAACCATTACAATTCACTAGTTTTTAGATTAAAAATTATTTTTGCATAATGCATATTTAAGCTTGGAATAATCAAACGTAACTGATGGTAAAGTATTAATTTTAATAGGCTGAGAAATTATAGACCGTTCTTTTCATTACCGGTTTGGAAAACGGATCTTATAGCAGATATCTCGATCTATTGCGTACCATGTTATACAAAATGTTTAGTTGTATCCAATTATAAGTATCGACTTAATTTCTTGAAATTCAAATAGCTCAACGATTAGGATTGCTGTTCATTATAAGGATTCCATATACGACTCTTTTCAACTTGCTTCGTGAGAGTCTTAACTGTTCTGCAAGACTATAATCGGCTAGTATCAGTGAAGCTTCCAATCCGGTAAATCTACCATAGACCATTTCACACGGATGCAAATTCTGTAAAAGAACAATTAATTTCAAGTCGATACTCATCATCATTCCATCAACTTGGAAGCTGCATATGATAGCAATCATGGTCAGGAGCTCTGTACGACAATTTCCAAATACCGGATACCCGAAACTGATGCAACAGTGTCGATTGATAATATAAAATATGATTTGCAATGTGCATATACATACGATATATGGAATGGCTTCGTCGAACTATTGTAAACATGAACAGGATTTCGGTAAGCAGATGCGCTATCAAATGATTTCTTCAGTCTCGTTCTGGAGCAGATATTGATTTGGGAAAAGGTTAACACCGAGGGTACTATATTTAACAAATCTGTAGAAAGCGGATGATATCGACATCATCGCCCGTTTCCAACAGCTTTCTATAGAGTCCTTCACAGAGATTGAAGATTGGGCAAAACTTTTTGCTCTTGAAGTAAATGAGGATAAGACCACAAACATGCTAGTAACAAACAAACATGTCTCCAGCCACTAGGACAAAACAAAACAACTTCAAAGTAGATACGGATTTCATCTACCTCGCCAACGACATCTTAATAGAGCTTCGACGAAGCATTTCGGTTTGGCGAACAAGGGGAAAACTGCTCACGGGAAAGACAAAACGCATGTTCTATAAAAACCCTATGCTAAGTCATGTCTTATGGCGAGGCGTTTTGTCTAAAGTTGGCTTATAAGCAAAAAGGGGGAACCGATACGGGGAAAAGATATAATTTCGAATCAGCTGTACATGCTGTGGGTGTGGAAAGCGAACATACCTCAACTACATTGGTTCGGTCACATTAAGAGAATGGACAACAATGCTCCAGCTAAGACAGACTTAGAATTTCAGCTCCCAGTTTCGAAGTGGCAAGGAAGACAGATAGTTTAAAAACCAAACTATCGCGGACTACAGAGTGCATGGCTTAGAAGACTGCAGAGGCTGTAAACCCGATAGTCTAAGACAAAGAATCTTCATGGAGCGGGAGCCGTCTAAGGCCTACCGGTTTTTGAAAACTGCTCAGACCTTTTTATTGATTTGTTTTTCTTAAAACCCAAAAACTCTCTTACGATTTTAATAAAGAGAAAATATTAACTGCATTAAACAAGAAAACCAAATTCCTAGAGCGAATACGTGTAACCCAGTCGATTCATTTTATATTGTATCTAGGTTTGTCCTTAGACAAAATAGTTAAATGAAAACACATACCACATTTTGGTGATCTATGGAAGATCGAATTAGAACAGAACTCGAAAACCTATTTGAAAATATTTCAAAAACACTGCATAATGTACTTCCAAAGACATCTTATTTTCTAATTCTTTCTTATATACTAAACCTATTTGAATTTCTTGTAAATTTTGTTAATCTTTTCAAAATGTAAAGAAAATTTATGTATACATAAATATGTATGTACATATGTACATAATGTCTTTGCTGAAATATTTCATTAAAAAATTCAATTCAGAGATTAGTTTCACTTGACAGTAACCTATACTTTTTAACCCCATCATTTCCACCACATTAGCAATCTCAGCGTCAATTTTAAAACCACATTCCATACATATGGATAAAAAAATGTTTACCTATAAAATTGTATCGTTCCGTCGCCGTACTTTGTTGCATATCAATTTTCAGCTTAAAAATCGTGTTCAACTAAACCATCTCTGTGGGATGGCTTCTGCCCCATTGAACCCGATATTTTTCGTTGGAAAATATAATGAGAGCTCAGATCAATTAGAGCCCAGGAACAGGAAAAATTCACCGCAGCAACTGTCAACGAACCATAATGATACGTGCATTGACATTTGATACATCAACAATGTTGACAGATAATTAATAAGAGCAAATAAATGATGCAGAAAATCGCTTCCTCCAGGACTAATTAAGAAGGAATTTACCCGAAGAGTTGCATCCAATCAGGCACAGGCTTATATGTATGTACACTTAATCCTTAAATAATGAATGTTGGCGATGGATAAAGTTTGATTGCATATTAGAGTCTCATTGGAAGATATAAATTATTCAATACTGTCAGTTTTCATTCAATGGAAATGTCTACCTTTGTGAATTTGTTGGAATGGGACACAATTCTTGGTTGTCTACTGAGCCTTTAATTGCTCGTGGTTAGCTTAGCTTAGCAATACAGCTGAATAGCTGAATACAAAAAAAGTAAAATTATTCGCACCTTTCGCATTTCTTTTTATGTTTTGTCATCACATGAAATTGCCAAAAGGGTAAACCATTCTAATGGTATAAGGAAAGTGTGAAGAGTTTGTCAACAGCTCGTAACATTAAGGCTCTCAAAAGGTTTCTAATCCCTTTAGCACATAATCTGATGAGTCAGTTTATTTATTTCCTGTTAAACTCCAGAAAAAATGAAAACAATCAAAAAAGGACGATAAATTCCCAAATTCAAACACTTTTTCACCCAAAAAAAAAACTGATAAAACTAACAAAAACCAAATAACCTGGATTTGATTGGTTCTATTGTTTGTGATTGGCAAATTCTTTGTTATGAAACTTCACGCTAAATTGATTCCATTCAATCAAATCAGTCGCGAAATTTAGGTGCACACGCGCCAAAGGATTATACATACTTTCAATCTCGATCCTTGTGCAACAGCAGCAGGCTCACTCATTTGGACATCCCGTTGATAGGGTCAAAATATATACCGAAGGGGGTGACTTATTGACAGCTGTGTGTGTGCCGGATAAAAGGGGAAAAATAAAACAAAACGAAACAAAAAAGGCAAAATTCCAGTAGTGCACAAAATTTATTAAAATTGAGCCACAAAATTCGAATTCAAATTCAAATTCTTTGTATTAAAGCCTTTGGGGTAGCACTTTAAACCGATTATCCATTACATGTAATAACACAAAGAAAACAAAGCCAACTGGACACACACTGACCAGTGACCATGCCCAGTCCATGAAACAATCATCCTGTTCACATGTGCGGTTACTTCATTTTTGAACCACACACAATTCACGCCTCTATTCACAAAAGGTTCTAATTTAAAATAGGTTATAGCTTAGAGGGAAGACCGAGTCCGGATCTGGATCTAGACAAACACCCAAAATGTGTGTAATTACTGTATTATTGTGCTTGGTCAGTCTTCGTTGTTTGGGAAGCATTATTATGGAAACCATTTGTATTAGTTGTATAGCCCAACCACAGGCGATTATATTGTTGCGTTGCGCTTCCTTAGGACTTTTGTCCATTTTCGTAATCATTTTTGTGAGTAAGATATCAGATGACTACGACCCTTGGGCTATTTTAGTGTTACTCAGTGTTATAATAGCAGGAATATGCGAGCGATGACATTTTGTTTGCCAGAGGGATTTTCAATTGTGTTTGAGTTTCGGTTGTAAGCACGTAAGCACCCTTTGCTGTCGAATTACGTTGTCAATTTATTATTCCGAATGGAAAAAATTTTTAAATAAACGGAACGAAAATTAGGTTAAAGTGTGCAAATAAAATATATTTCCGTTTTTGGCGATGAAACATAACCATCCGGCATTTGTTTCAAATATGTACTGACTTCGATATCTTTTTCTTTTACTACTGCAATTATCTGGAAGTTGAACAATCGAAAAACCTTTGTTGTCAATTTGTTTTTCATTGTAGTGCGATTAAAACAAATTGATTCATCAATGTTCAGATTTGAAACACTGCATTTAGTAAAATATTTGTAACCGTCATCCGGAAAGGACATTCATTATAGAAGTCAGCACGTAACCATGCATTTTAACTTCGTAACTAGGGTATATTAGGGACATTGTTCACTTGGCTTCTATTCCAACCCCAGACAACGTTGCAGGTGTTAAAATCAAATCAAAAATAGCTCTTTCCAATAGCTATTTTCTTCAGTACCAACATTTTCTCTGGAATAACTGAAGTGTCCCTTGATAAGACACTAAAATCATAATGGTACTCGGGATGATTTTAAGTATTGTGTGCTTATGTGTAGCAGTGGTGAGAGGAGGAGACGACAGCGAAAAAAGTAAAAATTTAACGTTTGAGGGTCTCTAGAGCGTATCTTAGACCGGTAAAATTTTTGAGTCGTAAATCAGGCTGCGCACGCAGTGGTTATAAGGTTATAAGATCGGAATGTAGGCTCTTCGAAACAGACAGGGAAACCTGGCAACGAAGCACATGGAATAGTAAATGTGTTGAAACAGTTTTTGCAACAACTGCTAAATGGACATCATGTATAAAATCAAGAATAAAATCCACCTTCGTTCATAATCAATAAAAATTCAGTTCCATCACCGAGTATAAGAAAAGTAGAATTAACTAAAAAAAATAAGAAGACTACTAAAGTTTACAAGCAGATTTCTTCAAATATGGTGGTGTTGTTTTGGCTATACATGCACCTAATCATCAACCAAATATTGCCGGAGAAAAAAATGACCGATTAGGATGAATGGCCTATCAGCTCCATTAGCCACATCTATACAAAAATGGAGAGTCTATTTCCAGACTGAACTTTGAAACATATCACCGCTTAGCATGAAGACCCTATTCATTTTAAGGCTCATCTACAACGTCAACCCGATAACTAGATTTTCAGATAAGGCAGCTCTAATTTCTGCTAACACTTCATTGCCCCTTCTGTACTTGGAAACGTAAATCATTAAATGGTACAAGTATATTGAACAGTTGCATGAGCTCTTCCAGATATTGATATCAAGAAATCCACTGGTCCTGACGGTATACCACTAATTCTTTTGAAGAGCTGTTCTTCTTCCCTAGAATAACTATTTCGTTAGCTTTTCGATCGCTCCCACTGTTCTGCAAATTTCTCTAGAAGATGAAAAACATCATTTGTCCAGAATGCGTCATCAAGCTCTCTAATCGAAAATGCGTGCTTTTGATATTAACGTAATATTTATTCTTTGGACTAGACAAATTATCTTCTAGATCATTTAATAAATTTTGTATTGTACAGTTTCAAGTCTGATCTTCACAAAATAAATGCTGGTGTTCCCCACGTTTCCGTTTTGTCTCCGACTCTCTTCCTTATTTTTACAAATGATTTCTTGTCTGAAACTTCTAGTCACTTTCATTAATTTGCCCACGACTCTACTCTAAGCTCTTAGAATCCGATCTCTACAGCATAAGGTAATACAAATCGTTTGATGCTTAAATGCCTTAAAAATCTATACTGTTTAATGTCGTTGAAGAAATGTACAACTTATGCCATTGTTGCTGAATGGCACATTCATCGAAGAAACATAAAAGCTGTCAATAGTCGGTATATGTGTCAAGGACAATATTAGTTGAGACCGCCAAAAACTCTGGTAAATACTTACGATTTCTTTATCGGTATAAGGAATTTGTCAACCCTTCTGAACTGGCTATACAATTTATAAGGCGTTTATTCGTCCATAACTTAAGAATAATTCACATCTTTGGTCAGCTGCAGCCCAAACTTCTCTTGATTTATTGGATAGGAGTCAGAACAGAACGTAAAAACTGATAGGAAACAGAGCTATCATGGATTTATTCCCATCTATTGAACACCGTCGGAGTGTATCATGTATTTCCTAATTATATCGCTTCTTTGTGCCAAGTCTCGCATAATTTTTGGTCCTTGGATAGGTTTCTTTAAAATACCATTATTGATATGTGCTATACATAATACGTTATATGAAGTTGAATTGATACGGACTTCGATCGACAAACAAAATTTTTTTGTCATTTTGTCATCCATAAAAAACTTCATTGAACCAACTTCCTGTCTACTCATAGCTACGGTAATAAATTTCTACCATTTTGAAGGTACACGTTACTATCAGTCAAAATATCCACGAGTTATACCTATTTTATGAAGTTCAAATCTGTTTTAGCAACGATTTATGAATTAATATTTTTTTAAATTGATTTATTTGATTCGTTTTACAGACTGTATTCACAGTAAGTTAGTGTGGTATAGATCAAGAATCGAGTAGGAAGAGAATTTCATCTCGTCCGACTTTTGTAATGGCGCCCGGTGCATCACAGGGCAGTGAGTGGTGCTGAAAAACATTTCGTTGCAATTTCAGACGTGCGCAATTAAGCCATGCAACGTGCGTGACTATCCGTACGCCCAGTGCACAAGATAGTAACAAAAATAATTATTCTTATTCAACCTGGGACATGCATCCCGTGTAGATTTTATTTGCCATCGCAGCCACATAAATCATCCTCAAATCCATATTCTCCTTCTCTGCAACCCACGGCTCGGATGACCTTGTACAACTTTAAATCCCATCTATTCATGAAAACAAATTTTATGACATAGATGGATGGCATAATAAACCCCTACCACTGGAAAATGTTAGGAAGACGACATTTTATGGTTCTTTTTGTCGCTGGATTCTGGATGAAGACTCCGTGGTTAATACAAATATTATATCACCCACGTTCCAAAGGTGATATGAAATATTTGAACAATTTATACAAATATAAAAAGGGCCTTAGGCATTTGTCAATGAAATGCTAAAAATGTACCTTTGTCGGTTCAGCAAAATGTTCTTGTTTTCAATAACGAATTTTCCTTGCTTGTAATTTGAGATGAGTTTGGTTGTGGTTGTGGTATTCTGTTTGTGCTTCACAGTCTTGAGGAAATATTCGCCTCGAGCTTGAATATTTTATTTAAGACTTGATGAACCGATTACCTTTTTTCAATACTTGGAGAGATGAGCTTTATTTTCAATTGTAGGTTCATAAATTGAGAATGTTTTACGTCAATAAAATCATGTACAAATTTGAAAGTGACTGATGATCGATCTAAAAAAGTGACATGAATATTTGATTGAGTGTATAGTTTGAGTTCATCAGGTAGACCAAACCCGGAACTCAAAAATCATAAAAATGGATTGTTAAGGATCTTAAGGATTCTTCACATGCTAATCAAAATTTCAAACGGATACTTTGAAAATTTCTTACAATGGAAGAAGAGGTAAAATGAAAACATTTATGACTTTTTGTCTATACTACCTTCGAGTTTACGAAAATAAGTTTGAAAAATAATAATTTAGAGGAGTGGCATTTTCTAGTTAAATTCGTACTGCTATACATTAGGGGACATCATTTCAAATAATGCATTCATCCATTTTCGAGATTATGAAAATGTCCACCATTTTTCTTCATACAGACACTTGTTCTTTTTTTATTTGTTTATTTAATTTGCCTATAAACATTAAGATATGATATCTTATATAGTTTACGCTTTGAGGTTTATAAAATAAAAAAGGAGAAAGTCTATCCTATTAAACGTTATTAAGATGAATATTTTATAATTTAATAATAATAATATATGTATTACAATCATTTAAAATTATGTAAAATTGAAGAAAAATTTATTAAAATATTAATTAAAATTTATAAAAAATTTAAAAAATCAAAAACTTTAAGAAACTAAATATCTCAATTTATTTATATTAATTTGGAAAAAACGGATATGTTTAGTTAGACTAAAAGTAGACAAGTAATTCTCTCCGAAACATAGATTCACCTCTCAGTTCCCTAACATGCCTTGGAAGAGTAATCCACAGGCGAGTGGAATCGATTAAAAACTGCCTCCTTGTCGTTAAGTATTTATACCGCGGATGAATTATTATTTGGGATCTATCTGAGGAACCAAATCTTAATCTATCGAAAAGATATCGAGGTTAACGTGTTTGAATTAAGTTGAACAATAATATTAGGGCTCTAAAGCGCAATAGATTATCTAACGAAATGTTTGAGATTAGCCGCTGTCATATATCTTCTTAGTCCATATAGGTATGTACCGGGCTATGCTATTATAAGCCACATTAAGCTGGCAAAACCTTTGCGAATGCTTTTCCCTCCTTCCTGTTCTACTGGCCTCTTCCCGAGAGGATGAAAAACACCAATTGTCCAGCTTGTACCTAAAAAGCGAATCCTCTTCGCACTCTAACTATCGTCCAATTGTATATACGTCCCTTCTTACCAAGATCATGGAAACGCTGTTAAATCATCAACTCAAGAATTTTCTTGAAAAAAGAAAGTTTCTCAACTACCGGCAATATGGTTTTCGCAGTAAAAAATGTCCACCAATTTGAAGGTATTCGTTACTAATAGTCAAAATTCCACGAGTTATACCTATTTTATATAGTTTAAAACGGTATGGTTTTAGCAATAATAGCTCTACTCGTTGTCTCATGGTTTATCTCACCGAATAGTAGCACGATTCTTAACATCATTTTAGAGAAAGGAAGATTATCGCAATTGATATTTCAAAAGCATTTGATAAGCTTACCAGAAAATGCGTTTATTTATGTATTTGGTATTGATGAATCTGTTTTTCGTTGAATGAGAAATCACCTTTTGAGATCTGTATTTCAAAAAATTAATGCTGGTATGACACAGGGGTTCGTTTTTTCTCCGACTCCCTTTCTCATATTCATCAATAATTATTTGACTGAAACTTACAATCCATTAAATTGTTTGGTTTTGCTGACAACAGTACTTCTCATATTTGTTTCCAGATTCTTGTCGCGAATGTTTTCAAGAAATTCCCAGCAAACACAGCTACAGATCCCTTACAGTTTGTTGACAGAAACGACGAATGTGAAATACCTTTTGTCACGCTCAAAGAAGTAAGAAGCATGTGTCAACATAAGTTGTCTAACAAAAAATCACCAGGGTACGATCTTATAACTGCTCAGGTTTTGAAAGAAATGCCTCTAATAGCCTTCAAGAAACTCCAATTTATAATAAACGCATGCCTTAAACTAAGATATGTGCCACATCATTGGAAAATTGCAGAAGTCTTTGTTATACCTAAACAAGGTAAGCCACCAACAGAAGTAACATCTTACAGACCAATATCGCTTATACCAATCATGGCAAAAGTTTTTGAAAAACTGCTACTGAAAAGGCCTAGCAAAATAATTGAAGAAAGAAGACTAATTCCAAGCCATCAATTTGGATTTAGAAATAAACATTCCACGATAGATCCAGTTGCATCGAATTACGGATGTTGTGGAAAAAGCACTTGAAGAAAAACAAGTATGCTCTGCTTTATTCTTAGATGTTGCTCAAGCTTTTGACAAGGTTTGGCACTTGGGACTTGATTACAAACTGCATAGGGACCTTCCCAAGCAATACTACGAAGTACTGAAATCCTACATTACGAACCGACTCTTTAGAGTACGGTACGACCAAAATTACTCGGAACTTAAGAAACCGGTGTACCACAAGGAAGTGTCCTAGGTACAACCCTGTATCTGTTATATTCCAGTGGACATCAACGCTATCATGGCGACCTTTGCTGATGATACTGCAATATTGGTGCCAGATAAATCCGTTACGAAGGCTACACAAAAATTGCAAAATGCAGTCGACAAAGTTAGTGATTGGAGATTGGACGCAGAAATGGCGTATCAAATTAAACGAAACAAAATCGACGCATATAAACTTTACAAACAAAAACATAAACAATGTTCCAATATTAATAAACAGTACAGAAGTACCTTACTCCAATACCGCCAAATACCTTGGAATGAATTTGGATGCAAAGCTTAAATGGAAAGAGCACATCAAAAAGAAAAGAGAAGAACTAAACTTAAAGTACAGAAAAATGTACTGGTTACTAGGAAAGAACTCTGACCTATCTATCCAGAACAAACTAATGTTATATAAGCAAGTATTGAAACCCGTTTGGATATATGGCATCCAACTATGGGGCTGTACGAAGAAAACAAATGCTGAACCCATCCAAAAATTCCAAAGCAAGGTCCTTCGTGGAATAATAAATGCCCATTGGTATATAAGAAATAGCGATCTAAATCGTGACCTTCAAATTGAAATGGTTACAGAAGTGGTTAAGAAACACGCTGTATCACACAATCAGCGACTGCAAAGTCATACTAACTCCGAAATGGAGACCGTATTAAATGTACGAGACAATGTTCGGAGATTAAAAAGAACCAAGCCTCATGAGCTGATGGTCTAAAAGCTATGGGAAAGTGTTATTACCTTAAACTTCCCCCAATGCGATTTAAAAATTAAGAAATAAAAATCATTTCTCGATCTTTCATAGATTGGTCCAGATTCACCGGTGGTTTTAGTGCGGTAAGAGTCCCACACTACTCGGTACCGATTCTTACCGAGTGTCTTTTGAAGATTTCCATCGGATAAAAAAAAAAAAAAAAAAGATTCTTGTCCTTGTTCTTCGGATCTGGTTTTAGAATGCCATATGCAAAGCTTATTTAATTCTGATTTCGATAGCATTGTTAATTGGGAAACCATAAAGACCATTAAATTTAATTCTTCAAAAACTCAAGATTGTCTTCTGTCGTTATTATGTAAGTGTTTACTTACTTATGTATGTAAATATTTATATTCTTACCTGGCAATTCTCCTATTTTTAACCTTTTTTTTCCTTTAAATGTATTATCCTTAATTGAATTATTTTCATAAAATGTTTGATCTTTTCTTTCCAGGTAAGATATAATTTAAATGTCAAATCTCTGAAACAGGGGCCTGTTTCACAGATCATACATCACATACATTACATACATCATTACAATAAATTGATTATCATACATTACATCAAATTACAGAATCTCATTGGAAATATTCCAGTCGATTACAATGTTGTATGACAGTGGTCATACAACAATTCTGTGAAACAGAAATGATACATCAAACCTGTCAAAATCATACATTGTATGTAATGTATGATTTGTGAAATAGGTGCGTATTTTTCATATTTTGAAAAAGCCTTGACCTATGGAAATAAAATATATATCTATCTTTATAATAATATCTATCTTATTAATAATTTACCTACATACATATGTATGTACGCAGAGATTATATCGAGATTATTTCGAAACTGGCAGGTTAATGTTTGTTTAGGATAACAGCGAGTCGGCTGATTGAACTTAAAAACAAAAACAGAAATTCTTCATTTTTTGCGCCAAAAAAAAAAGTAGAAAAAAACAACGCTTGGCTTACAAAAAAATTTCACTTCCATAAAAGGGTAGCAAAAACTGATTTTCATTTTAAGCAAGTGGGACTTAAACGGTTTAACCGTTTAAATGTTTCTAAAAAAAACTCCGTTTTAAGGAAGTAATAGCCTTCGGCAATCAAAACCGACCCATGAGTGGTGGTAAAAAAATGTAAACACTCCTCGCTGTATTTACTTTAAGACTTTAAATATCAGAAAATGATTTCAAAGCGAAAGGGTCAAAGTTAAAGAACAAAACAATCTTATTACATGAGAAAGGGGCTTACAATTAATTATGAAGTATCATTTCATCCCCCCTTAACCGAACCATTATAAATTTTTTGAGTGAGGGCAAACCTCGCCTATTGTTTTGTTTTGTAGCAAAAAAAAAAAAACACACACTTTTCTATATTATTCAGGAAATGAATGTTCAAAATAAGCTGATTAGTGATTTGATTTAATGATAATGTTCAATAGCTCTAAGTACCTTTAGATTTTTCTGTTAATTTTATTCAATTAAAATCGCTTTCTAAAAGATTCTTGGCAATGATTTCTATCAAAGTCAATAAATCAGTTTCCTCAAATACAATAATAATAAAGTTTTTCGAAAAGCTTATTTTTAAAAACTTAGAAAGGACTATAGTAGTACAGATCATTCAAAATGAATTTAGCTGAATTTTATATACTCTTCAGTTAGACAGAAAAAAAATGTTGAAGAAAATGAGATTGAAACATATTTATTTATTTATACAGAAAGGTAGCATTTGGCAAAATATTCATAAAAATACTGATTGATATTTAAATACAATCTCATTTCTTTCAGAAGTGTATTTTGTCAGTTAGTATAAGATTCAGCTTTAAACCGACCGCGGACGATGATGGCAACTTACAGTAGATCGACTTCACTCCAAGCCGAGGTAAATTGTAACAAGAATTATAAAAAAACGAGCATTTTTTAAACTTTTTTTTTTAACTTATTTCTAGTGAGAAACATAACTCTTATCTCAACCAGCTCAACATTTCACGAACTAGCTTTAGGTTAATTCTGCACAAAGATCTTGGATTATTCGCTTACAAGGTCCAATTGACTCAATTGAAAGTTTGGGCATTAGAGCAACTTGAATAGGACAACAATTTTGGACGAAAAATCATCTTTTCTGACGAAGCGCATTTTTACATTACATTAACAAACAAAATTGCCACATCTGAGGCTCAGAAAACCCGCACGTTATTGTTCAGAAGCCAATGAATGAGTAGTAGTATCATTGGACCAACGTTTCGGTAAACAAAGGGGCGGTACAGTGTCATGTTAACCGGCTTTTTTTTTACTGAAATTTAAGACATGGATTTGGACGACCTCTTTGTCATGCAGGATGGGGCGAAAACCACACAGCTTATGTCACAATCAATTTTTGCGCACCAAATTCCCACATCGTGTTATCAGCCGTCTTGACAATGTCAATTGCCTCGGAGTTGCGATTTTACGCCTTTGGACTTTTTTTTTGTGGGGAACAGTGAAGGACTGATGTAATGTCAATAATCTGGAAACTATTCAAGCACTTAAGGTCAATATCATTCAAGCTACAGCCCGAAACCATCAACAAGGTCTTGGAAAATTGGAGTGACAGAAGGCGCTACTACAAAGCCAGCCGAGTCAGCCACTTTAAGGACGTTGTATTCCATAATTAATGGGAATGTTTGCTCTTACTAATAACGCCATAATACTTTGTTCATTTTTTTTTTCATTTTTAAAAAGAAAGTTGTATTTGTGGAAAATGTAAGGACTTAGTGGAATTTTGGGAAAGCTCCATGTTCAAAAGTGAGGTTATCACTCAATAAGGCCTGTTGGATTCTTTCGCATGTTAGTTCCACTAATTTAACGATCTCTCAATAAATTTTGTACTTGTACACATGTTGTTTAGCTTTATCTGGAATAATATCCCCAAAATTATAGAACTGCACTTGAGCTTTAAGACGCACAATGAACTCGTTAATGGGTTCACCATCCTCTGGTTTCAGCTTTTTAAATTTATATCGCTCTTTTCGTTTATTATGCTTCGGAGCGAAAAGTTTTCTTAAAAAATAGTGCCTAGAATTTTGATAATAAGTTTTTCTTTTTCGCTTAATTCTTACGATATATGTATATGTATCATCAAATGAAAACAAAATTGAAATTAAGCATTATTACAAACATCATAAAACCACGTTTTTGATTTTCTCATTATCGACATAAAGGGTTAATTTAAATTTAATTTTCATTTATACAATAATAAAAATTTGAAACTGGCTTACCAAAATGTTTTCTTTAAAATATTTTAAAAACGCTTCAATGGTTATTTGCTTAAGAATACCTTTTCTAATCCTTAAATGTCGTTCCAAATTTAGAATAAATTACATGAATATCATAGTCGGGTATACTGAAAAGAATCTTTTTTTTTGTTAAAAAAACTGGAAAGTATTCGAAAATAACATCTTTTGGGTGTCCGAAGGATTTAGGAGTCAATATTTTATTTTATTATTTTTATTTTTATTTTTATTTTTATTTTTATTTTTATTTTTATTTTTATTTTTATTTTTATTTTAATTTTTATTTTTATTTTTATTTTTATTTTTATTTTTATTGTTATTTTTATTTTTATTTTTATTTTTATTTTATTTTATTTTTTATTCTGTGGTAATGTGTTCAAAGCTAAAACAAAATATTTCTTTTTTTTAATATTTTATCTGGAAACCCTTCAAAACATATCATGACCAGCTGTACCTTTCATTATCAAATGCGTTTTATTTTTAAGTCGTACCTACACAGGCTTTAAAATTGAATGATTTAGCTTTAAAGAAGAAAGAAGAATATCCTTTAAAGTCCAGTTAGTTTATTTTAGATTATTATAGAAAGTTAACGGACTTCAAGTGATTTTCACAGAATGAGGTGTTGAAATTACAACAAATACGGGACCAGAAGTTTCTGTTCGGAACATTTTGCAATAACCACAAAAAAATATCAGAAGTGAATTGTCTTTTATGTGGTGTAGGCGTGTCACGATTTCATTCCTGAAAAGTGTCATACCATGAAAATGTATTTATTGTTTTAATATAATATTTCAATGGAGTATGGTCTCCAATTCATGCCCTTTATTTGAATTTTCTAAAAACATGAGTAGCAAACCAAAAATTTATTACAAACATAAAAAGAAGGCAACAATGAGAAAACTTTTTATAGTTACTCGTACGAGTATAATACGCCGAATTCGTCATCCCTTGGCAAAATTTTGTTCGCCTACGCCTTGCAAGAATTTTGGTTTACGTTTGTTTTTTAAATAATAAAATGTGTGTCTGCAGCAATCCAAACTAGATATTGACCGGTCGAAAAATACTAAAACTAAGATATTCATAGATGATACTTTCAATAACGTTAAGAGCCTAAGCATAGTTACTTACCCGTACCAGTGGCGTAGCGTGCCATCTCGGCGCCCGGGGCGGGAGACCCATTTTTCCACCCCCATCCAATACTTAATTATAAAATTAAATTTAAAGACATCATTGCCTGTGAAATGAGGTATCTTTTATTGAAGGTGAAATAGGATCAGCGGTTTCATAAACAGAGTCTACGGGCCTTACGAGCAGCGAAGTCAGAAATAACTTTGTTAAAATCAATATTTGCAGCCAATTCTTGTTCAGTCGACAAACGACAATATAATCAAGTTTGATAGTCTAGTGGAGCTCATAGTGGATCTGAGACAATTTTTGATTAGCTTCAACTTCGAAAAACTTCTCTCACAACTAGCTAGAGACGCTTCCGCTCCATCTGAAACTCGTACTTGTCGATGTCTTCTAATATATGGGAAAGATCACACTCGTACTTGCTCTACAAAAGTTTCGCTGGCGTCAAAAATCCGAGCTTTTTCTTGAAATTGCTGGAATCGAGTCGTCATTTCTTGAATGATCTTGTCAAATGATGCGAACACCTCTCGACGGAGTTCCTGCTCGTGAGACAAAGCTGCATCTGCGGATTCATCGCCATGCATGCGTTTTTTCCTGCGAATTCTTCTCGTTTTGAGTTCGATTCCGAGTTTTTCGCAGAGAGTCTTAGCAAAGTCGATTGCGGCTTGGAAAAAACGGTCTCTGCTCTCCACTAGGAGAGCTTTTAAAGCGCAGAGTTTCGGAGCACACTAAGCTAAGATAAGTGAGGAAGTTGAATGACTGCATGGCTGTCAGATAAAGGCAGGCTTCCGAATTTGTTTCAGAAGTTTGAGATGAATCCGTCAATTCTTCCTCAAGAACTTCCTCAAAATTATTTTAAAGCGTCTTGACAGCTTCATGTCTAGCGCTCCAGCGCGTTTCAGTGACTCGTTTCACTGCTTAACCTGTGACGGCAACCAAAGCGTTCCACCGAGCAGTTGATGCAGAAAAGAAGGCAAATAGCTTCTCCAGAGTTCCAAAAAACGTCACGGCATGCACTGATTCAGGAGCAGCGTGTACCCCAGCCAAGTTGAGTGAGTGGTTTGTGCATGCAACGAATGTATCTTTCGGATTTAGTGCTTTAATCCGGGCTTGAACTCCATTGTTGATCCCTGACATTTCGGCAGCGCTGTTATAAGCCTGTCCTCTCAAGTTCTGTATGTCCAGTCTGTCTAATGTTTCCTTCGCGATTATATCGTTGCTGAGATCTTCTGCATTTTTTTCTTTTGGTTCGAAGAAGTCAATGAAATATTCTACCACGGCGACCTTTTCTCCTTCGATATGTACGTATCGCAGAACCTGGCTCATTTGCTCTTTGTGGGAGATGTCTGGTGTACATATGATCTCTACTCTACCCGCTTCACCGGCGACATTTTGCCGCCCCCTCCGCCCCACCCACGCTACGCCACTGACCCATACAATTGTTAAATTCTCAAACATTCGTGTGGGCCCGATTGCAGGAAGCTAGAATGGTTATCTGCTAGGTATAAAACAATTTAATTTTTTTTTCAAATCGTCTCCAATGATCTTGTGGCGACTCATATCATTTTCATTATTAATATAGCTTATTCTTATCATATAATTCATTAATAACTTTCATCTATTTAAACTTCAAAAGTATTTCTACTTTGCATTTTTTTACTCTTCATTTTAAAATTTATATTCATCAAATCATCTTTGACTTTTCAATAAGCAAAATAAATTAATTATTATTTTCATTCAGTTTTCTATTCTCAAATTGATGTAACATAGTACTCTCTGAAATAAATTAAATAAAAATTTCCTAATTTTGTAATTCGGTTGATATTTCTTTTTATTACATTGGCTATCAAATAAAACTTTCAGTCAGCCTTTTTAAGTTGGATTTTTGGTTGCTGAATATAGGTAAGAATATCTAAAAAGACAAAAACCACATTGGTGACCCCGATCGAAGCCAATTCTTACATCAACATTTTTTGAGCGAACAATGCCTGGAGACGGTAATCAAGCTTCAACATCTGGAAACGATGATGCTTTATATCAGAACCAATCTGGAAACATCAATCAAGGCCCAAATCGAAGTGAAGTTCATCATGTAGCTATTAAACCAGTTCAATTTGTGAAGGAAGAACCTGACCTATACTTTATTCAAATGGAAGCTCAGTTTCGAAATTCTGGAATTAAACGTGACCAGACTATGTATGATTACGTCATTGCAACGCTGGATCCCAAGTATTTACAGGTAGTATCTCACATCATTCGTAATCCACCTTCCGAAGACAAATACAAAACAGTGAAGGATGGTTTGATACGAGAATTCATGCTTTCGGACCACCGCAAACTCTCGAAGCTTGTAAAAGAAATTGAATTAGGAGACGATAAACCTTCTCAGTTGCTGCGGAAGATGCGTGATTTGGCCGGAAATTCTATAACCGACGAGGTGATGAAGACTTTATGGCTGGAAAGATTACCTGAAAACATTCGTGCTGTTGTTTCAGTATCTGAATTCGAGCTAGACAAACGTGCTTTGATTGCAGATACAATGCTGGAAGTGATGGGTCGAAATTATATTTCCGAGGTAAATAAGAAATGTTCCCCACCAGCAACATCCACATCTCCACCAATCATGTCCTCAACATCAGAGATCATCAATTTGAAAGCTGAGATTGCTGCTCTCTCACAACAAATGAACGAGCTGAAAACGAATTTTTCCAGAGAACATCATCATTTCAGAAGCCGATCGAAATCAGGTTCAAGATCAAACAAACAACATCCATTCTGTAAGTATCATCATCGATTTGGATCTTTAGCTAAAAAATGTGTCGAACCATGCCAGTTCAATAAGAAAGCTTGCTCTAATCAGGAAAACTAATTTCCACTTCGACAAAGACGGTAAACGAAGTGGACTCCTGCAGATCCAACCGTCTTTTCATCCACGACAAGACTACCAACATTCCATATCTGATTGACACCGGCGCCGATCTATCTGTTTTACCATTATTTCCAAACTATAATTTCAAGAAAGCTGATTCTTATAGACTATTCGCCGCAAACGGGACGCCTATCAAGACATTCGGTACGAATGTTACTACTGTAAATCTGGGATTGCGTAGACGATTCGATTGGGAATTCATCATTGCAGATGTAGACAAGGCAATCATTGGCGCAGATTTTCTTTCACGATTTGGACTTTTAGTCGATGTCAAGAACAAGAAGGTGATGGACGCAAAAACTCTTCTGACCGTCAACTGTATTTCCAAGACAACAAACTACAACCCAATCAGTACAATCGCAAAGGACATGATTTACGCTGACATTCTGAACCAATTCAAAGATATTACCAAACCTCCAGTTTTCGACGAAAACACACTGAAGACTTCGAAGGTACAGCATCAGATCATCACGAATGGACAACCTGTTTATGCAAAAGCACAAAGACTGAATCCTGAGCGACTCAAAATAGCAAAGAAGGAATTTAACTACATGCTACAAGCTGGTATCTGTTCTCCAAGTAAAAGCAGTTGGGCTTCACCTTTGCATTTAGCTCCCAAGAAGAATGGCGAATGGCGACCATGTGGCGATTACCGACGATTAAATTCAATCACAGTCCCAGATCGGTATCCACTACCTCATATTCAAGATTTTGCTCAACGATTTGCTGGTAAGAAAATATTTTCTATTTTAGATCTTGTGAAAGCCTACAATCAAATTCCAATTGCACCGGAAGACCGCCAAAAAACCGCAATCATAACACCTTTTGGCCTCTTCGAGTTTAACGTTATGACATTTGGTCTGCGAAACGCCTCTCAAAGTTTTCAACGTTTCATGGACAGCATTTTCAACGACCTCGATTTTGTTGTCACATACATCGATGACATCGCTATTGCCTCAAAAGACCAAGATGAGCACCGCAAACATGTTAAGATGGTTTTAGAAAGACTTCGTCAACATAACATCAAAATCAATTTGGCGAAATGCGTGTTTGGAAAATCTGAAGTTATATTTCTCGGACATCGTGTCACGGAAGCTGGAATTGCACCTCCACTAGACCGTATCAACGCAATTCTCGAATTTAAGAAACCAGTTGAAGCTCACGAATTACGCAGATTTCTAGCACTTCTCAATTTTTACAGACGTTTCCTACCAAATGCAGCTGTCAAGCATGGAAAACTTCAAGTTCTAATTCACGGAAACAAGAAGCACGATAAAACAAAACTCATTTGGAATCCTGAAGTCGAACAAATTTTCGAAGAATGCAAACGAGATCTTTCAAATGCAGTACAATTGGCTCATCCTCTTCCAGAAGCACATTTAGCGTTGTATGTGGACGCCAGTAACTTTTCCGTTGGAGCTGCTTTAAACCAATTCAACAAAGGTGAGTTAGAACCACTTAGCTTTTATTCAAAGCGAATGACAGACTCCCAGAAAAAGTACAGCACCTACGATAGGGAGCTCTTAGCAATTTATCAATCAGTCAAACACAACAAGTTTATGATCGAAGGACGCAAATGCACCATCTATACGGATCATAAACCGTTAACATTTGCATTTTTACAAAATCCTGATAAAGCTACTCCACGTCAAATGCGTTATCTTGACTACATTGGTCAATTCTGCACAGATATTCGACATGTTTCAGGAAAAGACAATATTGTTGCAGACATGTTTTCCCGCATCGAGAGTATTCAGAACTTACAATTCGATTATGAAAAATGTGCTCAACTGCAAACCAATGATGAAGAATTGAAGCAAGTACTTTCTCAAACAATGAACGGAACATCATCTCTTCAATTGCGACAGATGACAATGCCACATTCATCGGCAGCTGTTTATTGTGATATTTCTACTGGAAAAATCAGACCATTCATCGTAAAATCAATGAGAAAGCAAATTTTTGATTTAGTTCACCGACTTTCGCATCCAGGTAAACGAGCAACGAATTCGCTAATCACCGACCGCTACGTCTGGCCTGGAATGAATAAGGACATTAACAAATGGGTAACATCCTGTATTCAATGCCAAAAAAACAAAATTTCGCTTCACAACAAAACTATCCTCGAGAACTTCAAAGTACCGGATGGAAGATTTAAGCATATCAACATCGATTTGATTGGTCCACTTCCACCTTCAAACGGATATAGATATTGTTTAACTTGTATCGACCGCTTCAGCAGATGGCCCGTAGTGATTCCACTATATGATATCACAGCAGAAGAAGTTGCGAAAGCTCTACTTCATGGATGGATTTCCCACTATGGCGTGCCAGAAACTTTGACGACGGATCAGGGAAGACAATTTCAATCAAAGCTTTTTCAGGAATTGTCAAAGGCGTTCGGAATCAAGCACACACAGACTACAGCTTACCACCCTCAATCCAACGGTATAATCGAGCGATTCCATCGGACACTTAAAGCAGCAATCAAGTGTCAAGAAACAACTAATTGGTCTGATGTTTTGCCACTTGTTATGTTGGGACTTCGAACGACAATCAAGCATGATCTTAATGTTTCACCAGCCGAAATGCTTTACGGTACAACTCTCAAGCTACCCGGTGACATCTTCGACCATAAAACAACCGAAAATGTTACTTCAGATTTCGTTAAGGATCTCAAGAAAGCAATGAACAATTTAAAACCAATTGCAACTTCTAATCATTCCAAAAGCAAGCCATATCTACAACCCGAACTTGACGTATGCACACACGTATTTGTACGAGACGACACGGTAAGAACACCTTTGAAAGCACCGTACAATGGACCATTCTTGGTATTGTCTAAAGCTTGTAAGACTTTCGACATCGAAATTCAAGGAAAAAGGAAGAAAATTAGCATCGACCGACTCAAAGTTGCACATGTTCCTGAAAACTGCAACCAGGATAATCGACAATCAACAAATGCAACAAGTTCATTACTTCAAAAAGTTACAGTCAACCAAAACGAATCACCTAATCAAGATTCTAAAACCTTAGTCACGACCCGATACGGAAGGACAGTAAAATTCCCTAAAAAATTATAATCCTGTATCGCAATCAACTGAGCCGATTACTGGTGAGGGAGTGATGTGGCGACTCATATCATTTTCATTATTAATATAGCTTATTCTTATCATATAATTCATTAATAACTTTCATCTATTTAAACTTCAAAAGTATTTCTACTTTGCATTTTTTTACTCTTCATTTTAAAATTTATATTCATCAAATCATCTTTGACTTTTCAATAAGCAAAATAAATTAATTATTATTTTCATTCAGTTTTCTATTCTCAAATTGATGTAACATAGTACTCTCTGAAATAAATTAAATAAAAATTTCCTAATTTTGTAATTCGGTTGATATTTCTTTTTATTACATTGGCTATCAAATAAAACTTTCAGTCAGCCTTTTTAAGTTGGATTTTTGGTTGCTGAATATAGGTAAGAATATCTAAAAAGACAAAAACCACAATCTAAATTAAAATTCGTAACTGTAATGTATTAAAAATTTGTTTGGAGGTGCAACAGCTTGAAGAGAACCAGGACCTAGTGACTTACAACTCTCAACCATTCCTAAGCGCGTCTTACCAGGAATCGATGGGAACAACAATTTTCTGCGGAGTCCGACCAGCAAAGATGGGAATCTCTTTCTATGACAAGAAATACCTCTGGAGGATTTGTGGGCTCATCGCACTCAAAGGTGTATATTTAACTACCAAATTCTAGCTCGGTGATGCCAATTTTTGAGTTAACTCGTAAAATTTATAATTTTGATTTCACTGATTTTCATGTTTAATAATAATAAAGTTATTAATAGTTATGTATCTAAGAATATTTGTATAACTCTTATGAGTTTTTTTCCTATACCTACGATTTGTGATAAATATTGCCCCTGTATATGTGCTTTCCCATTCCCTAAAAAAATATTTGATTCGTACCCATAAATCAGTTTTTTCCGTCACTCACTTTTAAATTTTGCAGTAGACATTTAAAATATAAAAAAAAATCACACTTATCCCCCAACAAAAATTTTGCGGAAGTGTCTATCAAAGCTGTTAGTTTAAGTTTCCCTGATGCGAATTGGTTCATCTCCTGAATGAGAACCATAAATCCCATTCATTCACAGAACTATCTGATGAGTCAATTTTGTTGCTATACGAGCACGGCATACACTATAGCAGCTCAATCGGAGATTTCCCTTGAGGCATTTGAACTCAGACTTCCTATACTTTCGCTATTATTATAAATTATTATTTCTGCAATGCATTGAATATGTGTGTCAGAAAGATAACTTAAGCGCTTATATCTCTGGATGTCTATATGTGATTGACTGTGGAGTGATATGATCTGCCAGCCAAAATGTGATAATTTTTCTGTGAATTTTGGGTTACATCAGAAATTTTTAAATGCTTAATACCTCTGATAACTGAAGCATATAATATGATCATGGGGTCAAAAATAAAATTTGTTAACTTATGCCTTGCGTCAATTTTCATTAGACCTTTTAGTTGCGTTTTTGACACTCGTGATTTGTGAGGTGGATTTCAAAACTTTCTTTAAGTGAATGGGCTTCAAAATTCAAACACCTTGGCAAGCTACAGTTGAAAGCCGATTTAGGTTCATATTTTCCTAAAGTAGAATGCCTCACCGCCGATTACAAAAATTGTATCTTTTATTTATAGGGCAATCTCTATTCGTAAATCAAAACCATATCTGTAGATTTGTAATATTAATTAATAATTTTCTTGATGCAATCCCACATTTCTAAGCCCAGGCCACCCTCTGATTGTTTGCCGCAGTCAACAAGACCTATCTCTTATATCCATGTTCACCGATCCGATGGACTTTTTTATGGATTAGAAATATCGCTCGTATGCATTGTAGACGGAATGTGACAGAGTGTATATCTAGGTATCTACGTGCATTTCTTGAATCGCAGCCATATTCAGAGTAACTTGCGTAAATGATTTTAATTAAATACAAGTTAGCCACGGCTGAGCGACTTAAATGGCAGATTACGCAAGCCAAGATACCGGCATAATGTTGAGGCCAGTCTTGCTCCTAATAGAAGATGTTCGCTTTTAGTCTAATTAGACGGTGTTAAGAGAAAGAATTCTAACAACCATCTGATGATGTGGACATGTGCGGACAAGATGAACTGTTTGTGGGGTATTAATATTGAGATTTTATTACTGATTAGCCTATTAGTTTTATTTTATTGGTATTTTCTTGCCTTATAGTAGGTCTGGAAACTGTAAGTTTAAAATAAATGCTATTAACTTGTCTTTGAGAGATCTTGTTTAACATACTAGAACTGCACCCGTTTAATTTTTGTATTATGGGTAGTTTTGTTTTGTATCTGTGGAATCTTCAATATTTTATAAAAAAAAAACTTGTGTTTTTTTTAATTTAATTTACTAGTTTTGTAAATATTGTGGCTGGGCAGAGAAGGAAAATTGTATATATGGTCATTTTTGTTTCCGGAAGATGAATTTTGTTAGATCTATTGTGCCCCGTCAAGAGCTAAATGAGAACTCTCATTCTACAACTCTTCCTCCAGACTTTTTACTTCGAGAAACTTAAGTATGCAGAGTACTTTCAAAGATTGCAATTAATAGGCTTTTCACACCGAACTAAAATCTCGGATTTCAGCAACAAGATTACGAAATCTCATCGAAGCGTTCACATTAAACAGAAGCAGGATTTCATTTGACGTTTCTGTCCATTTATCCTGCTTTCTGGGATATAATTTATCTTCTCTCCTTCTCTCCCCACAATTAAAATTTCAAATAGTCACTCGAGACTCGACTCCATTATCTGCTTTTTATCTACCTCTTCTCTTGCTGACAAAGCAGAACATTTCTAAAGGTTTGTTTGTTTTGACAATCTTGTGTTTGAAAGTAGATTTTGAGGAGATTTTGTCGTAATCTAGTAGATTTGGAAATCTGAAAATATATGGGAAATCTAGTAGATTTGGATGAGATTTTGAGAATTTTGCTCGAAATCTAGATTTTGATTTGGTGTGAATAGCGTATAAGTCTGCACCGGAGGAAAATCTTGTGTCATTCGAGTCAGTTCGTCGAATGTAGGGGGAATCTTGCCCCGTAGCTAGACCTCACCCTTTAAAAAAAATTTTAAACCTGGCAACAAACAAAGAAAACTTACCACACAAACGTATAAACCAAAATCGAAAAGAATATACATATGTACAAAATTTTTTAATATAGGAATTAAATTAAAATTATGTTTCCTGTTTTCGTGACCTTTCTTTATTAATAAGATAATAAAAATTAATAAAAAATATTTTTTTTTTCAAAGTTCAAAAACTAAGTTTAAGTTTTGGAATGCAATTTTTTCAAACTTTTTAGAACCTTCTTTATAAAAAACTTTCATTAAAATCCGTTATGCCAATAATGAGAAATTCAAAGTTATAAACATGGTTCTAGGTTCAGTCAGTAATATCCTAATGTCAAAATTTGTTATTGAATTATAGATCGTAAAAATTAATCGAAAGAAAACAACATTTATCAAAATTCTAGGTGCCGTTTTCGATGAAAATACGATTTTCAAAAACGAATTATTAACATTTGTATGATGAGTACCGTTATTTTGATATAAAATAAAATTGTTTTTCTTAAATATTGTAGATTGTATTAAAAACTTTCTAACTGTCAAGTTTTAAGAAAATCGAGGATATGGTTTTGAAAAAAATATTTAAACTTTTTCTTATTAAATGTAAACAAAATTTGAATATACGATACTATCCAAACTTCGGAGAGTTTTCGTTTAAAAAAAACACTGATCAAAATCCGTTGTACCGTTTTGGAGAAAATAAAAAACAAAAAAAATGTTTCGAGGGGTATTACCATTTTTTGTAAATTTTTCTTAAAACTATACCTAATAGCTTTAACTAAATGAATTTTTGGCAAGAGTACGATAACTTAGGCGCCAAGAAATAATAACGGTTTTTTGTAGAACAGTTCAATACAAGCATTTTTTACTATGGGAGGGGGGTCTATCTCTCCCCGTTTGGGCGGGAGGGGCAATTTTATAAAAAAGGTACTGAAATGGAAACAAAAATATTAAAAAATAACGGTAATACTTACAATTAAGTATTATACCTTATTTTAAAGCCAATACTCTGATCTATTAGATAATTTTTAAATCAAGTAGAATCTATGCACAGTTTTTAAAAAAACGAGTTTTAAACTCAAATTTTGGTGAAAAAAAAAACATAAAAAAAAAGTTTAAAGTTTAATTTTTCAAAACTGCAAAGTTATATATTATTATTTTTCCTAAAATTCGTTGCTCTAATATATTCTTATTCAAAAACTGAAAACTAGATGATTTTATGTCGTCTAGTTTTTGAAAAAATTGAAAATAACTAAAACTACTTTTTTATGGGATATTTGCTTTTTTTGCTTGCTTACGCATTACGCCGTATAAACAGTGAGATATGTATGGGGGGGCATGCTGCCCCCCTGCAACCCCCCTGCCTGGGCACACTATAGGATTTGGGGTAGGTGCGAGGTTGGGTGTATGCAAGGTTTCTTTTGCATTTACAGAATCTGGATTTAAAGAAACTTTGAATTTACCCTATGGTCTATATCCAATGTCGACTAAATATATGTATGTATGTACGTAGCCCAAAGTTGCACATTTAAAATGTTCAGACATGAAAATTTAATACATTATGAAAAATTCACATTACCTGGGTACTACTGTACGAATGCAGCAAATTTATATTTGTAATTCCTTAACTAATATGTTTGTTTATTTTTTGTGTCTAACATTTTTAATGCTAATATGGTACAGGTTATTGTTTACTAAGATCATTCGTTATTCAACTATTGTAAGAGTGAAGTATTTTTTTCTTTGAATGAAGAATGGCGACTAAGCATCCACTACTTCATCCTAAATTAAATAACTTTTCAATATTTCAAAAAAAATATTTCAAAAGCATCGCGTTCTTAGAAGAAATTGGTCTAATTCCAACTAAAGCGTCAACTCCCCTCAACTCCAACTCAAAAACGTGACAAAAATTGTAAGAATACAATATTATTATTATTATTTATTCATCAACCAGAGCATATTATACTCTTACAGACTAAGATACATAAGTAAATGTATAGTTACAAATTTGTAGGTGGGTATATAAAATTCAAATTACATTAAAATGATTTACATAGTTAATCTTTTATATTAATAAATAACGTTACTTAAATTTTGCTTAAAACTAATGATTTAAAAGTTTCTCTGGTGCAATCCATATAAAAGTTAATCTCAGAGCAATAAACCCATCTATCAGCTCATTTTTCCATGGGCCTCAATATTGGCTAGAGATTCGGGAGGTGCTTGTTATAATTTTTTTTTGTGATCAAAATGCCTGTAAACACGGTTTTAATACATTGAACATTGAAAAATTGACTTGACTATTTTTAAGTAACACCTGACTTACTCACAAACTGACTGACTGAGACTCGAAATGCCATCCAATTCTACCTCCTCTGGTGCATTCTTGGTAACCCTAAATGATTTGCTGTACTTTACCTACAAATGAACCACATTAACATTAATCCTCAAAATGAAATCACCGTAGTTAAATACCAAAAATCAAAAATTTCATAAAAAGTAGTTTTAGTAATTTTTGATTTTCTCAAAAACTAGAAGGGACAAAACCATTCGGTTTTTTGTGTTCGATTCAGAATTAATAGTAGCATTGACCACAAAAAGACAATTAAGCACTTCATTTTACAATTTTGTAAAAAAATTGGTCTAAACTTTTTTTTTTCATTTTTTTTAACAAAATTTTGAGTTTGCATGCAAATTTTTCAAAAACTATTGACATAAATAATTTAATTTATAGAACAGACTTCTGGCTTTCAAAACCGGTATAGTATTTTTTTGTAAGTGTTGCCGTTGTTTTTTAATATTTTTTTTTTCAATTTAAGTCATTTTTTCTAAAATCGCCCCTACCTCATAAACGGGGCGAGATAGACCCCCCCCTCCCATAGTAAAAAACGCTTGTATTTGACCCTTCTACAAAAATCCGTTATCAATTTTTGGCGCCTAAGTTATCGTACTCTCCCCGAATTTTTTTTAGAATTTTCTTAAAAAAAATCTGTGGAGCTATTTTTGAGAAAAAAAGTGTTTGGGTGGAAAACTCGAAAGTTTAATGAATATCGGCCGAGGCGTTAAGGCTGTAGGAGAACAAACAGAGAGACAGAATTGCGAGAGTCTTCCCTACATCCTATTGCCAAGTATGATCGAAATCTCCATTTTTTTAAGAATGCATAACTTGCCATGTAGTCCCTACATACAGTGCTGTGCAAGACATTTACAACTATTTTATCATCTATCAAAAATACAACATATTCGTCATTTCTAAGTTGTTAAAAGAAAATTATTTCCATTGCTCTAGACTTCTTATATATCAACCTTACTGTACAAAATTCGAAACCACTAAACTACAGACAATTACAACAAATGCAACTGTTTAACAAAAAAAAGTAATGCATTTGGCTGTGCAAAACATGTGCAACTGACGGCCATGACTCATTTTGATAACGGTTAATTTGATACATTTTGAAATCGGTAAATTTGTTTCTGTAGCTTGGTTCGTTTTGAGTAAGTATTAGCCGCGTGTTTGATCGAGACATAAGCTTTTTAAGATAAACAAAAATAAAAAAAGTAAAATATAAACAAATTTTAATTAAAATGGCCGGAAACAAGTATATTCATCAGAAATGAAATCCAGAATTTTGAGTGACTTCAAAAAGGAAAGAAATTTAAATCAAATATTCGATACATAGATATACCATTTGTCGGATAGTTAAGTCTGGGAAGTTGGTGTGGCATCATAGAGGAGGAAGACCACGTAGAACCATAGCAAAAGAAGACAGGAAACTGGCTTTCTGAGAAAAACATCACGGTTTTGCAATGACCAATGCAGTCCCCAGATCTAAGCCCCATTGAGAACTTGTGGGAAATAGTAAAAAGAAGAATCGGACGCCAAATTTTTAAGCGGAAGGGCGATCTTTATGCTGAAATTCAAAGGCAGTGAAATGATATACCAATAACTATTATTAATAACCTCATTACTTCTATGCCTAGAAGGTGTGCTGCGGTTATCAAAAATAAAGGGTAGGTATGCAATAAAATATTAGCATTTTCTTGCTTAAAAGTAAGAAAATTGTAAGACATGGTTCAAAGTTGCAAATGTTTTGCACAGCAATCAACACGTATTTTAGAGTTTTCTTCGATTTATAAATTGTTTAAGTGAATAATGTTTTTTTTTTTTCTAAATTCATATGTTGACACACTTAAAATCGCAACATGGAATGCAAACGGTCTTTTACAGCATGTATCAGAACTAAACATCTTTTTAGACATAGAGCATATAGACATTTGTTTGGTGTCCGAAACCCACCTCGCTATTGAACAAAGTCTTGATAATAAATTACCAAACTATCAAAGGGCACGGTAGTGCCCAGCCAAGTTCTGGCACTACACCCTTTTTACAGGAACAAACTCAGGCGACTTTTGACCCCTCCCTATCTTCAGTACCAATGAAGTCAGAAACTTGAGATTCCGAATATTTGCTAAGCTAGTCAAGTACAGGCGCCTCACCAAATTTCAGTTTTCTATTATAAGCGGTTCCTGAGATATAAGGCCTCAAAAATCACAAAAACTGACTGACTGACTGACTGACTGACAGATCATTATGGAGCAGTTCCCGACATCGTAGAATCTTGTAATTTTACACAACGGTAGGTCTTGTCATGCAAGCAGAGGAAAAAATTGAAAATTTGAGATTTTCCATTCAGGGGGCGTGGTATCCACCCACTTTCTCCGAATTGTAGTTGGTTGAATGGAGCACTTCCGACTGCTGTAAAACGATGAAATTTGGTAGAACGGTAGGGCTCAAAATACATATAAAGGACCAAAAATAAAAATTGAGGTTTTCCATTCAGGGGGCGTGGTAACCGCCCACTTTCTCCAAATTGGTGTTGGTTGAATGGAGCACTTCCGACTACTGGAAAACGATGAAATTTAGTAAAGTGGTTGGACTTAAAATGCATACAAAGAAAAAAATATAAAATTTGAAATTTTCCATTCAGGGGCGTGGTATCCGCCCACTTCCTCAGACCTGATGTAAATTATACATGGCGCACTTCCGATTGCAGTAGAATAATGAAATTTGGTAGAACGGTAGGGCTCAAATTGCATATAAAGGACCAAAAATAAAAATTGGGGTTCTCCATTCGGGAGGCATGGTATCCACCCACTTTCTGAGAAAATGTTTAATTTATATGGAGCACTTCTGATTGCCGTAATTAAGGTAGGTATGTTAGTGTTAGGTATCTTGCCAGGACAAGAAGAAATAATTGAAGCGCAAATCAAAACAACCAATAACAAAAAGAAAATATACCGAAAGAAATAGGAAGCTTTAAACTAAGTTGAGTACACCCTTCTATCTTTCCGTATCTTTCGAAATTTTGACATGGCAAAATAATAAAATCTTTGCAAAAAGGAGTGAGATCAGACCAAAAACATAAATGTTAAAAAAAGAGCCAAGTTCTTCTATACAAAAACCTTTGTGTAACAAGTCAGCCGTGAAAAGTACTGAGATCTAAAAGTACGCCAAGTTCTTACTTCATGAAGGTTTAATACCGAATATTTAAAGTAGAATAATATTGAAACAGCTACAATATAATAGAGAAATTCTATTATTTAATGATTACTGACTAAAATTTGATGGGCTTACTTGGCAAGTTTTTTTTTATGCCCAAATTCGAAGGTTTTAAAAACTTGACAAGTGAACCCATCAAATTTTAGTCAGTAATCATTAAATAATAAAATTTCTCTATTACATTGTAGCCGTTTGAATACGAGTATTATTCTACTTTAAATATTCGGTATTAAACCTTCATGAAGTAAGAACTTGGCGTACTTTTAGATCGCAGTACTTTTCACGGCTGACTTGTTACACAAAGGTTTTTGTATAGAAGAACTTGGCTCTTTTTTTAACATTTATGTTTTTGGTCTGATACATGTTATCCGCGCTCCGCACCCAGCTGACAAAGCTAGGGGAGGATCAGCAATACTTATAAAAAAGTGCTTAACACACTATGAAGAACCAAAGTTTACTAATGAAAACATGCAAGTAACAACAATTAGTATTGGCATAAAAAAGAAAGAATTTAAAATAGCAGCTATGTATGTACTGCCCTCTGAGGCGCTCTCCAACTGAAGAAGACTATGCAGAACTCCTACATTTGTTAGGACATAACTTCCTTGTTGGTGGCGACTTCAATGCTAAACAAACCCCATGGGGATCTAGGCTCATAACAACAAAAGGTAAATGGCTATACCAAGCAGGCCGAAAATACAACTGCGAATTTTATTCTTCTGGTTCGCCAACATATTGGCCATCTGATACTAACAAAATACCAGACCTTATAGACTTTTTCGTAGTTAAAGGTATTAAACGAAATCATATAAGTGTCGAAGGTAATTACGATTTATCGTCAGATCATACTCCAGTAATTTTATCACTGAGCGAAGCAGAAATAATAGAAAAAGTAATCCCAAGCTCGTGAATAACAGAACAAACTGGAACGAATTCAGAGACAAACTTGAAAGTTTTATAAACCTAAGATCCCCTATGCAAACAATTGAACAAATTGATCATGAAGTAGAACAATTTGTTGCTGATGTGCAGCAGGCTGCAGAAGAAAGTACTCCAACTATTTCGAACGCGAGAGAAAAAGGTATAAAATATACTATCGAAATAAAGGAGTGGAAAAAAGAAGAGCTAGAAGAAAATGGCAAACCACGAGATTCTCAGATGATAAGGTAGTTTTTAACCGTCTTAACAACGAATTAAAAAAAAGAATCTGTGAGTTTAAAAATGAGTCACTAAGTAGATTCCTGAAAAGTCTGACGACGGATGCTTCTACCGAATACTCCTTATGGAAAGCAGCTAAGCGCCTAAAAACACCTCAGACACAAAACCCGCCAGTAAAATCTCAAGATGGTAAATGGATCGGAAACCCGAAACAAAAGGCTGATCTCTTCGCTGAACATCTCGCGAATGTTTTCAAGCCATTCCCAGCAAACACAGCTACAGATCCCTTACAGTTTGTTGACAGAAACGACGAATGTGAAATACCTTTTGTCACGCTCAAAGAAGTAAGAAGCATGTGTCAGCATAAGTTTCTAACAAAAAATCACCAGGGTACGATCTTATAACTGCTCAGGTTTTGAAAGAAATGCCTCTAATAGCCTTCAAGAAACTCCAATTTATAATAAACGCATGCCTTAAACTAAGATATGTGCCACATCATTGGAAAATTGCAGAAGTCTTTGTTATACCTAAACAAGGTAAGCCACCAACAGAAGTAACATCTTACAGACCAATATCGCTTATACCAATCATGGCAAAAGTTTTTGAAAAACTGCTACTGAAAAGGCCTAGCAAAATAATTGAAGAAAGAAGACTAATTCCAAGCCATCAATTTGGATTTAGAAATAAACATTCCACGATAGACCAAGTGCATCGAATTACGGATGTTGTGGAAAAGGCACTTGAAGAAAAACAAGTATGCTCTGCTTTATTCTTAGATGTTGCTCAAGCTTTTGACAAGGTTTGGCACTTGGGACTTGAGTACAAACTGCATAGGGACCTTCCCAGGCAGTATACTACGAAGTACTGAAATCCTACATTACGAACCGACTCTTTAGAGTACGATACGACCAAAATTACTCGGAACTTAAGAAAACTGAAGCCGGTGTACCACAAGGAAGTGTCCTAGGACCAACCCTGTATCTGTTATATACAAGGGATATTCCAGTGGACATCAACGCTATCATGGCGACCTTTGCTGATGATACTGCAATATTGGTGCCAGATAAATCCGTTACGAAGGCTACACAAAAATTGCAAAATGCAGTCGATAAAGTTAGTGATTGGACGCAGAAATGGCGTATTAAAATAAACGAAACTAAATCGACGCATATAAACTTTACAAACAAAAACATAAACAATGTTCCAATATTTATAGGCAGTACAGAAGTACCTTACTCCAATACCGCCAAATACCTTGGAATGAATTTGGATGCAAAGCTTAAATGCTCTTTCCATTTAACCATCAAAAAGAAAAGAGAAGAACTAAACTTAAAGTACAGAAAAATGTACTGGTTACTAGGAAAGAACTCTGACCTATCTATCCAGAACAAACTAAAGTTATATAAGCAAGTATTGAAACCCGTTTGGACATATGGCATCCAACTATGGGGCTGTACAAAGAAAACAAATGCTGAACCCATCCAAAAATTCCAAAGCAAGGTCCTTCGTGGAATAATAAATGCCCCTTGGTATATAAGAAATAGCGATCTACATCATGACCTTCAAATTGAAATGGTTACAGAAGAGGTTAAGAAACACGCTGTATAACACAATCAGCGACTGCAAAGTCATACTAACTCCGAAATGGAGACCGTATTAAATGTACGAGACAATGTTCGGAGATTAAGAAGAACCAAGCCTCATGAGCTGATGGTCTAAAAGCTATGGGAAAGTGTTATTACCTTAAACTTCCCCCAATGCGATTTTAAAATTAAGAAATAAAAATCATTTGTCGATCTTTCATAGATTGGTCCTGATTCACCGGTGGTTTAAGTGCGGTAAGAGTCCCACACTACTCGGTATCGATTCTTACCGAGTGTCTTTTGAAGATTTCCATCGGATAAAAAAAAATATATATTGTTATTAATAATGTTTTCAAATTTGTAAAAAGAAGTTTGCTGTTTGCTTTCTCGAACACTTTTTATGAGATAGAAAGATCTGCTGGTTTAAGTTGCAAATGTTTTGCACAGCACTGTACATGTGCATGTGTTGCAAGTAATGAAAGGATAAAAAAGCGGTTATCTCAAAAAATTTTAATTTATTTTTTCTAGAGGTTACTTATTTTCCGGGATATTTGACTAAAACAGTCTCATTTTCTCAAATTTGCACTGAATGAAATTACTAAGTGCAAATTTTAGTTTCGGATCTACCAAATTAGTCCAGTCAAAGCGTCATGAAAAAGGGCCTGACCTTGCGCGCAGAGGCATGGTCAATTTTTTTTTCATGGATTGATAGGTGCTTATGAGAAAAGCTTAAAACCAAATTTGCACCACATGATAACTTTTTTTACCAAAGTTATTGGTAAAAATGTGTTTTGTGTCATTTTTTGGTCATTTGCGAATATCTCGGCTCCACTATCTCGAACAAACAAAAATTAAACATGATTTTATTCCTTATAACATTATCTATTATGTTCTTAAAAAAACATTTCTTTAAACAAATAAAAAAAAAGTTATAGTAAGTTAAACAAATTTTTTGTTGTTTAAAAATCACTTTTTCGTGATTATTAAGAAAAAAGCTCATTTAACGATGAAATTTTTATTTTTTATTATTAAAGTTCTTGTAATTCCCTACAATTTAAAAAAAAATCAATACTCTACAATGAACGAAAGCCGAGTAATAAATTATTGAACATGGGTAAGTCAGCGCACCCACGCATTTTATGATTTTATGTTTTAATTAATATCTCAGCCCCAGTATGTCGCAAAGTGAAAATAAAAAACTGTATTGCTAATAACAATATTTTCTATCAACTTGCATTTAATTTAATATGTTTGAGCAAAAACATAAAAAGTTACCGTTGGTTTCAACGTTTTTTTTTCTTGTTTTTAATACCTTTTTTTCATAGTTATTGAGAAAAAAACTGTATTTCACGGTAAATACTTTTCAGTTTTGGATTTTAGTTTTATAGTCCTGCTAATTTTCTTCAAATTAAAAAAAAAATTAGTCCATTACGACAAACGGGAGCCAAGATATTCATGATTTAAAAACTTAGGAAAGCTTACAATTTAGTATTTTAACCTTGTAGCTTGTAATTTTGGTGTCGCCAGCAACAAGATATATTGGTATCCTTCAAACACCCCACACATACTTACACATATTTGTTGCTTCTTGTTGCTGGCGACACCAAAATTACAAGCTACAAGGTTAAAATACTAAATTGTAAGCTTTCCTAAGTTTTTAAATCATGAATATCTTGGCTCCCGTTTGTCGTAATGGACTAATTTTTTTTTTAATTTGAAGAAAATTAGCAGGACTATAAAACTAAAATCCAAAACTGAAAAGTATTTACCGTGAAATACAGTTTTTTTCTCAATAACTATGAAAAAAAGGTATTAAAAACAAGAAAAAAAAACGTTGAAACCAACGGTAACTTTTTATGTTTTTGCTCAAACATATTAAATTAAATGCAAGTTGATAGAAAATATTGTTATTAGCAATACAGTTTTTTATTTTCACTTTGCGACATACTGGGGCTGAGATATTAATTAAAACATAAAATCATAAAATGCGTGGGTGCGCTGACTTACCCATGTTCAATAATTTATTACTCGGCTTTCGTTCATTGTAGAGTATTGATTTTTTTTTAAATTGTAGGGAATTACAAGAACTTTAATAATAAAAAATAAAAATTTCATCGTTAAATGAGCTTTTTTCTTAATAATCACGAAAAAGTGATCTTTAAACAACAAAAAATTTGTTTAACTTACTATAACTTTTTTTTTATTTGTTTAAACAAATGTTTTTTTAAGAACATAATAGATAATGTTATAAGGAATAAAATCATGTTTAATTTTTGTTTGTGCGAGATAGTGGAGCCGAGATATTCGCAAATGACCAAAAAATGACACAAAACACATTTTTACCAATAACTTTGGTAAAAAAAGTTGTCATGTGGTGCAAATTTGGTGTTAAACTTTTCTCATAAGCACCTATCGATCCATGAAAAAAAAATTGACCATGCCTCTGCGCGCAAGGTCAAATGACGCTTTGACTGGACTAAATAGTGATTGTAGACTATTATTCCAGGTTAAAATTAATTCATAAGCACTCTTTTTTTCTCTTATACATTTTGAAGCATATCTTTTTTAAGGCAGAATATGAAACTGTGAATGAAAATCGAAGAAAAGAAAAACAAAAAGCAATTATGTATTACTGATGCTGAATTGAAATTTATCTTGCATGAGGTTAGGTCGGTCACAATTAGCCTTGATGTTCGTGTAACAAACGAACAATGTGTATAACAGCAAATCAATTTAATAGTGTGGAACACTATATGATCTAGTTCTAGATGCGTAACGAACTTGAGAATGAGAAGTATCTACATATTAACCGTAACTGCTGAACCATAAATTCTTTTAACTCCAAGACAGAATAATTCTGTTTTGAAAAAGAAATGATCCACAAAAATATGGAGTATGTGAGTATAAAAGTTCAACAAGATTTTTCGAATCGTTTGCATTTTGGGGAATAAGCTGACAGAGGTGTAGTTATATAAAACATTTCTTAACCAGTACAAAAAGAATAACCCACCGTTCGATAATATCTCAAAAAAATTGGTATTTATTTTACATTTTTTAGTAGCTTCATAAATTCACAGCAATACTAACCAAAGATGATACTCATAATAATTCTTTAAATTTGATTTTATTGTATTTCTTATAACTAATGAGATTGGCAAGAGAACAATCGATAATTGGTGTTATCGACATCAATGTATAGATAGTTTAAAACTATAGTTTTTTCTCATAAATAGTTTAAAAAAAAAATTACTTTGAAATCGTAGCTTTAATAAATGAAATTTTGAGAAGTTGAAATGAGATTGTGTTGAAAATTCAATCTATTACAAAATTCTGTGGGATACTAAAGCTAAGTGTACACGATTGGTATAGATCTTACAATATTGTAAGACCTGACAATGTCTGACAATTATCTACCAATGATTAAGTTGTGTGTGTACACGGTTGGTACGAAATTCACCAATCTCTTACAATTTATTGTCAGAAGTTGGCGGACAATTTATTTTCAGATAGCCGGCTTAATACCAACCAAATAAATGTATAAGATATTGGTAGATTTTCTACCAACCGTGTACACACACAATTAATTGTCAGTTTTCGTTGGTTAGGGAAACTGCTTCAATTGAACCTTGGCTGCAAATTGTCTGACAGTGAAAAAATTGTATGATGCTAAAAAACGAGCATCTTACAATTTCTTCATTGTCAGAAACGTGAGACAACGCTGATCAAAATTGGCAGGCCTGACAATAAATTGTGTGTGTACGCGATTATCAAATACCTTACAATTTACCGTCTTTTTCTGACAAATAATTGTAAGACTACACGGTTGTAACACATTGTAAGCATATTTTTCAATGACAGATCTGACAATATTGTAAGATCTACCAATCGTGTACACTTAGCTTAAGGCAAAACTTGATATGTCAAAATCATAATCGAAAAGTCCTTTTTGATGTTTATTCCTGGATTTATGGAAAGTGCTTAGATTTTGGGAAACAAAATTTTTTGATGTTTAGTTCATAAAAATTGATTTTGAAGTAAAATTCAATTTATAGTTAGCCTGCAAGCACTATAAAAATTATATCCTCCAAAGACGTCCTTGTGCGCATTAATTGGAATAAGAAGATTTTTGAGCATTTTTTGATGAAACTAACTTACCGCATACATTTTCTTGGTCACGTAACCATACCTCAATTAATGCTGAAATTAATCTGGTTTTCGTCGTAGTCTTTTTTCCTGAACCTCGCTTTAAACATAGCCCCTAGATTTCCAGTCGGATTGAGACCAGGTGAGTTTAGAAGCCATTTTAACACCTTAATATATTTATCTGAGAAGAATTTTTCATGGTTTTGGACGTGCGACACCGAGCAACATCTTGCTGAAAAATGGATTCCAGCATCGAAGTTCATCTTTGGATGGTAGGAAAGAGCATAGGCGTTAGGATATCCGTGTACTTTGGCGCTGTTCATTATGCATTCGATCGATGACCTGTAAATGTATAAGATCCTTAGACGTGAAACAACCACAAAGCATAACTTTTGGCGAGTGTTTAAAGTCTCGGACGATATGGTTTCGTCGTAGATTTTCTTTATCACTTTTCCTCATGAAGTGGCTCCTCCTCGAAATGGCTCTCGCCCGAGAAAATTACTTTTTCCCAGTCCTCTAGAGTCCAATCCTCATTCATTTTGGCTCGTCTTAATCTTTTTTAGCGCATGTCGTCTGTCAAAAGCTGTTTCATTATAATGGTCTTCGGGGCTTTTGGCCACATTTAAAAAACACCGTCCAACCGTAGATGAATCCTCATGTAGTCAACAAGTCCCTCTGAAGCTCACCAGTAGTACGACAGTTTGCTCATCAGTAAGATGCTGTCGTACCCTTCTAAGACGCAAATATTGGTCGATGTTTATCGACTCTTATAAAATTTACAGCTTTAACAGACTGTGAATTTTATTTTTCTAGGGGAATTTGAGAAGGGTACGGCAGCATCTAACTGATGAGCCCACTGTCGTACCTGGGCTTTTATTTGAATTTAATTCAATCACTCCACTTAAACAGAGATAATTCTCATTTATATTCATTGGCTCACCAGTAGTCTTTATAGAACTTATGATGCTGTTTCGGACCAACATTTTGTCGTCATTGGCAGAAACACATTTTCCCTTTCTCCGTGTTTCAACAGATCCTTGCCTTTTGCAATGCAATTTACCTACCAACGCTTAATCTTACTTCACCTACATCAATCCAATCAATATCTCCCTAGTCGTTTTTCCTGTGTGCTCAATGCTCATGCAAAGCGATGACTGTTTTTCCAAAGAGATATCCATGTTTTCTTGAAGCAACAAAATCATGATAAACAAGGAACCTAGTATCATGATTTTAAGAATAAGACCAATCTTTTTAAAACCCTTAGAAAAAATGCGTCCTACCATCAAAAAGTCAACATGCATATTTAGATAAAACTAATTCGAATATTCAAAAAATTAACAACAATGCCAGGCTACTGGCAGAGGTGATGTAAGATGATCTGAATTAAACAAAAATCGCATATTTACCAGGCCCTCCATTAGTCAACTCAAGAGTCCAAGTGAGTCCAAGTGAGATCGCCGGGACGAAACGTTAATTTTTGTTTACTTAAGGTAAACAAACTTGACTGATTTATTTCAGAAGTATCTAGACTTCATATTATATAAAAACCTTCATTCTTTTTCAACTAATCATAACCAAACTCCAACTCTAATGCCTAAACATCCTAACTTCACTCATTCCCAGACTCTTAGTCCACCACAACCTTCTTCTAGCAATAATACTTCCCAACAACACACAAATCACCCAAATACAAAAAATCCTTATCGCTTTGCTCATTCCCAGACTTTCCACCCTCCACATCCTTCATATGGTAATAATAATAATTCCCAACTACAAAGAAATCGCCCAAGAAATCCCTTTCGTTCCTGATAGTCATTTCTTAAAACCTCCTAAGCCTAAGTTCCTAACTGTCTACTATCAAAATGTAAGGGGTCTGCGCACGAAAACTTCTGACATCTACCTAAATTGTCAAAAACTCCCTGTTGACATATTTGCCCTTACTGAAACAAATCTGACACCGGATTTTAATAGCAGTGAACTTTTTACCTCTGATTTTAGCGTCTATCGTAAGGATATCTTTGTCTCAGATGGAAACTCTTCATCAGGCCGTGGTGTTCTCCTGGCAATAAATTCTAATTGGGACTCATCGTTGTTTATCATACCTAATATCCTAAACCTTGAAATAATTTGTGTAAAAGTCCGTGTATCCAAATATTTCCTTTATTTATTGTGCTGCTATATACCCCCCTCCCAGCCTACTACTGCATATGAAATCTTAGTAGATGCAATTGATTATGTGGTTGATCATATTGACTCCGAAGATGATATAATTTTAGTAGGTGACTTTAACCTTCGTTCATACTCTCATTAACATTCGTTCTTACTCTCTCACAAAAATACAATTTCCGTAAAACTAACTTTGATAAACTTAACGAGCTGATTGGTAAACTTAACTTCGACTTTATCACTATGGACTCGAATATTGAAATTATTATAACCACCTTTTACGCTCTTATACAAACCTGCTTTGCACAATCCACACCACTTATGCCTCAGAAGAATTTTATAGCTTCTCCTTGTTGGTACAACAAAGAACTTCGCCTTCTTCGTAACAGAAGAAATATCCTATGGAAAAAATTTCTCAGGTCAAAATCAGACAATGATCTTTCCAATTACATGGTAGCCTTCTACAACTTTTCGGGCTTGTTTGAGTCACTTTACTCAAATCATCTCATCCAAACTCAATCTGATCTTATCTCGAACCCAAAACACTTTTTTCAATTTATTAATTCTAAAGGAAAGTCAGATGGTTATCCCTCCACCTTGAACTACTGCAATGCCTCATCTGCTGATCCTAAAACTATTTCTAACTATTTCGCCGATTTTTTTGGCCAAGCATTTTCTTCTAATAACTCTGAAGTAGACAATTATCAGTGATTAACAAGGTTCGCCAGCTTAACCCTAGAAAGGTAATCTTCGTCGATTAGACGAACACCATTTTTTCTTTTTTAAATTTCTCATAGATTCTTCATAGATCTTTAAGGAGAATAAAAAGTCACAAATCTAAAAAAATAAAATGAAAAGTGTGTTTTTATTAAAAGAAAGGTTTGATAAAAATAAATTATTAACATCTACAAGAATTTGTTAATAACTTTTCGAAAAAATTGCATTTAAATTTTACTTCGTCGATTCGACGAATGATTACCTTTAACGTACTAAAAAATATGATTACCTTTCTAGGGTTAAGGACGATTTTTCATCGGGTCCTGACGGTATTCCTCCTACTGTTCTTAAAAAATGCATCTCTAAACTTGCTCAACCACTCACTGCTCTATTTCAACTATCTATTTCTTGCTGTGTGTTTCCCAATCGATGGAAAGATTGTTTCATTATCCCTATACATAAAAAAGGATCTAAGAGTGATGTCTCAAATTATAGGCCGATAGCAAAGCTCTCATGTATTCCTAAATTATTCGAGAGTTTAGTTCACGATTATTTACTTCTTCATTGTGAATCACTCTTTTCTGATAAGCAACATGGCTTTCTTAAAGGTAGATCTAATCTAATCTTACTCAATTTGTATCTAATACTATTTGTGCCATGGAATTAGGTTACGAAATTGATGCAGTTGCAACTGATTTCAGCAAAGCATTTGATAGGATCGCTCACAATATAATTATTTTCAAATTGAAATCATATGGATTCCCATCTCCGTTTTTATCTTGGGTCCAGTCCTATTTATGTGATCGCATAGGCACTGTTTTGTTCAGAGGAAGAACTTCCAACCCTGTCCGCTCCCCCAAGGTAGTCACCTTGGCCCCCTTCTCTTCTTGTTAAGTATAAACGACGTTGAGCTTACTTTAGTAGGATCTGACCTGGAGATTTACGCTGATGACATGCGTATTTCTAAACATATTACATGCTCAGCAGATACCCAGCAACTACAAACCGACCTAAATAATTTCCTTACCTGGTGCCGTCATAATTTTCTCGAACTTAACGTCAGTAAGTGTCAAGTCATTACTTATTCTCGAAAACGCCCCCCTCTCCCCCAGCGTTATTATTTCTTGAATAATGAACAAGTCTCGGTTGTCACATCTATTCGTGACTTAGGAGTTATTTGTGACAATCAGCTAAATTTTCGAGCTCATTATGATTCTATTATTAACAGGGCTAATTCAACTCTAGGATTCGTAAAGCGTTGGTCCAAGGAATTTTCAAATCCCTATGTCACAAAATCCTTATACATTTCTTTTGTACGTCCTCTTCTTGAATATGCCTCTCCCGCCTGGTCACCTTATTATCATGTCCACATTCAGCGCATTGAAGCCGTTCAGCGCAGATTTATAAGATTTTGTTTGCGCGGCCTCGGATGGGACGACCCATTCAGACTCCCACCCTACGAAAACCGTCTTAAACTTATAAATTTACAGACCTTAAGAGTACGTCGAGATAATGCTGACCTCCTATTTTTACACCAGTTATTATCTGGAGGTATCGACTGCGTAGGCTTGCTACGCAAAATAAAGCAAAACACTAATCAATCTCGCCTCAGATCGATACCACTGTTCTGGATACCCCTTCACCGAACCGAGTACGGCCTAAATGAACCACTTACAAGAATGCTTAGAAGTGCTAACAACTCAACTATTTTTGATTTAAGTAGTTCAAAAACTGACCTTAAAAATGCTCTCCAATAATTATACCTTCATTTCCCGACCCAACTTTCCACCCTAACCTATTATTACTATTATTATTAATCTAATTTTAAGAATTTTTTTGTTTAGTTTTAAGTAACAGGCTTGAATTAAGCTTAAATAAATAAATAAATACTTCATTTAATATTGAACTTATCAAAGTTTTCTAGCTACAATATAAGCTTTAACATGATATTGAAGATATTGCCGCTGTTTTATTTATTATTAATTTTAAACTTTATGAAAATTACATAGCCCTTTCTTTCATACGGTTTCGACCAACTCCATGGAACTTATGCGAAACACCCCGTAGGAAAAGATACATAAACATGATATTATATATGTAAGTTCGTAATTTTTTTTCAATACATACATACATACATACATATTTGCATCGACTCGCCGAGCTGTCTGGCGATCAACGATTTGCATAAAACTCGTAAAATTATAAATTTACATATACCTACATAATATATTTATAGCCCTAGAAACATGAAAATAAGGCATCATATGCCGGCTTCCGATTTGTTTCCGAGTAAATCACAACCTCTTCAGACTAAAACAAAACTAAAATATGTACGAGTACATACAATAAATGGTAAAGAAAAATAAGAATATTTACTTAGATAGAAAATATATTCCGCTATCATTGGCAAAGTAAAGGCAAAATTTCGATATCAATGCGAGGAATAATAGAAATTGTTGACGATAAATTTCAGTTTTTGTTTGGTCTCCGCAGTTGTACGGTCGTGGACGTGGATTGAAAAAATAGTAACTTTAGTGAACTATTAGAATTGATCTAATTATCGAATCGAGTGTAACTCTCGGGATAAAAAAAATAAAACTCGCGTGACACAATGTCCAATTATGCACCCCTATTGGGATCTGATAGTGAAACAGAATGCCATTACGAAACCGTTAAAACGAACCGTCGAAATAATATGCAACAAAAAGCCAGAAAACACTGGCATTACAAGGTTGTAGCCCAAAACTCCATTAAGTGGCCAACTGTCAAAAATTCAGCAACCGGAAATGAGTTGCCGAAAAGGAAATGGAGTCATAAGCCGGAATATCAGAAATCGCTATCATTTTCTGGCAGAAGAAGTGATAGTTATGGGTAAGTGATATATAAAAAGGATTATACAGGACTAATGATGAATATTAAAAATAATTTCATTCTTTAAATCAACTTCGAACTATATGGATACAATTTTAAATTCTTTATTGAAATGTTGTCATTTAACTAAAACAAAACTGCATAATTTACTCACAATTAGTCAATTAAAGTTCTTGACTCTTTATGTCTGGCAGGAACAATAGACGCCCCTTATTAAGGAGAGATAATGATATCTGTATTTTTACTTGTCATACGTATTATGTGCGATAGGAAAAGTTGTGCATTCGAAATATATGTCACTCCTGATATTTAGTTTGTTTGTGAGTCTCAGTGTTTGTTTTGTTAATCTCTTTCTGGACTTATGTAGTTTTTTTATAATTTTGGGCGCGTTTGAGCACAGTGCGAGCGTTTTAGGAAAACTGGAGGGTATTTAAAAGGAGATACCGAGGCATATTGGTTTTGAATGTCTGAATATGGTAATGAGTGGGAAATATTTAGCCAGGTAAAGGATTCCACATTCGTGTAGTGAGGATCAATAAAGGATCTCTATAACAGTACGTCCGAAGTTGTGCTCAAGAATAAACTGATGGGCATTTCCTGAATCGCGAATATTACGGTTAAACTGTTTAAGTGCAGGAATGCAACTTAATATTTCACTAGCACATTGTTAATAAAAAAAAGACAAGAAACATTGCGGCGGCGGTGCTCGGGAGACTTAAACGTTTCTCGCATCATCAAAGAATACCTTAGCACTAAGCAGCGTTTTTGGCAACTTCGAACGTGTGGTTATTCCACACAAGGTGATCTGTGATGCACAAGCACATACCTGGAGCTGAATGCTTTTCTGTTTCCTCAATGCCAGTTCCGCTCATGTATAGCGACATGAGGAGAAAGCGGTTCGAAATGTAATTTATACCTAATCAAACGAAGAAAATATTAATCAATATGAAAAACACGCTATTTTCGAAAAGAGAGCTTGGTGCCGAACTCTATAAAATGTTTTTGAATTATCAATTAAAGAATTGTGGTACTACTCGGTGAGATAAACCATCAGATCACCTAGTATTGTGAAATCCATATTGCCGGTAATTGAGAAGCTTTCGTTCTTCAATATATTCCTTGAGCTTATAATTTATAATGATGTTGGAAAGAAGGGACGTGAATGCAATTGGACGATAATAAGAAGGATAAAAAGATTCACCGTTTTTTAGGGACAGACTGAATAAGTCAATCAGAGTTCATATAAGAAAATATAAATCGTGAAGAAATTGACAGTTTTGGACATTACTCGGACAGATCGAATTTTTATTTAAGAATCAACAATACTCCGAAAACAAAACGAAAAAAATCAAAAAAAAATGTAAGTCGTTGACTTGCTGGTCGAATTAAAAACATCGAGTTCTGACTAATGTTATAGCATCGTATAGATCCTCAGATATAGTTCAAGGTCCCATGCAGAATTTAATTGCTTATGTTGCTGATAACGCTTCAGTAATGATGGGAAACAGCAGAATCTATGTTTGGTTTTACATGAGTACCTGCCGTTACCGGCTTAACCCCATGGGAGGCCTACCTCCATCGGAGTCAGATTGGGTCCTGACCATTAACCCTGACATAGCCGACGCCATCTCAGTCGCAAAGCTGTGACATGTTGCAGGCATGAACACACCTCTTGCTTGGAGGCGAGGTTTATCTAACACCTCTTGAATCCAGGCACGCCTGGAAACCATGTGTCTCCGCATTCGGAATAAACCACGCCACCACGATACTCCCACAAGGGGGCCTACCTCATAGATAGTATGAAGAATGCTCACACGCATGCGACAGCTGCACCTCTCTATCCGAAGATAGAATAGGAGAGCCCGAAGACATGACAGCTCACAAAAATCTGGGCACTATATCCCATGGTGCCAGAATATAGCTTCCGGTCGAGCTTCGCCACCGTAAAGGTCACTTACAGATGAGTTCCTGCAAAACTCAGGGCCAGATATACACACCCAGCTCATAGTCAAGGTAGAAACCATCAACCAAGAATATGCACCCCTCTGGGGAGTTGTTACACACTCCTTAGCGGATTCCTACTTTAAGGACACCGTCCAGACTGTTAATATCTAGTTAGTTCAGTTACTTACGTAACCTATCCACAGGCACCGCGAGGAGGTCGATAGGAACCGGAAGTGATAGCTTTGTGCAAGGTAGCAATACCGGCTCACCGACAAGTCAGCGGACGAGCCCATTAGAACATCAAACCAGCATTACCACTTCAGCACCCATACACCTTCACAGAGCCTTAGAGTTTTAGAGCAATGGGTTCCTTTTAAACACTTTCTTCTTATTACTGGGCTTGAAGCATATTCTACTAGTATTAAACTAAATGCTAAAAATAAAATATATTTGACTTTCTTACCCTATATTTTTTTTTCAAACTAACTAACGAAGTAAATACAGAGTTTCAAGCTGAAAACCCCAGAATCCATACGTTGATGGACACAGTTAAGGGATTTTTCAAAAACATTTTATCAAATTTTATCAAACGCGAACATTTAACATAAATTTGAATGATGATCATCTTCTGTTAAGTATTAAAGACGGTGATTTTTTTGCTATTTTCTTTTTGGCAACACTGGTTTTGATAGCTCATGCACGTTTCGTGTTTTATGTCACTGTCAAACATTTTCAGTTTGGTCTATAACTTAACCATGAGTCGTTTTACAAACGAACAACGCTTGCAAATTATTGAATTTTGTTATCAAATTGCGTGCTCTATTAAGAAAGTTCATCGCGCGCACGCGCGCTTCTTCTATTTTATGGTTAGTTTAATCGACCTACTGAGGCGGCTATTTCTATTGTGTCTTAATTTCGCACCAAATTTACATTCACGTATTTCTTCAAGGAGGTTGCAAATCGCAACGTTATTGTGAATAGTAAGCGCTACCGTGCGATGATAACAAACTTTTTTTGCGCAAAACAAGACGGTGACACATGCCATACAGCACGCGTAAGAATTGACCAATTGAGAGGCAAATTCGATGAACAGTTTATTTCACGTTCAATTGGCCGCCTAGATCGTGCGATTTAACGCCTCTAGACTATTTTTTGTGGGGCTACGTCTATAGCCACAAGCCTGCTTCGACTGACCCACTGGAAGCCAACATTTGGCGTTTTTCTTTTTTAGCTCCGAGCGGGGCACTGAACTGTCAAAAAAGAACTATGTTACTTTTTTAACCCAGAGCGCCCTAGGCACTCAACTTGCATTTCTTTTTTAGCTCAGAGCTCTACATGGGCTCTCTCGATGAGCTCGATAATAGATGACCGAACAAAAAGCTGAGCGCGGCTAACTTCATTAAATTTTTTGGAAGGGATGATAGTAAAAGAAAAAAGAAATAAAAAAACCAAAACAATGGAAATGGCGGGCGAGATGGTTGCTCTCCCAGTGAAGGTAAGGAAAAATAAATATGATTATGACCATAGTATAATATTTTTTTTCGAAGGGGTGAAGTAGACGAAACAGATGACGTTGTTCTTGATAAAATCTTTAAAAAGATTAAAAAATGCCTGGGTTCACACGAAAATGTTGCTTAAAAATTCTGTCGCTAAATCGGGGTATAATTTCACCGGCATAATTTTCGTTTTTTGGATTCTTCGCGAGTTTTGCTCAAAGTTTTCTTCATCATCAAAATCAAAAAACAAATTGAACGCTTCCCTTAAAATATTTGCATTAAATTAATTAAAAACAAGTTTTCAAGAATATGAAAACACAAATTTCACAAACAAAGCTGAGAATTTTGACAGTTTATTTAAAAAATGATAAAATGACAATTCAGTGCTTAGATGTGTTTCTTAAATAGCTTAGAGCGCTCAGGTCAAGCTCGTTTCGGAGCGAGCGCTAAACGCCTATTGAAGCATTTATTCGTTAGATCCCGGACGAAATGATAGAAAGAGTATGCCAAAATTGTACTAAGCAGATGGATCATTTGAGGCGCAGCCGCGGTCAACATTTGCATAAAATAATCTTGAAACATTAAATTATATCGACCATACTATCGATTTAAATAAAGATTTCATGCATTTTCCTCGTTATATTATTTTATTATTTTTTTTTAAACAATTAGCTCACGAATCATAAAAAAAAAAACAAATAAATTCTTTCAAATAAAATTGGAAAATCATTCGAAAATGATAGATGTCATATATGGATTTAGCAAGTGACTAAAAGTTAAAGTAGCCATTTTGTGATTTAAACTTTGGTAAAATGTTAAGAGGTAGTAAGATGCTAAAATCGTTAAAAATTATCAAAATTCTTTTAACTTAGTTAAATGGCTTTAAAATTTTAGTAAATCGCTTTCAAATTTGCGCTTTTGATTTTTAGTATTTTCTTTTTTAAAAAGGTAATACCTAGGTAGGTATCTTCAATCCCAAAATTTAAAAGCGCGGAAAAATAATAGATCCTCATCAACGTGCAAAATTTCAAAAATTCCATGGAAAGATGATATGCAGGTATATTTGTTACGTGGCAGGATAATTGAAATATAACGGTGTTCAAAATAATATCGTGACATACCTATCTCAAAACAAAGTGTTATTGCAATGCTGTTCACTCTGTTCACACCTATGCGATGCCCCCTTGATCCTATTTTTAGGTTTCATTCAGGACGGGACAGTTCATCAAAGACTTTTAAAAACCACAAAATTATTTTATTTATTAAAATCCCTAGTCACCTTTGGAAAGATAAGTCCCCAAAACAAAATTCATAATCAAACAGTTCCTACAACAATGCCAGAAAAATATTCCCCACACAACACAATAATTTCCCCCCATTTTTGAGTTCCATCCACAATCTCATATTCCACTCAAATACAAATTTATCTCAAGTGGGGCAAGACCGCCGATAACCTCTACCTCGCTTCAAATGAGTGTGTATTGTATTGTTTTACGGTTTAACGGTGATTGTTTGTTTACATTTTTCTTTGCCTTTTTAAAGCACCACTCCAGCAGCACTCTCTTGAGTTGGTTCTTCCATTTAATGTTTATGCATTATTATGGAATATTCTGCGCACTCGGAGAGTGCGCTTTGCTTTGATTTTTGTTTCTGTGGAACGAGACGAGACCAGCAGCTAACCAGCCAGCCAAGCTGCCGACCGTGGACGACGAGCGATGATGACAACCGCTAGGCAACTTGTTCGGAAATCTTTACTCAACAGTTAGGTTTCAACTCGGTTATGTGAATTGTGTGGTACGCTCCGCGCTCGCATCAACGACGACAAGTGAATTCGACTTCGGATTCCGGAATCGGCATAAACAGAATTTAGTATTTTATTCATCGAAGTCTATTTTTTTCGATACAAAAATAATTGTCTTGTTCTCGAATTCTGCATACAAATATGCAATTTTGAATTTAAAAAAAAAATAATAATAATTTGATACCTACAGTAAGTTAGACAAAATTACGCTTTGTCGGATTTCAATTCCATCAATCAGATCAGTCTGGTCGTTAATTGGGGAAGTCACGTGCATCTGTGTTTAGTGTTTCTGTGGAAGTTTCGCCAATAATTCGTAACCGGAATACGAAATTATTACCAAAAGGGGAAATCAGTGTTAATAAATAAAAATAATCACCGTTAACCGAAGTGAAACAATAAAAATGGTTGCTCGCAGCAACAAAAAAGCAGTCATTGAAGGCGGGAGTCATTGTTATTTTGAATTTGTCGAAGCAATCAAATGGTGCAGTGCCGTGCAGAGAGCGAAAAAAAAATTATAAAAAGTGCTGACAGCGATTTGAAGTGATTACCTATCCGTGTTGTTCTCTCCTTCCTCGCTCCACCCGTTCTCCACCAATTTTCGACAGCGGTTTGGGTGTTGTTTTGTCTATTGGTTGAGGACGTAAACAAAGTGGAGCTAGCGTGTAAACAGTCTCATTATACCTACATAGTACCGCGGCTGGATTACGCGCTCCCTGTTCCCTTCGCAGTGTAGTCTTCCTTTTCGGAGCCACGGATTGGATTAATTTTTTCCCATTAATCGTTTTACTTGAAGTTTTGTGGATTGTGATGCTCAACCATCTCTGTTTCATTGCACATCATCATCATCATCATTTAATTTTGTTTTTATATTTTTTGTTTTGTGTTCACCATGGCTTTCTATCTCTCTGGGGGCTGAAAGGTCATTACCACTTGGTTGAGTTGAAGCTCGTCGTGCATCCACATGGCATGCAGATTATTTTTTTTATCGAGGAAGTAGGAAGGCATACCTAGCAGCTCCAGACCTAACCAACCAACCAACCTCTGGGCTATTTTTATCGCCCTGTCTGCCTCACTGAACAAGCGGATTTATGAATTGATTATCTTCATTTCTTGAAGTCGAAGACGTCAGAAAGATAGTTACTATTGAACTTTGCTTTCTGGTAAACTTTAAATATTATTCGGCTGATTATTACGGTTTTAACGATAATGAGTTGCTTTTTTGAGCTATTAGCCATTGTTTATAGGAAGCGTGAAATTTCTTATTGCTTAGAAGAATTCGAATTCGTACCTACCTAGTTATCTCAAATTTAAATTGACTTTTTGTAGTTAAGTACATAGTACCTAAATGTGGAGCTGTAGGTTTCTAGATCTACAACTTTTACTTGACCTTCAATCAGAAAAACTACCTTATTTATAAAAGCTTTTGTTTCCTTAACATACCCATAATAAAGATAGGTAGGTAGGTAGTCATATAAATTTATCTTTTTACTTATACAAACATACATAGGTATGACTTCAAGGTTCGTTATGTTCTTCGGTCGTTAAAATTTAATAAGCGTTTAGTTCCCCTAGTAGCTGTTATACCTACAGCTCGCCATTATATTTTTACATTTTTATTCGATATTTGTAAAGGTTTATATCTATTGGACAGCATTTTGAAAAGAAAGAAACAGAACAATTCACAGCGAAATTTGAATACTTTAGTAATTCGTACATAACCTTAATAAACGGACAAAATTAAAAACTAAAATTAAAATCAAGTAGTACCAAAAATAAGTAAATATCTGTGGCAAAATACGAGGTGCACACTTAAAGACTATTCACATGAGAGCGACCAACGACCAACGAATAAAAAAAACAAATGGGATTTAAAACAGATATAAGCCTAAATTCTTCACAAAAACTTTACAAAAGGATAGCAATCTAGTTTAATTTAATGTTAGTTTATTAAAATTTGCGTTGTAATTCCTAAAATGAGAGAAATTTGAGAAAATAAATTGGTCGTCGCGAATTGCAATATGATTGCTACGACCAACCTATTTTCTCAAATTTCTCTCATTTTAGCAATTACAGCTCAAATTTTAATATTATTAACATTAAATTAAACTAGATTGCTACCCTTTTGTAAAGTTTTTGTGAAGAATTTAGGCTTATATCTGTTTTAAATCCCATTTGTTTGTTTATTCGTTGGTCGTTGGTCGCTCTCATGTGAATAGTCCTTTAATCTCGGTTAAAAACTACGTAGTGAATGTTGAGCTAAAAGTAACGAAGTTGACTCCATTCAATATACTCGTAAAATGTTTAAAATAAACAAGTAAGAATGTAACGTTAGTTAATTGAAAAACTTATGTATTTATGTTAAGGGAAAAATCAGGCTATAATTCGCATTTTCCAAGATTGTTTATTTTTGGCGAATAACGTGCTTAAATGAAAATACACTTTATTAATGTAACACATTTCTCATTTAATATTTAACAATCTTCTTGGTTAACAAATAGATGTTTTGTTTTAATTGAATGAGTGTTAAAAAAAATAACCAGATTTATAAAATCTTACAGTAATTGGGTTAACATTTTTAAAACTAAATAATTTTCTCGTTTGACTTAACCGAATTGTTATATTCAATATAAAACATTTAGTTGGTTATTTTAACTGATTTAAGAATGTTTAAACTGCGCACAAATTTGGTTAATACAATCAATCAGACATACATACATACATATGTACATACATATATGCTTAATTACCTAAATGAGTTGACTTGTGTAAATTTAACCGAGTAAATTTTTCAGAAAGTATGTTTGCAGAGTCACTTATTTAAGGTTACAAAACTTTTACTTAGTTTTTGACGGATCATTTTTCTTTGTATAAGCTTTGTATATATAACCTATAGAATTATCATGGGGCGTGATTTTGTATTGCGAGCTCTAGCCTGGTGGTGGCGCTGAAATTAGCTCTAGATTTTACAGTGGAGAGTAGGATAAGATACAAAACAAGTACAGTAAAAAAGAGAATATTTTATTATTAAATTTAGCAAAGACAAATATAGCAAGTACAGTCCCTAAACTTAAGATGTTGCCAGTCTTTCGTCTTCTTGATAGTAAAGGGTGGTTAAATTTTAAAGGCCGATGTGGATTTTGAATAAAACACAAATTATTAAGGAAATTATTGTCATTACTTTTTTTATTATGATAATATTGGTATGGTTCAATTAAGTATGATCACATGATCTTGGCGGCCAATTGACATCGCCACCACGTGAGATAACACGGCCATTGAATTTGTCGCGCAAAAGAGCCATTGTTTCGTTAGCTGTGTGGCAAGCGGCACCGTCCTGTTGAAACCGCATGTCTTCCACATCCATATTTTTCAATTCGGGCCATAAAAAGTTCGTTATCATCTCACGATAGGGAACACCATTCACAGTAACTGACTGACCGGCCTCATTTTGGAAAAAATACGGCCCTATGATGCATCCAGCCCATAAACCGCACCGAACAGTCACTCTTTGTGGGTGCATTTGTTTTTCGACAATCACTCTTGGATTATCATTCGCCCAAATGCGGCAATTCTGCTTATTGACGAATCCACTGAGGTGAAAATGTGCCTCATCACTGAAGATGATTTTCTTCGAAAATTGAGCATCCACTGTTGCCATTTCTTGCCACCATTCTGACCATTGACGACGCTTGAAATGATCAAGAGGCTTTAGTTCTTGAGTCAATTGCACCTTGTAAGCGTGTAAATTCAAGTCTTTATGCATAATGTTCATCAATGACGAGCGTGAGAGGTGCAATTGTTGGGCAGGACGACGAGTTGAGGTGGACGGCCCATCAGCCACACTATCGCGAACAGCAGCAATGTTTTCTGCAGTACGAGCTGAACGAGCATGCACTGGTGTTTCCACATCTCCTACAGATCCGGTTTGCTCAAATTTTTGCATGATTTTTCCGATTGTACGCACATTTGGACGAATAAATTGACCGAAAAAATCACGAAGTGCACGATATGCATTTTGATTTGAACGCCCATTTTCATAATAAGCCTGAATAACTTTAACGCGTTGCTCGATTGTGTATCTTTCCATGGTTCAAATTGAGTTAGTCTGAAATTGAGAAATGTCAAATGAAATGCAGAAAAAAACTTAACGTTTAGGTGTAGTTTACATTCAATATCGGCCCTGAAAATTTAACCACCCTTTACTATAGGTTTTATATACAAAGGTATAAGTAAATTTTACTTATCGTCTGTTAGTCGAGTTAAAGCACTTACACAAACTCTGTTTTTTAACTTTTAATTTGGCGTTTGCAACATTCAAAAGTGAATTACGAGTACATATATTAATATTTTAGAGAGCTTTAGATACGATTTTGAATCTTTTTTAATATTTCTCCTACTTACGATAGTTAAAAACTGTTTTTTTTTTTTGGTTTTAGTATATTGTAAAATCTCTTTACCTTAGAGCGTCCTTGACGTTTATCTAACAAAAAAATTCTGTTTTATTTTTTCAAAAATAAAACTATTTCATTGGCCTTTTGAAGCATGCCTAACATAAATAAATTTGGTGGTGCAACAGCTCGAAAAGAACCACAACCGTCCTAGTGACTGACAACTCTCGACCATTCTTGTGTGCTTGGTGTAACTAGGAATGGAGGGTACCTAAAATTTTTTATCGATTCCAAACGGTTAATAAGCAGCACATTTCAAGAAAAGAGATACAATGAGAGGATTTTTCAATGCCTCGCAAAGAAGCAGTATATCCCTAAAAAACTTTTTTTGAAGCGGCTGAGAATCGAACAAAAGACGTTCTGAATGATAACCTAACGCATTAACCATTATGTCAAGGGGTACTACTTTTGACATGCCTGCTGAACAATTCAAAAAACGTAACCTGGTGCTTTGAATGTACATATTTATGTCGTTACCGAACCGAAACAGTCTGAAAAATTCAACACGGTAAAAGATGCCAAACGCGTTCCCGAGGGTTTGAGAAATTGTGGGTAGGTTTCAAATTCATTTAAATAAAAAGCCAAAATCCGTTCCTAATTAACAAGTGTTGGAATGTTTTGGTTAGCAAGAAATTTTCAAAAAATGTTGCTTAGATTTCTTGAAGAAACATAAACTTTCAAATATTAAAGGCCACATTATCTTCTATTACATCATATCCCATCTTCCCAAACAACCCTCGCTTACTGTGTATCATTTTATGGGGTAACCACTGCCGCAGTTAAAAGTTTCAAACCCATTAATTAGTTTTTTTGATCTAAACTTTGACAATTTATGAAAAACCTTTCCTTATCTTATAGATTGGATAAAAATACAAAAATGAGACAAAAAACAAAACAAAGCTTTACCAGTTCACATTTTATTTAATTTGATGGAAACATACATAATTAGAATTGTTTATGAAAAATTTTTGAAAAACTTTTCGTCCATTTTAATTTAGCTAAATATGTTAAGTATTTTTCACTTAAGGAAATGCAACTCGAAAATAAAAAAGGAAATTTAGGGCGAACATGAATGACAGCGCAAAATCTCAAAATCTGGGTGTCTTTTTTTTTCTCAGTTTTCATGTTCATCCTTTAGTGACCTATTTTCATTCTGGAACCATTTCACCAACTTTACTGAGTATAGCAAACGATAGTGCAGAACTTTACAAGTTCTTTTTGTGAATTTTCTTCAGGTCGTTTTTCTTTTTCGTTTCGTATATTGCTTTACAATTTTTTTTGCTGACTTCAGTTCACCCCTTATGAGTTTTGTAAAGGGTGTTCTTTATTGACAAACATTCTTTTTGCCTAGGAATAATTAGTTTTAAACCTTAACAACGAGTCTAAACAGTGTACAATATTTTTAAATTCAGAATCCAACTGATTTTCTGGACTATTCGTAAATTAATTTATCGAAATAGCAAATCAATTAAAATTAATTGCGAATAGATTTAACCCAATCACAAGTTGAATTAACTCAAATCGATTTAAACTAAAAGCAAATCAATTTAAACTATTAACAATTAAAATTGATATACTAATAGTTTAAATTGATTTACGTTTGGGTTATTTCTACTCGTGATTGGTTTAAACCTATTTGTGTTTTCTTAAATTCATTTGTTATTTAAATAAATATGTTTCCATTCGCAAACATTTTTAACTAAATTATGTATGTATATAATTATATAATTAAATTATGTATGAATGTACATATTTAGTACTGAAGCAAAACCCAAATAAGTCAATTTTTATAAATTGTAAATCGGTGTTTTGATTTTATTTTATAAATAGATTTTTGGAAAAAGTAAGAATTTTTTGATTAATTGATGAAAAGTTCGATTTATACAAACATTGAAAAGAATTTCTTAAGGTATTAGTACGGTCTAGAAATCGCAAAAACGCATGATTTTTGGCAATTTTTTTCTCGAAAACTTTATAAGATAATAACATAATGTGTCAAGAGTACAAAAAAATTTGTTTGTCGAATTTTGGCCAAATTATAGAGGGCGTCAACGTCGACTCATCAAAAAACACATATTCCCATGGCGGACAGTTAATCTCTGGATCTACAGAACCGATTTTCAAAAACTTTGTTGCAAATAGATTGTTTTTATGTTTTCTAAGACAATTTACCACAATTTGACCAAAAAGTTATGAATAAAAAAAATGGCTGCCGAAAAATGGCCAAAAAAATTGCCAAACAAAAATTTTTTTTTTCAAAGCTCGAGATTTTTTTTTTGTTTTGACTTTTTAAACAAATTGTGGTAAATTATCTCATAACAAACCTTCCTTTAAATAACCCACTTTGGTTTTTTTGTTTCAGTCCAGCCAATCCTGAGATTAACTGTCCGCCATGGGACAATGTATTTTTTGATGAGTCGACGTTGGGCCTTCTATAATTCGGGGAAAATTCTCAAATTTAAAAAAAAAAATTTTTTGTACTCTTGACGCATGTATTCATTATTCAAAAAAAAAAATTATGTTATTACCTAATAAGGCTTCTGAGGAAAAAATTCCCAAAAATCGTGCGTTTTTTGGCGTTCTAGACCGTACTAGTACCTTAAGCAAAAGTGACAGATCAAGTGGGAGTGCGGTTATAGTACCCTCTGCTTATGTTAATTCTAGTAGTCTTATTTGTTATATTTGTACGCATTATTACTTATTTGAAATAAGTTTTTTGAAGAATAATTTTTGGCGTAATGGTGGATTAAAGTATTACGCCGGAGACCATGGTTCAAATCTGAGTTCAGCCGATTTCAACTAAATATATATTTTTTCAGGTGTAAACTCCCTCTTGCTAGGAAGTAAGAAATCTTTTAAGACTATATCTTGTCATGATGAAGCATCACTCAAGGATCAAAGATCAAGGTCATCTCCATAGCTAGAGACAATCAAAATTCATACATTCATGATGGAGAAAGATATTCTGCTCCCTTTCTCTTCCCCAGCAATGATTCCATTTTTTGTGGATTTTGTCACCTAAAAAAAGACACCCTTTGCACCCTAAGACGTTAACTATTAAATAATGATCCCAGTATTTATCTTCCCCTAGGAATCGTGTGACTATACTGAATGGACTTGAGGGTGGTTATTTGTGTTTTTATTTCTGTATCGATTACCTTAAAAATCAACTTGTTGCTGATTGAATTTAGGAACTGATAAAAATACCTAACCTCAAAAGTTCCACACAAATAACAAAACTAAGTACCAACCTAAATGTAACTTGTCGTGACCATAAAAATCTCTTACATGAAGGCTGAATTCATATAGAAATTATTTTGAATTCTTTTTTAAATCTCCACTCCCCATTCGCACTGAATTATTTAGAAACAAAAAAATTTCTTTTTTCATTTTCCTCTTAAAAAATTCCCAGCACGTACTGTTTCGGGTAAGTTTAGTACTCGTATATCTACCTACCAAAAATGTGTGTTTGGAAATATGTTTGTACGATCACGGGGACCTACAACTCTTCCACATTTGGACAGCAGCCATAAACTCATTAGAAGCAAATTGAATATCGTTTCGGAATACATTTCACTTTTTATTTTCTTGCAACTTTTTCCAAATTGGCTTCTAATTGCACGTAATGAAAAAATGTATAGACATCAACAATGGAAAGTAATGATATTTTTCTCTGCTTTTGTTTTTGTTAAATTTATTTGCTTTGAAAACTGAATTTTAATACATCTGCATAAATGTATTTAAAGAAAATGAGGAATATTTTTGTTTTCGCAAAATCTACTGCTTCGAGTCTTAAAACAACACTTACCACACGAATGGTGTTAACTTTTGTTTATTTGACTTGGAATTTGTTTGTGCTATTTGCGTTCGTTTAATCTACATACATTATGTTAACAACATGGGGTATTGTGAGAGGTACATAGTGTGCCTGAATGATATTTATCAAGAGAAAGAAGGCAAATGAATAACTGACCGGTTAAAGAGCCGATCAATTTATATAACATTCGAAAATTTATTTAATCAAATAGAAAGTCAACGTAACCTTACTGCAAATAAATTAAACCGAAACACAAATAGATTTAACCCAGAAGAAAATCGATTTAAATCAGTAAAAATTCAACTTAAAATAAAAGAAAATCAATTTAAACTATTATAATAAATTTAAAATGTAATGGTTTAAAATTTAAACTGGTAGGTAATGGTTTTGATTTGATGATGTTTTGTGTTTGGGTTAAATCTATCTTAGTTAAATGTATTTGTGTTTAGGTTATTCATTAATTAAATAAATTTTTTAAAAAAATATCTATAACATTGTTTGTTCCACTTTTGGATAAGCCGTCAAGGTTTGTGTATTGGCACACAATCCTACAATATTACGCAATAAATTTGGGCTTCTCATAGTTTGCGTCCAAAATTTCCTTTGTTATCATTTTCTGAGTCTAAAAAACACTCACTTTAAGAACGAAGTATAGCATGAATGTGGGAGAAAGCGTAATTTTTTTTACAAGCGTCGGAAAATATTGACGTGTAAAACTCATACATTTTTGTAATTTTTTCTTGCACTTTTTTAGCGAATGAGAACAACATGTTTGTTACAGCAGATTCGTATTTGATCCGGGCACAAGACAATTCGGAATAAAAAAGATTTTGAAAAAGCTATCACTGTAGGAAATCATTTGAAAGGACATCAGCTAGTGCAGTTTTTTCACTATCCCTTTTAAAAAAAATTAGTTTTGTCGATGATATCGGTCCTTATAATTTTAACTTGCTTTTTTTTTGAATTTAACGTGTCAATTGATGTCGCCATTTTCGAAAACCTAAATTTGGTCAGGACGATAGCATATCCTGCTTACACAAAATCTGTTTGATCAACGTCAATCAATTTTCTTGCAAACGCATTTGACTCTTTTACTGCAGAGTGATATTATCGAGCATTTGACTTTAGCAAACTGCATCTTCGAAAATAATGCTTTTGCATACTAATTTTGTTTTGGGTTTTCAAACAGTTGACTTTCGCATTTAAGAACACCTTCCTTGCAATTACATTTTTGACTATTTCGGAACAACAGAATGGAAAACTGAATTTCATTCAACTGGTGATAACCTCTACTATTAAAATTTCAATCGACTTCAGTTCAATGCAAACCTAAGCTCTTCTTTCGACTATTTTATGGAACTATAAATAGGTCTTTGGGGGCAATTTTCGATCTGTGTATTTTTGAAGTGATACATTTTATCACGCCTAAACGTTTATTCCGATTATCGATGAGTGAAAAAGTGAAATAAAACGTAAAAATCATTTCTTGAAGACAATTTTTGTAGCACAACCTAATCATTCTGTAAGGACAAGAAATAGTTATGAAAAGCAAAACTTCGGAGCAGAAGCTTTGTAGTACAAACAAAATATCGTGGGTGTACAAGCAGAAGGCACTAAATCAATTTTTTAGGATTTTTACATTTTAATGCAAAGTGATCAGGAATGCTGATATCTTTGTACTCCAATCACCACCTAAGTGATTATTTATCGTTAAACATGAATTATTTTAGGTTATGTTTTAAACTAAATCAGTTAAAAAATTTTAAATACTGCTAAAAGGCACTAAGTTGACTTAGTGCCTTTTGGCTGTCATAGAAAAAGTTACAATATGCTATAATAATACAGCAAGAAGTGACTTAGTGCGTTTCAGCTGTCATCAAAACCAGGAATCCTTCAGTTCAAAAACAATTTCGCGGACAATTTTAGAACAACGAACGTAATAAAAACTTTACAAAGAGGAAGAAACGCTGTTCAAAAGTATGTTTCTCTAAGTGCAGCCAAAAAAAAAAGACTTAATAGAAATGTGTCAAAAAGGAGTGGTTTCTGAAGTTTTCCATTCTTGGTTTGAATCTTTGCCCTCACAATCAAATTCCAAAAACAAGTTGCCAGAACCTTACACATCAGAAGAAAGCGATGGTGATGAATAGTTCCAACCTTTTCACTTATTTTTTTGTTAAATTATCCTTAATTTTTATAACTGACCATATCATATCATTTAACTGTATATAATATTCCTACTTGCTCTTAAAATATAAATAAAACTTTTAAATATAACATTAAGAAAAATTTGTTTTTTAATTTGTATTTTTAGTTATAATTACATAATTGCATTATCTTTTCTGCTAAACAGCACTAAGTCGGCATATTTTGTAGTTCTAATGCAATATTTTCGAATTGGTTTGGCAAAAACTAAAATTTTTGATTAAAAACTTAAGTCATAATATCAATAGAGCTTTTCACGTAATCAGATTTAAAATTAAAATCGGTATTGAATTTTCACGACTAAACAAACATTAAATATCAATTTACTCAAAACTATGTTTTTTGACTTATTGCCTTCTGCTTGTACACCCACGATATATCTTCTGAAATATTTGGGAGAAAAACCGGGATCAATCATCCTCAAGAAAGAAATCAATTATGTATGGGACCAATTCTTCCTCAAAGCAATTCTATGATTTGGTAAATGTTATTGGCGCAAAATTTTAAAGAGTTCTCGTTTAAGCAATAAAACCGGCTTTACTTAACGGAGTCGTTTAGCTTGGAGACTTTGTCTAACTTTTTCATAATTTTAATCACGTTAGACAACTCTTCTAACTAATGTGGGCTTTACAACAGAACCTAAGCGAATTTGCGTTGAACAACCCTTAATTTGATAGATACAAAAACACAAAAAAAGTAGAAATCAAGAGTTCTTTTCTGTACTCTGTCCAACAAAAATTGTCAGTACAGGGAAGATAGGACGTTTGTCTCTCATTCTGGTTGCATTGCCATGCATAAGTGTGTCGCCTTTTAAAGCTCTCACAGGGATTCCGTAGTTTAAATTATAAATCGACGCAAATGAAAGTAAAAAACTCGTAGGGCTACCGTCTGCCGATTCAAAACGACTGAAAACAATATGCAATTTACCTTTTCCCACAACACCAAGCGGTAAGATAATAGGCGCGTTTTTTTTTTTAAGTTGAAAAGCAATACGACAACATTCAACATACTCATCTTCTTAAAATGTGTTCTCAAAAGCTTCAAATCCCAAAAGCTCCTTAATAAAAACCACTGAAAAAGCTCTTTGCTTGCAATTGAGAATGATAATAGTAACTCTGTTTTGATGTAGATAAAGAGCGCACGATCGTATTGAGTGACACTTGACACTCTTGTCTTGATCTTGACATTGACAGTATCTCATCAGCAGTGGGATACGACAGTCGTGTTGGGGTGTACAACTTTTTGCAAAGAATTACAACAACAATTCCTTAAGAAAAGTCAGTGGCTTGCTCTTTTTTTAGTGGCATTTTTCCTAACGCATTGTAGTGAGGGTGCATCAGGCGCCACTGCTTTAGAAAAAGCTCTCCCATAAGGCCTGTACTGATAATTTTTGTTGGACAGAGTATAGTAACCAGCGCTTAAAGTAGTTTAGTCCTTCTGTTTTATTTTTGATGTGATCTTTCCATATTGGCTTTGCATCTAAAGTCATTCCAAGGTGTTTGACATTACTTGGCATAAGATACTGCTTTATCGTTGATGAACATTGTGAACACTATTTGGCTTTTTGTTTATAAGGCTTGTATGCGTTTGATACGCTACTGATACGTCTTATCTCTAACTTAATCCATTACATTTTTAAAGTTTTCTGTAGCCTATACTCTGTCCAACAAAAATATGCAGTGTGGGCAAGATAGGACGTTTGCTTCGCATTCTGGCTACAGTGAATTGCATAAATCTGTCCTTCATTAAAGCTCTCACAGGGTTATCGTAGTGTTGATTTTAAATGGACCCTGTTTTAAAGCTTTAAAATCAAAAGCACCTCAACAGAAACCCAAGGAAAAAAAACTGAACAAGTTACGAAATGAACAAGGGTAACTCTGAACGCACATCAATATTTAATGGGGGTTGAAATTGAATAGCATCAACAGCCATAGACCACAGCAATTCAGTGCACACTCAGATGTGCAGTCAATAGGACGTCGGGCCTGCGTCAGATGCAATCGAACATTTTTTTTATGGAGGAGTTCTTTCAATTTAGTAGTAGCAAAAATATAGCACGCTACTGATTTTTAGAAAGCTCTCCCATAAGACGTGTACTGCATATTTTTGTTGGATGAAGTATAATAACAGATTTATTACGAGTAGGTACCAATATTGCTTTTTACTGTAATATTCCTAGTTCCTGAAACCCTTCCTTGTGGTACACCGTTTTTAAGTACCCAGAAATTTTGGTGACAGTGTGCATGACAACAAAAAAAGGGCAAAGAAGAGAGTTTTTTGTTTGTAATTGACTCATCTGATGCCTTGTCAAATTTGGTTTTTCGTCACTTGCGAAAGACAAAGTGATAACTATGATAAAACCAAAACAGCACAGAAATTAAAATAGTGCACTCTAAAAAATACCGGTTTAAAAATGAGTCATATTATCAATTACTATAATTATTACTACTTTTTTGAAAACTGTAACCAAGTAAACCCCAGGTAAAAATTCTATAGATCAGCCTTTTCGATAGGAATAGCAAAACCCCAGATTTAAGATTCTTCTTTTTCCAAAACTCTTCATTTAAGCAGAAACACAAAATTGTTCCGAACATTTATCTTGTATAAAAATAAAATTCTTTCAAAATATCGCCGTTAAAATCATTTCATAATACAAATAAATACCGAAGATGTTTTTGTTTTTTTTTTTTTTTTTTCAAACAGCGCGCTTCATAAAATTAACATACATTATTTCTGATACAGCCGAATTTGATAGGCCATAAGTTCAGTGTGTTAATACATCTTCCAAAACTTCTCAACCATTAACGATTTACCCCAGAGAGCGGAACGAATTGATGAATATAAACAAAAAGAAATAAAATCTATTTTCAGAGTCGAAGTCGAAAATTATTATATCTACCAACCGTATGATGTGACCTTCTCAAAAAAAAAAAAAAAAAAAAAAAAGTGACAAAATAAAATCTCAAACTTGATGATAATTTGTAGCCCAATTATCAAGAGGCAAATAAAATTCAAGAAAAAAAAATCTAACTAGGTTATTACACCGAGTAAATTAATAAATAACATAAAACCCAAAACAAACATTTGAAAATAAAGTGAAAATGTTAAAGATACAAATGCTGGAGCAGATTGTTACCCGCGATAATGTGGATAGCGATGACAAGGATAATGCCAGCAATAAATCAACATCATCTTCACCTTTACACCAACACCAGCATCAGCAGCAGCACCCGGCTGTTCAGCGTCAAGCATCCGGAAGTATAAAATCCGCAAGCCAAGGATCATCTCCTGCCGGGTATGTGTGTCTCTGTCTATCTTTTAATTAAAGTGGTTTTCTTTTTTATATTTGATATAAACTTAATTATTGCACACGTACGAGTGTGAGGATGAAGATACTTACAAAACTTTGATTGATGAGTTTTGTGAGTTGTGTTCAGTGTTCAGGGGAAATGGATGACCGCATAGAGGAGAAAAGTTTTCCTTTTTGCGAAAGAATTTGTCATGTTTTTCTTTTTGTGGAACTGAAAGTGCATGTTATACGTAATTAGCGACTAGCAAATAGCAAGTCTTATTGTGCAATGGTTGCCACCTGGCGGATTTGTTTTGTTTAAACATTTTTCAAATATGTGGTATTTTTGTCATTAATCTACTCTTGTTTATTTATTTATTTATAACATAGCTAAATATTTCCGGATAGATTTTGGTGGCATGTGGAGGCCATGTTGTTTTGGTGACATTTGTAAGATTTGTTGTATATCATTCAGACCACAAGGTCCAAATGATAAAACTTTATTGTCAAAATGAGGGTTCGTTAGTGCAAACGTTGAACGTATTGCGCCCAATTTACGGTGGAAGTCTCTTGAACGTTTGGTGGCCAAATTCGAAACGACCGGGCAGGTAATCAGCCAACCAGTGTTGGCAACGTAAGTTACTCCGAGTAAGTTACCCATATAGTTACGCGTAACTATTTGTAATTAGTTACGTCTCATTTTCCGCGTAACTAATGTAACTTATGTAACTAATGTAACTAATATAGCTAAATTACTTATTGGCTCGACATTTAAAAAATAAACAATAACATTTAAAATTATACAAAAACTTTTATTCAATTAAAAAAATAACAAATAATAAATAAGGAAAGATTATAAGGAATTCAGAGAATAAATGTATGTAACCCAAACACATACAGGTATTAAATTAGTTGAACTCGTCAAAGTCTTCAAAAGATAGATTAATGTCTTCCATTCTTAAAGTTCCATAAAGAAACATTAATTTTTTGGAACGTTCGAAAGACAGCCGATTCCTCAAAGGGGTGTGAATCAATGACCATTTCGAAAAAGTACGTTCAATTTCTGCGGACGATGCGGGAATTTTAAGCAATTTTACTGCAAGCTTTGAAAGATTGGGTGCATAGAAGTCGGCTGTCTTCCAAAACAAAATTTGATTTTCAATTTTTTTTATAAAGTTTTAAAAACTCCGTCTTTGGATTTAAAAAGATCCCATTCGTTGAGACCATCAGAATTCAAAATTTTTAGAAGAAAATTATTAATTTGAAAAAGATAGCTGTTCTCTAATTTATCATTAGTGTAAAAAGGATGTAAATAATAAGATGTTAGAGCATAAACATTGAGGGAATTATTAAGACGAGATTTGTAGAGATTTTCGAACTGTTCTGGAACTTTTAGTTCGAACCAAAACTTGACAGCGTCAGCCAATGAAGTCGTTGACTGTTGGCAATTATTTATTAATTGACAAATTGGATCGAACAACTCAATTTTTTTTTTACATTCTCAGTAAATTCTTCGTCAAATAACAATTTGAGCACTTCTGGTTTCATTTTATTAAATTCGGCTGCGACCATTTTCATTGAAATCAAATTATTAATGAGGCATACGTAGGAATCTCTGTATGAACACCATCGAGTTTCACACGGTAGCTTTATTTTGGTTCCTTTTTTATTGATTATCGCCTGTTCAAGATCTGGTTGCTTAAATTGTTTTAAAATTGTGGTGACTTTGTCATTCAGTTTAACGTTACAAGTTGAGTGCCATACGACATGCTTCAAATTTTTTCCCATTTTCCCGGTTCAGAAATCTTGTCAATAAAGCTGTCCAGTTTTATTGCCTTGTTTTCCTGTCGCGATCTTTTAAGCAACTTTGAATAACGATTTGGATGTTTTGGGGACGATTGTATGCACGATGAAGTTGATGGTAAAGATGAGGTTGACGGAAGAGACCATGTTGAAGCAGACACTTCTTCTGATGAACCCAATTCCTTTGAAGTTGACGGTATAGAAGAGGAAGTTGAGGGCAGAGTCCAAGTGGAAACTGAAACTTCTCCAGATGCTTGATTGTCTGCTGACTCTGAGACCATGCTGGCTTCAATTGAAAGAACTTCTTTTGTTGAATCGTTGACCAGGATAGATTGTGGAACTGTCGTGAATACGACTCCATCTTCATCACACAATTGGATCTAAACGCATACACATTTCACACTTTGACGTTCTCACAAGTATAAACAAAACATATGTGATGCATATTGTGGTTTTACTTACCGATTCATCTCCTTCAATTAAAATATAAGTTTCTTCATCATTGCGCTCGGATTTCATTAGAGGCATTTTACAAGTATTCCTGAAGATCACAATAGATGCATTCATTATTGACATATTATATTCCTTTTGTTAATGAAAAACCTACCTATGTGCTTTTAATCGTTGCAGAGCAGTGTTTTGCAATTTTTTGTTACAAATTTTGCATAAAACCACCAATCTTGAGGTTTCAGGGCATCTTTTTGGTATAAATCCGAGATCCTCATACGAATTGGAAACTGGCCTTCCAGATTGACGGTTTGTTTTTGTTTTTGACTGCGACATTGTAACTTTATAACTTTTAAATCAAAACTTTTTAAACTTTTAAATCAGAACTTATAAAATGTGACTTTTTGCTTCGAATTTTATTTTGATGTGAAGATTTTTCTAGAGAAATGTCAAAAACATAGATTAATTACATTAGTTACATTAGTTACGTAACTAATTCAATTAGTTACATTAGTTACGTTAGTTACATTAGTTACGCGTAACTAATTAAAATTTGTAAAACTCGCGTAACTTACCAACACTGCAGCCAACATTCGTACATCAAGGAAATGATAGACCGCGTCATAATCATATCTGTGGTTACATCAGCGGAACCCGAGGCAGTCGGTTCCTCGTCGTGCCCGTTGGTCATTATATTTAGTTTATAGGTATTTCTTTAATAATTTTACAGCCACAAGCTTCCAAAACATTTTTTCTTTTTTGCTTACGAAGTTTTATAGCTTAATGCTAACTGGTCTTTTAAAACTTTGCCAAACAGTAATCTTCTTTCTACTTCCAAACTTTTTGTTTTTGTTTGATGTTAGATTCAAGAGATTTTGTTCTGCGGCTAGACATTATTACTAAAACGATTTTATTGAATGTCAAAAATTCAAGAAGGAATTTATCAATGCCATATTGAAAAAAAAAACACAGTGACGCTACGGAAATAATGAAAATTAATGTTTTTCAACTTTTTGTACACGAAAAAAAGAATGCTCTTTTTTCAAATCTGGCAACAATATCTGTGCAACATATTAGCACAAAACTATTATAAAATAATCATTTTTTGCTATCAATTGACCAAATAATACTTACTTAAGGAGATGACGCAATTGATGAAACAACTGACGAATACAACCGCTCACTTGAAAATTAAACACGATACTGATTTTGTATCCATTTTTTTAAAACATATTTTAAAGAAGACTTTGTTGATTTTCTTTATTTAGTTTATAAGCTGTCGGCCGTTAATTTGAATTTAAATACTTGAAAACATTTAAAACTCTGAAGTTGAGATGCTAGAAACATTTCTAACGTTTTTGTTGAACATGTTTAATTTTGTTGTTAATTTATTAGGTAATATGTACATTATATCATTACATAGTTTAAAATTAATTATGAGTTTTAAAGCATTAGCTTAGCCGTCAGCTCGAGTGGCAATTATTATTTGAAATAATATATAAACGAAAAAAATTAACAAATTTCTGTATTTATTTTCGGATTCTCGTGCTTCGATGATAAGGCTGTTGCGATTATTATCTTCATTTATTTGAATAAAAGTGTAAAGTTGTTCCTTTAACAAAGCTAAGTTACTGAAGTTCCATTGCAAATCCAAACTGTTAAAACAAGCAATATTCTGTCATTTCATCATCCATCAGTCCTGGTTTCTTCCTTCATAAAGTATTTTTTTCGTTAGTCGAGTATCTAGATTGTCAGCGATTTTTAATATATAGTCTACTTGTAGCTTGAGAGTAAAGGTCAAAATTTTGGTTAGACCAGTTTCCAAATATACTGCATAGTTTGGAGTATTTCTCGGCAGATTAAAAAGTTTTTTTCAGAAAGTTTCTTTGAACTTTTTCAACCTCTTCGAACTCATTGGTTCCCCATACTTGAGCCGCGTAGCAAAGTGTTGATTTCACAACACTATCACATATTTTGTATTTAGTTGAAAGAGCGGCACTTTCGTTTCTAAATATTTTCCGCCATTTAATGTTGACCAAACTTTGTGATGTTTTTGATTTTCCTTGAAAATGCTTCTTGAAATCCAGGGTCGAATTTATTTTCAGTACCAAGTACCTGTATTCTTTAGCAACCTCAATTCTGCTGCCATTTAAGAACCAATTATACATTGTTCCTCCTCGGTAAGTATGAGCGAAGACCATAATTTTTGATTTTTCAATATTTATGGTAAAGCCCCATGTTTCACATATAAAAGGACGTTAACATTGGTATCAGCAATTAGGATTCTACCGGATATACAAGTAACTATGTCGTTCGCAAATAACGAAAATAATAAGGCACTCAACAGACTGCCTTGTTTAACTCCAGAGTCAGTATCAAACCATTGTGAGATAGCGGATCCATCCCACACTGCTGCTTTCGTATCTGAATACATATCCTTCAAAACGTCGATGAATTTGGATGAAAGACCCAGTTGAGACAGCTTATACATCAATGCATTACGATTCACCATATCAAAAGCCGCCTTGAAATCTACAAAAAATGATTAGACCTTTTTTTTCTGGCTTGGAATGCTTATTGAGGTTAGGCAAAATATTTGGTCAACTGTTGAGTAATTTCTCCTGAACCCAGCTTGGAGTTTCGTTAGAATGTTGTTCTCCTCTACCCATCTTTCAAGTCTGTTCACAAGAACATCACAGAATAGTTTGGCAACTGTGTTCATAAAAGATATTCCACGATAGTTTTCAGTATTGTTAGGGCCGCCTTTTTTATTGATGGGAAATATAACAGATTTCTTAAATGAAGTTGGAACAATAGCTGTTGTTAAAATGGTATTAAAGAGTTTCTTTTGTTATTTTTGTAACCATTTTTGATCGGAGCCACCAAAAGGAGCTTTTAGTGGAGAATCACCCAACTACAAAACCGTCATTGGTCTGTATTTTTTTTCGAAAACGACGATGGTGAGGTGGTTACCGCCAATCGTGATACCACGATTTCTTGAATTGTGCTGAACAATGCCAGACTATTTTTGTTAGCCTTGTATATGATTCATTTTAATTATTATGATAAATATCCATTACAGGGCGCTTTCTAGCTAAAAAATATAATTTGGAGTACATACTTATTGACAGAGAGAAGATTTTTCGAAAAAAAGAACGAAATATTGAAACATTTTGTCTACTACATCAAATTTGTAATTCCCCAAAACTTGTGCTCCGTAAAGTAAAATCGATTACGACCCTGCATTTTTAACTTGAAGCAATATGCTTATTACACAAAATTCATTGCCAATTTGAACATATATGTATAGCTTTTCTAGCCTTTTGAAACTTCGATTTTAAATGTTTTTCCATATCAGGAATATAAGTTGGCTCCATGTTCAAGTAGGTGTATTCTTTTACTACTTCCAGGTCTCTTTTATAAAATGTCCATTGTTCTTCTCTTGAAGTTTTTCCACTTCCATTTTGAAAAATCATAACTTTTTACTTGTCTATGTTAACTTCCAAACTCCATATGTTACAATAATCTGCTAGCCTTTTTATCATCAACTAAAGTGAAGTTTCAGGCTATGCCAATATGGCAATGTCGTCTGCTGATAACTTTGATTGTTGTGGAACCGATCTTACCTCCACACGGTTACCGCTGTAACAGGTCGTCGATTGCATCCCTGTTGAAGTCCACGGTTCATTTCCAATTTTTCGGATTTTTTCTTCCCGTCGTCGTACACTCTTGCAATTGATTGTTGGTAAAGATTTTCCAAAGCTTTGAAAAACTTTAAGTTAGAATAAATTCAAGCTGAACCAATGTGGCAACCATATTTCATACGTTCTATAACATCGCACAATGATCAATGGAAAGTGAAGTAGCGCAAGAAAAAGAGTATATATGTACATTGTACATACCTTGGTGCCGAGTCTGAAGACGAGAAGAAGAAGAAGAAAAAAAAAATACTTAATTACACATCCACTGTACGGACAGACGAAGTTTATATCGGCAGCCATTAAATGGAAAGTGCTCGAGGGGAAATATTTATGACGACCACTTGTGTTTTCTCTATCAACTATTATAGGTGCAGTTGGATTCTTAATTACCGACTTTGAAACGAAAGTGATTTGTTTTGTATTATCGATCGATGAAGAAAAACTAAAGCAAAACGGGATCCAGGCCAAAGTTGAAGCCCAACTAATAAACTATTACAAAATCAATTAAATATTAGAATGACTAAGTCGGTAACATAATGTATATTTATTGATGGCATACATAATAATATTTTCCTTTTGTCAAGTTCAAAGTTATTCTAGATTGGGAAGAGGTCAGAAAATCCAAACATTTACAACACATTTATTGTTTCTCTTTTTCCCTTGTGTGTTTTGTTATTTATTTATTCATAATATTGAAATAATTTATTCAAAAGACATCACTGTTAACTGCCACTGGGTTAAATCAGGGGACATTACTCCGCCTGTTTACCGAAATGTAGGGCAGATAGATATTCTATCAACCAGATTTTTTTTTTCTTTTGCTATATCTTTTTCTGGGCGCCATTTGAGATATATGAGAAGTGGTGGCACATGGGATTATGAATTGAGAACACTGGAGGAAAAAATCAATATTGATGTTTTTTTTTGTTGAAAAAGTTATAATTTTAAATGTGTTCTTTTTATTAAATCGTTAATTGAACCATTTATATGGTAATTTGCTTGAATCGGTGGGTAATTTAATTTTCTTCTTTTAAACATTCTGAAATAACGGTTTGAGAAGTTTTTAACAAGCTTAAGACCATTAGTAAAGGAATTGCTCATCTATTGTGTAAAAGTTATGCAAGTTTTTTTTCATTTCAAATGTGTGTTTTACTAAACATGTTGGTTCTTATACATCATACTCCAACTTGGATAGGGTAAATTGGGGGAAAATGGTGGAATAGGATGTATCAACTAATAATTTTTCATTTATATCATTTCACACCAAGATGATGTGATTTCTGTACGTTGGAAACTCCGGGGTAGCTCTTTTGCTATGGATTTTAAATATTTAGGCCAGGCGCGCACATTGAATTTTTAGTTTCGCAACTGTTTGGTTGCTAAAATGAAACATATGGGCTTATATAGGACACCGCGCACTTAAGGCAACTCAACAAAGTTTGTGTTTTGACACAAATTAAACGATTGCCTTTGCAACAATTGAGCTGTTTTCTATAAGCGCAAGAGAGAAAAGAGTGTGAGCGTGAGTAAAGAGTTGCCAGTGCGCGGTTCTCTTTCAACTGGTGATTAAACTATTTGATTTCGATCACAGTTGCGAGTGCGCGACTAGCCTTAGGGTTTTTGGTTTTAATAAAACCGATGACTTATAACGTAATAAGTTATTCTTAAAAAAAAAACCTAAGTAGGTACATTTGATCAAGAAATTGTGTCCCACGTTAGGCGCCATTTTATTGCAAGGCAAGAGGAAGCTAGGTAGGGAAGTAGAAACCGCGGAGTTGCAAAGGTGCAAAAAGGCACTTCCCCTATTTTTTGGTCCCTTCTGATGGGATACAATATGATGTCTTTTCTCAAATATGTACTTAATTGCTGCTCAATTCATAAATATCTAGTGAAATATTGTTCAATTCTTTATTTAAATTCAAAACGTAAATATTTCTTTGTTTTTCTGAAGCAGAATATGATTTACTTGACGAAAGATTTTCAGGGGTGCTGATTCAAGTATGTAGTTGATGACATAGAAAAATCAATGGATGAAGACAAAGTAACATTTTTGGTTCTTCTCGATTTCGTGTCACAGTTGGGTAGTAAACTTTAAACTCTGTTCGGTTTCTTCAATTCAGCTTTAACCCTTAATTCAATTAAAAGCTGAAATGACCTCAACTCTAAAGTACGTTTCGCCCAGGTAGATACGACAGTTCGCTCATTAGTTAGATGCTGTCGAACCCTTCTAAGACGAAATTATTGGTCGATGTTTACCAATGCTTATAAAATTTACAGCATTGTTAGACTGTGACTTTTATTTTTCTAGGGGAATTTGATTAAATTCAGACACCTAGTATAATAATGTATGTGGTCATATGAAATAAGAAAATTATTTCTATTTAAGTAGACTGATTGCATTTAATTCAATTGAAAGCTCTTATGTCGTATTATTTAAGCCTTCGGAAATAAGCTATTTCAATAGGACAACATACATCTCAGGGCTCAATTCTGGGTTCTAAACTTTTCTCTATGCATGTTAACGAGTTTTTTTAGGGTTGGCCGTGGCATGATGGTTGTGTGCTCGCCTGTCAACCTCATCATCACAGGTTCGATCCCTGCCGTCGTCTATGTCGTTTTAATTCCATTAAAAACTTCTAAAATTGTCATCCATGGGTTGCTGGTTTACTCATTACATGTTGTTCAGGCATAACACTAACAACATGTAATTGAGTTAAACTAGTGTGCCCAACAAGGATGAACATGAATAAAAAATAATGTGAATTATAAACGACATAGAAATAAGACACGGCATTTCTCCGCTTTAGCAAAGCCGCCATCCCTGGAGATAAAAATATCTGAGACAACCACCAACAGTCTCAGAACATCGTGCCACACATCTTTCCTATCCTTCTTTCTCTTCATAAACTTCACGCCCGCGCTGTGTTGAAACATTTAAAGGGTAATCATAATCCCTTGAGCGCGGGTAGACTATAAAAAAAAAAAAAAAAACGAACTTGCAGCAATAGTATTATATTCTGTTCACATGTATGCTGATGACGTTCAGCTTTATAAAAGTTGCCATCTTGCCATGATTGAAGACTGTGCATGTGTGCATGCGCAATCAATAGAGATTTAGAGAGGATAATCATGTGGCCTTTTTTCTAATTATTCGATATGTAGTTATATAACATATTTCAGTTCGCCACCTCGTTGCATACAGGACTCTTGTTTTGCTTTGAAAAGTTATCGAAACCAAATAACCCAAGAACCTGTTCGACAAGTAACGCTTTGGATCTTTAATGCTGGTTAGATGACAGACCCAAAGCTCTCGAAAAAATGCTATATTAAAAAAAATCTGGTTATTAGTCGATCAACTTCAAATAAATATCTGAATTTCAACATTCGTGTAGAATGGCTAAAGAAAAGAATCTCTGAATTTAAGTCGAATTGAGCTCAATGATAAGCTGTTGGACATTCTTTGAAGCAAGGTGGTTGAATTTTTTTGTACGTAGCATTGCAACTGTCTATGTCACTAGAACACTGTTTATTAAAATAGCGAGAAAATAATCAATTACATGCAAGATGCGAGAGATGCAAATTTATCTGTTATAGTTCCATCACCTTTAATTTTTAAATCTCGTTTTTGGATTCTATTCAAGAGCATATAAAGGGTGGTTAAATTTCAAAGGCCGATGTTGATTTTGAATAAAACACAAATTATTTAGGAAATCATTGTCATTTCTTTTTATTGTGATAATATTGGTATGGTTCAATTATGTATGGAACAAAATATCGACCAAATGGCCGCCGCGACCTCGCGACCGTTAATGTGCCGAATTATTTCATCCTTTAGCTCTTGAATTTTTGCTGGCTTATCGACGTACACCTTTTCTTTCAAATAACCCCAAAGAAAGAAGTCCAACGGTGCCAAATCACATGATCTTGACGGTCAATTGACATCGCCACCACGTGAGATAACACGGCCATTGAATTTGTCGCACAAAAGAGCCATTGTTTCGTTAGCTGTGTCGCAAGTGGCACCGTCCTGTTGAAACCACATATCGTCCACATCCATATCTTCCAATTCGGGCGATAAAAAGTTATCATCTCACGATAGCGAACACCATTCACAGTAACTGTCTGACCGGCCTCATTTTGGAAACAATACGGCCCGATGATGCCGCCAGCCCATAAACCACACCAAACAGTAACTCTTTGTGGGTGCATTTGTTCTTCGACAATCATTCGCCCAAATGTGGCAATTCTGCTTATTGACGAATCCACTGAGGTGAAAATGTGCCTCATCACTGAACATGATTTTCTTCCAAAATTTATTGTCCACTGTTGCCATTTCTTGCCACTATTCTGACCATTGTTCTTTTCTTTAGTTCTTAAGTCAATTGCACCTTGTAAGCGTGTAAATGCAAGTCTTTATGCATAATGTTCATCAACGACGAGCGTGAGAGGTGCAATTGTTGGGCACGACGACGAGTTGAGGTGGACGGCCCATCAGCCACACTATCGCGAACAGCAGCAATGTTTTCTGCAGTACGAGCTGAACGAGCATGCACTGGTGTTTTCACATCTCCTACAGACCCGGTTTGCTCAAATTTTTGCACGATTTTTCCGATTGTACGCACATTTGGACGAATAAATTGACCGAAAAATCACGAAGTGCACGATATGCATTTTGATTTGAACGCCCATTTTCATAATAAGCCTGAATAACTTTAACGCGTTGCTCGATTGTGTATCTTTGCAAGGTTCAAATTGAGTTAGTCTGAAATTGAGAAATGTCAAATGAAATGCAGAAAAAAACTTGACGTTTAGGTGTGGTTCACATTCAATATCGGCCCTTAAAATTTAACCACCCTTTATAAGAACTTCATAAGTCAAATTTTTGTTCTGATATATTTTTATTTGCTAGGAATATTTAAATGACAATAATTTGAAAATTTCAGAACTTGAGAAATTTTTTTTTATTAGAAACAGAGAAACACAAAACTTGGTGAGCTTTCACAAAATCTAAATTTCAATAAACATGACTAAAGATATCCTAGAGAAAAATTGAATTGGGGATATATTTTTAAAATCGCTATTCTAGAATTTTGTCCTTGCAAGGCTCTACACAAAGGCAATGAAAATATATATCATCTTTATTTGATGAACAAAAAGATGCATTTTCTGCGGGCTGATTTGTAGAACATGATATGTAGCTACAAATCGCATTGCCATACTCGACTTTGTTCAATTCTTTCAGAAGTTACTTTTAATAAATTGAGTCAAGTGGGGAATTCCACATCACAGTTTTTGCAAAAATCGTTTGAATAATCACCAAGCCGCATTGCTTTCTTGTCTTTTAGAAAGTGTTATGTTATAGAATGCTTCAGATCCAGTGCAAGCCAAGTCAGTTCTATCGCCAGTTCTATCTCTTCAGCATTGGTTCACACGTAGCAATAGTAATACCTTTATTTATTTACCCTGTCTAATAAAATAGGTAACATTGGTTCATCACCTCAAAATTTTATTGAAGACCAAGTCTGAAAATGAGATCTGTTAATGTCTCCTCAAACAAGGTAGTTTGACCACATTCCTTGATTGTGGGATGAAAGTTAAAGCTCTTAAGCGAATGTTAAAAGAAGGAAAATGAGAGTACGAGAAATACTGAAACTCATAACAAATATAGGATTTACCAAATGCCAATTGACAACTATCAACTTTCAGTTTGAACTACTCCTTAAAACAAACTTTAAATGTCGAAACATTCAGTAAAAACGACATATTCCTCATGGTTAAATTCACTAACGCAGAACTTTCTTAAATAATTAAAATTTAATACCAAAACTCCGACTCGGTGACTGCAACTTTTAGAGCGTTAACGCCATTTAGGTCGTAATTCTCGTCAAAGTAGACAAGGTATTCATTAACTAGAGAACAAATTTCATTTCAAATTTTTGCGGCATAATGTTCCCGTTTCAGTGAGTCCAGAGGTGTATTTAAGGATTTGACGCCCCGGGCTGATAAATTTTGCCGCCCTTTAGAACAATGAAAATACAGTAAAACCCGCTTAAGAGGAACGGCAAAATGTCACAGTATTTCTTTCACTTAAGCGGGTTTTTCACTTAAGCGAACCCCGCTTAAGTGAAAAATAATTTCACTTAAGCGGAGTTCGGATAAGTGAAAAAAAAATTTCACTTAAGCGGATTTAAAAATTCTATTAAGCGGAGATTTAATGCTAGAAACAATATTGTTTTTATCTTTTGGACTTGCCTTGAAGGAAGTTAAATAAAACAACGATGAAATAACACAAAAATAATTTATTGAAAAACGAAAACCAGCAAATTTTTGTTCTGTTCGATTCAATTTTTTTTTTCACTTAAGAGAGTTTTTTTCAATGAAGAATATGAAAAATTAACTGAAAATATGTTTCAGTTATCCGGGTTTTTCGCTTAAGCGAGTTTCACTTAAGCGGAGTATTTTAAGGGAAATTGGTCGGAAAATAATTGGGGATGAAAAAAGTGTTTCAGGTATGCGGGTTTTTCTCTTAAGCGGGTTTTACTGTAACAACTTTCGACTTACATATGCGATAGTATCCAAAAGTTAATTTATTCGATAGTACCAAATCATTCAGTAACTATTAGGCTAGCCGCGCACTAGCAATTTTTAGTTGCGAAACTGTTTGGTTACTTATAGAAAACAGATGAACTGTTTGGTTGAATGTCCGTGAATTTGCAGATAATTATATGTTCAATAAAATGGCGAACTTATTTTAGGCAATCGTTTAGTTTGTGTCAAAACACAAACTTTTTAGTTGCTCGAACCAAGCAGTTTCGCAACTAAAAGTTGCTAGTGCGCGGCTAGCCTTAGTTTCTAAAATTGATCTTTAAGGAGCAACAAATGAAATCTCTTTAACTTTTTAATCAATGGACATAGTAGCCATCATTCGATGTCATTTGGCAATTTATGGCTTACAATATAGAGTATTTTGTGAAAGCCTCAACTCAATCTTACAACGAAATCGAAATCAAAATCGAATCGGAACAGTATTGAACCATTTGAGTGAAATGAAAATGATCGAATGATCGATCGATTCAAATGATGGAATCATTTTCGTTATCGATTGTTGAACGATTCGATCATTTGAAATGAACGATTTACATAGCTCTACACTGCAGAGCACAAGTTTATTCTTAAAGCAACCTCAGCATGTAAAAATGCTTCCTTCAATTTTTGTCTCTTATATGAAGGTTAAGCTGCCTTAAACTCATATTTTCAGAGTTGTTTTGCTCCAGAAAATGTTTAAGTAAGACACACTCTTCTTGAAAATCTTCCCCAAGATCAACCGGTTATAATTTCTGAAGAGTGGTTGCATTTTTTCGAATTGCTTCTTCACTCATGTGATCAAGCTTAGATACAAAAATAAAACCATTTCTTTTTGCTTCATAGGATGAATTTCTTCTCTTCAGTGCACAGTGCAAACAGGAATGAATGTATTTATTTTGAAATTTTCACGACCACAAAAAAGAACCTCCCTTCGCGACACTCATCATCTCGTTTTTTCCTCTTGACGATTCGTTTTTGGTCCATTTTGTAATTTTCAGATTTTTTGCTTTTTCCAATCTCTTCAAAAACATCAAAGCATTCTCGTTTTTCTCTCACAAACGATATGAGTGCCTCGTAGAGCCTGGACACAGTTTCAACGTCTGTATCAACACCTTGAATTTTTTTTGATACAATAATGAATTGCCTGAGTATAAAACCCCAAATTTAAGACAAAATTTCTGTCTCAAGGGACATCAATTGGGACAAGTGAGCACGATACTAAAAAGATAAAATAGGTAGGTATTCGCCGATTTTAACTTTAGTAAAATGTTAGAGATAGCATAATGCTAAATTTGATTAAAATTTTGCGCCAATAGTTTTTAAAATAATACCTATCCTTTTATTTATCCATCATTATAAACTATTGTACATAAAACAATCATTATATTGTTTCTTAAGTCGTTCGAAACTATTGACGAAGGGAAGGGACACGAGTCAGCTAAAACTAAAAAAATTTGAGGCATGATTTGCTAGGTATATAAAGATTAAAAATTTGTGTGTGACCTTATGCATAGAATCCGGCTTGATGGATTTTTATAAATTTTTTTTAATAAAAAGGGTCTTTTTGTAGATGACTTAGAAAAAATTAAGATCCGTTCTAGCCCATTTTTGTAGAGCTACATAGGAACAAGTGTTTTTTTTTAGATAATGTTTTCGTTTCATTGGAATTTGTTCCAAAGAATAGGTCTGTAAATATTTTTACTATGAATTTTCATTATAAAAAATCGTTTTTAAAGAATAAGAATAGTAAATGGTGAAAAAAGTAAGTGACATGTTACAGTGAACTCTCTCACAGTCGGACACTCACGGCACTGAAAAAATTGTCATGCTTGAAAAACTCAAAAAATCGCATTTTTTTAAATCTTTGTATTTTTTGTTTATCGTTCAAAAATATTGTAAATTAGACAAGTGTTATGCGCCCTTTTGCTTGTATGTTTTGAAAGTTCAATCGTTTCAAAAAATATTAAAAATTGGCCAATTGCTAGGGGCGTCTTGCGCCCTTTTGCTTGTATGTTTTGAAAGTTCAATCACTTCGAAAAAATATTATAAATTGGCCAAGCGCAAGCCGCCCCTAGCAGCCTTGCCGCCCCGGGCTATAGCCCTTTTAGCCCTAGGGTAAATACGCCCCTGAGTGAGTCGCAAACTATTCAAACCATTTGAGTGTTCTCAAGAATTATATATCGTCATAAGACCACACTTTTCCGAATTTTCCAAATGGATCTTGATCTGCACCTTTATAAGATGAAGATAACTCAAGAACTAAAGCCACGCGACTTTACATATGATTCGGCATACGTTTTCGGATTCTGCTCTAGAAATTTTGGAAGAAGATGACCAATTTCATCCTCTTCATTTTTGGCTAGTGAATTCGTCAAAAAAAAAAAACAGCTTCATCCGCCATAACTAACTGTATATTTTTTTTCGTTGATGAAAATGAAAATTACCATCACGTAACAGTCAATGGGGATCACTACAGAGTCATGTTGGGACTTTTTGGTCAATTGCAAGCACCAGACATTAATGATATGTGGTTTCAACATGACGTTGCCACAAGCCAGAAAGCTGGTGTAAATGAGTTGTAGAAATCTCAATTCGATGAAAGTGTTATATCGAGCAGTGGTTCTGTCGCATGATTTTACGTCTCTAGACTTTTTTCATGGAGATACGTTAAATCATTGGTCCATGCCAAACAAGGTTATGTCATTAGATGAGCTCAGAACCAATATTGAACGAGAGATTTTCGGCCGTTTCTGTCAAAATATGTGACTGAGTTATCGAAAATTAGGTTTAGCATAGCTACAGCACATGCCCGTGGTGAACATATGAACGATGTCGAATTCCATATATAAATGTTTTGATTGTACTCCAAACCAATATTAAAATTTTCGAGTTACATATTCCAAAAATAGTTGTTAAGTCTATATTGGAAACAATAACATAACTCTCTTTGGATTCCATAATCCGGCCAATTTATTTTGGATCATATTTCTTTTGACACTTTGACAAAAATATAAGCTCTTCAAACTATTCCAAAATGATTCACGAAACTTTTTACACTCGTGATCTTGATGGACTCCGAAGATCATCATTAATATCCATCAGTTTTTAAACTTATGTAAGCTTTTGTTTCCCTACAAGACCTTGAGCTGATATACTCGTACAGAAAATAAAAATCATTAATTTGCTTTGTTATTTTTTAAGCCAACTACCATTAGCTTAATGAAAACTATGCATTTCAGTTAACTAAAATAAGCATCTAAATATAAAATCTACTTCTCCTCGTAATGTTCAACCCAAATGGTCTCCCTTATCTTATAAGTTTTCTTTTCATCACACCCACCTTCCTCTGGAATTGCTTAAACTACTATTTAAATAGCTTTTAGAAAAGCAGTTAAGACTCTCCTAGAGGGTACCTACATTTATAACCTAGTTTAAACAAATTTAAATGGACTTCTTAATGGTATTTCGTCTTTGGATGGTTATTATGTAGCAGCACCTTAAAGGTGAGAGGTGAACAAAAACGAAGACATTGATTTAATTAAGTCTACCATATAGTCGAGGAGTATATAAGGCTTTATAAACCTTAAACACCCACTCTGAAGTGCTACAGTAATAAAATCAAAGCAGCTGATATAGTCTGGCTGAGGCTGCTAGAGATGTTAATTCCATCAATCTACCTCCATCGCTGACGGCTTTTCAAAGAGTTGGAACAAAGATTGGCATCAGCAGTCGAAACGTTCGTTCGTCTCTATCCAACCAGCTCACAAGTTAATTCGATTCCCTGTCATTCATTGCTCACGTTTCCAGTGTCACCACACCACATCCATAGAGCTGCAGGAAAAGATGGAACAGCCATCAGACCAGCAGCACCTAGAGAGCTCGCTTCAATGGAGGAAATAAATGCAAAGTCAGAAACTTGTCGTGCTGGGTTCTTATACTTCTTAGGCTCATGGTGAGATTAAGTGATGGTGCTAGGTAATAATTTACATTAAGTACTCGTATTTTTTTAAAAATCATTTTTTCTAACAGTTTTTCAGCTTCATAGAGCGCAAATAATGACAACGTCGGCAAAGACGGTGACATAAAAGACGTTAAACAAAATGTTGAGGAACTAAATCTTGACACCTGGAAGCAGTTCAAGTGCTTTACATATAAATGCTTCGGATTTCATAAACAATACTCTCAGGGTGGCTTACTTTTTTTGTGTTCTTGTTCAGGTGTGTCCCGATTCCGCGACTACGAGTGTGAACATGAGCAAAATTATTGCGAAAGGAATGGAAATGAGAAACAGTGACTTTACATTAATAAAGTTTAGATTTTATTGTCGCTATTATTTTAATATTTTTTGCATTATGCTAAACCGTGCGAAGTCGTTTGAATGGATAAACTGTGATTTATTATAATCACACACTGGTAGTTTGAGTTGAAAATAAAAAAGAGCGTAATGCCTGTGTTTTTTATAATGAATGTTGTTTTATGTTGATTATGTTCTTAGAATGACTTATTTAGCAGCTACATTCTTTTGAAGTTTAAATATTGACAAGCACACACAGTTTTTAAGTATGATGATATGACAAGTGAAGGAATGCGAAGAGGAACATCCCTTATTTCGAGAACCATTTGACCTACTCAGCTTTTTGAAACTGATTCTTGGTTTTCGGTATATGTAGTCCAGTCGGTAACGGTCGGTAGTGAACACTCAAATTTCATTTTCCCATCTCGACTCCCACCAGTATATCGAATTTCGAGGTTAGAATTAGTCAGCTAGGTTAGCTATTTACAAAAGTCGATAAGTGTTCAGTCGCCATTTTGAACAATATCTCGAAAACGACTCTTGTATTTTTGATAGGAAATTAAATAAGAAATAATTACATTTAAAAAAAAAACTTCTTGATTTTTTTCCCTATTATTGCAACCTTTATGGAATTATGATCTTCAACTTTAACAGTATCGGCATATACTCGTACTTACATCGTCTTCAGTTTCCACGCACGTTTTAATGAAACTTGTTTTGTACGCTCACAAGCTTGCAGCACAGTTTGGTCTTAATACGACCCTGGCTGAAACTACTTGGGAGTGCAGACTCTTTTATGGAACAAGTTCTGAAAAAGTACTGAAAAATCTCGATGTACGCGAACCCGCTGGCCCGGTATTTATGAATCTATTCTACGTTGAATGTATTAGAAATTGTCTTTCGGATTGCTCAATACTACTTGCATTGGATGATTTGAAGCCTGAAATCCATTAAATAAATGCTGGTGCTCCAAGGTTCTGTTTTGTCTCATATATATTCATTATATTCTGTCGGAAAGTTTTGATCCATTAAATTGATCCATTAATTCAACCGGAATATTCGTGCTTCGGGAAATGCCCCTCAGTTAATCGTTAAATTTAACTCCAACCAATCCCAGAGATACTCTTTAATTGCTTTCCAAATTCCATATTCCTGTGCTATGGAGAAAAATAAGAGTTGTAATTATACCCAAAGCGGGAAAATGTTTCCATGTAAACCAGAAAGATCTCAGACCGATTAATCTATTATCATTCCTACTCAAAACTTTTAAGCAACTCATCGATATCAATTTAAGAGCAAGCATTGACACTAGACTTTTGTCTACTCTTCAACACGCGTACTGTACAAGGGAATCGGTGGAAATGCTTTTAACAATGTCAATATATCTGCAATTCGTTCTGAACTGTCATCTCTGGATGTAGAAGGTTCGCTTGGAGAATTGATAAGTCAACTACTAAACAGCTGAATTATTAATTCATAGTTGGTCGGGTTTTCTGCTAGAAAATCTGTCAGTAGTGGGATGCCTTTACCAATCCAAAATCAATTTCTTACATTAAATTTGGCACCCAAAACATTTTTGATATTGATTTTGGGTATTTGGAAGAATTTGTTATGATGATGAAACCCGTTGCAGAGGCACTCGATTTTCTTCAGAAAGAAAAATAGATGCTGTATGGTTTTTTGTTTCCAAGACTGGCGACACAATACTGGTGCGAAATAAATTGAAGAAAATCAAAACCAGCAATATAATGAAAATCATTCCTGCAGACATGAAATGAAAATTTGAAGAAGCCTTATTGGAAAGGTTTAATAGTCACTTCAACCAGACTTCAGAAGTGCATGACGTCATTGTTGCATCCGTGCTTGGTCCTTCAATAAAATTGAAGTGGATTTACCCCGATTTCAGAGAAATGAAAATCGTTGAAATAAGTTCTTTGGTCAGAGAAAAAATCAATGCTGAAGTTAGAGCACCAACCATTCGTGAAGATACTCCAGAGATATCATATTTTGATTTCTCTGATGCATCAGGTAAGAATTCTTAACCATAGCCATAAGTAACAAACTGTTTTGATCTTGTTTAAATACGAATTTTATTTCCTTAACCTACAGATGAAATTGGAAGTGGTTCAAATTATAACTTAATGGAGCGGGAGGAAATGAGTTTGACTCATATCTGGCTCAAACATCAACATCTTTCGAAATGTTAAACAAGTACCCCGCTTTCAAGAAAACGTTTCTAAGATACAACACACCACTTCCATCTTCAGCAGCTGTGGAAAGGCTGTTTTCATTTGCTGGAATTCTTAATGCTCCGAGACGTGGATCCCTTTCAGACTCTAATTTTTAAAAATTATTGATCTTGAAAATGACCATTGAGTGGTTTTATTTTGTTGAGAATTTTTTAATTTTATTATAAAGGGATGATTATGTTTTTTTTCTAAACTAAAATTATTATAATAATAGCTAACTTAAATTCAAATCATAGTTTTATGTAAATTACCCATACCACTTACATGTAGGGAATGTGTATATGACTTCTTTAAAAGACTTTTAAAACACTTCCAAGAATGCAATCAGTTAAAAAGTATTGCAATCTTTTGACTTCAAGTCTTTTGACTGCTTTAAACGATTTTATTACTAAAGACTTCAAAATTAACTGAGAAATTGTTTAAAGTTAAGTACTAACATGAAGTCAAAATATTCAAAAAATATGTTTTTTTCATCATTTTACTGCAATACAAAAAGAATGCATTCTTTTACAGCTCGGGCAGCCATAAAATCTTTTGATTCTGTCTCTACCAAATCAATAACAGCCCTTAGCTGTCGATCGTCTCTATAATGAAGATGGCGCAGCAATTTTACATGCAGTTCTGCTGGGTACCGGCACCGGGCCACAAAAACATTGGAACAATGATACCTTGCCAGATAAGGGAAATATAGGTATTCCCATCGCTAAGTGTAAACTTATGCTAAAGTGTATTATGCTATACAGGGACCAAACCTTAAGGTGTGTCCAGACCAAAGAAACATTTTCTAAACATTTTAGAAACATTTCAGAAACAGAGGAACATTTCTGAAATGTTTCTTAAATGTTTCTGAAATGTTTTCTTTGGTCTGGACGCTTGGATCCACTCTTGACGAAAATTTTAAAAATAAAATCAAAAAAGCCAATGATATGTCTGAAATTTGCGAAAATATAAATTGTGATAAAGATGAAGTAGAAAAAAAAATCATGCGCTTAAAGTACAACACAGGCGAGAAAAAAATTTACAGACAACTCAATCTGGAAACAATGGGAAACAAAGAAACATTTCAGAAATGTTTCTCAAAGCGTCCACACCGAAAAAAACAAATCAGAAACATTTCTGAAATGTTTTTTAAACAAATGGGAAACATTTCAGAAACGTTTTTTAAACAATGTTTCCTGAAATGTTTCTTTGGTGTGGACACACCTTTAGATGGAACAATATCACCATCTAATTGGCGAAAAAACAGATTTGGCCAATGCTGGACCTGAAGTGCTCCAAGTGTTTAATATCTTTAAGCGGATCGTACATTGGCCCCGGAATAGGTGTGATAACAGAGCAGTGTTTGGTAGGCAATATGGTATCACAACGGATCAACTCATGGTTTTGGTTTAAGAGTGTCGGCTCTCCTGCTGACAGCCACTTCAAAATTACCTAACTTCGGACGTACCAGTAAGTTTTTCCTTTCCCAGTCCAATATTTCCCTCCCATTGCGATATTCAGAACCATTATCAATCGGTATCTCCTTTAAAATCTCTTCTAACTTTCCTAAACGCTCTTAGTCCTCAAATAATTTTAGGGTAGTCATAAGAAAGATAATTTAATTTCCTTTCAAAAAGATAATCACAAATTTTCTGTACGACAAGTCCATATTTTGGAGCCAGTTTCGGATGTTGAAATGCAGGATTTGCTTAGGTGATGTCCGAAAAAATATATGTTGGCATGCTTGAGGGTGTGTTCGTTGGTATTTATTTTGTTATACTTTGCCTTTACTAGTCCAAAGTGTGATCGCTCCGCAATTTACAGAATAAATATTTTTTTCAAATGCAAAATTTTAATCCATACCATAATTCCGGTTTTACACTACTGCCATTAATTTTGTCACAAAATATTGAATCAATTTACACGAAGGCGAATAGTTTCGATTGGTATTGGTATGCTTTATCAGTACACTGGCATTTGTTCACAAATGTCGTTTAACTTCGGCATTACGCTGAATCTATATAACAACTGACAAATTTTGCATCAAAATTTTATTGAATTAATACAATGTTAAAGCTGTTTTAGTATAAAACTAGGTTAAGACAACGATTTTACAAAATTTTAATCGAATACAGCATCATACTTTCTCTACCCTTTTATAAAAGTTAAACTTATCGAATACCTATTTTATTTTTTTAGTATCGTGCTAACTTCATAAGACTCTTTGACATTTACAAACGTCAAAATAGGACTGTTTACTTAGTTTTTAGCACAAATTGTCATTGTTTTAGGTGTGCTCAGAAGCAATTTATTAAAACAAATTGTCTTAGTACGATATTAGTTAGAGAATGTTTAAAGTTAAGAATAAGTTAGAAAACTACTTTAAAGTTAGGAAATATATTAAAAGTATTATACTATTACCTTAATAGGCGTTTTTCTTTTTTAGTTCAGTATAGAGCTCTGAACAGAGTCCGAGCATGTCGAGCATGTTCCGAACATTCTCTGAACCAAGCGTGCTCTGAGCGCTCTGAGTATATTTTGAAACACACCTGAACACTTATGTAGCTGTCGCCATTTTTTTTTTATTTCCATCTGTCAAATGCTTGTGTTAAGCATTTTACTCTGTCTGCTCAGTTATTTTATTCTGAGCTCATAGAGCGCACTCTGAACACGCTCAGAACATGCTCAGAACGAAAAACGAAACACATTTTCGAAACTCTGAACACTCTGAACTAAAAAAGAAACACAATTTATTTTTTGACAACTCAGGTTCTGTTTTGAACTAAAAAAGAAAAACGCCTTATATAATAGGCTGTTTAAAGTCTCCAACACTAAAAAGAATTCAGTAGATATACAGCAAATAAAATAGTTTTTTTTACATATGTAAAAATTAAGAAATACAATAGTAACAAAACGGATACGAGAACATTTTAAGTAGATTGTATAAAAAAGATATATATTCGCACTTTTGTAAGTGTTAATGGAAAATTTAATAGTGAGAAAAGCTCTAAATTAACTCGAACTGTATTTTCATGAATATTTCAACTCAATCTTAAAAACGAGATACAAATCTTTCGAACACATCCGTGTAAGTTAATTCAACAAGTAGGAAGGTTTTGGCACATAATACACTGATACCAACTTTGGGAGATTGTTAAGAGTGAATAAAGCGTTTTTTTGGTGCTTGTATTACTGCGCTAGATATATGTATGTATGTAGATTACCAATAAAACACGCCTTATATAACAAATTGGCTAAGAAACTTGGACAAGTGCTACAATTTTGAGTCATTTACGAAGAACGTAAACTCGTGAGACTATTTTAATAAAGGAAGAATTGGGTAAATACGTGGTTTAGCTTTGAAAATGATTAAGACATAAAATTCTTCATATTCTAGCCTTTTAAATTTGGGTTGAAGGGGATGCCTAGCTTTCTTGCATGTTCACCTATGGGCCAGTGCCCGGTGCATATTGCTGTGATCCTGGCTATGTCGCGCCTGGGTCTGCATATAAGATCGTTAGAACGTGAGTTGTTGTAAGTAGGCCTGCTCCACCTAAGGTTGGATTCTTTGAGAAAAATCGAGAAGATTTTTCTCTTCATAGCACCAAGAGGAATATTTACGTTTTCCGCTAGTGAGCTATGTATGGCCGAGCCTTGCCGAGCTAAAGCGTCAGCCTGTTCATTACCCTCTATGTCACTGTGACCTGGAACCCAAATGAGAGTGACCTGGAGGTCAATGTTCAGCCTCGCCAGTTCGTCTCGACATTGCTGGACAAGTACTGGGGTAGATGTAGATGATTTAATGGCCTTAATTTCCGCCTGGCTATCTGAGCAGATAGCTATATTTCTGAATTGGTTTTGATTAGATTGGAGCAACTTGCATGCCTCTTTGATTGCTAGTAGTTCAGCTTGAAATACACTCGCAAAGTCTGGTAGTCTGAAGGACTTGGAGATGTTAAAGGACTCGGAAAAAATTTCCTGAACCAACACCGCACTCCATCTTAAATCCATCAGTGAAGATTATCCAATCGAAATCCTTTGTAACAACATTATTTTTCCAATCCTCTCTGGTGGGAAAAATGGCTTTGAAATCCCCGCTTGGGCCAAGAGGAGGTACGCAGTAGTCGGTGTTCGATAGGAAAATATCCGGAGGAATCAATTTTGTTATGTTTCCATGGCCATAGGGTTTGGAGAACCAGCAATTAGATTCTTTAAGTCTTACAGCACTGCATGCCGCTAGGTATTTTATATGAAGGTCGAGTGGTAAAAGGTTCAGGATAACGCTCAGGGCATCTGTTGGGCATGATCTGAGAGCCCCTGTAGTGCCGACGCTAGCCGTTAAGGGACTTTAAGTGGATGTTTGGACAAACTATATTTATTAAAACCAAAAGTGCTCGTTAAGTGTTTAAGTGTTTAATCTAGGGCTTCAAATGTTGAAATAAAATGTACCATGGTCCAATGTCGAGGTACAGATATGCATAAAAACAAGCGATTTCCACTTTTTTCGTGTTCGCTTTCATCGTAATGTCAAATTTGAACTCGGGTTAGATTTTTTTTCCAATTGCGAAACTTACTCCAAAGTTACAACATAAAGATCAAGTGAATATTTTGACCATCACAATGCCGGTTCGGTTACCTTTTCATTCTTATAAACTTAAATTCTTGCTACTAAAATATTTCATGTCGGAATATTAAGTCTCAGATCTGACGTCTTAATGCTGATATTTTCTTGTTCAATATAGTTTAGGTCACACATTGCTCAAATATTTGACTTCGCACCATAATCGTCGTCAGACCAAACTTCAACTGATTCCAAAAATGAGCTTATGGTATTTCACTACTTACCTACATATATATTCCTTGGCTTAATGAAGTTGTACTGCGGTACCATAAGCTAAGCACAAACGTCTCTATAGGTCTGTTGTTAATGGATTCTGCTTTCTTGTGCAGCTAAACAATTTATCGGAAAGGTGCCATAAGTTTTGACATCATATGACAGTTATTTGATATCAAAAGCCGGAAATGGTAAAAAGCTTTGTTGAAATATTTAAAAAAAAATCTACCACCAAGCCCAATTAGTGGTTTGGACTATGGGGCTTTGAGCTAAGTTGCAGATCAACGTTTAACAACATTGGGAACCAGTTTTTTTCCCAACAGAAAAGACATGTCAGGCCATAAAAATACATTTTTTTTAATACACAATTGCAGCTTAAGCCAGGATTGTACTCTGCACGCTTATCTCAGTTTCAGGTTCAAGCTTCGAGCGCAAAAAAACTCAAGCATAATGCGTACTTATTATTCTTATCTTCTACAAATCTAAACCAGTGGCGTGTTACACTTTAGTTCAATTAATTAATTAAATATACATTTGGAAACTTAGTTTATACAAAGTTTAGTGAATGAGGTGAGCATTTTCTCACAATAAATTTAATCACATCACGACATTCGAGTTGGGCAATAAAAGTCATAACTCGAATTTATTTTTAAATGCAAGACTTAGTTTCCATTACTAAAACTAAGATTAGATTAAAAAAAAGCTAGCTACTCGTAAACAGTTAAAAAGGTATCACTGACTCTTGTGTCATAGTTTGTTTATATTAATATATAATTTCGAATCAAAATCTAATCTGAAAGTTGACATCTCATTCGTGTTGTAGATAGGTGATGATAGTAATAATTAATTAGATTTTAGATTAAGAAATGCAATAACGGAAATAATTTTTAATTTTGAATTTCAAAGGTCAGTCAGCTGGTGGAATCAGGTTTATTTTGATGTGGAACGCGATTTTATTCAGCTGATATTGTTACCTAATGCGAATCAAGTTTTTGCACTTTGGCTCTTTACAACTGATAGGAAGTTCGGTATAATGTCAAGGAAATAAAATAAATGTGCAAAAGTATTATTTTAAATGTCTTTGGCAATTTGACATTTATCTCTCAAAAATATTAAAAAGAAATAACTAAAATGAATGGCGAAAAATTTTAAACAGCCTATTGTTTAGGTATTAGTATGATACTACTTAAAACTTTGCTAAATTTAAAGTAGTTTCCTAACTCGTTCTTAATTTTAAACATTTTCTAGTATCGTACTAAAGCTATTTTCTTACTATATTGCTTCTGAGCACACCTAAAACAATGACAGTTCGCGCAAAAAACTATGTGAACAGACCTTTTTTGACGTTTGTAAATGTCAAAGAGTCATGTAAAGTTAGCACTATTCTAAATAAATAAAGTAGGTATTCGATGATTTTAACTTTAATAAAAGGATAGAAAAAGTATGATGATATATTCGATTTAAATTTGCAAAATCGTTGTTTTAACCTAGTTTCATACTAAAACAGTTTTAACATTTTAACTAATTCAACTAAAATTTTGCGCCAGTATATCTAGGTTCTTGCCAAACCAGATAGTATTAGCTGAGTAAGCTTAATGATTCTTAAGTAATAATTAAATAAGATTCCTTATACATATAAAAAGAAAGCTTCCCCTTTTTTCTATCCGATTCGTGCCCCGCTCTATCTTACTATCAGAATCATTTCTCCAACTATTTTTTTCAATATTTTAGGGTACCTATAACAACTAGTTGCGTGGTTTCTTAAACCCAACGTAGACAAAAAATACACTACTGTGTCGCATATATTTGATCTCTTACAAGTTTCGCCATAATTAATAAAGGAAAGTATCACAGATTAGACAAATTATGTCCAATGTCAATTCGGGACGCAGGACGCAGCATGGTTCTGTATTTTTCTTTCAGCCGATAATATTCTGCTGGTAATTCGCAAACTCTATCGTCAAATAACCAAATTATTCGTCGAAAATATCATAACGAATATTTCGCGTTCTTCAGGAGAATAGCGTTCAGAATTTTTTAATTTCGTTTCCATGATTTCACATTTTTCAGGAAATCGGACTGCGGCATTCTATACTTCGAGCTCAGTCAGTTAAGTTAGGTAAAAAAGGGTAATGATACGGAAAGCCTCTCTTACTAACTCACTCGGATCCATTGAGGAAACGGAGGTAGTGGTTTTAGGAGAGTTAAGGTATCGATTGCATCTAATAACAATTCTGAATTCTCAATAAATTTTGGAATGTTCTTTAGTTGGGAAACATGCCCAATTCGTCCAAAAAACATTCTTATTCTAAGTATTTATTTGAGGGCTTTTCTGGTTCTGGGTAGGCTTGTGCACTCACAAAGGAAGTGTGCTGAGCCCTTATCTGCTTCTACATTCTGACACCTTTTACACAAGTTCGACGAGCGGATGTACATGCTCATGCGGGTTCCCATTGAGTTGTGGCACATTAGAATTCGAATCAGGATGGTTAGTTGAGACCTGCTAATGTTAACTAAATATTCTTCTTTTTTTCTTGAAATGTTCGGCCAAAGACTTCTCAAATCCCGGTGTCGATTATTGATCATCTCCAAAGGCCTCAAGTAAATTTAGCTGAATTCTACTTTAATCTTACTCCAGTGGCATAAGTACTGAGGTACTAGTTCGGTTCCGATCAGAAGATGACTCAGTTTACCTTATCAAGTTCATCAGTCATTTCGTTCCGTATTTATCATGATACTCAGGGACCCATCTGAGGGTAACTTTGTTCCTTGCGCTGAGAAATCTCAACTTATTTCGGTAGCAATCTCGTATATGTATACATATCGAACTTTCTATTAACTACTTCATGTGAGGCAAGATGTTTTGCGGCTTCTCAAGCTACAAGCACTTCCGCTTGGAATACGCAACAAAGATTTGCAAGCTTTATTATCTGGTAATAGGTGTGTTATCTCAGTATAATCTTGACCCTGCCCTCGTATGTCATGGAACTTTCCATAAAGACCGAAACATTATTAGCATTAATGGCACGGTTTTCTTTCCAGAATTCTTTGCAGGAATATCTGATATTGTCACTGGGTTAAAATTATGCGCGGTTTATGTTGGGAATATTACGTTTGCTCGCAAACAACACATGTTCTGTCTTAATTCGGCTAAAGGTAAATGCATAGCTACTGGCCCAATTACTTAACTTATCAAGGGCCGGTTGAAAGCTCGAACATAGTATAGAGACGAATTTAGCCGTGGTCATTAACACGAAGCCATCGGCGTATGCAACGACATTGCCACCTCTCAGACTTAGTTTAACTAATATCTGCGTAATGACAAGAAAGCCAAAGCAAACGAGATAAGACTCCACCTTGTGGTACTCCCTACACGTCCTCTAACTTGCTAACATGCATGCAGTTTATCAGTATCGGATCAGTGCTGATGGAGTTAAAGACTTATCGAATTGGATTGTTGTCAACATTATTGAAGGCCTGTTTTAAGTCCAAGAAGGCTGGCAAAAATTTCCGGGTCTTAAGAAGAAAAAAGGTTAGGCTTATTGGCCTGAAGTCTTTTGGTTCAGTGTATACGCGTGTTTGTCGGACTTCGGAATGAAGATAGCTTTGATGTTAAAGATGTACACTAGGGTTGGAACAATTAAATCTTAAGATCTTTTGATCTCAATTAGAATTATTCTATCAGGTGTTGCAGGCTTGTAAGCTGAGAAGGAGTCAATGGCTCAAGCGACCTTCATACTATATACCATTGAAAAGGAGACACCGGTGCACATTGGTTTTGAATGACTGAATATTGCAATGTGAGCGAAATGTGGTGCCGCGTAAAGCATTCCACATTCACGTAGTACAACTCAAGAAAGAATCTCTGAATTTTACAGTGCGTCCAAAGTTTTGGTTTTCCCTGAAGCTTCTATATTCAAACGGTTTATTTTGTTTTAATTAACTTAATACTGAACTAAGTTGATTGACTGAATGAAAATCTATACAGGATAATCAACAGCTTCATTAAATTAAATGATCAAAGCCATTTTACCTTACAGCTTCAACCCCATCCGAACACTTTACTTACCTAAATGCGATGTTGCCAGTTTAATCCAATCAAATCTAATATTTTGTAATCTTTTATCCCCCAAACTCAGAATACATCTACGACAATCATAATCCCAACAGGTTTATTCTCATTTATATGCATGCTTCCCTTGAGTTACAAAATATTCCAGAACTGTGGCCGATTAGAATGGATCTAGTCCATCCCAGTACCCAAGGGTTAAATGAATTTTATTCAAATTAATACGTTCTTATTTTTGTTTCACTTCTTCAGCAACGAGCCCCCTAAGGATTCCCTTTATTTTCCTTAATGACCTTTCACCTTAATGCATGAAATTAATGAGAATGCTGAGTGTGCCTTATATCTACTTAAAAATATTAACACGAACGACCTGATTCAAAAGTTTGCCCTGAAATTCCTTTCCGCAAATATTTGGATGCCTGCATGGGTTAGGTTGGGTTATAGAAAATCTGACTTCTATTTTAAAACCCCATTTAGTTTGAAATAACGTGAAGTGTGTGGGTGTGTGGATGTGTGCGTGTGTACGGTCTATGGAAGAGTAAGGTGTTTCAATATTTGATACAATATTTATTTAGAGTTGAACGAAAAAGCTACTGCACAATACTGCAAATGTTATGGCAAATAAGCTACGTATATAGTAATTCCTGACGAAGGAGGAAAAATTTTTTGAATTGCACAGCTGTACACAGGTTGTGTTTTTGGGGTGGAGGCGGAATTTCATCGTTCCATAGAATCTCCCACTCATAACGTCCGTTCGTCGTTGAACCGAAAAATAAACAGAAACAAAAACCGGCGCGGCGTGCAGATCGAAAGCTGCTATGAATTTACAGTGACGTGCAAGAAAAACTTTGCAGTGTTCTCACATTTTTAATGTTCGGGAATTTATTTATAAACAAAAATTGGAAACTTTCAAATAAGTTGACTTAGCAAATAGATTATGAAATCCTCATCCTTGTGAACACATCCCCAGGCAAATAAAGCCTGTAAGATACTGTGGAATGTGTTCATTTTTCATTAGCGAAACAGTGTGGAATGTATGCATTTATTGTCTCAATAGCGATATACAATAAAGATAAAAGTGACATTGGGGGAGGATTAGGTTTTTAATCTTTATTGTCTTTATTGGGCTTTAACAATAATTAAATTTAAAGGTGCCTTAAATGGAAAGTGGACTGTAAATGATTTAGCATACCAATAATCAATTCAAAAGCCAGCCTAACGCTAAACGTCACCTTAAATTTTAAATCGAATAAGAAACCCATCTTTAACTTGACAGTTAAGTGGAAACTCCCCAGTTTATACTGTCATTTTGACAGCTCAAAGTAAAAGAGAAAAAAAAACAACACTCCTCTTTACTCTATCTTTGTGTTTATGATTTCCTTTGATTTTGTGAGTTTTGAATTTAAATAAGTAAGTAAAATAAACAATTTGGTATTTTATCGTTTCCTTTTATTAAATTATTATGAATATCAATTACAGAATGAAGTAGTGATTAAAATGGCTGAAAAATATGGAAAGGAACAGAACACCAATCCAAAATATTGACATCGTCAATAATGTCCTGATTGTCGGAATTCATTATTATAATAATTAAATCGAAATAGAATTTAAGCAAAATATAAATACATATGTATGTAATTAGTAATAAATGTGAAATAGATAAAAAATTTATAATTGTATATAATTTATTTTATTTATTTAGTTTTTGGCAAAGTTTTAAACACAACATTAATTTTATATTTAATTTTAAGCGACGCGTTTCGGATCTTATGCATCCATCTTCGGGCTTGACTTCTTCACTTGTGCGCTGTTTGCTAAGCTTAACCTTAAACAGCGCACAAGTGAAGAAGTCAAGCCCGAAGATGGATGCATAAGATCCGAAACGCGTCGCTTAAAATTAAATATAAAATTAATGTTGTGTTTAAAACTTTGCCAAAAACTAAATAAATAAAATAAATTATATACAATTATAAATTTTTTATCTATTTCACATTTATTACTAATAAACACACAACATGGAGACTACTAAACCAAATAATGTATGTAATGTTTATCCTTAAGTTGACTTAAGGTCAATTTTTGTTAACATTTTTTTGTTTTTTTTTTTATGTTGTGACGTTTCGGATGTGGTTACACCCTTCTTCAGACCTATTTATTAATTGAAATATAATTTAAAACATATATACATACATATATATTAAATACATCGAAATTCTAAAAGAGTATACTTACAACTTTAAAAAATACAAATATTTTTTATTTGTTTGTTCGTTTTTGGTTTCCGTGTTTTTTTTAAAAATTCTTTAAAAGACGTTTTAAATCTTTTTCTTTTTTGTTGTATATATCTTATCTCTTTTGTTTTTTTATTTTTTAATTTGTTTGAAAATTTATTTCAAACAAAATGAAGTTTAATTATCTGAATTTTTAAATTCAAATAATTTATTTTGAAAATAAATTCAAATATTTGTATGTATATATATGTATAATATATTTAATCGTTGAGTTTTGTTTACGTAGATATGGTTTGATAATTAATAAACTGACCGTAAATATTACTAAGTCTATCACAATCTGAACGTCTATTAATACTATTTTCGGTGTTTCTAATATGTAACATTTCTAGTAACATTCTTTTATTGTAATTCTGTTCTGATTATAAAATTGTTATATTTTTGAAGTCAGGACGATGATTTTCTTCTATGCAATAGAGAGCTAGTGCAGTCTTTATTTATATCAGATTTATGACCTGATATACGATTTCGAAGTTTTTGCATTGAGGTTCCTACATAGATTGATGGGCATGATGTTGACCCATCACCTATACATTTAATCTTGTATACTATATTTGATTTTTCTTCCTTTTCTAATTAATCTTTTAATTTTGAGAAAACTGAATTTCTAAGAGTACATATTTGTTGATTTAAAGGCTATTCTAGTTTTTTCTTTATCTCTAATTGGTGCTTTCAACAAACGGTTTGAAAAATTTGGAACGTATAAAGCACTTTTATATATTCTTTGTGGTTCATTTATATTTTGAGTTGATCGTCTGACACCATTGAAATAGATATATACAACAAAAACAAAAAGATTTAAAACGTCTTTTAAACATTTTTAAAAAAACACGGAACAAACCTTACACCAAAAACGAACAAACAAATAATACAAAATATTTGTATTTTTTAAAGTTGTAGGTAAGTTTACTCTTTTAGAATTTTGGTGTATTTAATATATGTATATGTATATATGTTTTAAATTATATTTCAATTAATAAATATTAACAAAAATTGACCTTAAGCGCATTTAAGGATAAACATTATTTAATTAAATAAAAGGTCACAAAGAAAGAAAATATATAAATATATATGTACATATATATGTATGTATATTTGTTTGTAAAAATACATAATACAAATGTCATTAGAGAAGCTGTCTTTTTTCAGAGAATGTAATAGATAATTAGCGAAAGTAAGTAAAAGTAATGTTTAACAAATTAATACGCCTTAAAATTTGACATGAACGCGTGTTTAGCGTTTGATTATATGGTAAGGCTCATTGAAGATTACCTTTTATCAGTGAAATTCTTACAAAATAAACAAAATAAGTTTGGCAAACAACCACTCAAGCCATCCAGTTAAGCTCAAAGATGGATTAATTTAATTCCGAAACGCGTCGCTTCAAAATAAAAATAAATGTTGTGATATCTTAAAAACCTAAATAAATCTGAATTATATAAACAAATTCCAATTTCACTTGTAATATATTTATTAAATACTAAGCATAAGCACTCAATATGGAGACTACTAAACTAAATAAAAAGCTTTGATTTGGCAGTTATAGGAAAGTAACTCTGAATTCCAAAAATTATAAGCTCTTCAATGCTTTTTTGGTTTTACAAAAGAAACTAATAAAATATTATAAATAGTTCAAACAAAAAATGCAATACTTTTATTTCGAAAGAGGAGAGTGTGGAATGAAGTGTTGAAATTTCACATTTCTGCATTCAATTTGTGGAACGCATTTGGTATGGAGATGCCATTTTCACTTAACCTCTGTGTTAGACTTAAGGTCTATTCACATTGAAGAAATTATAATGATCGATGAATGAACAAACATTCATCCATTTGTTGCAGCGTGGATAATATCTGGAATGTGAAAAGATTTTGACAGTTCATAGCAATAAAGGGCCTGTTCACAGATTATACAACAAATACAATATATGATTTCCACAGGGGCGAACGCAGAAAATAATTTCGGGGGGGGTTTTCAAAAAAATATGAGATTTTCATAAATATATTATTTTATTACTATATTGTAGGTAGATACCTACTTGTTAATTACAAATTCTTTATTGTAATTAACATAAATATGTTATAACTAAATAATAATTGCTCTTAGGGATAGGACCTATTGGAACAATTTCATAAAGCTATTCGCAAAAACAAAACATCATAAAGATGTTGCAACCAATACCTATTTTGCAAATTCGAATAATTTTACCAAAAGTTGGAAAATATTCACTACGAGGGCGTTTCTGGTGCTTCCCATTTGGGCATTTTTATTCCGGAATTAATTCTTAGACATAGGATTGTACTACTGGCCCTGTGATGGAGGCCATCATTTGGTTCGTAAAATATCATTAATGCAACAACAAAAGAAAAAGAGTGTAAGTGATTCCATAAGTGTACCTAACAATAGAGTTATAATAAGTTCTAGGTTCGCCTAGTGGTCCAAATCTGCAAAACTAAATCCGGCATATATTAATACGTGAAGTTATAACTTGTTGTACTTTTGGGATCATAGGAAAAAGAGTTATACGAAAACATAAGGACACCAGCAACACTCAATTGGTACCTACGTTAACTATACTACATAATTATAACCAAAACGCTCTCAGAGGGTGATATGTGCTACTCATTCGTAACTTGTTTTCAACACACTTCGACCTTGGAGCCATCAATAACTCAAACTTGCTCCGTTAGTCCGTTTTCTGCCCTATACATAATGTAAATTATCAAAAACGCAATTGCTGTTCGCTTCGTGTCTATTTGTTGCGTTAAAATACGAAGACACATAAAATAAAATGCACGACTGGATCGCACGAACTTGCTCTTATGTAAAATACTAAGAATTTCAAAAATTAATGTTATTAGAGAAAAAGCATAAAATTCATTTTTTAAATGACTAAAACTCCTTTAGTAGTTTAGTTTATGCAAGAACAAAATTGTTATTCGTTTTTGTGGTTTCTTAAAAAAATAAGCTTTTGTATATAAAATTTTTAAAACATATTCAAGAAAAAATTTTGGTGCGCATATTTAAACTTTTTATTATTATTCGAATAAAAATTTAATTTACAAAAAAAAAATATTGAGCAGTTTTTGAGGAATCGAATTTTCAAAAAAAAAATAATTTTTTTCTTTCAAAAATTCAAAAAATATTTTTTTTAAGTCTTAAAATGCAATGTTTTTTTAAACTTTTTAGAAGCTTCTCTTAAAGTAGAGATTAATTGAAACAAAAAAAAAACTATCAAAATTCTCGGAGCCATTTTTGAGAAAAATACGATTTTCGAAAACCATTTTTTAACATTTTTATTGTTTGTACCTTTATTTTTAGGTAAAACAAATTTTTTTCCTCAGATCTTGTAGATTATATTAAGAAACTTTTATTTATCAAGTTTAAAAAAAATCGAGCATGGGGTTTTCGATATATTGAGTTTCCAGAAAAAAATTTCAAATTTTATTTTCAAAAAAATAAAACTTAAAATTTGTATACCTATGTACGTAATAATATTTAAACCTTGGAGGGGATTCATAATGATTAAAATAGTTTGTACTGTTTTCGAGAAAATCAAAAACCAAAAAATTTGTTCCAAGGGGTTTTCGAAGAATAACCATTTTGTTGAAAATTTTTTTCAACCATTACCAAAAATGACGAAATGAAATCTTATGAATTTTTTTTTCGAAATTCTGTGGGACAGTTTTTGAGAAAAAAATATTTATAAGATTTCGAAATAAAATCGTATGGCAGGTACCGTTATTTTTTTGTCTTAAAACGAAAAGGAAAAAAAACGTGTGGGGAAAAAAATTCAAAACGATATCTACCAAGTTTAACGAAAATCGGCCCACCATTTTAGGCCGTAGTCGAACAGACAGACAGACAGAATTTTGGGACCCACATTTTTTCGTCTTTGCTATCATAGTAATATTAACTTTGATAAAAATCTTGAGTTCGATTTTTTTACGAATGCATTACTTGCCTTATAGTACCTATAAGTCGTAAGAAAAAACAACACTAGCAGAAGAATTTATGGCACGAAAATAACACTTTTTTTTAACGAAATGAACCCTTATTTTTTTGGTCATTTCGGGGGGGGTTTGAACCCCTAAAACCCCTACCTGCGTTCGCCCCTGGATTTCCACAATTATGCGGCATGATTATAGCTTCACAGAATCGTTGTATAAATTTCATAGTCTTCTCTATAAGTATTGTATGATCCTGTTTAACAGGATTATTTTTTTAATACATCGCGCACAGCAGATTAAATTTAAACTTAACATAAATTTCATATAGCGTAATAGTAGCCTGCTAAATGATTTGTTATCCATTGTGTCATTTAAAATTACAAATTGGAGAAATTATGCCGAAACAGTAGTTTACTAACTTTTTTTTATTATTTAGCTTACAAATCATTAAAATATGTTTGTTTTTGTTTTTAAGCAGACAGCAAAAGTACAGAAAATTTTTTTTCTGCAGAAAATATACGAGGGAAGTTTGACACAAACATATTACACTTTGTGAAACTTTATTAAAACAGTGACGCTTTGTTGCCTTCGAAATTCCAAGCAATGTCCCAACAGCATAGTACTGGCTTCCCTAGTCAATATAATGAAGTGGCTTACAATATTTGTTAATGAGAACAAAGGTTAAATACAAATTGCAAAATGCGCTATTGACGTTTCTAAATATTTTAATTAAAACTCAACACACATTGAGGCATTCTGAACTTTTTAACAAAATATGGATCTCCATGCTTCGTTCACCTTAGGGGAATCAGTCAATTGTTGTTTATTCGCATGGACCTGCGACTTCCGGAAACCTCACAAGAAAACATCTTGCGGGCTCAAATCAAATCACATCACAAATCGTCGATGCAGAGTGTCGATCGGGGCATGTCGTCATGCTGGAATTAAATGTCGTATAAGAAATTGGTTATCATCGTATTGTAGCGCTCACCATAACCATAGACGATGGCCGCTTCACCAACGTCGCTTTCGAAAAATTACAGACTAATAATGTTGCCAACCCAAAATCCACACCAAACGGTAACTTTTGTAGGACGTATTATCACCTGGTGAACTCGTGTGGGTTGGTGTTTTTCTATATAGGACAATTTTGCTTCTTAACAAAGACATTCATCAAAAAATATGCGTAATCGCTAAAGATGATTTTACGGACAAAATTGGGGCCCTCTTCAAAAGCTCGGGGGCCCAGTCAGCGAACAAACGGAGTTATCTATGCTCATGAACTCCTGAATAAGTTGGATCTTATTCGGGTGTAGGCACAAGGCCCGATGCAAAATTCCCCAAGTTGAACTCTATGAAAGGCAGAGTTCTTGTGCACTGTGAGATATTGACTACCTTGGGTTCTGCTGTGCCCTTTTGTAAACTGCGGCGATATTTTCGGCATCAGCAACTGAATAAACAATAAACCACAGATTTGACATTTGCCATCAAAACAACAACAACAACAACAACAACAATATAATGTCCAGTTTTTATGAAGAATTTAGACCTAGAAATGTTTTAAATCCCATTTGTTCTTTTATTCATCGTCATACGCCTTTGAAGTTAAAAAATAAATGAATATTATATTCCACACTCTTTTTGGCTTTTGAGCTTGAAAAACTTTCCATTTTTTACGATCTCAATCGAATTTATATCAATTGAGGGAAAGGGAAATCATTTCTACCCAGCATTGTATATTGTGTACATAGCCTTCCAGCCACAACAACGGCATCATACTTACATTCGAATAAAGTGTCGGTGTGTATCATTATTATTTAATGCAGGAAAAGTGCACATTGGCATGCGAGCCAAGACACTTCAGAATGTGGAACGTGGTTTATGAACGAAAACTGCGCAAACAAACAAAAATACGACGAGGGCCGCCGAGTATAGTTTTCTTTTGGGACTGGCAATTCTGTGCCACTAGGTCGATTGCACTTTTTGCGAAAGATTTCCATTTGCCAAACTGCAACTGGGTTGCCTTGCAACGTTTGTCTTCCAACAAACGGCCACGCAGTTCAGTGCAAAATTATTCCGGTTAACAATAATTACGAGCCGCAATAATAATACACTGCAGATTGCAGAGCAGAACCACAACCAATTGTTTCGCTGTTTTGTAAAGGAATGGGGTACCGGGTACTGCGAGTATAGGCATGCAATGGTGTTAGGTGCTATACTGCATTTGGCAGACCAACTGGCGATGGCGACGGGAAAGTGACTATATGCACGAAGATCGACGACGGAAGCAGTTGACCCGCCATTGCTCGTTAATTGAATGAAAACATTTCCGTTTGTTGTTTTTTGTGGCCAAGTTGAAAGGTTGAGGTTGTGAATTGTACAATGAATGCTGTGTCAGGTCTTATACAGCTTAATACAGCTAGTTAAACACCGTACGGACGACGACGCATGGTGGAGCTATCTCTGAGGTTGCGGGAGAGCGGGCACATTTTAAACTGCTGAGGTTTTCATGCAGTATCACAATTTACAGTTTAGAAACAATATTTCTTATCGCGCATCGAATGTGAATTCAAACTATATACATAAATGGAAAGAGGAAAAAACTCATAAACAAGGGCACTAAGTTGACTTCTCGTAATGCTTCGGTTCGATTTTATGGACTTTTTTGTCATTTGATTTATTTTTAATTCAATTTTGCCTGCGGCTGGGTTTATCAGTTGTTGAAAATTTTATATTTATAATGAGTTCCGATAAGGCGACAATTGGTCTGATTGTTTTGCTGCCACATTGCCACATGTGTGGTCAGTCCAAGGGAAATAAACTTAATTAGTTGTATTCTTATATTGAATTTAACGAGTTTTTCAATCGATAAATGGCTTAGAGTAGGTGGAAATAATAATTTTGAAGACGATATCTATAGGACGGATATTGGTTGGCAAGCTCAGATTTTCAATAGACTTATCTGAACAAGAAATGAAGATTCATGTTTTAGGCCGGGTCTAAGGTTATTATCTACTATTCTATGAGAAAGAAGTATGTACTCAATACTTAGACGTGTATGCATTTTTATGTACCGAATTTATCATGGAAATGCAAGAAAGATTTACTAGTACAGTTGACGTGTACTGGTTACAATTCAATTAATGCCCGAAATGCAACCCGCCATCAATGTGGTATTGAGTCAATATTCTTCGAGTATGTCTAGATATTCATGACAGCAACTTATCTGCTGAGTACAAGAAAAATGTAATGAATGCACGTTTCCTCAAAAAGCAAAAAGTGGAAATTTTTCCACTGGAAAAGTCGAAAATTTCCATAATGTTTTTAATAAAAACAAAAGCGTGGTTCAGTTCTTCTGTCACATGCTTTCATAACAAAAATAAAATTGACGTTCAGTTTGACGTTTCCACTTTCACATAATTCAGTTCAGTTTGACATTTCTACTGTCACATATTTTTAAAACATTGAATCTTTATATTTGCAAACAAGAATTGAAGGCTGTTGTTCATAAAGTGATCGGTAGTGTTTTCATATATGGTGCATTCAAAACGGTAAAATTATTCAATTTGATGTATTGCAAAGATTGAAATGATTTCACCTTGGAGTGTTGAAGACATTCAATTGATTTCAGTTCGTGGTTTATTTCCTTGTAAAAAAATGCCACCAATGTGACTTGGAAATATCGGTCGGTTTACGCGCAACGCAAGCCAGCTACAACGGAACAACGGATGATTTGGGACGGCTCCCGGAAATTACGCCAAAATTTATTTCTGGAAAAAACGCCAGAAATTGTTGTTTGCTTAAAATTGAAAAAAAAAGAGTCAGAAATTATTTTGGAAAATAAGCCAGAATTGTTGGAAATTAGGCCAGCTATGTAGGTATAGAAAAGGAGCCAGACAGCAAAATGGAAATTAGGCCAGAAAATCAATTTATTCTGGTCTAATTTCCAAATTAGATTTTGGAAAAAAGTCCAGAAAATGTTTTATATTTTCAAAGAAGACACTTTGGGTGGCGCTCTACTGCACACAACGTCCGGGGGGCCGACGTTCTGGGTTTTCATGGGCAACAGTACCTCGGCTAGGCTAGGATTTGAACTCCTTTCTTGGGGCACACATACGCTCACGCAAATTTTTTGCTCCGCTTAGGGAATGTTCACTCGCCAGCCAGGCGCCAAAAGGAAAAACGCCAGAATTTTTTTTGGAAAAAAATGACTGAAATTCTGGAAAAATTGTCATAATAGTCTGGAATGACAGGCAGAGGGGACGCTCTGACAAACCCCACGTTTCGAGATGCCCGTCACTCCCATCAACGGGCAACATTTAAAAGTCTCCACTTCTTGAAATTATGGAATTTGGCAAATCAACTAAGTAGATTTTCTTCGCTCGTAAAAATCAAAGAAACAAAATATTTGCTGTCACTCATTTACTACCTTCCTTTATATGTATATGTATATAGAGCTGAACTATGTAACGAAGCGTTACACTTTTTCTCCTACCGCCGAAAACCTCCCAACCGCCGCCGCTGCATACCGAATCACTACCTTAAAATGCCCGCCTGAAACCTCATATAATTTACCGAACCGATGCTATCTTCAATTTTAAATCAACCAACGTACCAACCTCCCGAACCCTGGGTTGCTATCGCATTGCCGCACCATACTACCAAGCCGTCTTACCGAATCCTGGGTTGTTATTCACTTCATACCGAGCCCCGAGAGCATTTAACTACCTACATCCATATAAGGAACGATGACAACCAGATGTTTGATAAGATGTTGTTGGTGGTTTCTTTATTTCTTTTAATTCACACTGCCTTTTGACTGACTTTTGATGTTTGATAAGATGTTGTTAGTAGTTTGTTTATTTCTTTCAATTCACACTGCCTTTTGACTGAAATAATAATAAGGAGATGTGAATAAGCAATACAAATTCGTCTTCTACCTTTGCCTGATGCTTTGTACCAATCAAGTTTACATAAAGGGAGAAAAGCAAGCTGATTACGAAGAGTACTAGATAGTAGTTCCGAAAACCGTTTTGGGTTCTGAACCCCTACCTGCCGCTTAACCTGACATGTTCCCTGACTTGTTCCCCACGTTTATTTCTACGCTCCACTTCTTCTAAGTGTTGCGTGGACAAGGCTTAACCTAAACCGATTTTTCTTCTAGTCTTTTGCAGGGCCGTATCCCCACCGATTCTTTCTGTGACTACTCCTCTTCAAGAGTACCACAGACACGTTTGTTGCCGCGAACGAAGCCCCGATTTTTCCTCCGGTCTCTTGCTGGAGGCATGATTAAACCGTAAAGCCGTATATGAAATATCATGTTATTTATTATAAGAATATTCATTGTTAGTTATACGAAATGCTTTGTTAATTAATTAATAAGAAGTAACTAAAGAAATTGTAAACGCTGTAAACAAATTTGTAAATGAATAAAGATTGAATTGATTTGGAGTTTGGAAACTTCTACCTAAGTTTTTTTGCTTTCTTTGGGACAAATCCTGGACACCGACGAGCCTACCTCAGCCTCGAAATAAAAAAGCATCACAACTACACATGAACCATATTTTATACTTGCATCGAGTTCAAATGTTCTTGGTTTGACTCGACTTGCGCTGACTAAGTGGCATTCAGTCTAAATTTTAAAGTACATTTTTTGATTCTCCTTGTGTACGTTTAGTTAGTAATTGCCTTTATTATGACGTTATGCTCTTTTTATCTATGTTATATACTAACAGCCCATTCCAGAAGAAAAGCTAGCTTATTTTCTTAAATTATTCGGGGTTTTGATTTTGACTACACTAAAAATATTGAACACAATGTGGGAGCTAAGAAAATAGCGCAGGGTTGTGAGACAGTTTTGGATTATCCTTTTTTTTCAAAATAAAATAATAAAAACCCTCACTTTTACATGGGCCGCCGAATTTAATCCTGCACTCATTTTTATCCAGCGACGCCTCTGCTGACAGGCAACTGTCATAGATATGACATATGGGTACAGATACATACAATTCACGCCGACCACGCCGGGAGTTAACAGCTAGTGATAAATAAAACATGAAATAGAAACCCCCTTTTATTCTAAAAGTTTAAACTCCATTAAATGAAATATTCACTGAAAATATTAGTATACGTATTAAAAAGCCTAAACCTTCGGTGGATTGCATCTTTTAATATGTTTATGATTTATGTTACTAACTGTGGAACGTATAAATTTATCATTTAAAAGACCTCTCACATGAGAGCGATCAAAGAATGAACGACCATTCCTATATTTCGACATTTCCTTTGAGTATATATAATATGGAGGGCTCGTTTCTATTCCAAATGCGTGACTATCATAGGGGGCGCTACTCAAATTTGTGTAAGACAAAGTTATTGCCGAGTGCTTCATATCACATGTGACGGAGAACTAATGCGAGGAGAAGGTAAGCACAAATCGGAGGATACGGCTGTATCCTTAACTTACAGAAAGTGAGACAGCGACCCCTATCACAACTTCAAGTACTACAATGCATTAGGGATAGGAACGAGCCCTCCATATTATATATACTCAAAGGATATTTCCTTCAAATATTATTTTTTCAATTCGTCGCAAATGACGAATGAAACAAACAAAGCAAACAAAAACAAGAATGATTTTGAGGTAGGTCGTGCATTAATTCAGTTCACTAATCACTCGTTGGAGTGTGGATGGTAGGTGGAACGCGAATAGAGTTTGACAGTTCGTAACAATCAACAATTGTAATTCGTGAAGACAAGTTTATTTTCTCAAATTTCTTTTACCTTATCTGTTAAGACGCAATTTTTTATATCTTAGATTAAGTTCAATAAGTTTTCTACCATTTTGTCTAGGTTTTGATAAGAACTTGGGCTTTACCCGGTTGGTCGCACTCATGTGAATAGTCCTTAACTCTGGTTAAAGGTTTGTACAGAATGTTCTAAAAAAAAACTACATAATACAAAAGTGTTTGAGTGCATCTTAAGTGTAGTTATAGCTTTAAGAAGTTAGATAAGTACACAATGGGGACGTAAGGATTCTCAACAAAACACTTCAATGTTGTTTAAGTTTAGAAAAGGACACAAAACAGTGTCAAGACTTCCTATAAATACTTCTTGAGATCCCAAAGAGACAAACATTATAAATTTCAACTAAAATATATTTACAATTTTGTTCAATTCTCTAGAATTCAATAATGTCTGTAGAGTTTTTAAAACCTTGTTTCCTTCTGGTAATAGGTATATACTCGTACCTATCTGCTTCAAACTTTTCAAAAGGAATCGTTGTTTAGGATACCCACTTGTTATACGATGCAAAATGGAATTTAATTGAATTCAACAAAATTTTATCCCTCGAACGGCAACAGCACATTGAATAGGATAAGTAGCTTGCTCGGGAAGTACATTATAACTTTGTCCACGATACGAGTAAAAATTTTCTCGAAACGAACGTGCTTTACGAGGAAATTTTAAACTTAAAATCGTCGTCGTCCTCGTCGTTGCATTTTATTGTTGTATGTCATCGAGCAAGTAGGTAGAAGGTACACGACAAAATGAACGAATCAAGAATAAAAGGATGCAAGAAATATAACAGAAATACTCGAAGTGAATGCACATTACCTACCTCCGACATTGAAAGGGTAGTCGTAATACTTTATCAAGAAAAACGGAACTTTCTGTTGAAAGGCAAAAAAAACGCCACGTTGCCAAGGATTCCTACTTTCCGGAAAAAAAAAAAAAACATACCGACAAGAAAGGGTTAAGGGAATAAAACCACGGATATCTCGAAAATGTTCGTGAAAATCACGTATCATCCTCGTATTTAAAAGCATCAGTTGTCCTTAAAATGTTCTTAGACTCACACTCAAGAATTCATTTGGTTGGATTTATATCGTAGACACGGGAGGGGTCGACGAGGAAAAGTTATCTAGGTAGGTATCTCCGCATATTTCTTTTATTTTATTTTTTTTTTTCATCCATGTTATGATGTGTTCATGTGTTTACTTTTCTTCTTTATAGCTTTAGCGTTTTAAGGGATATACATACATGTTTCCCCCTCATAGAAATATCTGCGTGTTCATCTTATAGAACACAGGAAATGAATATTTTGTGTCCTCCGTCTTGGCAAGAAGATGATTTCTAAGAAAGTGGGCTTTAAGCAAAAAGCAGTGGCATTATGCTAACTGAAGTACTCAGAAAGAGCAAAGAATTATTAAGTGACAAAAATGTAGTGTTACTTAGTTCAAACAAAGCGAGATTAACTTGGAAATGAACTTTAACAATGAATGGCTTTGCCAAAGGAAATATTAAGACTTTTAATGAAACACAGCGGAAGCATTAAGTGTAGGTACTTTTGAAGTTTTTACTACTTGGCCTACATACCGCCACCTGCTTGCAAGAGATGTGTAACTTGAATTTTTATAGTTTTTCGTAGGTACTTAACGATGCAGGGTTTTAACTCCCAGCGACATAACCCTTTTTTTATTTTTGGGACTTATGTCCCACTTAAGGGGACCGTAAAACCCAAAAAAAATTGGGACTTTACTGTACGAGAGTAGGTCACTAAGTTCCTGAAAAATGATATAAGGAACACGCCGTTCAACATAAAAACATTCTATTTCTCAACATAGTCTCTTTTTAGCTTGATACACTTCATACAACATTTTTCCAATTTTTGTATGCCATCCAGATATTACTATTTTTCCAGCCCCTCAAAATAAGCATTTGTTTTAATGATGACCTTTTTATTCGACCCAAATTTCTTACCTATAAGGCATATCTCCTTGTTTCGAAACAAAAAGTAGTTACTGGGAGCTAAGTCTACAGAATATGCCAGATGTGAGCGGAGGTCGTAACCTAATTCATGTATTTTTCCATTGCGAACGCGATTTTTTGCGCCGGTACGTTGTCCAATTGGAAACGAACTTTTTTCTTCAACAACTGCGGTCGCTTTTGACTCAAATCAGCGTGGAATCGATCCAGAAGTTCTTTATGATATGCGCCGGTGATACCCTTTTACTCTTTTCAAAGTAATCACTCACACAAAATACTGTCATCATGACCTTCTTTGCTGACAAACCCATCTTGGTCTTCTTCGGCTTTAATTCCAGGAGAAGTCAAGTGTTTCAACTGTTCCTTGGTTTCTACGAAACGGCGGCGCAAAAACTCGGCCGAATTTTTCTTGAATATCAACAAAAACACTTTTTTTTTAAATTTTCAAACCATTGCTTTTGTTGTCGATTACGGGCAAATGCGGGACCCATCTTGGAGAAAGCTTTTTTATGTCCAAATATGTATGTAAGCCAGAAATCACTGATCCATGTGGTAAGCCTGTCGCCTTTTCAAGATCGTCCATTATCAAATCGTGAATTGAATTGACCTCAATTGGGCGACTAAAATGTTTGACACCACTTGTACTTAAACGACCACACTTGACAGATCTGTCTGAAAATGTAGCTTAGGTAAGCGCGACTTGCAGTAGGCATATTATTTAATAGAACATCATTGACGGACTATCAAGCGGTCGGTCCAATGTTTGATAACTCGCAGGGTCCAATATTATCCTCGATTACGTACAAAATGCTTGGTTTATTTATGTCAACTAAGAACTTTAAAAAGATCCAGATAAAATTATTGAGTGGTGTCAAGTCCCATGATCGCGGCAGGCGATTCCCAATTTTTTCATTCACAACTTCGAGCGTTACTTTTCTTGCATAGTAACCCTGTCCTGTTGCAACCACAGATCGGACATTAAGTCGGTTAAAATAGCTCTACACGGTAACGGTGTTTCTTTCCTGATTTCAAAAAAAAAAAAGGTCCAATGATGCTGCCATGCCGTTAACTGCACCAAACAGTCTATCTTTGTGGATGGTTGGTCAAACACAAGTACAGTGAACATTGGAAAACGTGAACCCCCAAAACGTGAACTATCCCAAAACGTGAACACTGTAATTTTTACATTGACTGCTCTAAAACGCGAACAAATCGAAAAGCTCTAAAACGTGAACAGAAATTTTGTCAACATTTTTACATAAAAATGCACTGAATTATTATTTTAAAACTTCGGGGGGCCCATAATATTGACAATGCGTAGTATGAAATATTTAAAAAGGCTCTGGAATGTTGTTCAAATGAAGGCTTTGACGAAAGCGACATAAACGTACATAAACGCCTAGGAGAAATTGTAGTTGTTAAAATGCTGGCAAAAATAGAACCGATACAAATTACAAATTTTGTTTGTTTTATTTTTATTTGTAAAACGTTCTAATTTAAAAATGAAATCTAATCAATTTTTTTAATAACACTTACCAATATGTGTAAATATGTAAAAATATTCATAAACCTATACTACTGAAAGAAAAAGGAAAATAAAATGAAAGAAAATATGTTTTATTTAAAGATCAGAAGTAAGACAATACGGTAGGAATACTATTTTAATTATAAAATGTTACATTCCAAAACATGAACAATCTCAAAAACATGAACACCCTCGGTTTTAATTAGTTCACGTTTTCCAATGTTCACTGTATATTAGTTTCGCCCTTATAACAGAGATTTTGCTTGTTTTCATAGAACTCCCTATTTTTTCTATATAGTCCTTTCTGCACCAAACATTGATGATTCTTGAGCAGTATTTTTTCTTAAAATTTCGAAAAAGTTATGTTAAGTTTAACATAATCTAAGAACATCACCTCGAGCGAGCTTGCTTGCACCCCGGGTTAGTATAAACAATGCAGCTTATCATATCCCTGTGTAAAGCTTACAACCAAAGAACTATAAATTCTCCATAACCAAAGTACAGTGAACATTGGATAACGTGAACTAATTAAAACCGAGGGTGTTCATGTTTTTGAGATTGTTCATGTTTTGGAATGTAACATTTTATGATTTAAATTGTATTCCTACAGTCTTACTATTGCTCATAAAATAAAACACATTTTCTTCCACTTTATCTTCTTTTTTCTTCTGTTATAAATTATTTTTTTTTTATATTTTGTTGCTTTTTTATATATTTTACTTACTTAAACTGAAATCAAAAATGTTCTAGTTTTAAAACCTTTAATGCATACGAAGCCAAACTTGGTCTGTATTCTTATTATTTAAACAACATATTTTTTTTTTTTTTTAATAAAAGATGTCTTAAAACAACAGCCCAAAGAAACTATTTAAAAAGCATTTTTTAAAAATAATAATTCATGCAGTAGAGGATTAAGGTTAAAACCTTAACTTTCTTTCAACACATTTTTAAATAGAGCAAAAGACGTTGATCAACCCAAACTATGCAGAGAAAAACAAAACAAGACTGAATAAGGATGATAGCAATACGTACAGGCACTAACGAACGTACGCACGGTACCAAATGCACATACTAGGTACGCATTGTCAATATTATGGGATCCCCCGAATACTACGCATTGTCAATATTATGGTATTTCCCGAAGTTTTAAAAATTAATTCAGTGCATTTTGATGTGAAAATGTTGGGAAAATATCTGTTCACGTTTTAGAGCTTTTAGATTTGTTCACGTTTTAGAGCAGTCAATGTAAAAAATACAGTGTTCACGTTTTGGGGTAGTTCACATTTTGGGGGGTTCACGTTTTCCAATGTTCACTGTATATTCATTAGATAATTCTCAGTCGAAAAAGAAAACTAAACATACCCTTTTCTCTTAACTTTCAGATTTGAACCCTTTCCAAAGTTTAAAACACAAAATTACTTTTTAACACAAAACAATAAAAACCAAAAAAAAAAGTTCCCCAAACTTTATGTTGAAGTTTTTAATTGAACTGTGTATACCTTGTATTCTCGTATCTCGAACCCAAAACAACTTTCATCATCCAAAAGCCAACATTAAACTTTGTAAACGCTCCTTTCAACACGCGAATTTCCTCTGACAAAACATAAACTAGGTCACCAAATAAAACTAAAAACAAAATATACCCAAAGTTCGAGGATATTTACTTCAACTTTTAAGCAAAAACATCAAAAAAAAGTCCCAGGCAAAATGATGACCCACAAAAAATACACTCAGACGCCATGGAATCTCCCTACACGTAACATTCACTTAAGGATGCTTTTGCTTTTCTATTGAAACAAACCAACTTTTACACTGCGATCTTCTCACTTAATATGCAACACTCGTCATGTACATAGCACACATTCAGCAAAGACCTTAAAGATTTTTATTAATTTGAATCACATATTAGCGCGCAGAGTGCGTTTACACTGCAAGTTCCTATTTAGGAATTTTGTTGTATTGAAAAGCGTCGACGATGTCTCTTTGGATTATAATTTATAACGTTTACTACCAGACGGACTTATACTATCCTCAGATTGGGTTAGTCATTCATGCACCACGAAGCAAACTTCCATTTTCATTTTGGTCTTTGAAACGGGCTGCAATTGGAGTTTCATTGAATTCTAAATTTGGGCACTTGAATTTGAATACCATTGGAAGTGACAGTAGTTGACGGTGATGGTGATGGTGGCTTTGCCAAATCTGGCTTTCAAATAGATACATATCAAACACAGTAGACTCATACTCACACACACACTGAAACTCGCAAAAGCAGTCTAATTAAGAAAAGATACACGTCCGAATTGCTATAAAAAGTCGACGCAAACAAGAGTCCAAGACTTATGAATTTTCCCTTGGCGTTTTGGACTGACATATACACTGAGAAGAATGCATGGAAATTTTCTTTGATTTTAAATATCTTTTTAGATTTAAATCGTCCATAGTTGAAAGTCCCAATAATAATGATAGTCCTGAATATACTATTAAATAAAAAAGAAACATCTTGCTTTCTTTGGAACAAGTTGTATTGGATGAATACAAGTACAAGTCTGGAATTCATAAAATAATTGATGGCGTGCCCCAGGGCTCCGTTTTATCTCCGACTCCTTTTTTTATATTCATCAATAATCTCCTGTCTAGAACGTCCTATCCATTAATTTGTTTTGCATAATGATAATATCTTCAGCTTTTCATATTCCTTTTTTAAGATTTACATCCCTGTGCTTTGGAAGTGAAATTCCAACGACAGCTTATGATTATCTTGTTAAATTCTGATCTTAACAGAAGTGTTTAGTAGTGAATCAAAAACCGTGTAGTATTGAATGCTTTAAAAGCCAATGGTGTCTCCTGTCTCTAAACAAGAACCCACCCTCCATAGATCTATTTATAAGTGGCACTTACGACGAAGAAACCAACAAAATGTCAGTAGTCGTTATGTGGATCACAGACCAACTTCTGTCGAATCACACATTTGACTTCACCAAAAATGCTGCTAAGTGTCTGTGTTCTTTTCGCCGATGCAAGAAATTCTTTGCCTTTTCTGATCTGGCTGTAATCTTTAAAGTCCATATCCGTCCAAATCTAGAGTATAATTCCTGCATCTGATAGTTGCTTACACGATTCACTAGGATATAATCAAAATACGGCTTGAAAAATTATAGGTTTTAAAACTATATTACGTAAACTTTTACATCGCTCGAGAACAGTAGAAATGGTTTATATTTCTCATTATTTTATAGTTGTTTCTCGTTTGTATGTTTTAGTGATACAATTTTCCTAAATTGATTCCACCGTAATACCCATAATTCTAGCAAGGCCCATCAGTAAACCCAATTTTGGAGAGTGTCGAGTAGAGAGATTCTTTCCTTAAGCGTACTACATGAATGTGGAATACTTTGTACGGCTCGTTTTTTCCCTCCCATTATGATATTTAGAGCTTCAAAACCAATGTGCATCGGTGTATCCGGTTCAATTCTGCTCTATTGCTCTAACGCTCACACTATCTGTAATCATTTTTAGGGTGCCTAGTCAAATTCCGTTAAAATTCGTCTAATATGCGCTTATTATAAACACAAAAATATTTTATTGAAAAATATAAGCTAATTTGTATAAATTCCTATTCTTTTGACAACTGTTTTGGCAACTCTTTTGGCTTTTAAAGGTTAGAAGGGTTGATGAAACGGGAAAGCCGTACTGTCTCATTCGGATCTCAATGGATCCATTGCGCTCCTACGCTGGATTTTACAGACCTTGTTAATATTTATGTTTAAATCAATTAATACTAAACAGTGCTTTTTTCTCTGTGTAGTTAATTTGCAATGACCATTTTGCTGTCCAAAATTGGAACTTGAACTTATTTGACGATGACGGGTTAATTGACAACACACATTCTTCCAGTCAATGAAGATAATGCGCTAAATATTGAATATACTCGTACGAAACAAACGAAAACATGCAATGATTCTTTTTTTCTTCTTCTTTATATTCATGGACTTTATATTATGAAGATACAATATTGAATATGGTATACATAAAAGACGAATTCTCATGGGTATGACACAACTCTACACGGTCGTTCCACTACACAAATTAAAGTCAATCTTATGGAAAGGTTTCAAGATCGCAAAAGAAAAGTTAGTGTAAAAATGATTGCAAGGTATTTATAAATGAATGATAAAGTTATTAGTTAACGAACTTTAAATTAAAGCACTAATGGCCCATGGTCTTAAAATATTCAAAGAAACATTTTCTTTTGTAGTAAACCACAATAAGGTTTACAAAGATTAAACTTTTTTGCCTATAATTTAAAATTGAAACAAAATTGCTTAATGCCTAAAATTATTTTTTAATGAAAGTTTTCAATCATGTTTTCGAACGTTTAAACTTGTAATCGACATTTTCATCCTTGTAATTACTCGTATAATTCACAACTCCAAAAACATAATTCATAAAAAGTATTCCAAAATCATCAATACTCATACACACAAATACAACCTTAAAAAGATTTTTCTTACAACATTTCAAGACTGTTCGTGTTCATCTACTTCAGAGTTTTAATAGAACTTGCTGTGAAGCAAGAAAAGTCCTAGGCAAACTTTTACATGCAATTGGTTACTACAAATGAGCAAGCAAGAAGCAATTCATATCTTGGCTCAATTCACTTCCCATTCTCTGAATTAATTTGGGAGAACTCCCAAATTAATTTTGAATCTTTTTGAAATTCAAAATTAATTTGGGAGTTCTCCAGGGTAGCCATTTTGGGCCAATGCTTTTTAAATTGTTTAAATATGATCTTCCGTCGGATTCAAGGAACTCAAATGTCTTGTCAGTGCTGATACTGTTTAGAAAATAGCAACCATGTGTGCACGAAACTGTTGACTATTGACAAATGTATGTTTATACATTTTGCATGAGTAATATAAGTTTTGGATTTAAATATTTATTTGATGGCGTAAATTTTCTTGAATGTAAATGAAGTTATGTATGTATTTGGGGTTTTGTTCGGCACAAAACTCGGATTAAAAGGCAATCAAGCCAATTTTCCGACCCTTAAATGAATAAACAATTCCTTATGGTTAATTGGTTTTGTCAAACCAATGAAGGAGCATACATACCAGGTGTTGACACTCTATTGAAGCTACCATAAATCAAGAATTGAAAAGATTTAAAAAATGTCTCTGAAATTTGCTCTCAGATACTGCCAGGACTCATTTAATCTTCCTTCGTCTAATAACGAACTCAAACTTATTGATATTCACCTAGTTCTGAGAGAAGACATTATTGTTTATGTTTTGTTTTAATAGTTAAACTTATTGACAGTTATATCGAGGCCTTGCGATTTCCCGTTGGCGTAATGCAAAGTGCGTTGTACGAAAATCTACCTCTCAGTCACTTTCACGTAAAAAAAAAATTTAAGATAGTGAAACGTCATCTAAGAATATCTCTTGCAATGAAAAGTGTTTCTCAACTTAACCGTTCGATTTCAACAGAAAATTGTAGGTTTCCTCCCTTTCGCCCAACAACTACCCTTTTCTCGACGTAAAACTTCGTCTTTTCCCCGTCTTGGTATAATCATAAGTAACGATCGTTGCGAAAAAGAGGAATAAGTTCTGGAATCTTTTCTTAGTTCTCATTCTCCAAGTGACTACTCTAATTATCTTGGTATTTATCTTCACTTGATCGAACTTTACAACTCCCTCTATCAACGTTATTTAATTCAAAGCCAAAGCAATCTTATTAAAACCCTTAAACCTTCTTCCAGTCTGTCAGCTTTAAACGAAAATCCGATGGCTACCCCCTCCCTCTCTTTAGCGAAACTTCAAACAAACCACAAAAAATAGCTAATTTTCTTGCAACTTTATTTTTAACAATCTCTTACCGAGTAGCCCTTGGTATAATGGTTAGTGCGTTGGACTATCATGCGGAAGGTCTCGAGTTCTATTCTCAGCCGCTGCAAGAAAGTTTTTTTCAGGGGTGTACTGCCTCTTGCGAGGAATTGACAAATTCTCCAAGAGTATCTCTTGTCATGGAAAGTGCTGCTCATTATCATTAGCCGTTCGGAATCGGCCGAAAATTGTAGGTCCCCTCCGTTCCTGGTAACACGTACACAGGAATGGTTGAGAGTTGTAAGTCACTAGGTCCTGGTTCCCCTCGAGCTGTTGCACCACCAAATTTATTTATTTATTTACCGACGACTTTTTAATACCTGACTGTAATTATTTCAATTATTTACCGAATTTCAATTATTTTATTTAACGACTTTGTTAAAGATTCATAGGGCTACAACGACTAACCTCGTGGATTTCGTATCCTTAACCCTCCCGGAGAACGGAAAGGGAAGCCGCGTTGTCTCAGTAAGGCCTTTGACAAAATTTTCATATAAGCTTATTCTATTCAAACTGTCTTATTATCTGAAAGATCGCTACTAAAAAATTCTATTCAGATCTACTTTCTCTGATGATTTCTTAGCTACCTACCTACGGTGTCTGACAAGGTAGCCACTTAGGACCTCTCCTTTTTATTCTTACTATTAACGATATTGAAATGGTCATACAAATTCCCCATATCTCACTCGACGGCTACGATACCAAATCTTTCATGACCATTTCTTCGAATCGGGATTCTGTTCTTCTTCAACTTGATTTTGAACGTTTTTTTTTTATTTAAATATTGTCAAATACCATTCAATTAATTTTTCACGAAAAGGCATCCAATCTTTCCCCCGTCTCTACTTCCTTTATTATAAAATCATGTACAACACAATTCGCGGCCTTGGTATTTCATGTGATACATAGCAACTTCAACTATTTTACTACTATTTTCATAAACAGTACTCTAATAGTGAAATAGTTTCATCTCAAGCAATTCAACCGTAATACCAGTACTTCTAGGAATGTTCATCAGTTTGCCCTTGATCCCAATTTCGGACGCACTGTCAAGTACAAAGATTCTTTTTCTAGCCGCACTACACGAATGTGGAATGCCTTTCCCTGCTCAATATTTTCCACTCATTTCCATGTTACTACATTCAAAACCAATGTGCATCGGTATCTCTTTTCTAATCCTATCCTACTTGCCTATAATTGCTAGCACTGGGTTTAACATTGTAAGGGTATTCATAACCCCTTGAGTGCGCGTATAATATAAAAAAAAAACTTCCTCACACACTTCCTCTGACTCCTACGTGTTTCTCTTTTAGTTCAATATAGAGCTCCGAACAGAGTCCGAGCATGTCGAGCATGTTTTTGAAACACACCTGAACACTTAGCTGTCGCCATTTTTTTTTATTTTTTTTTTTCATCTGTCAAATGCTTGTGTTAAGCATTTTACTCTGTCTGCTCAGTTATTTTATTCTGAGCTCATAGAGCGCACTCTGAACACTCATAGAACATGCTCAGAACGAAAAAAGAAACATTTTCGAAACTCTGAACTAAAAAAGAAACACAATTTATTTTTTGACAACTCAGACTCTGTTCTGAACTAAAAAAGAAAAACGCCTGTTGACGGTGACTCCCTCACCAACGTCCGTCGTTTTTGAAAAAGTATGGACCAATAACGCCTCCAAAATCCACACCAAGCGGTAACTTTTTGAAGATGCATTGTCACCGGGTGAACCTCGTGTTGGTGTCGTCCTATATAGAACTTTTGATGTTTAACATAGCCGTTCATGCAAAAACGTGACTCGTCACTAAAGATAATTTTTCAGACAAAATTGGGGTCCTCTTCCAAACGCTCTGAAGCTCTCCTGAGTGTACGAGTGCATAAATGCATAAATCCCGACGCAAAATTCTCCAAGTTGAAGTTTGCGAAAGCCGAGTTCTTGTGGCGAGGAATTGACTGCCTTGGGTTCTGCTGTACACTTTCACATCCTGCTATGATATTTTCGGCAGATATTGCGTTCCTTTCACGTACAAATGTTGGCTGATTGATTACCGAAATGGTCGTCTCAAATTTGGCCCCTAAACGCTGCAGAGCCAACTGCGAAAGTCCACCACATCTACAGTAAAATGGGCGTAACGCTCAGAACGTTTGCGCTATAACAACACTCATTTTGGCAATGTAGTTTTATAATTTAGACGTGCTGTTCAATCGTGTAACTTGCCATTGGTGTTTCGACATCATTGTTTTAATAATAATCGACAGATTTAACAGATGTCACCACAACAACATGGCCGCCAAAATTGAAAAACATTTTATATGACAACTCCGCGTCGGTTGCTAGTTTACAAATTTCCTATCAAATCTGAATAATTCATCTAATATTTTATATTATCTTGAATGATAATGGATTTATTGGATGACATCAAACACTTCATGAATAACATCTAAGTTAACCCAAAATTCCAAAAATTTCATTTACTTTAGAACGAATCAAAAACAAAATCTTAAAATATCTAATTTATTCTTCTTGTGCTGGTCTCATTCAATTCGTTGTCGTGTAACAAAATTTATCGCTTCGTCTTTCAAAATGCAATTTGAATATTATTTTCTAAAAACATTTTTTCATCTTACACCACGCTCTATATGCGCCAGAGGAAAAATCTTTAAGACACACTGTACGAATAGCTGAAGAACATTAACAAAACCCAAATGGGCCGAACTTTGTTTTTAAGTTTGTAGTAATTGCAAGCACTTAAGTACTTACTCCGACTTGTAATGCTCGACTATTTTTATAGACCTTTGTTGATTTTATCTGAAGTGGATTGACCTAGAAATAAAATGTATTTGTATCTATATAAATGTTTCCGTCGGTCGGTCGTCTGTATTTCTCTAGTGTCTCATTAAACGCAATTCAATGTAAAACAAAATTTTTTTTTTTTTGTGTTGTCTGTTCATTAATGGCGACAAGTGTTATTTTTTGTTTGGTTAGAAGGCAAATTTTTATTACAAGCACTTCAAGTGTCTGAATAGACAAAGCGTACTCATTTTTGTGTTTGCTATGTTTTGGATAAGAGCTTCAATTGTTGAAGAAATATTTTGACAAATAGTTGTTTAGTTAAGTTTGTTAAATTATTTTTTAATGTGCTAATTGTTGTTTCTTTTTCGTTTCAGGTATGTCTTGGTATTGATTTACTTATTCTTAGTAATAAATTGATGGTTCGACATGTAAGTTTTTCTTTACATAAACTTTAAAAAATGAAAACCGGAAGTATACTTGCGCTAGGAAATGAATACTGAAAGAATTTTTAATTTCTTTTGAATATTTTCCAGAGTATTTTAAAACAGAACGTAGAAAAGTAACAGATTATATATATTTTCTGCATAATTTAAAACGAAATTAAATTTAAACAACATCAAAAATACAAACAGTTTTATTCGCTCCTTAAACTCTATTTCCGCAATCAATCAAATCAATGACCTTATGGTTTTAATCTCCTCCTTATAAGCACACAAAAGACAAGCTTTTCCAAACCAACAGATTGTAAATATAAGATATCATATTATATTCAATTGGTAGATACTGAACCAGACTGGAAAAAAAATCAAAATTGATTGATTGTTTTTTCCACCACAATTGGTTTTGCCGGAAATCAATCAAATCAATTGATTCTGAGACCAATAATAACCTAATTTCAGTTCAGAGGGAAAGACCTACCACTACCAAATAAAATGTGTTCCTCATTTTCATAGCAATTGTCCAATTGACAAAATGTACAGTGAGGATCAGACTCGACCATGGAATTTTAAGAAAACAAATTTTTTAACTTAGTCTCTCTAAATTCATATTTTTCGTTTAAATTATTCTCTAATTAGATCCATGTTTTCTACTGCAATTGCAGTACTTTGACAACCCTGTTCAAAAGATATTTTATTCATGAGTGTTTATCGATTTAATGATTGGGCGGGATATGCTTTAAAATTGATCTTTGGAAGTGGTGGCTGGTTGAACAGAGTTTTTTTTGAAAAGAATGAATCCCTCTGGAATTAGTTAGCTTACAGTTAAAGAAAGTGAAGGTTTAAACCAAATTTTGAGTACCTTGTTAATGATGGTTGGAACTGGTTCCCTTAATATTCGCTTGACAAAAGACAGTGTTGATTTTTTTTTAAAGTAAGACTTCTTTTCCGGCATGGCATTGGGGGTTAAAAAAAATCAGTGACATTTCAACGAAAAGGTTACAGTGAATCTCGTCTCGTGATTGATTTCATCGCATTTACTTTTATCTGTCGTTTTCATTTGAATTTTAATGTCGACATCTGACAAAATCGCTAACGACGATTTTTTATTCACGACTTTTTTAAGCTATTTCAGAGTGTCAATGAGGAAAAACATATGATTTACATCTCGTCGTGAAAAATTTCTTAGCATTGGGAATTGCGGCACAATTTTAAAACTGCAAAGTTGACAGTGAATCATGTCTCGCTCTCGTTTCGTGTTCTCTTCATATTACGAATCGAGCATAATTATAAAAACTTTCTCTATCGTTTTCAATTGAATTTTAATATCACCATCTGACAAATTTAAGCGAAGATAAAAATGCACTAAAAAACGGTTAATATTGAAATTTTGATATCTGAGACGTCAGTGCGTCCTTTCACGATTTATGATGTACACCGAGCTTAGTAATCAAGTGCGTTAAAAAAGCGCCACCTGTGCTTCAAAACGGACGCCATACATTTTGCTCAACCTTGGTAACAAACAAGTTATACATGTCTTTCTTGATTTTCCCATTAATTTTAGAAATCGCCAGATAGACCAAGCTGTAATTCCAAAACTAATTGCATCATTTACATATATAGTTGAAACAGTTTTCAGTTCTAATTTATGCGAGAAACAGATTGGCACAGCAACACGTCACTCTTTTCAGAGACACTGGCGCAAAATTTTAATTGAATTAGTACGATACTAAAGCTGTTTTAGTATGATACTAGGTTAAAACAACGAATTTGCAAATTTTAATCTCTACCCTTTTATTAAAGTTAAAATCATCGAATACCTACTTTATTTTTTTAGTATCGTGCTAGCTTCATATGACTCTTTGACATTTGCAAACATCAAAAAAGGTTCGTGTACTTACTTTTTTACAAGAAATGTCATTGTTTAAGTGTGTTTAGAAGCAATTTATTAAGAAATTTCTTTTAGTACGATACTAGTTAGAAAATGTTTAAAATTAAGAATGAGTTAGTAAACTACTATAAAGTTGGCAAAGTGCTAAGTAGTATCATACTAATACTTTAATAACAGGCTGTTTAAAATTTTGCGCCACTGGTTTTAAATGGCTTTGATTAAATTAGCACAGCAACTACGACATCGACATCAACGTTAGACCTAAACCCTAAATTAGATGTCATTGTGCAAATGCTACCAACTTTTAAGGCGAAATTTGTCAGTGTTATCAGCACACAAATTAAAATGTGACAACCATTTTTTTGTTTCGTCTATTCATTCTGATGGTATTCAAGGGATGGTATCATCCATGATAATTCTGTTTCCTATCAGTTCCAACGCTCTATTCTGGATTTTGTCCAATAAATGGAGAGAAAATTGGGCTCCACCTGCCCAAAGATGTGAGTTATACTCGAGTTTTGGACGTATAAACGCTTTATTAATTGGAGCCAGAAAAGAGGGGGTGTAAAATTTCTTACATCGATATAAAAATCCTTAGCTATTAGCAGCGTTTTTAGCAGTCGGTCTTGTGAATGTGGTCGTTTTATCGAAGATCGTTGTTGACACACGATCTTTTCGGCTTTTTCCATGCAAGTTCTATTCAAGGACAATGGCATTAGCGATACATTCTGCTTCAACGATAATACATTTTACTCAACACGATTTAAAGCCTTTTTAACAAATGCTATAAAAATTGGAGTTTAATGAGCGTATTATACGGCACCGTTTCAATTCCACTTCCGAAGGAGATGGACGAGTATGAAGAGCTCAGGCCAATTAATGGAATAGATTAGAAGTTTCAGACAAGAGATAATTTATAAAAATTAGGAATAGAGTCGGACAAAATGGAGCCCTGTGAAACTGCAACATTTATTTTGTGAACATCAGGCTTGAAACCGTCCAATACAAAATGTATTGAACGATAAGGGTTTAATTGATACCAAACTCACGCATTTTTGGTAAAAGAACTTGATGCCAAACTCTATCAGATGCTTTAGAAATATAAAACGGAATAATATTACTTGCTCCAAAACAATGTAAGGATCTGTTCCACTCTTTATTGATATATGCCATCAGATCACCAGTGAAACGATTACTGGGAAAGCCCGATTGCTGGTCATTCAGAGGCTTTCGATCTTCGAGACAATTTCTTGATGATTGATCAGCGATTCTATGACCTTGAAAGAAGGGACGTAAGTGAAATTGGTCGGTAGGAGAAGGAAGGGTCAATTTTTTTAGGAAAAGTCTGAGGAAATTTTCTATGAAGGATCTTATAACAGTAGGATTGATGGAAAAGCTTACCCATTGGTTTTGCCAGCGAGAAACACTCCTCTCTTTAGAACAATGGGGGTACACCATAAAGACCTGCAGATGGAACTCGAAGGGTTCTTGCAACTGTACGAGTGCGGAAACATACCTGTACCATTGAATTATTTACTTTCTCAAGCTTCGTTATGTCCCATAAAAATATTCTTAAGGCGAAAGAGGTACTGGAAGAAGCTCGAAAAAATATTGAGGAGGCGATGCCTCTTTCGTAAGACGGACAAATTTTTGGTGTACTACTCGTAGCTAGATCACTTTCGAAACAATAAAAAGATGGAAATTTTTATTTTTCAGGCCCTCAGAACTCCACCCCTTTAATCTTAGGGCTATTCCAGACCACTTTTTTGCCATATCAGGGTCATCTGGAATTGAAGTTCAACACTCAACTGCTCTTCTTTAAGAAACTATCGTTTCATGTCCTGAAACAATCTTGAAACCGGTAATTTCAAACACCAGCAATAAATTGCATACGCGCAATCTCAAGAACTACTGCAAGTGATTTCACCACTACCAAAAATTGTAGTGCCGATTTTTTCACGATGTAGGTAGTTGGCAGAGGTTTTAACTTCTCTTAGTTCCGAACAAAGAAAGCTAATAAAAGGAAGGTTCATCCGGCTGAGGATCCCAATATTTGTGACGAATGTTGAGAAAATTATTTTTTACAAAAAAAATAGAAGATTGGATCCAATGTATAAAATGTCAAAAAGGGCTACAAGAAAATTGTACACGGTTCAAAAAACTGCAATCGACTTTTTGCACAGACAGTGGACGAAATCAAGAACGACAGAAACATGTTTCACAGTCAAATTAATTCTTTAAGTTCAATAAATTTACTATGCGGCATCTCTCCCACACATGTGGGGGAGAGATGGCACCCTTATTATATTTTACTTTTTTGATATTTTTAATGAAAATTGGTGTTTTTTGTAGGTCAATTATTTTTTTATGAAAGAATATAAATCCATTGTTAAGTTTTTTGCAAAACTGAAGTTTATTTTACTTTAATTAAAAAATTATATTGATTTTTAAAAAAGCGCGGCATCTCTCTCGCAATTACCCTATAACAAAGAATTACAGGATTGCATATGTTAAATGTCGGGAGTATTTAAGGTGGCTGGAATCTTACCCTTTGACCGATATAAACTGAAAAAAAGACATTTGAACACAGTTAATACAACACAAAGAGAGTCTTAAAAATAAATTGTTAAGGATGAATTTGATCAATAGGTTCAAAGCTTATTTGAATATAGCAGATATTTTTGGGGCAGGAACCACACTTGTCTCGTGTGATGTGTTGTGAAGTGTAAACTGTTTTTATTTACCTATGCCGCATATTGAACAGAGTTGTTTATATTTTCCACACACGGAAAAAATATATATATATATATATATATACATATATATAATTAGGGGAGGAATGCAACTGGTTACTTCACCAATACAATTTCTTGCAACGACAAAGGAAAACCCAAACGCTTAGTGGATTTTTTTAGCGAAATCACGTATTTTCTCATTTCAAAGAAGGTGATTGGTAATATAATATAGATACCGAGGATCGAAATTATGTCAATTTCCACCATGCAAGTTCCGGGAGGGCAGATTTCGCTTTAAGGACAAGAGGCACCAGCATTGAGTTTTTGAACCATTAAATTCTACGTGCCTTTTTATTCCCCATTGGATAATGCTTTCAAGATCAGATTTAAATGAGCTTTTCATACCATGCCCTTGGATTTCCATATCCAAATATTTGAACGATTATGCAATGCTTGCAAAGTTATCGTGGTGAGCAAAATAAATTTGTTAACTAAAAATTTCAAACAGAAGATCATTAATGAAAATGAGAAAGAGAGTCGAAGACAGAACGGAGCCCTGGGGCACACCAGCATTTTATTTGTTATTTAAAACGCTCCAATACTACTTTTATTGAACGGTTCGAAAGGTTGTTCCTATTGCATCGAAGAAGAGAGTCATCGAAACCGAAGGCACGTTTTTCCGATAAGATATAGCCTTATGCCAGAATCCGTTAAATTTTCATAAAGACTATATAGCAGCTACCGTTCGTTTTAGATCTAAACAAAAATTTAAATTTCTCCTCTAGGGAATTACCAAAAACAATAACTCTTTAGATGTCAGAGAGATTTGAAATGGCAAGACGTTAATGCAATAGTCCAGTCAAAGCGTCATGAAAAAGGGCCTGACCTTGCGCGCAGAGGCATGGTCAATTTTTTTTCATGGATCGATAGGTGCTTATGAGAAAAGCTTAAAACCAAATTTGCACCACATGACAACTTTTTTTACCAAAGTTATTGGTAAAAATGTATTTTGTGTCATTTTTTGGTCATTTGCGAATATCTCGGCTCCACTATCTCGCACAAACAAAAATTAAACATGATTTTATTCCTTATAACATTATCTATTATGTTCTAAAAAAAACATTTGTTTAAACAAATGAAAAAAAAGTTATAGTAAGTTAAACAAATTTTTTGTTGTTTAAAAATCACTTTTTCGTGATTATTAAGAAAAAAGCTCATTTAACGATGAAATTTTTATTTTTTATTATTAAAGTTCTTGTAATTTCCTACAATTTAAAAAAAAATCAAGACTCTACGATGAACGAAAGCCGAGTAATAAATTATTGAACATGGGTAAGTCAGCGCACCCACGCATTTTATGATTTTATGTTTTAATTAATATCTCAGCCCCAGTATGTCGCAAAGTGAAAATAAAAAACTGTATTGTTAATAACAATATTTTCTATCAACTTGCATTTAATTTAATATGTTTGAGCAAAAACATAAAAAGTTACCGATGATTTCAACGTTTTTTTTCTTGTTTTTAATACCTTTTTTCATAGTTATTGAGAAAAAAACTGTATTTCACGGTAAATACTTTTCAGTTTTGGATTTTTGTTTTATAGTCCTGCTAATTTTCTTCAAATTAAAAAAAAAAATTAGTCCATTACGACAAACGGGAGCCAAGATATTCATGATTTAAAAACTTAGGAAAGCTTACAATTTAGTATTTTAACCTTGTAGCTTGTAATTTTGGTGTCGCCAGCAACAAGATATATGTATTGGTATCCTTCAAACACCCCACGCATACTTACACATATTTGTTGCTTCTTGTTGCTGGCGACACCAAAATTAGAAGCTACAAGGTTAAAATACTAAATTGTAAGCTTTCCTAAGTTTTTAAATCATGAATATCTTGGCTCCCGTTTGTCGTAATGGACTAATTTTTTTTTTTAATTTGAAGAAAATTAGCAGGACTATAAAACAAAAATCCAAAACTGAAAAGTATTTACCGTGAAATACAGTTTTTTTCTCAATAACTATGAAAAAAAGGTATTAAAAACAAGAAAAAAAACGTTGAAATCATCGGTAACTTTTTATGTTTTTGCTCAAACATATTAAATTAAATGCAAGTTGATAGAAAGTATTGTTATTAACAATACAGCTTTTTATTTTCACTTTGCGACATACTGGGGCTGAGATATTAATTAAAACATAAAATCATAAAATGCGTGGGTGCGCTGACTTACCCATGTTCAATAATTTATTACTCGGCTTTCGTTCATCGTAGAGTGTTGATTTTTTTTTTAAATTGTAGGGAATTACAAGAACTTTAATAATAAAAAATAAAAATTTCATCGTTAAATGAGCTCTTTTCTTAATAATCACGAAAAAGTGATTTTTAAACAACAAAAAATTTGTTTAACTTACTATAACTTTTTTTTCATTTGTTTAAACAAATTTTTTTTTTTAGAACATAATAGATAATGTTATAAGGAATAAAATCATGTTTAATTTTTGTTTGTGCGAGATAGTGGAGCCGAGATATTCGCAAATGACCAAAAAATGACACAAAATACATTTTTACCAATAACTTTGGTAAAAAAAGTTGTCATGTGGTGCAAATTTGGTTTTAAGCTTTTCTCATAAGCACCTATCGATCCATGAAAAAAAATAGACCATGCCTCTGCGCGCAAGGTCAAATGACGCTTTGACTGGACTACAAGGACTCTCGCAGATATGATAACCTTACACTTTGCTTCGTCATCTTTTACTTTTGTAACGATATTTCTGTAAATTTTATTTTCAAATAATTTAATTTACTGCTTTTTTTATGAATCACACAATAAAATTGAAATGTTTCAAATGAAATAACTTTTATTAAAAATTTAACACGAAAACTTATTTAGCTCTAAGGTATGGGGATATTTACAAACCTCATCACAAATGTAACTGACAATTACATAGCACCTGGTGTTGTTGTTGTAAAATATTAATTTGTTTTTCACTCGCCATAGCTCAGCCATTAAACAATTTTCCATCAAAATGATTACATATACCTGCTATTTGAGTTTCAGTTGTATTTCCATATCCATAGCTTTGGCTGAAGACCGCACATAACAAAACCGCAAAACATATTTTATTGCGTAACCATAACCATCAATGCCAATGAACATTGCTTTAGCTGGTTTTAATGTTATAACGACCATGTTATTGTGTTCCTGTCAAAGTTTGTGATGATTTCGCATCGCAAATTACAACAAACCACAAAACTTTTATAAATGCAAATTGCTCATACATTTGGAAAAAAGGTTAAATTTAAAAATTCCCATGGTGTCTATCAAACTTACCTGCCTTTCTCTCGTTTGTAGGGAAAAAAAAATATACAGGTAAACTTAATGGAATCCTATTATTAATCCGAATGCGGCCTTCTCTTTCAATGATTACATTACCTCGAAACCACCACGTCCACAGACAGCCTCTCAGCATGCGTGCCTCAAATTCCACTCAAAAACATTTAAGCAAAACCTAATCAACCGTTATGGGCACTTGTCACACTATTCCTCTATCCTGATGACCGTTAAAATTCAATTAGACCTTGAACGCACTAGGTAGGTAGGTACGTATATCCTTTGAAATGTTAAGGGCTTGCCGCCCTGGCCTCAATGACCATAGGCTTACAATGAAGATAATTTCCGGTTTGGGTTACCTGAGCAGAGACATAGGCATTTAAGCAAAAGTGCTGAGTGTCGTATTGAATTGAATTGATACCCTTAAACCCCTTCTCATGCGTAGCCTGCGTATAAGGGCGATGAAGTTGACGAGTTTTGAAAAGTACCCCGGGGTGTCATAAACACATGTTTGTGCGCATTCAACTAAAGTGGTTTGGGAAATTCAAATTTAAATTTTTTTGTGCCCCTACTCCTATTTGTAGTTAAGATCTCACCATGCGGGCTTGAGACGTGTACCTACGAGTAGGTACATAGTGTTTGTATGAAGAGAGTTTCGAGAACAAACGTCTTAGGCAATAAATTTGCATCTCTTAAGGATAATAAACGGAAGTAGGCGTGCTCGTATGGTGCTGTCATCAATGCAAATTGCGCAATAACATCCTGCAAACTATTCCCCAGAAACTGGTAGTTACATCAAGCTATCTTGAAAAGAATAAAAAAGGAAATAAAGTGTTGCAACATTTTGCAAAGAATAAGAAACTTGATACTAGCAATTTACAAGATACCCACGGGTAGGTAATTCCTATTTCATATTTGAAATGCGACACGAAATGAATTTCTGTATCTAAATGTAACAAAGTGTATAATTTTTTTTTTATATTTCATTGAATCCGATTTTAGAGGGAATTTCGCAACGAAACGATGCACACTCTTATACAAGTGATGGTCGGTCGTTTGAATTATTTTTTTTTATTTTTTGAGAGGAAATTGCTTTGTGAATGAAATGTTTTATTTGTAGCCCCAGGGATAAATAATTGATTGTGATGGAGATGATTGAGTATATCGTCGTCGAGTCGGTATCCAAATCGGTATGATTGTAAGGGAATTAAAATTCAAAATAAAGAATGATGAGATGAAATTTAATAAACAAATCGATTGATGGAGTGTGTATAGGAATGTTGAACGTTCATGTGAAAGATATTTTGGGTGTCAGGGTTTTGTTTGAAGGCACAATTCACTTTTTTTAATTTTGTATTCATATTGAAATTAAAAAAAAAGACGACAGTTTTTTTTAATATGGATATATATTTGATTATTAGATATTGTACAGTCCAAAGGGATATCCATAACACTTATAGAGTAGGCCTACCTCCATCGGAGTCAGATTGAGTCCTGACCATTAACCCCGAGCCAGAAGACGTACGCTATAGCCCTCAGAGCTCAGATTCGTGGCCACTATCTCCCATGGTGCCAGAATAAAGCTTCCGGTCGAGCTCCGCCACCATTATGGTCACTTACAGATGAGTTACTGCAAAACTCGGAGCCTGTCAATTCGAGGTATACACACACCCAGCTATAGTCAAAGTAGAAACCACAACTAAGAATATGCACCCCTCTGGTGAGTTGTTACACACTCCTAAGCGAATTCCTACCTTAAGGACACCGTCCAGACTGTTCCTATCAAGTTAGTTCAGTTACTATTACAGTAACCTATCCACAGGCACCGCGAGAAGGTCGATAGGAACCGGGAATGACAGCTTTGTGCGAGGTAGCAATACCGGCCCACCGACAAAGTCAGTGGACGAGCCCATCAGAACATCAAACCAGGTATACTGATTCAGCACCCATACACGTTAGTGCATGGATTATGCATCCGCAGCAACACCGGTAGAGTTCAACAGAGCCCCGGACAAGCCTTGAACTACTCAAGCATGCCATCATCCCTACTTGCCATTCAATGGGACAAGATCGTCTTTTGGTTTAACGTGGGCACCTGCCTATTACGGCTCAATCCCACGGGAGGCCTACCTCCATTTGGAGTCAGATTGGGTCCTGACCATTAACCCCGACATAGAAAGCTAGCTCGGTCGCAAAGTTGTGATATGTTGCAGCATATGCAGACCTCTTGCTTTGGAGGCGAGGTCTATCTAACACCTCTTGAATTCAAGAAAAGAATTTTGAAAACCATGTGTCTCCGCATTCGGAATAAACCAAGCCACCATGATGCTTCCACTAGGGGGCCTACCTCATAGATAGGGTTCGAGCCGAGGGCAAAACTCAACCCCCGACTCAAATGGGCACTATCTCCCATGGTACCAGAATATAGCTTCCGGTGGAGCTTCGCAACTTCGTCATTTCATGGAGCTTCCTAGGCGATCCGAACCCGTACTTAGTCCAAGTTCTTGTCTCAAGCTTTGGAATTTCCAGATCTGAACCAGTCACTTCCAGATGGGCTCCTGCAAAACCCTGGGCCTGTCAACCCTAAGGATGCACACCAAGAAGTCGGCCGGGGTAGAAACCAACAACTCAATGTGCATCCTAGTCTTTTGTTCACCTTACGGCAAACTAGGAAAGACGCTCTTAGTCTTTAGTTTACCTTACGGCAAACAAGAAAAGACGCTCCTATCTTGTATTTACCTTACGGCAAACTAGGAAAGACACTCCTAGTCTTTGCTCACCTTACGGCAAGCTAGGAAAGACACTCCTAGTCTTTGTTCTAAAGAACGAGGACGACGATCCCCCTCCATTCAATGGGACAGTTATATTTCCACATTCGTACACTAAGCAAATCCGCTGATCCTGACGGCATATCTCCCATTCTTCTGAAGAAGTGTTCTTCGTCGCTGGCAAAACGTAAGCTTTTCCATCGCTCCTACTGTTCCTGAACCTTCTCTAGAAAATGGAAAACAGCATTCTCCAGCCTGTTCCTAAAAAGGCGAACTTTCTTCACCCTCCTCTTACCGACCAATTGTACTCACGTCCCTTCTATCAAGGCCATGGAATCGCTGATCAATCATCAGCTAATGAAATATCTCGAAGATCGAAAGCTTCTGAATGACCGGAATACAGCTTTTGCAGATATTTCTAAGGCTTTTGGTATAGATTGGCAACAGCCTCTCTTATCGAAAATGTGTTCGTTTGGTATCAATGAAATCCTTATTCCTTAGATTAGAAATTACCTTCTAGATCGTTCAGTACATGTTATATTAGATGATTTTAAGTCTGATCTTCACAAAATATATTATGGTGGTCCCCAAGGCTCCGTTTTTTACTCATAATCTCTTCATCATTTATTAAACTGATCTCTTGTCTGAACCTTCCAATCCACATTATTGTTTTGCCGGCAACTCCTTTGCTTTACATACTCGTTCTCAAATTCAGATACATATATATCTTTTTGGGAAGTGGAATTGCAACGGTATTGTATGGTAACCTCTTTAAACTCCGATCGTTACGGCACTGTGAAATAGAATATAGAAATCGTGTTGAGTTAAATGCTTCGAAAACTGAATGCTGTCTATTGTCGTTTAAGTAAAATGTACCTCCTGTCCTGTCCATTGTCCTTAAATGACACTTTCGGTACGGTACTCGAATTTGTGTCAACGATGATTTTCTTTAGAATTACCACTTTCTTGAGAGCGTCAAAAACGCTGCAAAATGCTTAGGATTTCTTTATCGGTGTAGGATATATGTCACCTTTCCCATCTGGCTACAAAATATATGGCATTTATGCGTCCAAGACTCGAGTATAATTCACATCTTTGGGCAGGTGCAGTCTAAACTTCCTTCTATCTTATTGATTGAATTCAGAACAGAGCTTTAAAACGGGTTGGGTACGATATCCCGCCTTTTAAAATCCCGCTTTTTAAAATCTCGTCTCTTATAATCCCGTTTTGTATAATTCCCTTTCTTACTACGACGTGTAAGCCGTAAGGTATGTAGGGGGGCATGGTGCCCCTCTGCAACCCTCCTGTTTGGGCACACTATAGGATTTGGGGTAGGTGCGAGGATTTTTAATAGGCGGGATTTCAAAAAGCGGGATTCCGATACGCTCCCCTTTAAAACTGATAGGTAACAGAACTACCATGGACTCATTCCCATATCTTGAACACCGTCGGAATGTTTCATTTTTTTCCTTGTTTTATCGCTTTTTTCACAAATAATGCTCACTTAAAGTAGCCAGTTCCATTTCTACCATCAGTCAGTTCACCCGTGATACCTGTTTCTCTAGGAGTGCTCATTAGTTCACCGTGGAGCCTAATCTTGGCCGTACAGAGATTATTTTTTTAGTAGCACAACACGACTATGAAATAGTCTTTGAAAACATTCATGACCGAAGTTCATCGACACCGCCTTTGCCCTACCTCCTCTAATTTTCCCTATGTTTATGTTAAACATAATAAGGGTCTCAATAAACACTTGAGCGCATGTGAAATATGAAAAAAAGTCAGTCAAAATTCATTCACTGAAACGGTCGGAATCGGAAGCATCATTTTCACTGACCGCTTAAACCTTACCAAAACCGTTACTCATTAGAGGTGGAGAAGTTGTTCCATTATAAATCTTGGATTGTCGAAGTCCCAAATGAGAAAATTTCACTTTATTCCGTAACCAGGCCAGTGGAGAAGGGCCTCATTACTCTAAATAGATTAAGTTAGAATTTGAAAAAGTGAATTATTGCTACAGGGTGCGTATTATGTTCCAATTTGATGTTTTTTTTTCAAAAATTTTGTAATTTATAGTATATTGATTGATTGTTTGTATTTAGCATTATGTATGGAATTTCATGTCGGTCAAGTGGACGACCCTAGTAGTGGCGCAAAAGCGACCTATTTTAAAGACATTTTGCATCACAATTCCGCAGACCAGGCGCGGATACAGGGGGAGGGCAATGGGTGCAATTGCCCCCCCCCCCCTGGGCAATAAAGTAAATTTTTTCAATCCATTTTCTTCGCACTTGCTCAAAGGTAAGGTGATCAAAAGGTATTTTAGCCATAAATATCTCAGTAAATATTCTTGGCTTGTGTTTTCACCGTCAAAACAGGGTTTGCTTTGTAAATACTGCCCTTTCTTCGTCACTGGAAGTGTTGGAGGTGGTCAAAAACCCGTGTCTTTACAAAGCCTTCTGAAAAAACCCTTAATAAACTTCAAAGATATTTCTGGACAAAAGGGAAACTTGGAAAATCATGCTAATAACATTTACCACAAGCGAGCTGTTGAGGACGGAACTGAGTTTCTTCACACTTATAATAACCCAAACCTGGAAATAGTCAACCGTGTAAGCCAACAGCGTCTTAAAAAGGTAGAAGAAAACAGGGAACGCCCTCGTCCCATAGTAGAAACCATCATCTTCCTTGGACGACAAAACTTAGCATTTCGTGGTCATAGAGATGATGGAGCTATAATTAGAAACACAGTTGATTCAAACCAATCTGACGTGACCATGATCGAAGGAAATTTCAGGGAACTTTTAAGGTTTCGAGTATCTGCTGGAGACAAAAAATTAGAACAGCATTTGCAGTCAGCCTCTTCTAATGCTACATACATAAGCAAAGCAACACAGAACTAACTTATTTTATGCTGTGGGAATGAGATTTTCGATCAAATTTTGAGTAACGTTCGGGCCTCACGTTACTATTCCATACTTTTCGATGAGACAACGGATGTACTCACCTTTCCCAGCTGAGTGTAATATTACGATACGTTCATGAAGGTCATATTCGTGAGGATTTTGTAACTTTCGTAGATGTATTTGAGGAACTGACTTGTTCCAGAACTGACGAAGAATACGAGTCCGATGAGGAAAACTGGCAAAGCTATAGTGCAAATTATCTTGTTCCAGCTAAAAAAGAAGCTCAAACTTCCTCTGGAATCATGTGTGGGAATAGAGACAGATGGGTGTGCTGTTATGCTTTCAGAAGTTCGAGGTGCTATGACGGCGATTCAAAAGGAAGCGAAAAATGCTGTGAAGACTCCATGCTACAGTCACAAGCTTAACAACTCTACTTCTCATAGTTCGAAAGTACCTGCCATTCGAGACGCTGTGACAATCATGAAAGATGTAATAATGTTCTTCAAATCGCACCCAAAGCGAAAAACTGTCCTCATGAGCACCTTGGGGTGTGCACTCACATCACTTTGTGAGACTAGGTGGGTAGACCGGTATGAAGGTGTACTCCAGTTTTCCTTAGACCTAGCCAAGATTGTGGAGACATTGGAAACGATTTCGCAGTGGCGTGACCCAAGTACAGCCAGCAAAGCTTCCTCGTATGTAACAAGCTTATGCAATACCCAGTTTATTCTCTCAGTATTGTGTTTAAGTGATGTGTTGTCTTTAACACAGTCTTTGAGCAAATTGCTACAAACGAAATCTCTTGACCTTACCAGCAGCAGCGCTATGCTGGTGAAAGACACAATTTCCGTTATTTCAAGTTGCCGGGAGAACATAGATACTAATTTCAAAAATATCTGGCAGACAGCAAAAAATTTAGGTGATCAATTGAATGTTGAGTTGAAGATTCCTCGTATCCCACGTCATGGTGGACGCCAAATCTACCGAGCCAATTTTGACACAAATTCAGCTGAAGAATACTACAGAATATCTTTATATGCACCTGTACTCGACTTTGTCCTAACTGATTTGCGTGAAAGGTTTCAACCTGAAACATTAGATGTGTTTAAGCTCACGATTTTCATCCCGGAAAATATAATCAAATATAATACTGATGAGTTTGATACCACCGTTAAATCCCCATTGGATCGCTTGGGAAAACTCGTAAACTTAAATATAGATGTTGATGTTGTTGGTAAAAGAAAATGAGCAGAAGAACAAGCTTCCCGACACTGCCCTGGATTTAATTGATAAATGCAGTAAGGATGTGTTTTGTATTACACATAGTTTCCTTCTTATTCTTGCAACGCTTCCAGTTACAAATTCTTCGGCAGAAAGGTCTTTTTCTTCGTTGCGGTGCCTTAAAACATATTTAAGATCAACAATGGCTCAAAACCGCCTCCGCGGTCTGGCACTCATGCACATCCACAGGCAAATCCCGATCGATGTTGAGAAAGTTATTACCAGGTTTTCAAAAACCGGCCACACAAAAAGATTAGAATTAAGTATTTAAGAACTATGTATATCATGTACAACACTATAATTCCTTCATTTAAATTAATTAATTTATTTATTTTTTTAATACGTACGAGTTCCTATTTAATACTTTAAGACATGCATACAGAGCATTATTGAAAGAGGCTAAAGTAATGTAAGCGAAGATGTTTGATTTACTATTTAATAGTTATTTACATACGAACTATATTATGTACCTGCACATGCTTTCCTTAATTCAATTTAATAATTTGTTATTTTTATATTCGATTGTGTTTATACCTTTTTAATATTTTAAGACAGAAATGCAGAGAATCATTAAAAAAGCGTAAGTATTCGATGGACCATTTTTTTTAAGTTAAGCAAAATATCACGAAAATTGCCCCTCCCTGAACGAAATCCTGGATCCGTGCCTGCCGCAGACTTATGTTGTAATTTCAGAAATTTCGTTTCTAATGTTGTCCTTAAGCATAGAAGTTGTGCTTGGTTTGTTGATGTATACCTTTTTCTTCAAGTACCCCATAAGAAGAAATCAGAGATTGTAAAATCAGGAGACCTTAGACGTTAGGCAAATGATTAACACCACTGAACAATTAGTTAAATAAATTGTTTTAATAATTTTAACACGTTGCAAGTGCTTTAAATACTCCGTCAAACGACTACGACTGTCAAATGCCAACTTACAAATTTCATTCACACAAAAATGGCAACCAAATAAAATTGACTTGGAGCATAAAACGCACCCTGTACTATGGATTTAGTTTAAATATACCAACAAATCTTTGGGTTCATCAAAATTAAATTGTGTTTACTCTCGCAGAGACAAAAATCATATGTTCCACGTTAAATCTTCGCCTTTCGAAAAGATTTTTGGAAAATGCATTTAGCATCGTTAAAGTATTCAAAATTTTCCTTCAAAACCACATAAGGTAGCAACATAATCAGTCTTCAGTTTAAAATTTGGGTTCAAAACCTTCTCAGAACTTGCGTCACATAATAATTTGTTACAATGAAACTTTCTTGTAAATCTAATTAAATTTAACATGACAATGACCTCTCCTACATTGTGTTAAGGTCGTTCTCGTCATTTTCACATCAAAATAATTTATCTCACACCTTTTGAGTCAATTAGGTGAGTTTTAATTTGAAAAGCAAAGCAAAAAAAAGAAACCGTGAATCAAGCACCATTTATATATATATTTTTTTTTTATTTTTAACTAGTGGCCACTTTGGGATTTCGTTTATACAATCAGTAAAAGGCCATATTATTGATACCCAAAAGAGCGTTTAAGAGTACAAATTAGCGACTCGACTAGGCTCAGCCAATTTAAATTACCTGCGGTGTTGCACAAGAGTTGTGCTGTGAGCGTTATTAAACGCCACAAAACTCTGACGGGCAATTTCAATAATTTAATTGGCCTTCTTTTTTCGTCTCGTCTCTACTCTGTTTGGAAATATTATTTATTTGCTTCTGCTCTGCTATGAACTGTGCTGTACATTATTATAGCCATGGATGCCATTTGTGAGAAATATATTTCCACCACAATTTCCAAAACAAAAAGAAAATCCATTAGATGAGGCTATATTCAGAGTGGTTTATTTTACCCCTTAATTTTTAAATTCTTTTTGACTATATTTGTTTTTAAGGTAATATCTACTTCAAGACTAATCCGAAAAACTTTTGAATGTTCAGAAAATAACAAGAAAAATACTGTTTGAAAAATTGGAATACAAAATATTTGTACAAAAATTTTCATGAAATAACATTAGGCGTGTTTTTTTGCAAGTCCATATAGAATTGTAGAAAAAAACGACATCGGGACTAAGCGCTTTACATGCAAATGCAACAACTACTTAAATCTATACAGAATTAGCTAAGACCAGATAATTTTCGAGAGTTAATCTAAGACCCGATAAAAATGGTGATGCCAAAATAGTATTATCTATATGTTATCGATAATTTGCTCAGAGACGTCAAAAGTGACATTTTTGGACGCTGGTTGATGCTAGTCGTCAATACAGCTGACAAATGTCATAGCGTACACAGTGCTTCCAGCTATGTCGAAAAAAGCTCCTAAATCCCGATGTCGTTTTTTTTACAATTCTATATGGACTTGCAAAAAAACACACCTATTGTAAAAACACATTCATTAAGAAAGTGAGGTTTTAATAAAAAAAAAATATGAAGGGTCATCCAGTTCAATTCGTGATTCCGATTTCACATCCCTGTTTCAATAACATACGTCAAACAGAACTGTCATCCAAGACTTCATATACAGCTGAACTTAATGTTTGACATTTTACAATATGGATCGTTTCGCACAACATTTTGATCAGCGTTGTTACTCAGTTTGCACTCGGTGTATATGTTAATAAATAAAATTGAAAAGAAAATGAGGTACCTGCGCTAATGTCACCAACAGTTCATTTCGCTATAGTCAAATCTTAACGGATTTTTTTTTACCTGAAATCAAAGATTCATATCTTGTCACATTTTACACAATAAGAACCGTTTTTGCTTTATTGCAACAAAATTTTCCTGGACGAGGTAATTCGCATTTGGGGGAAATAAGCTTCAATAGTCTTTCACAAACAAAATCCAAAGGCGACAAATTAAATGATCTTGGTGGCCAGTTAACAGCTAGGTTAGATTAGGTTAGGTTTAGGTGGCTGCTGGCCGGAAAAGCCAACACACTTAGACCAATGTTTGATCCGTTGTGATACCACAGGATTCCAAAGATCACCCTTACTCGTTAAACCATTTGGAGCTAGCAATGAAGCATTTGAGACAGTGAATGTCGGAATTTCTTAAATCACTAGGATCATTATAGTAGAAGTCTCCCAAGCGGAGTCTACGTCTTTGTGCTAGGGCAGGACAGGAACTTAGAAGGTGAGAAACTGACTCCTCTTCTTCTTCATTCATGCAGCTTCTGCAAAAATCATTTGCAGGAAATCCAAGTCGAAAAGCATGTCTACCTATTAGGTAGTGTCCAGTAAGGACACCTATAACGCAGCTAATGTGCAATCTACCAATAGAAATTAGTGGTTTTGAGCGTTTAGCATCAAGCAATGGCCAAATTATAATAAGAAAAATATTCGTCAAGTTTTGACCGAGTAAAATGCCGAAATATATCGAAATTTTACAAAGGCCTTCATTTCACTTCGCATTAGTATGTAAACTAGGCTTTTGGAATGGTAAGACTTGGGCTTTTAAGGCACAGCTCTGATTTTAGTTACCCCAATTCTAATGGTTTTAGTTTTTTAAGGTTTTATTTTATATAAGTCGGCGAAAGGCCGAGTTCTTGTGCATAGCGAGGAATCGACTATTTTGAGTTCTACTGTAAACTTTAACGAAATTCAGCGATGCTCTTGAGAATGTAGAAATGTTGGTTGATTGACTACCGAACCGGTCGTCTCAAATTTGGCAACCAAAATCTGAAGAGTCGACTGTGAAGGGCCCCCGTGTTTATCCTAAAATAAAAGCAACGCATGCAGCTTTAGCACGAACTTTGATAATAAAGTTGTATCATTTGTTCAATGGAGTAACCTGTCATGGTGATTTGGCATCAGTATTTGAATAATAAACTGCAGTTTTGACAGATGTCACCAAACCAAAATGGGCGCCAAAATCTACCCGCGCCAATTGAAAAAAACCTTTATAATAGAAACCGGGGCTCAAATTCTCGAGTATTATTTATTAAACCTCTATCCAAAACCTGAAGGCATTTACCTCATTTCCAAGAAATCTACGAAAGTGGCAAACATGGTCAGCGCTAATTTTTTCAACGGTATACACGTATTTCGAAACGGCCATTTATGCCACATTATGAGGACGCAACCAAACATCCATCTTTCCGTAACTAAATCAGCTCCGATATTTTTTTTTTATATAATTTTTTATTTCTGTTCGTGTAATTAAATTAATCAAAAAGTTGGTGAATATTGCACGCTCCGTTCCCACTGGCTGAGTACAGATCAACAATATACCTAACAAGAGTTTTTTTTTTCTTTTTGTTGAATTTGTTTTGTTTGTTACAGGCTTTGGAATTTGGATTCCATTGAGCGTAAAAGTTTCATAAAAATATGTTCGTGAAAATCGGATAATGGACATGTTTGCTTGCAGGCACAAATAGCTGCTGTGTGTGGTTTATCTGTGTTTTTGAATCGATAACGGTAAGCGAGATCATGTTTGTTTGTTGTTTGCTTTTTCTTTTATTTTCTTCTTTTTTTTCTGTGAAGGTAGGTATGTTTGTTTTGTGTTTATATTTTGGTGTTTGCACGTGTTCAACGCTTTGCTTGTTATCCTACCATTTATGTACTTTCATTTTGGGCTCAAAATGGATTCTTATCATAACTTAAGTAAGGCTGTAATTACACTGCGAGATATAAAGCCGAGATAAAACTTGTATATCTACAATTTTGCTACTGAAATTGAATTTGTTTTGTTGTTAAAAAATTCAAAAAAATATCTCTTTTGGAGTGGGTAAATTGGGATTAAAAATTGCTTCCGTTTATTTCGATTTGCAACCAGTTTGATCTTTGAACAGTGTTTACCTACAGTAGTTATAAAATTAATTTAAACCATCAAATCAAACAAGCAATTTTAAGGACTGACTTGCAAAAGCTGGGCTTTAAGAGAGCGGAAGGTTTACATAGTTGAAAATATGGGGAGAATTTAAGCAGTGTGTTTTCCTAATTGTTAGCCTAGAAACGCACCACTTCAAAACAATTTGAAGATATTATACCCATCAGATTAATGTGTGTAAAGATATTTAAGTATACCCTTGCAGTTTTATTGATCCCATGAAATCATTTGCGCCATAAAGTTCAGGAGGATTCATCGACTATCTCGGGTAGTCAAGCGGCTATTTAATCTTTAAACGCAGTCTCTACTAACTCTGTTACAGCCCTCTTATGGAGATGTCGCAGCAGTGTCAGGGCACAGGAACCTACCAGGGAACTCTAAGGCTGACGAGCTCGCCAAAAGTGGAACAAAATTACCTATATAACCTGATAAGGATGGGAATACCATTGCTACATGTAAGCTTATTCTGTAGCAAGATGCTATTAAGAGAACAAACCTTACGTGAAATAATATAACCACCTATCCGTAATTGGTTTCATAACTGGAAACTGTCTTATAGGCGAACACGCAACGAGGATTGGCCTTTATTCGCCAGTGTTTGCAGATGCTGTTTGGATGAGAAAGAGGTCGTAGAAATTCCTTATCTTCTATGTTCAATATGTTAATGCCCTGATCTTTCCCATATGTACATAAGTAGGCTACATTTTGAAGAGTTTTTTTTCGAGGAACCTAGTCATCTAATTAATATAGACATTTACAGTCTCTCACCCATTCATAAGGATCTCCAAATGGTTCAACCAACTCTGGTCAAAGTATGTCAGCTGTGAGGGCATATTTAAGCGATCTAAAAGGATGAACTTCACATGAATGGTGAAACTCTTTTTTTTTAATTCTTAACCATTTGAACTTGAGAGCAAAAAAGGTTTAACCTAGTCAAACAAAATCGACTTTATAAATGAATCCACTGTCCAAAATGTCCTGCTTTCTTTTGGCGTATAAAGGTTATATTTTTGTTGAATTAAACAATTAAATAATTAACTATTTTCGAAAAAAAAAAGTAAAATACCCATCAAATAAAAAAAGAAAAATTCTATATATGTGTTTGTTTCAAGTCTATTTGACTTCAATTCTGTGTGAATTAATTTATTTTCAGTTAAAATAATTAGTATTATTAACTAAATAATAATTCTTCAGTTTATATTTTAATTAAGCTAAAAATAAAAAATAAAAGTAATAAAAAAAAGGAAATATTAAAAACAAAATTTATTATTATTTATATTTTTTAGATCCCTGCATATTTATTTCAAAAGATTCATCAGACATTTTCTTCCACTATTAATAGCACCACAACATTAAAACATCTTAAATAAAACAATATATTAAAATAAGAACTTTTTCTATTTATTTTATTTTAACATACCATTTTGGTTCAAATAATAGATGCAAGGTACTTAATGTTTTCGCTACTGCAACTTATTCTTCTTTTACTCCTACTACTCTTATTGCAAAAACTACTACAGCTATATATTCTGGTATTACAAAGAAGTAGTGGTAGTAAAAGTGCTACCAAAAATTCTGTTAGTCTTTATACTTCTAATTCCGTTACTTAAACCAATTCTCATACTACGACTATCACTAAACCTACTTCTAATTCTATTACTGCTATCACTTCCACTACTGCTACTATAACTAGAACTACTTCCGATTGTAGCACTGCTACTACTGCAAATATTACCTAAACAACTTCTAGTTCTACAACTACTTTCACTTCTGCTACTTGGACTATTACCCCTACTAATACTACTGTCACTACTTCCACTTCTAATATTGCAAAAACTACTTCTGCTACTACAAGTACTGCTACTACTAGAACTATATCTATTTCTAATACTTCTACAAATATTTCCTATTTTTCTATTAATGAAACTTAGTCCAGTAGAAGAAGGACTTTTACCTTCAATACAACTACTTCTCAAACTAGTACAGGTACTGCTACTATTACTACCTAATCTAGTTAAAGTAGTACTAACACTACTACAACAACTACTTCTAGTACTGTTCTCATCACCACTCATACTTCTACTACTACTACTTCCCCCACTACTTATACTACTACAACTACTTCTACTCATACTTCCACTAATACTAAACCAACTACTTCCGCTACTTTTACTTCCATCAATACTACTAATAATAACACTACTAATACTTCTTTCAAAACTGCTTCTACTTAAAATAATTCTGTTTTTTTCTATTTCTCCTATTTCCTTTGCTTCTACAGCTGCTACAACTAATCATAGTTGTACTAGTACTACAACTGCTTATAATTCTGCTGCTAATACAACTACTTATAGATAATCTACTTCTATACCTAATTCTATTTCTTCTACTACCTCTTTTCTTGCTTCTGCTACTACTACTTTCTGTTCTACTACTTCTACATCTACTTCTACCTCTACTTCTACTTCTACTAGTAGTACTACATCTAAGTCTACTTCTAATACTGCTACAACTTCCTATACTAGAACATCTGCTAATACCATTGCTCCTACCACTTCTACTACCACTGCTACTACCAGTGCTACCTGAATTCATACTTGCCCTAAAAAATGGATTCTGAACAAAAAAAATAAAATAAATTACTCACTATATAAACTACTTTTATCTCAGAACGCTTTTTTAAAAAAGTCAGTCTCCATTTTTTATTTTCTATTTTATTTTGAAGAAATTCTTCGCTTTTACTACCATCAAATTAAAAACGACAAAAAGACAGTGAATATTGAATTGATTTCGTAAGCACAATTTATGACGCAAAAAAAATCCTAACAAGGTTTGAAACTTCTTACCATAAGACTCCAGCGACCTCTTTGATTTCAATGTTTTCAGTGAGTACTCCACAATTCTTGGGTTACCGCATTCTTCATGTGCTTCTTATGTTCACTCAAAAATTGCTCACAGTATATCAGAAGAAGCTGCTGCCGACGGAAAATTTGAAATGGTTATTCATAACGAAAATGATTTCCGTTCTGAAGGTGGCCAGACGATGCAAAAATAAAAAGTGCAATATCTGCAATCATATGCACTTCACAACATTTTTAATACAAAATAGAACTATAAGCTGTTGTTGGCAATCCAGGGACCCTAGGATACTCACATCCATACCAAAATGAAGGTCTCGAAGATGGCCACACGATGCATAAATAAAAAGTGCAATATCTGCAATCATATGCACTTCATAACATTTTTAATAAAAAAATAGGATAGTGAGCTGTTGTGGGCAATCCAGGGACCTTAGGATACTCACATCCATACCAAAATGAAGGTCTCGAAGATGGCCACACGATGCATAAATAAAAAGTGCAATATCTGCAATCATATGCACTTCATAACATTTTTAATAAAAAATAGGATAATGAGCTGTTGTGGGCAAGCCAGGGACCCTAGGATACTCACAAGCATACCAAAATGAAGGTCTCGAAGATGGCCACACGATGTACAACTAAAAAGTGCAATATCTGCAATTATATGCACTTCATAACATTTTTAATAAAAGATAGGGGAATAAGCTGTTGTGGGTAATCCAGGAACCCTATTATACTCACATCCATACCAAAATGAAGGTCTGGAAGATGGCTACACGATGCACAAATCAAAAGTGCAATATCTGCAATCATATGCACTTCATTCTTTTTAATAAAAAAATAGGATAATGAGCTGTTGTGGGCAAGTCAGGGACCCTGGGATAGTCACATCCATACCAAAATGAAGGTCTCGAAGATGGCCTTACGATGCACAACATAAGTACTTAAACAACACAACACGCCCTTTCCCTGGAAATAGGCACAAAATATATTTACAACGCTAAGCCTGCTATCTAAGTATTTTGAATTTTTTTCAGGAAGACTGATTTTGTGAATATGAACAACAACCAACAACTACAAGGCCTACCTACATAATGTACATTTGAGATATTGTATTTTGACACTTTTCTCTCTTGATATACAAGATAATTATTTCAAATTTGTGGTATGTCTCTGAGAATATCTCTGGGTCTTACCGGTCAATACTTGTAATTCGTTTAATCCAAGGGCTTACAATAAGTCAATAACATTTATGTGTGAAATTCTATGTATCAAACTAACTCATGGGCCTGTCAGGTGTATCAATTTTGACAGTACGTTCCGATATTGTTCCGTCTTTGCTTTTTTTTTTCTTTGTTCTCTCTATTTTTTGTTGTAATTTTCTGAAATAAAAAGATAACGAGGAAATTGCAATTATTTTTTTGTTTTTTAATTTGGGTATAATTTTCAAAAATACGGTCTGCAATCACCCATTTGCAACCTTTCACAACCTTCTATAAATTCTACGATACACAAATAGTATTTTTTTTAATTCCCCGTCTGTCCCGATTTTAATAATCAGATCAAACTGTCAAACAAAAAAACTTTGTAATACCAGTAAAACTCAACTTTCAAAGTACGGATCAAAGAAAGTAAATGAAAAGCTAAAGAGAAACAATGATTTAATGTCTGTCTTGAGTGATTTATTTATAAAGCTACGAAAATGACATATTAGAGTTCAATAATAAATAAAAAACCTTAACCAGAAACAAGTGCATAAATACTGACTAATTTTTTCATTATTTTAAAAGCTAATAGCTACAAGTTGCTCTGTCAATACGTTGTGAACAAAAAGAAAAATACACAATATTTTCCTCAAATTAGCATAATGATTCATCAAGAGATATTACGCCGCGTAATCGTGCTGCTCTTCCTGTGGATTTCAAAAACTTCTTAACCATAAATCAAATAATCTTTTTTTGTTTAATATTTTTACAATTAAATCCCTCGGCGAACAAAAACCCAGCTGTCATCGATAATTCTTATTACTAAAAGTAATTGTTAATTGAAATTCATAGATTGATTGAAATATTGAAACGTCCGCACCGCTCTTGAATTTATAATTTTTCATCTTTCCGTTCGTATCCCTAAGCCCAATATTCATTCTCAAGTGACAACATTTCAATGCACCAACAAACAATAACACCAAGCAAAAAAGTAGAAGGATTCACTGATTAATTATTCAAGGGAATCAAATATCGTCAAACACTTCACTCGTATCTGGTAGAACACATAGTCGAAAGATACAAGTTGGAATAAAAATAAAAAATAAATTTATTTATTTATGCACATCTCACGTGAGGATTGACAAATTGAAGTGTAGCCGCCCAGTCTGGTATTGTGGTGTGGCATGTTGCATAGAGAAGTTGTCTAGGTAGGTAGGTAGATATTTCCGAATAGCCAGAAACAAGAAAAATCAAATCTCATGTTCTATTCCTCATTTGCATACACAACATTTATATAGTATCGAATTTCTATGCATGTTATTTGTCGTGTGATCCCAGGACGACGAAGACGACAACAAACCGAAGCCGTGATTATGTTGCAGTTTCACGCGACCCCAAGCCCACATCACATCCGATTGCACAAAAGGATGTGCTCTGTAACACTCGTATGCGTGCATTGTCTTTGAGGACCGCTGTGAATTGCAGACAATTGATTGAACGTTTTGAAAAATGATTTCGGTACAAGCGTGACGAATTCAGCGCGTACCCATTTCGAGAGCGGTAAATGTGTCGTAGTCGTGTGACATGTCATGTAATGTAGGCCTGTCAGTGCATCCCTCCTTTGTGTACAAGACTAATTTCAAAAACGCTCTGCAGTAATCCATCAAAAATGAAATATTACTGCAAGATGCATGTTTCGGCCTCGGTCACCTCCTTTTTATAGGGCAATCACAATGTTGCATGCCACTCACTCCGTTCTCCTCATATGTTTAGGTATTGTTTTTCAGTTTGGGTGGTAGACCCATCGTTGCTTGCCTATGAACTTTTGTTGGTGTTTTATATCAAATTGGCGGTAGTGGCACATGTCAAAGTTTTGTAAATTTTTGTCTATGCAACTTCAACCCCTTCACATACTTACCTACTCGTATCTCGTAAAGTAGGTAGATATTTATGGTCTTCCTCAAAGTAAGGTGAGTCGCTCACATGAGATAGGATCTATTGAAAGCAATTCGTTATAAGTGTAAAGGTATGTTGTTTCTGCTTCCAAGGCTAAGCATTCAACGCGTGCCAACAGTTTTAATTGGAAGTGATGAGTCGGTCGTATACCTATTTCAGTTTCAGACCACCTGGATTGTTTTTTTTTTTGGTAACTTACGATACTTGTGGGATATAGTAAGTTTGATTAGATACCTACAGGTAGTAAAGGAGGAAAACTTTTGCAATTAATTTGCTTCCTTATTATGGAGGAAAAGGTTGTTTTCTATTTTCTTTTTCGTTGAGAAATCGTTTTAACAAACGATATCGCAATTCCCTTAGAGCACAAGAAGTCGAAAGAAAAATACAACTGAATTCGAGCCGAGGCCTGTGAGAGAATAAATTTACTTTAACGAGAATGAAAGTAACATGTAGGTGTAAGCATGTCTGTGGGTAAATAAAAGGTCGTATCCAGGGGGGGTCACATGGGACAACATCCTTTTGGAATCCATGGTGGTTTCGCGGACTGCACAGGACTTACTATTGAAATTCCTCTAATTGTGTCAGAAACCTAGTAAAATTAGACTTCTTTCTCTTCTTCTTTTCTTCTTTTCAAAATTTTGCAAATCTATCTTTAAAGTCTTAAGCATATCTAAAAAGTTTATACTTTAAGTTCAAACCGATCGATCGATATAGCCAGTGAGGTACGGAAGTCCATATCTCTTTCCATCTTCTCTCTACAACTATTGTACTCGTATTGGTCGGATCACCGACCATAGCTAAAGTGTGGATAGTTTTCTGCTCACATAGCTAATGGATTCGCTGAAAAAATTTATGAAATATTTGGCACAAAGCTTTGTTATGATTGCCAACTGTGCTGATTTTAATATGCGGACTAAAAATGCGGCATAACATTCACCCACATCTCACACATTCACGCTTGTTTCGTTTACAAGAGCCCAAGAAAGTAATTGGACTTGTACTGAATTTGGTGAGCTATCCGACACGATATTAATAATTGTTTCTCATTGTTCTCGCACTGAAATCGGTCGATGTCAATCTTCATAATCCCTCTTGGTTTTGCAATTCTGGTCTTGACTCAGGACGTTCATGAACCCACTCGAATTCCTGCTGTTGCAGGTCAATCCGCGTATGCTATAGACTTGTTTCTTACCTCTGATCTTGAAAAATATACTCAGAGCGTTATCATCTCCAGTCACGTCGGACAACTGCATTATATCAACAAATTGCGCATGCTCCATCAACCCAGTTAAAGAAAAATTCCAAAGAGAACTGTCTCAATATTTAATTTTTGAACTTTAACTCGTCACTATTTTTCCTCAATAGTATCATTCCAGAGCTTTATATGATAATAGGGATTGTTCTTAATGGAATTAAAATTTATATTCCTAATAGAATTTAAGGAGTAAGTTCCAAAGAGAATTCATAGTACGACCATTGCTGTTCTGAAAAAGTGTTCTTCTACGGTGGTAAAACCATTGCGTAAGCTATTATATCTCAGATCTCTTTCTGAGCAGATGAAAAACAGTATTTGTCCAGCCTATCCATAAAAAAGGCGAATTTTCGGCCGCCTTCAATTACCGACCAATTTGACTAACGTTAAGGTCATGAAAACGCTGATCAAGTATAAGCTTAGGAAATATGTCGAAGAACAAAAGTTCTTTAATGAACGGTACAGCTTTTGTAGCAAAAGACTCACTCTGACAGCAGATATCTCACCGAAAAGTGGAACCAATTCTTATATAATTTTGGAGACACAAAGGTGATTGCACTCGATATTTCTAAAGAATTTGATAGAGTTTGGGAAAGATCTCTTATCGAAAATGCGTGCATTCGATGTCGATGTGTCTCTCCTTCGTTGTAAGATTAGAAATTACCCATTTGACCGTTCAATTCGGGTTGTAAGAGACGGTTAAGTTTGATAGTCAGAAAATTGCTGATGTGCCCCAAGGCTCCGTTTTATCTCCGACACTCTTTCTTATCTTTCGTTTTTCGTGGACAATAGCACAGATTCACAACCATGTTCTTTTGTTGTAGAATTGAAACGACAGCGTATGCTAAGCTCATTAGATTCCGACCTTGACATTATTATACAATGGGGTGTGGGGCATTTTACCAATGTGCATGACGACAGATCCATTGCAAATTGTGCGGTGACAGATCGATCAATCACATCTTACAAATTCGAGCTCTATCTTTGATGATATTAATTTGGAAAAACGGTATCACTGACTAATGGATCGGTCTGCAATGCAACTCGCATGTTTGTCAGCAACTTTAGCTTTTTAACGTATTGCCAGAAATGCGATAATTTCAAGCAAGTGTTGAGTTCATCTAGAGTTGTTGATCGCAGGATGAGCGGTTAAGTTTGACGGAAATAGTCGGGCAGCAATATTGCTTTGTCTCGCATTGTTCCGCAAATTTTTCTTTTTCTATGAAGCCCCTTAAATGCTCACTTCTGTGCCATTGTACATTCATCCCAGATATTAATTTTGTAAGTTTTAAAAACCTGTGTCATAACAGTTTCTTCAAATAATGCATCTTAATTCATCATTCATCTGAAGATTCAATGGCCATTTTAACAGTGGATGAGTCGTGCGACTGGCTTCTAACAACTTGGCCCTGCAAGTCTTCGAATTCAATCAGGAGGACGGCGGTGCAAGTATAGGAAGACCACGACAATTGGAAAAGGACCTCTAACAACTTATCGTGCGAAACTTGAGACAGCTAGCTAGAAACCGAGCTGGCTCGCCAAGCTTATTGGTTGAGGTCCTGGTTCTCCCCTATCTGTAGCCTTACCTTAAGTAAGTAAATAACCTCAATTTTGGAAATCAGAATGTTCTGGAAAAAAGCAAACAAATCAACACAACTCCATTGAATTTTTATTCCACCACTGAAAGTCTAGAATTTTTGATTTTCATTACATTCCGGCTTTTTCAGCTCCGAAACGTGTTTGAACCAGGTCAATACAAATCCAGGCACCGAAAAACTGACACAATTAGCATAATGTCCATTCATCAACTAATTGAGATTAGCACTGGAAGTTGATTTATTTTTAGCAAAGAATTATGCCTATCCAACGAAAATGCTTAGTATATACGGGAGCTTATGGTTGAGCTTTCTTTGAAACAGAAAATAAAATACACGACTGGGTCGCACGAACTTGCTCCTATGTAATAGACTAGGAATTTTAAAAACGGATGTTATTAAAGAAAACTGTTCATAAGGATAAAATTAATTTTTAAATTCTTTTAGTAGTACATAAGAAATAAAGACAGAATGCTATGCAAATATGAATTTATGCAAGACCAAAAATTATAAGTCCTTGTAGTGGTTTCTTTAAAAGAAGCTTTTATATCCGAACTTTTTAAAAGCTTTTTAAGAAAAAATTTTGGTACGCTAATTTAAAGTTTTTATCATTGTTCGAATAAAAATTAAATTTACGAAAAGAAATATTGACCCGTTTCGGAGATATCGAATTTTCAAAAAAATGAAAAAAATAGATTTTTTTTTTTAAAAATTCAAAAAATATTTATTTTAAAGTTTTGAAATGCAATGTGTTTTAGACCTTTTAGAAGCTTCTCTATACATATTTTCATTAAGATTCGTTATGTGGATAATGAGAAATTCAAAATTCGAAAAAATGGTTCTATGGTAGGTACAAGCTGTAATATCTTAATTTCTAAATTCTTTTTTATTAAATTAAAGATCGTAAAAATTAATTGAAAGAAAAAAAATTTTATCAAAATTCTAGGTGCCGTTTTCGAGAAAAATACGATTTTTGAAAACCATTTTTTTTAATTTTTTAGCATTTGTATGGAAGGTACCTTTATTTTTAGGTAAAATAAAAAAAATTTTTCACATTTTGTAGATTATATTGAGAAACTTTTATTTATTAAGTTTAAAAAAAATCTAGCATGGGGTTTTCGAAATATTGAGTTTTGAAAAAAAAAATTTAAAGTTTTTTTTAAAAATCCAAAAAAACTTTTTTTGAAAATTTGAGTACACAATTCTATTTATGTTTTTGGGGAGCTTTAGGAACAAAAAAAAATGATCAAAATCGGTTGAACCGTTTTTGAGAAAATCAAAAACAAAAAAATGGTTCCATAGGGGGTACCCTCAATAACCATTTTTCGGAAAATTTTTTTCAACCAATACCTAGATTTAATTAAATGAAATTTTTCTGTATCTTTATTTTTAATATCTGTTGAACAGTTTTTGAGAAAAAAAAATGTTTATAAAATTTCGAAAAAAATTCGTATGGGGGGTACCGTTTTTTTTGGTCTTAAAAAAAAAAAAGAAAAAAACGTGTGGGGGGGAAAAATTAAAAATGATATCTACCAAGTTTAAAGAAAATCGGCCGAGCCCTTTAGCCTGTAGTCGAACAGACAGACAGACAGACAGACAGAATTGCGAGACCCACTCTTTTAGTCTTCGCTATCATCGTAATGTCAACTTTGATCAAAATCTCGAGTTCGATTTTTTTACGAATGCATAACTTGCCTTATAGTACCTATAAGTCGCAAGTAAAAATTACTTACCACTAACTTTATAACGGTTTCAATTTGTAACGGATACGAAATCGTTTTAAGCAGAGAAGATTGTTATATCTTTTAATATTGTCAGACCTGTCAATGAGCTGACAATAGCCAAATACCTTACAATGCTAAGTTCACACGGTTGATAGATTTTGTCCAAAAATCTGACAACTCCCTCACAATGACACTTCTGACAAGGTTGTTGGAAAAAAGTAGTAGCAGCACAATTTAATATCACCCCAACCAATGGAGAAATTGTCAAATGCAATAAGCAATGACATGTGAGACTTTTCAAGCAGTTTTACAATGATTAAATGCCTGACATTTACACAAATATTTGTGCCCATGCATGTTCAGAAGAATGTCAGATATATGCCAATTTCACTGCCGTCTGACAATCGTCCGACAATGACGTTTTCGGTAACATTGTTAGACAAAATTGTTAGTTCAAACTGTTGTAACACATATTTCTACTGACACATCTGACAATAGATTAAGTCTTTTTCAGTGTTGTTTGTAAAGGAACGCTCGGGTTCTTTTTTTACTATTTGAAACAAATTTATGCAAGCCATAGCAATCGGCCTGAGATGCAAAAGTTCTATCTTCTCTTTATTGAAAAAGTTGGACAAAGTAAAGAAGATTAATTTAACTTCTGTAAAAATCATTCTTTCACCTTTTCCTAATCATTTTTCTTAAATCATATAACCCCTTCCGAATTCTTGTCTGTCTACGGCCTAGGCTATATATTTATATATGTACGTTTTTGTGACTGAGTTATAGTTTATTATTCAAGATGTGAATATAAATGCGCGTGGCATATTTTGGTATTCTTATGGTGCTTTCAATACAAAAGTTGTGTTATATTTATTTTCAATTCCTAATTGACAACCTAATTGGCTCAGCGAGAATAGCTTTAGCCTTGAAATCAATTTAGCTTTAGTTAAAACCGGGTATTTTTTTTAATGAATATTTTTTTACTACGTTTATGTAAGATTTATTAAGTCGACCTTTCCATTTTAATAAAGAAATATGTTATTATAGAGCTAGGAAAGTCGAAAAGTATTTAATTCAGTCAAATCATTACACATACTTCTCGTAACTATTCCACATTGCATTTTTTTAGGTTCCATTTTCTAGTCTGATTATCAAAGCAAATGGTATAACTACAATAAAAAGCTGCATTAGAATAGATTTAATAAGGTGGCTTCGGTAGTCAAATAATGAAAATATCGAGCTATTCCTAAATTCGAGTCCCAATATCGACATTTTTTTAAAATTTAAAATCGAATATAGTGGGTGATTTTTTTGAGGTTAGGATTTTCATGCATTAGTATTTGACAGATCACGCGGGATTTCAGACATGGTGTCAAAGAGAAAGATGCTCAGTATGCTTTGACATTTCATCATGAATAGACTTACTGATGCCACAACGTCGAATTTTCAGTGAATGGGCCCTAGAAAAGTTGGCAGAAAATCCGCTTTTTTATCGACAAATTTTGTTCAGCGATGAGGCTCATTTCTGGTTGAATGGCTACGTAAATAAGCAAAATTGCCGCATTTGGAGTGAAGAGCAACCAGAAGCCGTTCAAGAACTGCCCATGCATCCCGAAAAATGCACTGTTTGGTGTGGTTTGTACGCTGGTGGAATCATTGGACCGTATTTTTTCAAAGATGCTGTTGGACGCAACGTTACGGTGAATGGCGATCGCTATCGTTCAATGCTAACAAACTTTTTGTTTCCAAAAATGGAAGAACTGAACTTGGTTGACATGTGGTTTCAACAAGATGGCGCTACATGCCACACAGCTCGCGATTCTATGGCGATTTTGAGGGAAAACTTCGGAGAACAATTCATCTCAAGGAATGGACCGGTAAGTTGGCCACCAAGATCATGCGATTTGACGCCTTTAGACTATTTTTTGTGGGGCTACGTCAAATCTAAAGTCTACACAAATAAGCCAGCAACTATTCCAGCTTTGGAAGACAACATTTCCGAAGAAATTCGGGCTATTCCGGCCGAAATGCTCGAAAAAGTTACCCAAAATTGGACTTTCCGAATGGACCACCTAAGACGCAGCCGCGGTCAACATTTAAATGAAATTATCTTCAAAAAGTAAATGTCATGGACCAATCTAACGTTTCAAATAAAGAATCGATGAGATTTTGCAAATTTTATGCGTTTTTTTTTTAAAAAAGTTCTCAAGCTCTTAAAAAATCACCCGTTATATATACTCCTAATGCAATACTAAAAGGATTATGGGGTTTGCCCCAGTATAATTTAGGGTGATCAGATACTACGGTGTGAGATATAAATGTTTTATGTCTGTATCCATGAGGTAAGGAATAGCAAATCATTCTAATGACGGCCTCGGCTTCGCTGGAAGTGCTTCAAGAAAAATATTGTCCCTAATGCTGGCCTCGAGCTCTTTCAAAGTGGTTGGCTTGTTAGCGTTATACACAAAAAAGGACTCCATAAGCAACCCTTAAGTGCTTTAACATAATTTTACCCTCATCTGAATTTCTGTGCTTGATCTTCGTGAAGCCCACATTTTTTGAAAGCAGTAATTTTTGCCCTTTCTTCAGCACTCAAAATTCTTACACTTGGCATCGATGAATTCTGCAGTTCAATAATGTATCCTTAAAATAATACAAATAAAATGATAAAACAACTAATTTCGTAACTGTTTTAATAAAAAAAATTCGGACCAATTTAGATAAATTATCTTTTACTTGTTTTTGTGTTAATTTCTATTTAAAAATGTCACCTTTCCGAAAATGATTTTGCAAAAAGAGGTTATCCAAAGATCTGAACTGAATTAGAAAGTACAATGTGTAACGGTTCAATTCTATTTTGTTGGACATTATGATTGCGGATACAATAAAGAAAAGTGTTGCCAATTCTGTAATTAGTACAATACATTATAATATATGAAATACAAAAGTGCTCTTATGGGATTTTCCACTACTGTACTTTAATCAAATTGACAAATCGTTATTATGACTTCTATTTGTTAAGCAATCATCATTTAATCTTGTAAATGGTTTACAATCTTCCGGCATTATTGCCATGAAAAAATTAATAAATCTAAATTTGCCGTTTTACTAGTCTATATGTTTATGCCTCCATCGACAGAAAACGATTTTTAAATTATTCCCCCGACACATTTTTCTCGTTTAAAAAAAAAGATTTTAAAAGTTCCATTGGAATTCTGAAAAATGGTCCAACAAAGTATAAAAAAGGAGTGTCTACTAAACTTCTAAATATACTAATTTTTTTGTAAAATTCAATATTTCGAAAGATTTTCATAATATTTCCACTGTCTCGCTTAATTTGTACGATCCACAAACAAATTTAAATTAATACATAACATCACGGATTTAAATAAAATTTTGAATAGACAATTTAATAAAATGTTTGGCTTTGACTTTTGAAATTTATTTAAATTTTCATTTGCACAATAATACAAATTTAAAATTAAATAATGGAAAAAGTTAATTAATTGAAAATGTTTTAAAAATTAAATACATATTACAAGAACTAATTTTTAAGAAAACTGCTCCAATGGTGGTTTTTAATTCATATTTGCTAAGGAAATCACACGGTTTTAATAAAAAATTAATTTTGTTCTTCTGAACATTTTATTCTAATGTTTTAACCTTTATCGTACTTAAAACCCAAAAAAGTTTGAAAAGTTCAGTGTTTTCAAGTTTTTCCAATTATTTTTTTAAGACTCAATATTTCGTTTGTTTTCGGACTAATTTTCTTTTGCTTGAAAATTCGATCTTTTAAAAGTATCAAACATTTTTTTTTTGGAAATTATTTGTATTTAGACAATAAAACATTCTCAAAATTGTCCACTTTGCCACGCATTTTATTTAAACTGACCGTAGATCTAGCTGCATTTTCTGTCCCTAAAAGTTTGAGGCATACAATATCCAATTTATATTTTATTTCAAGTCTATTAATAACAAAGGGAAAATAGACCCCCCTCTCATACGGTTTTTATATTTTTCACTTGTGTCTTTATGCATCTTATTATAACCTTTATATAAATTCAAATTGTAAATTCAAAATCATTCGGAAAACAGCTATGTTAAATCGAAAAATTGACATGGTAGACCCAAATTTTGACGGTTTAACCTTCTTGGTCATCTTTGTTTCTCTCTATAATGACTTTGATTTTCGAAAAAAGTGTGGTGTGGACTAATCGAATCCATTTTGGGAAGAAAGATACTCCAGCACTGCTAAATCAAATTTTCAGGCACCGAATAGTTACCCAAGTTTTTCTTTCTTTTTAATGAATGACTCCGAATTTTCGGTTTCATCGGTCCATAAAATGATCAACTGAAACCAAGTTGCTAAGAATTTTCACAAAAAGAAGAAATTGGATTCAAAAATTTAGACACATAGTTATCTACATTGCGAAGATGACAACCATAATAGTTGAAAGTGAAGTTTTGTGTAGTATCTCGAAAGCATTGAAAGGTGTACGCAAAATTAAGCGCCATCTAATCGTTGTTGAATGTTGAGCCAATAAGCATCTACATATGTCCAGCTGGTAATAGGGAAAAATTTCAAGTTTATCCATCTAACAATATCACAAAGAACCAAAAATTGCTTTAATAAAATGTATTTAAACTTAAAAGAGCATTTTCTGTTTTCTTTCCCATCTAAAGGTTCTTACAGTCGTCTAAAATAGCTTTCTTTTGGCCTTAAGTCCACAAAAATTGGCATTTCGTCCCTGTGATTTCGAATCAATAATTCAACAAGTCCAATACTAGTGCTATTTCTTCTACTGATTTATTTCAGTAGTACATATCGATACCTTCCCGCAAGAATGTATTAAGTGACATTTGTAAAAATTGTTCAGGAAACGAAAAAAACGTCTCATTTAGTTAGTTTTTTGTGTATTTTATTGGACGAAACACATTTGTTTCCCGTAAGAATGTATTAAGCGACATTTTTAAATTTGTTTCGTCCAATAAAATACACAAAAAAATAACTAAATGAGACGTTTTTTTCGTTTCCTGAACAATTTTAAAAATGTCGCTTAATACATTCTTGCGGGAAGGTATCGATATATAGAGCTTGTATTATAAAAACCTTTATGTTCTTCCACTCATCTCACTAAATTCCGATTTAGTAACAACTTGCGAAATTAGAAAAAAAAAAACATTTATTTAAAACAAAAAAAAAACAATATGAAAGTTGGACAATGTGCAACTATCCAAATCTACTCATCATGTAAAATATCTTGCATTCCATAAAAATTCCTTTTCTATGAAAGGTTTCCTAAATATAATTTAAAACGATCAATAAAATACTCAACACACATGTCATTCTATGTTTCGCCTGCATTTCCCACTATCTAAATCGATTTAGTAGGTATAGGTATCACAAAAAGTAATTACTCTTCTCATAGAGCAACAACTGTTCATATCTTATCACCTGATGACATTTCCCTGGCGACATTCGAAGCCTTTACAAAATTTAATAAGAAACAAAAAGACAACCAACTGGAACTGAATACCACATCGATCAATTCTGAAATTTTCCAAGCAAATTGCCACAAGCAAAAAATTACTTTCATGCCTCGCTTCAATGAGCCGGATACTTTAGTTTCTTATGATATCCGAGGTGATCCATTTCTTACACACGCGTGCTTCGTGGTTTCATTACTCTTCTTCACACTCAAATATATTCCATCGAAGACACAAACTCATAAGTTACGGATCATTAGCCCAACATAAGAAAAACAACTCAATTGCTTTTACCCAATTCGAACAACAGATGGTGCCGCAATCTTTCTTCCTATTCCTATAGTCCCAAAGATATCGATTAAGACATGGCTCCTTGAACCATTTATATACCTACCTAACGCAGGTAACTACAACATGTACGAGTGTAAGAATTTCACCCGAACACAAAATTTAGTCCTTGCTTTGCTTCAATGAACGCACAAGGCAATTTATCTTCTTTGCCAGAAACAACAGAGTCAATGCAAGACGTGCATTAAACAAAAGGTGTCCTGTGCAACAAGGAGAATGCACCTTCTGGTGATATAATATCAAACTGACATCCGAAAAGTATACTCGTATCAGGTGTGTTTTGATGAAGACAATATTGTTATCAATTCCGTCCAAGAAACTGTGTCAATCTTTCACTATTTCTGAACGAGGCTGAGAACCGTTAAAGGCAACGTAAGACAAGTCTTCTGCTGTCTAATTTGAATCCAAACAACGAGACGAGACTTCTGAAACCCCATTTCCGTTTCTTCTAACTAATTCCTACTTTGCTCCACTTCAATCCCAAAGAAAACTCATTGTTCTGCTTCCGTTTTGTATTTTATTGCTCTGGCAAAGGATGACAGAAGACTCCTGTCGAAATCCTTGTTTATGTGGGAGAAGTGACTTCATCCAGGTCATTCATGCTGAAAACAATAAAATGTCACATTTGTGGGGAATTACGTTCTAAAAACCACCCCCACCCCAACCACTTACACACCGCACCCATTTTGTGTTTTGTTGGTTGCACAAATCTATACCAGCACATAAAATGCGAATATGATACATCGGTTCTCATAGTAAATAAATTGCCACCCAGCATCAGCAGTTTGCAGAATGATTGTTGTTTGTTTGCACAGAAAATATGCAAACATTCAGCTCAAGTTACAATATTGGAGGAGACTCTTCGTCGTCGTCGTCATGCAAGACTCAGCAAATACGAATCAATGTGCAATGTGCATCAATTCATTCAAAATAAAAAAAAAAATAATAGTAACAAAATAGTTTGCAGATAATGCCTGAGATGTGAGTATGACCCTGTCAATATAGAATATTGCAAGAGATGGTGTTTTTCCCACGAATATAAAAAGCAATACTGCATATCTCTATTTCTATGATACGAGTATTGCAACAAAGTAAGACTCGAGCTTGTTATGATTATTTTAAAATCAAACAGTGGTGAAATTGTTGGTAGGTTTGTTTGAGTTTCAAATAAAATCCAAGACAAATTGTGGACTTATAGATTTTGCAAGCAAAGAATTCACAAGGTTTTATTTACTACCTCTTTTAGTGATAAGTGTGTTGGCATCTAGGCCGTAACAGAGTGATAATAGGGTTTCTTTTAAAATCCATTTCTTACTCAAACATTGCCCCTTCTGTGTGAAATTTGTCATCAACTTTCAGCGATAATTATTAATAATGTTCAAAACTTCAGTTCACTTTAGTTTCGTTGATGAATTCAAATTTACTAATAATCAATTATAAATGTCAAACGCAAACCTTTTAATAAAGATAAGTAATAAGACTATAGACTATGCTTAATTCAAAAAATTGCAAAAAGACTTTCTTTCATTCTTAATAAGTTTCTTCAAAGGGATTGTAAAGGGTTCTTCAATTGGCTAAGGTAGATTTTTGTGGCCTGTGGTGGCCATGTTGTTTTGGTTACATGTCAAGGATATTGCATATTATTTGATTACTGATGTTACACGATTGAACAGCACGTCAAAATGATAAAACTATATTATCAAGTTTTCATTTGTGCCTTTCGCAAACGACTCTTCAGCGTTTGGTGGCTAAATTTGAGACTACTGGGTCAGTAATGAATTAGCAAACATTCATACTTCAAAGGAACGCAAGATCGGCCGAGAACATCCGGTCTTTAGCAGACTTAAATTTGACGAATCTTATACTTTATATCCAACTGACTCAGAATCTCAAAGTTTGTTACCATAGACAATTCTATCTGTTCACTGCCTGCGATTCGGAGTATTTTGGAAGATGACACAAATTTTGGCCGAAAAATCATCTTTAGCGACGAAATGCATTTTTGGGTGCATGGCTGTTTTCACATGCAAAATTGTATATAAGAGACAACACCAACCCACACGAGTTTCAACAGGTGACTATGCATCCTCGAAAAGTTACGGTTTGGTACAGATTTTAGTCAGCGGTGTCATTGGTCCTTACTTTGTCGGAAACGACGTTGGAGAGGTGGTCAGTCATTGGCGAGCGCTACAGAACGATGATAACCAATATCTTATGACACAAATTGAACCATATGGTTCTAGACCACATGTTTAGTTCCAGCAGGAAGGTGTTTTGTGCCACAGAGGACGCCATGATTAACATTCTGCATGCATGATTTGAGCGTTGTTTTATTTCTCGAGGTGAGATGAATTGGCCACCAAGGTCATGCGATTTGACCCCGCTAGACTATTTCTTGTGGAGTTTCGTAAAGTCACAGATTTATGCGAATAAACAAAAATCGACCGCAGCTCTTAAGATGAACACAAACCATCGCTCAAAATCAGTCGGATCTATGAGAGAAGAGTCATAGAAAATTGGACCTCTCGTATTCTAGCCACTTTAAGAGTTCAAGGCCGGCATTTAAATGATGTCATGCCCCATACATAATGGCATATGTACAAAATAATTTTGTTAATACTTCACACACAGCAGGATTTATACCATTTCAACATCTAGAAGTTTGAAACTAAAGATCATTGATGATTATGGAAAAAAGAGAGTATAGGAGACATAACGGAACCTTGTGACACACCAACCTTTATTTTATGCTTTTCATTATTTAAACCGCTCAACACAACTTATATTGAGCGGTTCAAAAAGCAGTTTCTAATCCAATGAAGAAGAAATTCATCAAAACCAAATGAAGGTATATTCGATAAGAATATTTAATGCCAAACTCTATTGAATACTCTTGAAATATCAAATGCAATAATCTAACTTTCTCCAAAACGATGTAAAGATTTTTCCCACTATTCGGTGAGATAAACCTTCAGATTAACGGTGGACCCATTGCTTCGAGAGCCCTACTGCCGGTTATTAAAAAGCTTTCGTTCTTCAGGATATCTCTTGAGCTTATAATTTATCAGCGCTTCCATGACCTCGGTGGAATCGGACGATAGTTAGAAAGGAAACAAGATTCACCTTTTTTAGGGACAGGCTGGGCAAATAATGTTTTCCATTCTATCGGAAGGACACCAATAGAGTAAGACTAATGGAAAATCTTACGCAATGATTTTGCCAGGGTTGAAGAACACCTCTTCAGAACAATGGGAGAGATACAATCCGGGTCACTGGATTTATGTATATTGAGATGTTTCAACACTCTTGCAACTGTACGAAGTGTGAAAGAAGAATTTTCATATAAAATCATTAACGCTCTCAATTACAGGAGGAGTCAGGACACTATCTGTCAGCGTCGAAATGACAGCAAACTGTGTTGCAAGCAAATTTGCTTTTTCTTGTAAGCTGACAAAAGTGGTCTCATTGAATATGATCATTACAATTCTTTCTAGCGTGTTTGAACTTATTTTAGTTTTCCTTAGTACAGTTGGCCTTATAACGTCGGAAACTTACTTCTCTGGCCCTAATAACCTCTTTACAGCTTTAATCAAGCCAAGAATTCTCTTTTGAAATATTTTATTCCGAAAAGAATTAATTTTGAAAACATATCTGCACTGAAGTCCCTCGCTATCGAGGAAGCAGACTGACCATTTAAAGTTTCTGAAGAAATGTCACAATGGTCTGACGTGTTTATAGTGTATTTATCAGCCCCGAAGAGTTATGTACATTGAAATCGCCCGTAACAAAGATTTCATAGTGCGGTGACAATTCTCTGGATCGAGTCACACAGCCAGCGTCGAGTTACTATCCAAACTTGGAATGACGTGCTTATAACGGGTGATTTTTTAAGAGCTTGAGAACTTTTTTTAAAAAAAAAACGCATAAAATTTGCAAAATCTCATCGATTCTTTATTTGAAACGTTAGATTGGTCCATGACATTTACTTTTTGAAGATAATTTCATTTAAATGTTGACCGCGGCTGCGTCTTAGGTGGTCCATTCGGAAAGTCCAATTTTGGGTAACTTTTTCGAGCATTTCGGCCGGAATAGCCCGAATTTCTTCGGAAATGTTGTCTTCCAAAGCTGGAATAGTTGCTGGCTTATTTGTGTAGACTTTAGACTTGACGTAGCCCCACAAGAAATAGTCTAAAGGCGTCAAATCGCATGATCTTGGTGGCCAACTTACCGGTCCATTCCTTGAGATGAATTGTTCTCCGAAGTTTTCCCTCAAAATGGCCATAGAATCGCGAGCTGTGTGGCATGTAGCGCCATCTTGTTGAAACCACATGTCAACCAAGTTCAGTTCTTCCATTTTTGGCAACAAAAAGTTTGTTAGCATTGAACGATAGCGATCGCCATTCACCGTAACGTTGCGTCCAACAGCATCTTTGAAAAAATACGGTCCAATGATTCCACCAGCGTACAAACCACACCAAACAGTGCATTTTTCGGGATGCATGGGCAGTTCTTGAACGGCTTCTGGTTGCTCTTCACTCCAAATGCGGCAATTTTGCTTATTTACGTAGCCATTCAACCAGAAATGAGCCTCATCGCTGAACAAAATTTGTCGATAAAAAAGCGGATTTTCTGCCAACTTTTCTAGGGCCCATTCACTGAAAATTCGACGTTGTGGCAGATCGTTCGGCTTCAGTTCTTGCACGAGCTGTATTTTATACGGTTTTACACCAAGATCTTTGCGTAAAATCTTCCATGTGGTCGAATAACACAAACCCAATTGCTGCGAACGGCGACGAATCGACATTTCACGGTCTTCAGCAACACTCTCAGAAACAGACGCAATATTCTCTTCTGTACGCACTGTACGCATTCGTGTGGTTGGTTTAATGTCCAATAAAGTAAACTGAGTGCGAAACTTGGTCACAATCGCATTAATTGTTTGCTCACTTGGTCGATTATGTAGACCATAAATCGGACGTAAAGCACGAAACACATTTCGAACCGAACACTGATTTTGGTAATAAAATTCAATGATTTGCAAGCGTTGCTCGTTAGTAAGTCTATTCATGATGAAATGTCAAAGCATACTGAGCATCTTTCTCTTTGACACCATGTCTGAAATCCCGCGTGATCTGTCAAATACTAATGCATGAAAATCCTAACCTCAAAAAAATCACCCGTTACTATATGGTGAATTTGAACCACACAAAATTAAAGTTTGTATTTAAGCAAGTGCCGTAAAGCGAGGCACTAAGCTATAACCATGTATGTTGAATTCCGAGTGATCAGAATTTTCACGCACCTGGGTTTCTCTAAGTGCCAAAACTGCTGGCATGTTTTTAACAATATGAACATAAAATTCTGTCTAAGTTCCCGAATGTTGCTGTAGTCGAGCCATAACTCACTTACCATTTCGAAAAACGAAACACAAATCAAAATCAGACAATTATTATGTTTGATGATATCAGGTTTTTTTTTATTAGTGTTGTGCCTCAATAGCTATATAGATCCGCCCCTGGGTTCCCAAAAACTAATAACAGCAATTTATCTGATATTGCTTATAGATTCAATCAATTAAATAATGAGAAAACCAAAGCAATTCTGGTTGCCGACGGAATGAGAGAAGGGAAATCTGATCAGAAATTGAGTATGAGTAAGCTTAAACAAGGGTTTAAAGTCCGGAATATAATATTTTCTGGCAAGTCTATCGCTTATGATTGCTGTTATCATAACTGGACTTGCAGTATCTGGTTTGCTGATCAAAAAACAATTTCTTCTATGAAGATAAATTGGTATTGATATTGAAACAAACATAACTCAATGGGTACTGGTCAAGTACTTGAAGTACTGGTCAAGTATTTTAGGCGTAGATATTGAAGTACTACAATACATGTTACTTGGTACCTGTAAAAATACTTGGAAAATTATGGTACTAACATTTTTTTACGTATCAGTACCAGAGTACTGAAGTACAAGTATCAGTACCTTATACTTGACTTGAGAGGGCTAAAGTCCTGAAATAATTGAGTATCTTACAGGTCTGGTTTGAATTGAAAAAAAAATCAGCCCACAAATTATCAAATTGTTTTGTAGTATCACACTCATACCTTAGCACTAGGCTGTTAAATTTTGTATCTACAATCTTTAAGGTTTACTTTACTTTTTTTTAAAGTTCAATGTCTCCCAGCCATCTCAGAAGCCTTATCCTCAGTGTTTGACTGAATCAGTATATATTGGTATACCGTTCTCCAACACTCCATCGATTATGGATAGAATATCACCCAAGGAATCTTTATATCAAAGCAACTCATCAAGTTCTCACCGAGCTATTGTAAAGATCCATTCTTTTGCCTCCATAGACAAAATCATTGTTCCTTTTTAGGAAGGTTTTTGATGCTTAGGATCTAGAGAAACAACAATTGGTAACTGCCGTACACTTTACACTTTACTGGCGTCTTCTTGCAAGGTAATAATAATAATCGAACTAGTTAGGCTTTTAAGACCAAATAGAGTTTGAATTTCTAACTGAAGGTTGACTATCCTGGTTCCACTGACAGGTTTTTGGATAAATGTATTTTTAAACTAAAAGTGCGATAGGGTACAATTTGAAGACTTATGCACTTGCATTTGAAGCAGTTCAGAGACTCTCCATTTGTTCGAGATATTTTTGTATATTTTCCTTACCAAAAGTCATCCTGCGCTGCTTTGAATTCTGTACTTTGCGAAACTCTTCCGCAAGCGTCATATAAATTGTGGTTTCTTTTAAGAAACCCCTTTTCGTATTCCACAAGAGAATTCACAACTTGCGAAAGAAACTTTTGAAATTGAACGAAACAATTATGTATTAGCGTATACTTCCATATAGATACATCTATAGTATAAAAAAGACTGCTTCCTTCATTCCCTATAAAGGCTTAAAACATATATTTTCATCTTCCAAGGAAGACTTTTCTTTGTGGGATGCTCGCTTATTCAATTAGAAAACCCAAAGTTTCTTGAACAAGCTTTTCATCCATCTTAGTGCGTTTATCAGTCCTAAATTCAATTATCACTCAGGAAGCAATTTATGGGGCTTCAAAAATATAAAAGACATTTTACGAAAGTCTTATTCAGGCAGTCAAAAACGCTGCCATGCCTTAAAATACAGTATACCTCAAACATTACACACAGTTAAGATGATGAATGAATCCGAGTTTGAATCACATGTAGTGCCCAAGCATAGACATCTGCCATCCAGAACCCTTTAATCTTTGATGTTACCGTAGCCATAATACGAGCTGTGATCCGATATTAATTGAAACTCATACCAGATAGCGAAGTGACAATGATGTTGGTGTTAATACATGCGATTTGAATCCTTTCATCATTTCACAAACTCTGGTGACGAAATGTCCCTTAAAAAGAAAAAAAAAACAAGAAGATTGATGATAGGTATCCCGTCCCGACTCGACTTCATGTTCGTTCGGTTCGTTTTGTGGAGTCACAAGCTAGAGGTGCGAATAAGCAACAAACTCCACTAATTGTGGATGGAAAAGGCTTAAATGGAAAATGTTCCATTTATAACGCCAGTAGCAGCCGGTGGCAATGGCAAGAAATCGATTACCAGGCATAGATACTATAGTCCGCCTTTTGGTGATATAAGGCTGCTCTATTTGTGTGTTGCGTTGTGAATATCCTGACTGACTGTGGGGTGTTTTTTAATTTGTTTTCAATTTTTTTTTTTTTTTCAAATGTCTGGGGTGTTTTGTTAGGAAATTGAAGCCGTTTGTTGTCTGTCTGAGAGTAAAAAGGATTTGAAATGTGAAATGGAAAAGTCAGAAGACAAGTCGTTGAACTTGAATAGTTTTCCAATGCAAAAAGGTATGGTTTGGGTCCTATATACATACATGGATCCTTTAAAATAAAAGCAAACTTTTGCTTGTAACAATAATTCAAAAGCATATTTTATAGAAGATTGATTAATTAATCATCAGTTCTAAAGCAAATAATGATACCTACAAATGAGTAACTCTATACATGTCATGTATGTATGTATGTGTTTGAGGATTTTACTAACTTAGACAACTTCAATGCTAAAGGTCGTTAATGAACATAAACAATCTGTAATATTAATTGATAAGAGACCACAAGACTTAATAAAGTTCAACTACACGCTCAGTTGAAGGTAAATCCATGCAATTAAGTTGACAAACATTCTGGGCTATATAGTAATTATGAGCTTGGACATTAGGACTACGAGTACCTAGGTATATAGATACGAGTACATCCGTACGAAGGGATGTGTACTTGTATTTGCTTTGAATTATGCTAATTTCTTAGGTTCAGTTTTCGCAAATTATTCTGAAGCCATTTGAATTTTAAAGCTGGGATTCTTGTTTGTGTAGGTATAAGGTCCATTTTGTTTGTGGTAAAAAAATAAATTAATGAATTCAGTGCAGGATTTGTAATTGAATATTAAATTTCGAAAAGGGTTAGATTCGAACGAGACTCTACTTTTGTTAGTGTTACAAATATGGTTCAACACATTTTCTTAATTAAAATAAATTATGTTTTCCATAACCTGAGCTCCGATTCGGAAGTCAGGAATATTGCCTTTATTATTGTTCTAAGTTCAATATCAAGTACAGTAAATTACATTCAAACTTAAATCGTTCTCGAAGTTCTCAAAAAATATGAAAGTGTTGAACCACTGTCTAAAGTAAAAGTTGGAAGTTCGAGGTAAAAACTCACGTATTTTGTACGGTTGCGAGGTAAGTTGGAATTAAAATAATATCCAGCGGGCAATTTGTGAGATTAGAAGGGATAAGTCGTTGTTTTCAGGAAAAAAAAAATGCACTGCCAAGAAATTAAAGAATGAAATAATAAAACAATCAAATCAATCCATGAACCATGGAATCAATTTATAAAAAAAGGATCTTTGTTTTAAAGGCGGAGGACTTTCATTTGAAATAAAATACAGAAAAATGTGTTAAATATTTTTGAAAGGCATTAATGTTTGAATATGATTTCGGGCATGGCGTTATTTGAAGGATCAATTCAACTCAATATTCGTAATAGCAAAGGGGATGCGCACAAGTTCAATTGTTGAGCACGATGACGAAATCAGACATTTCATCAACACTACGTCGTACATCAGCAAGAGCTTATTCTGTGCGCACTGAAGAACGTCCTAAGAGATGTGTTATCGCTTAGAGTAAACGTTTTGCGAAAACGATCCATTTTCTCGAATTATTCGCCCCGAGGGACGATAATGACCACCATAAATGGCCGATATGATTCTCGAATTGATTTGTTTCTTTATTCTATAAAGCAAAAATATATTATAAATACAAATAACATATGTATAAACGTATGGACTACTGAAAAACAATTAGCAACATGTAATACTTTACAATGTTCTTAAATGCTTAATATCTAATACATGAGTTCTAACAAAATGTAAGACATTTAAACATTGCCACCATTAAAGTAAGGAATTTAAAATTAATAACTTAAAAATCTTGTTTTAAATATAAAAATGATCAGAATAAAATCAATCGTGTTGTAAACAGTATTTGTTAACTTTAGAAAACATCTTAGAAAGCGAAAAGGAAGTCCACGTTGTCTCAACCGATTTCAATGAGGCTTTTAACAAAATTTCACATACTCTTATTCTAGTCAAACTGTCCATACTCTTGGGATTGAACATATCTTCTTAAGATGGATTTCTTCTTACCTACAGAAACCCGTTTTGGCAAAGTTCGATTCAGACCTATCATGTCTGATAATTTCGTATCTATCTTCTGGGTCCCACAAGACAACCACTTAGGACCTCTCATTTTTATTCTTTCTATTGACGATATTGTAATGGTCATCAAATATTCCCATATCTCACTCTACGCCAACGATACCATGATTTTCAAGATCATTTCTTCCACACATGATTCTACTCTTCTTCGACTTTATCTCACTACATTCTCGGTTTTGTGCGTAAAAAACTTGGAGCTAAATATTTCCTAATGTCATTCAATTACTTTTTTAACGAAAACGCATCCAATCTCCTCCCCGTCCCTACTTTATCATTATCAACTCTTCTCCATCGCTGAGTCAATTCCCGACCTAAGTCTTTTAGGTGATAGAGAGTTCAAATTTCTCAATATAGAAAATATCTCAAAATAGACCTTACAAAGGAAAATTATAGACATTTAAATTTCAGAGAAATCCTTGGAGTTGCGCAAGAAAAATCCCAGCACTGACTTACTTTTTGTGACTAAAAAATATATATACATATGTCTCAAAAAGTTTAAAGCTTGGTCTAATATTACACCTCTATCTTTCTGAAGGATATAATAGCTAATGACTTTTGAATAATTCAATAAGTAACACTTATTGGAGAACGTTTCTGACAAAACGATAGACTTTGACATTTAATCAAGACAAGATCTTCCTGTAATAGAAAGCAATCTTATACAAAATTAATACTACGAAGAAATCTTAAGCCATCGACAAACATTAGACTATTTGAATTTTTGAATGTTGTTGATAACAAGGCAAAAGAGAAGAGGACCTAGATGACTGCCCTGAGGGACACCTGATGTAGCATAAACTGGTGAGGCGAAGAAATAATATCATTGATACAAATGTATCGAACCCGATTCTTCGAATCCACCGATCCATTTTAAGAAATTTTAATTGAAATACAATCTTATCTAATTAATGTTGTTATTATACGAGCAGTATCGTGTTTGACTTTGTCAAACGCTTTAGAACAGTCTGTGTCGTAATGAGAACCTTTCTAAAGTCCATTCAAAACATCATTGCGAAAAACGGCAAAGTCGAATATGTGATTTTCGGTTTCTTGGGTGCAAGTGCCGCTCATGTATATCGGCATAGGTGTAGATTTTGCTTTTAAGACAATAGACAGAATTCAATTTTTGAAGCATTTCGGATATCCATTCGACAAAACTATCTAGAGCTTACGAGCTCATCATACTCAGCTGTTCGAATGAATGTTTCTAAAAACTAACATACAAATCTGAGAATACTGTCACCTACAGGACAATGTAATGGATAAAGATGTCAGATAAAAGGATAGTAGTGAATTTTGGGAAGAGTGTCGGAGAAAAAACAGAGCCTTGGGCCACACCAGCATTTGGTTTTGGATATCAGACATGTATTGAGCGATCCAAAACATAATTTCTAATCAAACGAAGAAAAAATTCATCGTTGCCAAATACACGCAATTTCTATAAGATTGTTTAATGCCAGACACTATAAAACGCTCATGGCTGCTAAAGCCATACTGCAGTCATTTGGAAGCTTTCGTTATTTACAAGATATTTCATTATCTTGAAAAAATGCGACGTAAGTGCAATTTGGCGAAAGTTATAAGGTCTTCCACCTTTTTGGGAAAATCCTGGAAAACGCTATTTACCATACATTTGGAATACTACCAGTACCTTACGCAATGGTTGAAGAACACCTCTTCAGAACAATAGAGGGATACAATCCAGACCAGGGGATTTGTGTATTTCGAGATTATTCAGTACCCTTGCAACTGTACGAGAGTTAAAGAAGATTTGTCCCATAAAATTGTTTACGCCCTTAACTACATAAGGAGTCATGCCACTTGTGCTGCGAGATAATTGGCTTTTTCTAGTGAGCTGATAGTAGAAGTATTATTCAAGACGAGCATCGAAATCGAACTAGTGTTGCATGTATTCAATACTAAATGAATGTGTTCTTCAGTCACCAACCAATTTTACTATCTACTTTAAGTTTGTTAAATATGACAGCATAAGGTAACAGTAACTTCCGAATCTAACTTTTCCAACCCTGAAAGTCTTTTTTGCTAGTGACCAGTTTAATTTCCCCGAAAAAGTCATTGAGAGCATCCCAGTTGGCTATTTCTTATTGCCAAACAGTTCCCTAGGGGACTTTTCTTCAACTGAAATTGGTTAAATGCTTAGATACGAGAAATTGGCATATGTATGTATATGACACAAAAGGCTGATGTGTCTAGAAGGCGCCAATACATCTATAGTGTATTTGTAAGAGTCAGATGTAAGAAACAATAATAGAATGTTTTCGGATTCACCCGTAATATCAGGGATCGAGTTGGTTGGCTCACAAGATAAATGCTGAGGCTTAATTCAGCAGAGAACTCAACCTCTACCTGTATTCGGTTGCTGTCTCAACCAAACCAAACGTCCACATCTACTACTTCTTCATCTACGACACCATCTACACCTTTAACATCTACATATGCAACATCTTCATTTATGACTTCTTCATCTTCACCATCTTTATTTACTTCATCTTCATATATTATGACTCCACTTGAAACATGTTCACCTTCAACGTCTACGACATCTTTAACATCTTCACCAACAATTTCGTCACCACCACCTTCGTCATTCGCATCAATATCATCTACATTTTGTTTACCGGCTTCTAATACCTCTTCTGCGACTTCCTCAATTTCAAAGTTCTCCACAACTTCAGTGCCCCCGTCTTCTACGTTTGTATCGTCAGTAGCTTTACCAAATGGTGAAATATTACCTGCAGTTAAATTAAGAGCCGCTGAGAGATTTAAATGCATTTTTCTATCAAATTTCGACGCTAACACTACCTGCAATGATATATCTGCATATATGTTGATTCTCATTTCACCAACATCAAATTCAAAATTGAGCAGTTACCAACAAAAGGAATTGACTACTCATCTTTCAAACTATTCGTTCCACATGAAATATTCACCCGTTTATTGGATAAGCATTTCTGGCCGGAAAACATTATCATCCACGAGTTCGTCAAGCGAAATACTATGAATACTCCTTTTCGAAAGACTTTGACAAGACCAACACACCGTCGTCGCAACTAATTGATATACTCTATCAAAATGTAAGAGGCCTACGGACAAAGACTAATAAGGTCTACTACAACTCTTCAAATTCTTCTCACGATGTCATATCTTTGACTGAAACATGGCTGTTTGGCGAGATAAATGACTCGGAACTTTTTGATTCTTCGTTTAATGTATATAGACGAGATAGACACTCCGATCCGAGTATCAATACTGTCGGTGGTGGGATCCTTATTGCTGTTAAATCTTGTTTTGTGACGTCACTAGTCAATGTTCCTGTTTGTTTGAACGAAGAGTTCCTATGTGTAAAGATGATTCTTTCACACAAAACTATCTATCTTGTAACTATGTACATTGTTCCTGGGAGCCCAGTTAATACTTACAATGAAGCCTTCTCTTTTTTGAACTACATTTTTGAGATAATGAGTTATAATGATGAAGTTATCTGCCTTGGCGATTTTAATCTAACCAATATATCTTGGAAACGTTGTCCCGATACATACGCAATGGTTTCAACAGGAAATCTATCAATGGATGATTCTCAAACTCTAGACAGTCTAACGTCACTTGGTCTTCACCAAATAAACGACATCAAAAACTCTAACGCCAAGATCCTCGACTTAATTTACACAACAATTGATGCCGGTATTTCACTTGACAGATCAACTGATCCTCTAGTGAACGAAGACTCTCATCACCCAGCACTTACCATATCTATTCAAAACTTTGAAATGAATAATCAGGATCCTGACAATGTTTTTAAATTTAACTTTAAAAAAACTGATTATACTAAATTAAATAACTTGCTATCTTTAATTGACTGGTCATGCCTTTGCTCTTGTTCAGATATTAATTCAATGGTTTTGAAATTTTATGACAAAATATTTGATTGTTTTTTAGCATCTGTTCCTCTAATATCTATTAAATCAAAATCGCTTGCTCCTAGCTGGTATGATAGTGAACTGCGAACATTAAAAACCGTAGAAATAAACTATGGCTTGAATACAAACAAACTGGACTAGTTACCGATTTTAATATTTATTGTGAGGCCAGAAATATTTTCAACAGTAATTTAAAAATGGATCCTAAATCCTTTTGGAACTTTATTAACAGCAAACGAAAATCTTGTGCTTATCCGTCCGTTCTTATGCATAACAATATCTCAGACCATGACCCACGTATCATAACACAACTATTCTCAGACTTTTTTCAAAGTGCATATATCTGTGATTCTTCTAACTGTGATAACTTTTCGAACTGTGATAACCTAAACTGTGATAATCTTGACGAAAATGATCAATTATTTGGTCATTTGAAATCATATTCTCACTTGACTGATATAAATTTTCATATAACTATTGACGATATTATGAAATTCATAGCTAATTTAGAAGATAATGACGCGTCTTGTCCTGATGGGGTATACCAGCTTCAGTTCTGAAAAAATGTGTCAATAACTTGTCTATGCCACTTTCTGTTCTTTTTAACTGTTCATTGTCTACTTGTAAGCTTCCTCATGTATGGAAACAATCTTTTATAATTCCTTTACATAAAAAAGGTAAAAAGGATAAAATTATTAATTACCGTCCAATAGCTAAACTGTCGGCCATTCCCAAACTTTTTGAAGCAATTGTTTGCAAAACATTAAGCTTTTACACAAAATCATTTATTGTTCATAACCAACATGGTTTCTCAAAGGGCCGTTCGACTGTCACCCTACTTATGGAGTTAACGGAGTTTTGTGTCGATTCCTTTAAAAACAAAAAACAGACGGATTGTGTTCTTACAGATTTTAGTAAGGCATTTGACAAACTATCGCATAGAGTTTTGCTTAACAAAATGAGTAGGCTGGGGTTCAGCGTAAAATTCATTGCTTGGCAAAAATCTTATTTACTTGACAGATCCTATTCAGTGAATTTTAAGGGCTACCATTCAAATAGTTTTGTCGTAAATTCTGGTGTTCCCCAGGGTAGCCATTTGGGTCCAGTTCTTTTTATAATGTTTGTAAATGATCTTCCTTCAGTTTTAAAGTACTCTAATTGTCTTATGTATGCAGACGATGTTAACATATTTAAAACTATTTCTAGCAATCTTGACTGTGAAAAGCTTCAAATTGATCTAAATGCTTTCTATAATTGGTGTGCACGTAATTATTTGTTGTTAAATATCGATAAGTGTAAGATTATAAATTTTACAAGAAAATTGTCCGTTTTATCTTTTGACTACAGTTTCAATGGCGTAAATCTATTAAATGTAAATGATGTATCTATCCTTGGTGTATTGTTCGATAAGAAACTCGAATTCACACAGCATATCAATATGGCATGTAATAAAGCCAATTCAATATTAGGTTGGATTAAAAGGGAATCACGTCAGTTTTCTGATCCTTATGTTATCAAACAACTATTTACTACATTTGTCAGACCCATTATAGAGTATGCTTGCCAGGTATGGACCCCCTACTACAGTTGTCACAAAATAAGAATTGAACAAATTCAAAAAAGATTCCTAAAATTTGCCCTTAGAGGCTTAGGCTGGCAGAATCCATTGAATCTTCCTTCATATAGCAGCCGTTTAAAACTCATAGATTTACCCAGTCTGGAGCGCAGACGTTCTTATTTATGTTTTGTTTTTATTGTTAATCTTATTGATGGTAATATCGATGCTTTAAACCTTTTGTGTCGTGTTAATTTTAATGTTCCAAATCGAAATCTAAGAGGTTTTCGTGACCCAATTTACATAAAACACTATCGTACCAACTATGAGCAGAATTCACCATTGAATACAATGTTTAATTTGTATAACGTCAATCATAATTTATTAATAAATTTTTGTGATGTCTCAAATAATAGTTTTAAAAAAATATTCTATAATATTGTATAATTTATAAATTCTTAATTCTAAGTAATATTTTTTTGTACGCTAGATATTAATTAGCTTGATTCAAATAAATAAATAAATAAACTAAAATTGTACACATTGAAATCAACATTAATGACCATTTCAGTGTGATTTACTTACTTACTTAGGTCCTCAGACCTTTTACGTCCGTGGGGGACCCCTAGTGGGGCATAGGGCATCCACAACGCCAGCTCGCTATCGTGTTCGGTTCCTGGATATGAGTCGCAACTCCCTCCAACTCTTGCCGAGCTGGGCTGACTCCTCCTCGACTGTCCTTCCATGTGTCCGATCCACTGCCACTTTCGACGTCGTATAATAGAGTCAATAGGCTCCTGACCCGTTTTCCTGAGGAGCTCTTCGATTAATATACGATTGGGCCAGAAAATCCTAAGGATGTTTCGTAGACATGTATTAATGAACGAAGATTATAATGAAATAAGCAAATTATTTCTATTTTAAGCGGAGTGATTGAATTAAATTCAATTGAAAGTTTTATGCGACCTCAACTCCATAGTGCGTTTCGCCCAGTGGGCTCATCAGTTAGATGCTGTCGTATCCTTCTAAGACGCAATTATTATTTGTCGATGTTTAGCGACGCTTATAAATTTCACAGCAGTAATATACTGTGAATTTTATCTTTTTTTTCTATTAATGAACATTTGCGGGTTCTTAGTGACACCTACTGTTACTTTCCAAGTGCTGCAACCGTAAAGTATAACGGATTCGACGTTGAATCGAAAAACCCGTAGCTTGGTTCTTAAGCTTAGAGAGTCATTCCTTCATATATTTCTAAGCATGCCAAAAGCAGTCTTTGCCTTCCGATTCGACTGCTGATATCCCGTTCGGTGCCACACTGGTTAGAGATGATACTTTCAAGGTCAGAGTCCATCGAATTCCTCCGTTTCCCATCAAGGTCGCTCGCAGGACATCGCTTATCACCAACAAAAACAATATTGGTGACAGAATGCAGCCCTGTCTGACTCTACTTTGGACTTCAAACTCTTCTGACAGCCTTCCTTCGTGCAAAACGTGACATTTGGTTCCATTCAAATTTCAGTGTGAGCGTATTGCAAAACAATGCTTTGAATAAAGTAGAACAGATCATCAAATTCATTAGAAGTCGAATTTCCGGCAAAAAAAATAGGACAGGGGTCTACATGCGTGAAGACCTTTGCAAAATCAAATTTTCAAAAAATAAATTTTTAAAGAAGAATTTTCGAAGACATGAACTTTTAAACAATTCAGTTTCTTAAAGAAAAATATTTTAGAAAATCTGAGTTTCAAAAAACTGAAGTTTTTAAATTCGTGTTGATTATCATTTCTTTTTAAACCCTGGTTAAAAGTTCTACCAATATCCACTTTAACATTTTCCACATCATATTTTCTGAGTGCGATATAAATTCTCTGAGAATACCCGTTGAGATTCTCTAAAATTCTTAGTTACAATTAGCATTGGAAGCAATGTTCCGATCCATTTTCGTGCACGATTGATGTCTACGAGTATTTTCATAAATGCGGTCTTATTCCAAGATTCGTTAGCAATATAAGCCGCCGGGTGTTACTTCCATTACTTCAATAAGAACAGATTTGTTGCAAGTAGCAGTAGAACTCTTTTTAAAATACTATGATGAAGTTGTTTTTCTCCCATTTGAATATACATATGTTAAATTGTTCTTAATACGGATTCTACAAGAAACCATGGAACTTGCTTCGTTTGAACAGATAAAAAATTATTATTAATAGTTTTTGAATCCTTAGCATTTTAAATTCACCACAATAAAAATTTAATTAAAAAAATCCAAATTTATACGCAAATATTTCTTCCCTCAAGAAAGTATTCCTTTTTATGAATATATACCTAATATCTATTAAAAATACATTTATTTATGGTTCATTAAGATTTTAAGATTTTAACACTTAAATTAGTCATAAAACTATCTACTTGCAAAAGACTACAAACTTGTAATCATAACGCCAAATCACATCAGCAAAGTGTTTATTTATGTCCCACATTTGTACAGTCTATACTAATCGTTAGGGACATTTGAGCCTTCCGTTAAAAAAGCAAATTTAAAATAAGGTTTAACTCTTGGGAAAATTGGTTTCATACTCGTAATTCAGAATAGGTCTTACACACTAGCTAAATATGTACTATTATATGCCTCCACATCGTAAGTGCTATTAAATTTCTATAAACTTTATTCGCGCTCATTTTGCCAGTTTATGATAATCGGTTTCTTTTTTTTTCAAGGGATAATATGCACTGAAATGACTTAGGTGTCAGAATATATTGATCTGTTGAGTGTTGAGGTAGGTATCTCTGCTTGTACAATGTACAAATCCAATCAAATTCCAAGTGTTAAATAATAATGGATGCGCTTGAAGGTTCTTTAGCCTAATCGTTTTAATAAACATCAAGTTTTTTATGTGTCATAAATTAGATACTTAATTAAATTAGGAGTGCTAAAGAGTAGAGTGTGGAGTTGCAATAAAAACTTGTTTAAACTTCTGCCTTTAAACAAAGAAGTCCAAATTTCTTTTTTTTTCACTTTTACGTAATTTGATATTGATTGGATGCTAGTTTTGAAAAGTTGAGTTTGTCTTAAAGATGACAATCCATACGTTTTTATTGGTTTGCTGTGCAATATAAAATATATTTTTAAAATTGTTTTAAACTTCATTTAAGGAAAACATTGGCGCAAAATTTTAGTCAATTTAGTACGATCTTAAAACTGTTTAATACTATATCTAATATTTTATTAAGGTCATCAAATTACTATTTTATTTTTTTAGTGTTGCGCTAATTGCATGCGACTCTATGACACATACAAAAAGTTCTGTTTGTTTTGTTTTTTTTTTTTGCACCAATTGTCATTGGTTTAGGTATGTTCAGAAGCAATTTATTACAGAAAATAGCTTTATAGTCAGAAAATATTGGAAATTAAGAAAAATTAGTAAACTGCTTATACGTTAAGGAGAAACTCGTAGAGTATGACTCTGTAACTCCTGCCGACCACAGTAGTTGTTAGCCCATGGCGTTTTTGAAAAAATAGGGCACACCAGGCAGGATCTTTGAGCAAGTTTAATGAACATTCGTGATTAATACGCGGTTTTCGGTGCTTTCGATGATAAGATGTCACCCTCGTGGTTGGGATTCTACATGGCTTGAGCATAGGTTACACACGTCTGGCAGTTTATACTTCACAGGTGATGAACAAGTCTTTCAAAATTCTTTGTTAAGGCACGAATCGTCTGGTCCTCTGTCTCTTGTACCACAACTGCGATATTCTCAGCAGAACGGATGCTCCAGGGTCACCCAAACTCTTTCAGGCTAGCAGCTAAAAGTCGGACAGAAGAGTATTTCTAAGAAAAAGGCGATCAAAAGTCAATTTTATAGATTTAGTCATTCCATTGTAACACTTGAATATGAATCATATTAACATTATTATTGAATATTGTTTTGTGTATATTTTACGTATATTTAAAACAATCAACTTCTTTTTATCATCTTTTAAGCCTTAGCCGTAGTTTTAAGTAGTACCCCTTGGCATAATGGTTAAGGCGTTGGACTTTCATGCGGAAGGTATCGAGTTCGATTCTCAGCCGCTGCAAGGAAGTTTTTCAAGGGTGTACTGCGTCTTGCGGGGAATTGACAAATCCTCTAAGAGTATATCTCTTGTCATGGAAAGTGATGCTCATTAGCCGTTCGGAATCGGCAGAAAATTGTAGGTCCCCTCCGTTCCTGGTAACACGCACACAGGAATGGTTGAGAGTTCTAAGTCAGTAGGTCCTGGTTAACTTCGAGCTGTTGCGCCACCAAATTTATTTATTTAAGCCGATAAAAACAACAAAATAATGTTGAGCAACTTTTAAGGTGACATCTCCTCTGTAGTGTTTTCCCAGTTTATTTCGGACGACCGCGAAATCTGCGCCGAAATTCATACTGCCCCAAACTTACCAAGGAATTATTCTGCAAAAATAAGAAACAATAATTCTGTGCGTTTTAGAATGCAGCGATTCATGCCTTCTTGTAGTGTATTTTGTATCTGCTTACTTCACAAATTACAAAGTAGAATTGATATTTGCTGCTATTTGAAAAAATTAAAGCTTCTTCGGACAGGGTGATAACTTTTGCGCTATCTTGCAGCAGGCAGGTGAAAAATATTTTTTAAATGTTTTTGTTTCTATTATGAATTTTTGTATATGGGAAATTTCAAGTATACGGTGGAAGAGAATTTTGGTTTGATCACTTTTAATACGAGTAACACACAAAAGATGTATAAATATTTCAAAATAAGTACCACCCTAATAAGTAGGTACTTAGTTTGAATTTAAATCTGAGATCAACTGAACAGAAATTTTTGACGAGCTGGTGTCAAAAATCTAACAAAATTAAAGTGAACACTATTTGCAAAGTAGAGTTATTTATTGTGGACGCTAAAATTGTTCAATTCGTTGAAGTCTTAGAACTATAATTTTTTTTAATTTTTCTAATTCTGGAGTTCCTTAGGGCAGCCATTTGGGTCCAATTCTTTTTATATTATTTATAAATGATCTTCCATCAGTTTCAAAGTATTTGAACTGTCTTATCAAGCTGACGATGTTTTTTTTATATTTTTTAATATACTTCTAATAATCTAGACTGCGAAAGGCTGCAAATTTATTTAAATATTTTCACTCAACATATTAATGTGCCATGCAATATTGTGAACTTAATACTAGGTTGGATTAAAAGGGAATCACGTCAGCTTGCTAACTCCTAAAAACGTTATCAAACATTTATTCACTCTTTTGTTAGACCCTAACATGGAGTGTGATTGTCAAGTCCCATTATTTACAGCTGACATAAAATAAGGATTGAAAATATTCAAATAAGATTCTTGAAATTATCTCAGGGATTTAATTTTAAAATATCATTTAAGATTTACACCTGACCTATGTACATATTAGTGTAAATCATAATTTTTTTTAGTTAAATTTTCTGATAAAAGGTTTTCAATAAGGCCGGGTAGATGATGAAATAGAATAAAACTAGCTGGGTGTGAGGTATTAAAAAAAGTCATTTTTTATTTGAAAGGCCCATGTATGACATTATGTATGGAATGCAAAAATGCCCATCTCGGCTTCTTACGGTCGCAGGGACCCAGTCAACTTTTCAATGACTCTTCCAATCATCAATCGTGTCGTCCGATGTGTGGCACATAGCGCCGTCCTGCTGGAACCACATGTCGTCTTGGTCTATATGGTTCAATTTAGGTCATAAGAAATTGGTTATCATCGTTCTATGGCGCATGCCATTAACGGTGAACTCCTCACTAACGTCGTTTTAGAAACCAATCATCAATAACTCCACCTTTTGAGGATACATTATCACCTGCTGAACCTCGTGTGGGGAGCTTTCGTCACATACATGTATGGCAGTTTGGATTGTTAATTCGCCTCATCGCTAAGATCATTATTTGTGTAAAATTGGAATCCTCTTCCAAACGCTCCAAAGCCCAGTTAGCGGCGCGGCGGTGCTTATGATCATGAACTTTGAGCTCCTAGATCAGTTGCATCTTACATATATGGGTGTAGGCCAAAGTATAGAAGAAAATTCCGTCAATTTGAACTTTGCGAAAGGCTGAGATCTGGACCACAACGATAATTCGACTGCATCGGGTTTTGCTGAACATTTTCACGCATCGTGGCCAAGTCCTCTGACGATCTTACATCCTTTTAAAGTACGAATGTTGTATGATCGATTACCGAACCGTTCGTCTCAAATATGGCCAGCGAACGTTGAAGAGTCGACTCATTTTGAAACTAAAGTTTTATCTTTTGGAAGTGCTTTTTATTTCAAATCGATTCCACTCATCTTATAATACACAACAGATTTGACAGATGTCACCAAAACAACATGGCTGCCAATTGAAAAACCCTTTATAACATACTACTGTACCCATTATGAGGGAAGTTGCAATTGTATAGTGTAAATCGTACAAAATATTGTCTTTAAAAGAAAGTTTTATAATTTAAAATGTATCTTTACTAAATTTTAAGAAAAATATTTGTAGCTTGGTTCAAGTAAACAAATTGGAATCAAATATACAATTTCTTGCCTGCAACAAACTTTGTGTCACTTGCATATGTAATGGTGCTGCAAAATTTATGAATCGGCCATCTGGTGTATATTTAACCAGCTCAACTAGATAAACATATGTTATGTATATTTCTTTTCATATTATAACGGATGGTAAAATTGTTTATCTGTCAAAATTTGAATGAATACACGTACTTTGGTGAACATTCCTTTCCAACGTGACGCACGTTGATTTATTTTTAAAATATTAATTATCAAGTTTAACTAGCCATCATATCTCACCTGCTTTGCATTTTATAACTCATGCTAGAACAAACATAATCGCACAATGACACAATAATAAATCAAAATTTGGAATGATGAATTGCTCATGTCATTCGAGTATTGTCCTTCTGCTTCGTCCATCCCTTGACGTGTGCTTGTTCATAAATAGATAGACATTCAAATGTACAAAAGCACATTTGTTGGTCATCTGTCTTGATGGCATTTAACAAAATAATCCGCCCAAATGGTCAGTTCCATTCACAATTATTGTAAATCGTAAATCCCTCAAAATGATAGAAGGGTTAACACACCAAAAGAAAAAAAAAACAACAATTACTAATGCTTTATAACACCTTCCGCCGTACATTTTCACTTCGATTGAAATATAGCATAATCCATTGAAACAACCTCCATACATGAAAATTAACCAATTTAAGTCGCCATATTTGAATCCATGAATGGGTAGAATATGCCTTCCTGTGTACGTGTAAATATAAAGCCCCTTCTTGTGAAATAAAAAAATTTAAATAACAAATCGTTTAATCACCGACTATGTGTACAAACATTTATCCGATTCCATGGTTTCACGGTTGTTCATTTTTAGCATAGGGATGCGACTCGTTCCTTTGACGAAAAATTGCGTATACAAATTTCACAGGCGGTGGCTTAGCGAAAAAAGGATATTATTAAAAGACGCAGATAAATTGCCTCTATTATCGGTTATGTCCCCTAAGCAATCGGATACAAAGGGGATGACATTAATCTTAAATCAACCAACAGATTCAGCGATGGTTGATATTCTGCTGAATATACATACATAGGTGTGAAATGTTTGATTCTTATGGATTGATTGTATGAAAGGTCTTAAATCATGATTACTACTGCGTGGACAGTTGATATATTCCTATATTTTGTGATTAATGTGGACTTTGAGGCGGAGGGTTGAAAGAAATACTCTCTCTATTGTATGCAAAGAAAATACGGGAGCCAGACAGAACGGCAGCTCAAGTATTCAACAAAGTGCGTTAAACTCCTACACAAACAAAGGCTACCCTCTTTTTTGCTAGGTCCCTCTCATAGGAGCTCCACCATCTGAGCTCCTTTGCACTTATGACTTCCATGTAGGCCTAAAATGCTGGTACGATGAACATATATACATACACCCACGTATATACCTACACCCACAAGTATTTAAGGAAATCATGATGAACATTTTATTTTAATGCATACCTACGAAGAGAACGTGGAGTAGGAAAAAGTGTACTTCGTCCTCTACCGTGTCCTGCTCTTAACATTCTGAAAGTTGAGGATAATTAAAAAGGGAATTTTAAATTGTTTCCGTCGCCCTTCTGCAAGCTTCATAATGTGCTTCTCTGACTGATTCTTAATATGTACTTATGAGGAGGCATCACACATCTAGACGCAACGTCATCGTCGCAAGCTCGCAAGGATATACATGCAAACGTATGTATGAAAAGTTTCATTATTCCTTACATGATAAAAAGAGTATACGAGTAGTTCTACGGTGACCAGTCTTCTTTTCTTTTCTGGGGAGAGGGGGTTTTGTGTAAGAATATTTTTTTTTTAATTCAAATCACCAGAACGATGATCGAGAATTGGAAATAATTAGTGGTCCAATTTTTAGTGGCTATCAACCCTATTCTGCTAAACGTGGGGGAATGATTATTAGAAAATCAACGATTTTAATTCTACTATACGAGGGCGGTCCGATAAGTACCCAGCCTCACCGCCCGATCGATGGTGCCAGTATCGCAAGAGAGATTTACTATCGTCTAGTACATTCTCTTAGACGGCTATACTGTCAAAATTTCAGCCGAATCGAAATCGCGCAACGAAATCAAAGAGCGCTTGGATGCTCTGTACGGTGACTCTTCTCTTTCGATGGCGACTGTCAAAAATTGGTATAACGAGTTTCAACGTGGTCGTACATCGGTTTTTGATGAGCCTCGCCTAGGTGTCCCAAAAATAGTTCCACGGAGGATAACGTGTCAAAAATCCACGATCTCGTATTGGCAGACCGCCGATTGAAGGTGCGCGAGATAGCTGAAACAGTAGGCATCTCAAAAGACTGTGTGGGTCATATCCTCCATGAAATTTTGGACATGAGAAAGCTGTCGGCGTGATGGATGCCGCGTTTGCTCACTCCGGGCACTCACACCTCCGCCATCGCCAAGGCCAAATCGGTCGAATATCGAATTGCACTACGAACTGCGTCCGTGTGACTTTTTTTTGTTTGAAAACTTGGAAAAATCACTCGCCGGGCAGAAATTTTAGTCGAATGAGGAGGTTATCGCCGCCACGGAGGCCTATTTTGCAGACCTTGAGAAAACCTATTTTTTGGATGGGTTAAAGAAGTTGGAGCATCGCTGGATCAAGTGTATTGAGCTTTGATCTAAGGAGAAATAAATTTCCACTTTTCCAAAATTTTTGATTTTCTTTTGTAGGCTAAGTACTTATTGGACCGCCCTCGTACTTTCAAAGGTAAATATTCTCTGTCAATATCTAAGTTTGCCAAATTCATAAACGAGCGAATCAATTAGCCTAAAATAAACTGGCACTATTAGATCCATAACTAAGTTGTTGCGATTGTGAGGTGGGAAAGACGATTATTGACAAAAATGTGGGTATCTACAAATACAAATATTTTTGTATTTTTTATAAATAAACTTCTTAAAAAAAAAACTTAATAAATAGTGGCTGGTTTTCTAGGATTGTAACGATTATGAAATCTGTGTATTTCTACCGGAGTTCCATCACATGTCTTATAACACCTAGTGTCCAACACTTCAGAAAAAAGTATTATTTTGCTTCATGTTTCTTTTTCATTTGCACGGTTATCGAAAAAATTGACTGTCCAAAACCAGCTTGAGAATTTTGCTGAAGTTGGATTGTGCTATGCACATGAAGAAGCTAAAGTATTAATATTAAGCAAACCGTGTTAATAAATTGCCTTAATAGAATCGCAGGTTATTTTGTTTTTTCGAGACTGATCCTGTTAATAAAATCAGGAGGTAGGTACGATTCCAAAAGGAACAAAACATACTAAAAAGCCTGTTTATTTACAAAAAAAAAAACGCTGCAATGACTTTAAAAGAATTGTATACGGTTAAGTTGCCTTTTTACTGAAATAATTTATTTCACCATTTCAAGATGGCTTTGTTGCAGGAATTTGAACAACTTCCGATCTTTCAATTTTTTATAATTTTATTTTAAATAAACTCTAGGATTTCAAGATAAAATTGATGTGATCTACACCGATTTTGCCAAGGCCTTCGATATAGTTAGTCACTTAATCTTGATTGGGAAGATGGAGAGGTTGGGCTTGCACTCATGTATTTTCAAATGGTTGATATCTTACTTAAAAGGTCGTATACGATTTGTATCAATTGACCAAATAATTTCGAACCCTGAAAATCAGGAGTACCCCAGGGAAGCCATCTAGGTCCACTTCTCTTTCTTATATTTATTAATGAAGTGCCTGAAATCTTTTGAAACTCTGTTCGACTTCTTTTCACTGACGATTTAAATTTCTTCCGTCAACGGGCTACGCTTTGATAAAAACATCGCTTCCCATCGATCAGCTAAATCAAGCTTCATTGTACGTGGTTAGTAGGTACTTGGATGGGAACCGTTCAATACAAACCGTGTGCTGATGAATAGAAGAAAAGTTTATTCTATTATGTTCATTAGTGATATTTTTAATAGTCATATTAAAGGATGCCCTTTTATTGATATTTATACACCATCTCGACAGTTTACAGAACGTCTGCGACTAATTGTGAGCCAAATAAATCTATAGATAACTCGCTTTGTTAGAGAAACTAACCTTATTTCTGTTTATGTATATTGATTTCAATTTTCACAAGTAGAATAACTTTAAGAAATTACTTACTGTTGTACTTTTTAAAAATTTAAAAAGCCGAACTTCGGTGGTAAGCTTTATGTTTATGTCTGAAGCCATTCTTAAAACATACTCTAAATCAACATTGCACAGCTTGTATTTTAATACGAAATTGGTTTATCGAAAAATAACAAATTGTACATCTTCGCCACTGTGGAATGAAAAGATCTAAATCTCATCTTTTACTAAGAATAAGAAATAGAGCGAAACATTAAGTTAAAGAGAAAGATTATCTTTAACCATTCCAAATTTATTTACGCAAATTGCAAATAGATTTAACCCAAACGCAAATCGATTAAAACTTTGTATGAGAAAATCTCCAAAACTTATTGGCACAAAATTTTAGTTTAAATACGAGTAGCACGATGTTAAAGCTGTTTTACTATGAAACTAGGTTAAAACGGCAATTTTGCAAATTTTAATTTAATATAACATCACACTTTCTCTAACCTTTTATTAAAGTTAAAACCATCGAATACCTATTTTATTTTTATTGTATCGTGCTCACTTCGTTTGTTTTCCCATTGGGCATCCAATTGTCTTCTAAAGTCCATAAAATGGCAGTTCTTGTTCTTCAAACAGAATTTCATTTTAAAATCGGCGACCAATGGAAAACGACAATAATAACTCTTTTTGTCATCCCTGAAAATATGGTCACCATATAAACATGATACATTTTATGGGGACGGGGAGCACGAAAAAAGTATCTGCTTAATGCTGTGCGAGCCGCAATTTATATTGCATTAGGGAGACCTTTTGTGGAGTGCAGAATTCTCAATAGGTTTTAAAGTATTATACATATGTGTAGGTATAGCAAGTAGAATATGCAGTTAAATGTATTTATGGAAAGGGAATAAAGGGTGTTATGTACATTACAACACGCAAACATAGGCCAGACACTAGGCATTCAGATGTAATTTAAGTACATTGGCAGTTGTTTTCTATATGAATTATGTTTGTTTTTATTTTATGGAAATTATTCACAGCTGAGGAAAAAATCAACAAGACATAATAACGTGCTAAAAGCTTAAAAGCCGATATACTGTCAAAAAATAATCAAGCATTAAGAATAATGTTTCCAGCTTAAGAATATGCAATGATTTATTTTATATTATTTAAAAAAGGATTAAGAATATTTATTACTCAATTTATATACAATCTGACTTCAAACTAACTTATTATTTGTATAAATTGTGTTGCCGGAATAATTGGCGCCCAACGTTTATCGTTTGGCTTTGTATAATACTTTTTTTGTACACAAAAAGCTTGCGTTCCTTACTTAGACCATTTTGCCTCCTGATTAGCCGATAGATCAAGTGGAGAGAATAGTCGGCTCTCTTCAACATCAAGTCTGCATACTTCTTGAATTTCAGTTTGTTGTAAAAGTTGATTCCCAAGTACATGATTTGACTGATACTTCAGTGTCTTCTGGAAACTTTAGTTTGATTGCATCACAGCGTGATTGACATCTCTTTCTCTGCAGAAAACGTTGAATTTATTCAATTGGCCGACATCCTTCATCCATGGTTGGTCTTCAACCATGTTAACTGTTTAAGTACGTAAGTAGAAATCTTGTCGCTTCCTGGTAATTTTTCAGATTTTTCAGTGATTTTAATGTCAGCCATTTCTTTAGAAGAAATGAAAACGTCTCCGTTGAGGGATTTTTTTCGTTCTTCAGTTCCCTAACAAGGAAGTTAAGCCATCTCTTGAGCTCGGATTTTAATAATTTGCGGTCCCGGGTATTCGCTCCAAATAACTCAGCCACTTCAATCGTAAGATTATTTTTTTTTTTGTGTAAGTCAGGGTCCCTGTAAAACTTGTAGACTTAGTTAATCTATCTTCTCCTCCAATCCTCGTCTACTTAGACAAGACTAAAAACCACCCGGACAGTTTTTCTCTCTAACATTAGCTCTGTAGAAATGTTTTTCAGAAATACTGACCACTGCGCTCCTATTGCGGACCTCGGTGAAGATTTCTTAAAGTTATATTTCCATTCAGAAAGGAATGGGATGAACGATGAGAGACTTTCACATAACCATCTTTATTGATGGATCAAAGCTGGAATGTGTTGTCAACTCAGACATTTTTTAAATGGCCCTAGGTCCCCTAGGCTACCTGATTTTGGCAACGCTTTTCAAGCTGTATTACTGGTAGTAAGGAAAGCACGCAAAATACTTAAACTAGATCAAAATTGGAACTGGACTACGGCGATTTTTTAAAGACAGCCTGGTGGCTGTTAAAGCCTTGATTCGACTTCGTTATCCTCTAAATTCGTTCAACATATCTGGGATATACATTTACTCTTATCTGGGTTCGGGGTCACGGTGGAATTGATGGTAATGAACGGTCTGACGAGCATCCCCAGGTAAGACATATCCAAGGCATTGGACGCTGAAAAATACGGGAACATTCATCGAAGCTGGGCATTCCCTTATTTACAATACAGCAGAAAGAGGAAACATTCATTAATTTCCTTTGTAACTTTTATGCTATGGAAAAATGAGGGCCCAATTATTCGGAAAGTTATTCCTCGACGACCTTAACGAACTGTCTGCACTGAAGTTCAAATACTTACTTGATTACTTTTCTCAACTCGACAAGTTCATATAAGACGAATCTCGTGATTTCTGTAGCGGATTCTTCTCAATTTCGAGACTTCAAGCTATCGAAATTCATGACTTCAGATGAAAGCTCATTGATCCCATAAAATCTACAGGTCAAACGAGTGTATGCTATCAACCCGGTGGTGCACTCCTGAGGGGTCATTGGGCAAGACTGCTTGGCCGCTATTTTTACCTTCCTTTCCTAAAGCGTTCTCATTTTTTGTACAGTTCATGCTTCTGCACCATGACCGGTATGATCTGTTAATTATTTCGGAAGACTACTTTGTTACTCAATCTTCTTCTTAGCTCAGAGAAGGAAGCAAGAGTTATTAGTCATTTGATCTTAGCGTGGGTATTGTTGTCTAACCTTATAGTAGAGCTTACGTACGAGTACTACGAGTTACGAGTACATCTAAGTTATGGAAACGTTAAGTCCTTGAGGTCTGTATTTCTTGTCCTTTCTTGAAGACAGCATATACTTGATCTTAAATTGATTTGCCATTAAACTTATCTTCTTCGTTTTCTTCTAAAGCGCCATCTTTGTGTTTCCTATTTTGTCAATACGCTAGTTAAATTAAATAAGAATAACGATTGTATAAATGCATTCGCATATTTGTTCAACTAAATATCACATAAATTTAATCTAAACATATATAGATTTAACGTTAACACACATCGATTTTATCTATTAATTTAAACTGATGGTTTAGATAAATTTCCGTTTGGGTTAAATCTGTTTGTGTTTCGGTTAAAATGATTTGCGATTTGGTTAGATAAATTTAGGGATTCTATATTATCAAAATAATTTTTATTGAGTTAACTTGCTTGTTAGAGACCAAATAAATCCATGATCACTCTCATAATTTATTATCTAAATAATCTTTTAACAATTCTAGTCGGCCAGTGCAATTGATCAAGTACGAAAACCTGCATGTGGTTTCAATATCGCAATGTATAGGATACCGGTCTCAATTAAATATGAGCACCATACTAAAAAGGTAGTTTTATGATCCGGTTAGTTACAACTCCATATCTTATAAAACTTGGGGGTAGCACATTCAAATTGTTATTTTATTCAAAAATGTTTAATGTTAATGGATAAAATATTGTTCGTAGTTTGCTCTGCATTTTTATGTTTTTCATTTACTTACAAAAACCCCTTTTAAATTATATTATATTTGCATGAATATATAGGTAGATATATGTTCATTTTTTCTATACCCTTTTCAAATAAATAAACTAAAGTGATAATTATAAAAAAAATACCAAATTTCAATAGAAGAAAGTTCAAAACATAAACCACTGCAGTGCTTGTACCTTGTCTTCCCATGCCATTACCCTTCTAGCTCGTTGATATTTTTTTTTTATGGTAGTGCCTACATACATCCAACCTGAAAGGCCACAAATTAGGTAGGTACCTACCTAAATAATATATTTTTTTTAATCCTGATGCTCTTGAAGTAATCTAATAATAATTTTTGAGTGTCTTTTTTTTTTGTTTTTTTTTTTTCGTACAAAAAAAATCTGATACAAGTACTATACAGGTAAAAAAAATTATACTTACATATACATATAGATTAACTGACATCCTTTGAGGGGATTATTCTTGAGCAATAGCACTCCAGTACTGATGTGTTAAATAAGGGTGACATTTTGAACAATGTGTGATATATTCATAATGTAGTCAAAAAAAAAAAAAGATAATCAACTAATTGCACGAAATATGTAAATAAATTTTTTTTATTCGATTTTTTTTTATATTTTAGTATCAGATCCGCTGTCATTTAGTTGGGAATGTGTTTTATTTTATTGTTTATTTTGGCCCTTTATTTATACATTTCTACCTGGTTCTACGAATGTTTATGAAAAAAAAAAAATAATACAAAATAAACATAATTCAAAAATAAATTTTTTTTTTTTTTTTCTTTTTTGCTTGTCGAAAGGATGCGACAAATGTTCACCCAAGAATACCTCTTCTCTTGAAAAGTGCTTCCCAGTTTCTTCCTTAGTGGTTCGACGTTGTCAGAGAACTGAAGCTGTAGGAGAGTTGTAAGTGTCACTAGGTAATGGTTTTTGGACGAGTTCTTGCGTTATGTAGTTTAAAGATGGAGCTGCAACTGGAATTGTCAAAATATTGGATACACATAAACGAACATAACGCCACGCAGCTACACACGGAGCTGCAGTAGTATCTGCAAGAGTTCGCCAATATTATACTATTGCGTGCAGCACTTTTTACGTTTCAACATCCAACAAATTATACCAATTGATGCAGGTTTACATAAGCGTGAAGAGAGCTTCAATTCTATATGGAAATTGTTCAGATAATATTTGATAAACAGAACGCAAAGAGTGAACTCGGAGGAGATTATAGGAGCGATATGAGATCAATCGTTTTGGGAGTTCCACAGGAGTCAGTTTTAGTACCAATTATTTTCCTGATATAAAGAGTTTTTCAACAGGGACGCTACAAAAGTAGAGCGACAGGGACAGCAAACGACGCCATATTTCTTGCCGCTCTTTTGACATTTCTCTTCAGTAAGGTTTGCCATTTCATGATGGAGAGATATACGAGCCAACAACGAGTCGAAATTATTAAAATTTACTACCGAAATTCGGAGTCAGTGGCCTCAACGTTAAGAGCGCTATGTCCAATTTATGGTCGTCATAATCGTCCTAGCAGATCAACAATTGAGCGTCTAGTGCAAAAATTTGAATCCACAGGCACAGTACAAAATGTTCCCATGCTAGTGAGACAAAGAAGTGCCCGTAGACTATTTCCTGTGGGGCTACGTCAAGTCTATGGTCTATGCCAACAAGCCAGCGACGATTAATGAACTTCGTACGAATATCGAACGTGAAATTGCAGCTGTATCGGCCGATTTATGCTTGAAAACCGTTGAAAATTGGGTTCAGCGTCTGGACTTCTGCAAGCGTGCCCGTGGTGGCCATGCAAAAGAAATCGAGTTCCATACATAATGGCATCGAACGTACTTTCACAGGAATAAAGAATTTCATTGATATCCAAAACCGTTTTTGTTGTATTAAAAAAAAATTGTAGCGCTCTTATTGAAAAACCCGATATATTAATAAATTACTTAATTAGCCTTAAGGTGTATTTTCTCTAGTTCTTTTAGCTGTAGTCATAGATCTTAACAGGAGGAATGCGTTCACCAAAAAATATCACGTTCTATAATTTTTGACAGCTATTCCAGCTGCAACACTCCATTGTGTCCAGCTAATTAGCCAGCAATCATCTACGCAATTAAGAATAATCCCTTCGACGTTCTGCATAACAAAACCGTCAAGTTAAAATAAGTGTTGGAAAAACCCTGACATAACTTTTCTTTAATTTAATGATAATTTTAAAACGATAAAAGACCCAGAGAACTCTGAATGCAATAGTGCAATAGGAATACAAAAAAATCTAAAAAGAATATGATAATTTTGCTATTTAACATGAAACCTGGTCTTTTTCCTTGAGAGATAAAAAAAGGTCCAGAGAGCAAAACCACACACTATATCTACAACAAAAAAGGTGCTGTCACTTTGTAACATTATTACAGGTGTTTCTTCATCAGATAGCGCTACTGTATGATGACTGTGGCAGCTGAGGTAAGCAGGTAAGTTACTTGATAGCGACAGGTAGCGTAATGATTGACGTTGTGGGTGGCGCTAAATAACTCAACCGGTTTCCATTATTTCATAAAGTTCTTCTAAGACAGAAAGAAAATTTTCGCATCAGCAAGTATGCCCTAATTTTTTAATTGTAATTGTATAGGCTCATATCATTTAATCAGTAAACCATAAATCAAATTTTAACTTGAATGCTTGAATCCCAAACTAGTTTTAAGATTTTTCTATGGCCCTAAAAAAATAAAAAAAAAACTCAAATCAAACTACCCTTCAAACAAAACACAACCGAAAATACAGAAAGCCAATATACTCAATTTCCTATGTGTGACTGAGTAAAAAGTAGAACAGCGTTGCCCCTCGGCCACAATTGATGACTTTTCGTTAAATTTTTTCCCTAAAGAAGTGACTTAGCAGGTAATCGTAAAACCACAATATTAAAATTTGAGAAAATATAAATTAAAAAAAAAGAATTGAATATTTATATAAATTAAAAGTTCTATTTAAAAATTAAGAAAAGAAAAATATATTTAAATTTGTTTGTCAAATTGGAAATTACCAAATGTACATATCCGTAAATAATGGATAGCCGGCATTTGCGTACATAATAACACGCTAGTACGTTTTATAGTTTACTGCTTAGCAGTGCAACTACAGAAATATTGTGCTACTCAAACTTAAATTTAATTAAATATGACCTTAGAAAAAATTTTAATATTTCTCCTGTCATTAATGGAGTCGATGAAACTAGCGATCCACGCGTTAGGTTATTATACTAATATTTTAAAAATTAAACTTTTTTTGAAGTCATGAAATTAAATCCGATCGGATCAAGTCAGGTTTTCAATTTATTATAGCCGAAAATTGTTTTTGGAAACTTGAAAGTTCTGACGGTAGGTGCTACAATTTTTTAGTAACTATAAATGTTCATCATTCAAACAAATTTCGAAAAAGCTGACTTACATGGTATTTCGTAACCAACTATCAGCAGAATTATTTCGAAAGTTAAAAAAAAAAAATGAAGTAGAAAGTGGATTTTTTCGCATTGCGAAAGTGCGTTAGCGGGACTATCGATTGTACATACGTTGGAATAAAGTTGTCCTGCCAAAATCGTTAAGGAAAATTTTGCTGGACAGTTCTCTCTTTCTTAAATTGTGTTTTCAATTTCCAATTTCTTTTCGAAAAGCTTTTTTCATATATTTGATGTTTTAATTTAAGATCATGAAGTTGTTGTTCTTGGCTGTTTTGACACAAAATTTAATTGCAGCGTTGCTGCAGAACATCGAATGATGGCTTTGGGTCATTGTTTTTGGTAAACGTTTAAGTTTTTGAATAGGAGTATACATATGTACATATATATTCCACTCAAGCTTTAATTCTTTTTTCCTATGCAACTGGAACAAAATAGCAATCTTTTACTTCAAATGAGTCGTTTTGAAATGACCGCATAAAGAAATTTCAATTTACTTGTCACTCTCTTTTGATGTTTTCTTTGCTCATTTGAAATTAGTCTTGAATTTTTTCTTCATTATACATTTTTTTCGACTTTTATTTAATTAGTGGTAACAATAACAAACTGTTATGAAATTTACAGATTTTGTTCAATTAAAAGCTCAGGTGACCTTAAATTCAAACACTCCACTTAAACTGATATAATTTTCATATTTCATATATCTTCTTTACATATTTTTATTCTTTCCTGTTCATCGAGTGAAGTTTAATTGTAGTAGAATAAACATATTAAATGTTGCTAGCAAAACTTGACTAGAAAATTTTCTATGAATACCAGCCGTGTTCATTTGACAGACTACGAGTAGAGTAAAGTCGGGTAATATGGACCACCAATCATATTTTTTGTTAATAAAACACAAACGGTGTAAGTTTTTTTTTAAAGATATTTAAAAAAAAATACATCAGTTAAGTCTGATAAAAAAAGTAGCAACAAAAAAATAAATTCACTTAATAAAAAAATAACAAAAAACAAAAAGTTAAGTAACTCTAAAACGTAACAAAAAAAAAGTGGAGGGTAATATGGACCACCTGGTCTTCAATCCATTGACGGCCATTTAGCCAGCTTGGACTCTGACATCAGCCTTGCCAAGCAATTCACATGTATCAAAATCATCAATAGTCGATCATTCATCCTCGTACAGACCCGAAACTTCTTATATTAAAAAGGCGGGTAATTTGAACCACTAGTCCATATACACCTTTTCTCCGGTGGTCCATATTACCCGCAACATAATGTTTGGAAAAAAAGCAATTTTACAACAAAATGAGACTCTTTACAATAGTTTTAAAAATAAAAACCGTAAAATAAATATTTTAAAAATAAAAGAAGAAGAAACTATATTTTTAACTATAGAAAAAAGGAGAAACACCTACGAAAAAAAAATAATCAATGCCTTGGATTTTCTTTTAATCCGAACAACTTCGTAACGCGCTACTCCTGACTACTCAAACTATAGTGAGTTAAGTTTAAGCAGGTCCTGAACAATCGCAACCAATCGTCTCCTCGATTGCATTTGTGTAAGGCGAGAAAAGCTAGTGGTCCATATTAGCCGACTGGTCCACATTACCCGACTTTACTCTAACCTAAAACTATGGATTAAGAAGTCATAACTTTACAACATCAATTTATTCAAAAAAAAAAAGATGTTCAAATCGTTGAACGGTTCTTAAAACCTAATTTTCAGTTATAATTGGTAATATTTTTGAGGCTTCTTAAAAATGTCTGTGTATAAAATTTGATTTAAATCGGTTAAGTCGATAATGATAAAGTCAAATATACTTAATTTATTAAGCCTAGTACGAAGATCGGGAAAAAATTTTGTCTCCCATACATTTTTTTCCTGGGACAAATTTTGTCTCGGATATTTTTCCAAGCAGTATGCATTTCGCGCGCAAAATTCATACTATTGTGAATTGCTGTACAAAATGTCTCCACTAAATTTTGCCAGGAAAAAGAATGATACAAGCATTATTTTGCGGGACAAATTTTGACAGCCACCGTATTTTAGAGTGGTTTTTGTCAAAACTGGTTTTATGTAAAAGGTGCTGATACTTCTTTTGAAAGCATTGAGAGGAGATTCCAAAAAGATATGAACGACTTTTGTAAGACAACCCGTTTCAGAGATATACTAAAAAACGCATTAAATTAGATTTATTCTCTCCAACTTAAAACTTTTGCGCGAGATTTGGAAACGTTTTGTAGAGATTAAAATTGTAGAGATAAAATTTGTCTTGTCTCGATCTGCGTACTATGCTTTAGCGTCTAAATTGTTAAATGTACAAATGTACAAATTTAGCGACAGGGAAAAAAATTATCAAAATTCACTTTTCAACACTTTTCGAGAAAAATAAAATTTTCTATAATTAGGAATTGCTTACATTTTTATAGTAAGTAAGTTATATTTCTTTTCAATTTGTTTTATAAAAATATGCGATTGGGAACAAAATCAAAAAAAAAAAAAAATGCACGAATAACCAAAAACCGCTGGTTACCAGGTTAAAAATTCAACAGGCGCTTAGTTTGTAGTCAAATAAATAAAGTAGACAAACAGACAGACTTTCAGCCCGATTCTCCCCAAAGTCACTGATGCCTCACAAGTCACAAGAAGAGGTGAAATTGATTTTGTGACTTTTTCGAATTCTGCCGCTCAGTCACAACTTGTGAGAGTCACAAAAACAATCGAAACTGTGATCTTCTTCAGAGCAGGTCACAACTCATAAATTTTCAATGTTTCTTCATTATTATTCATTATATTTTATAAGAAAATTTTCTAGATTTGTGAATAATTGTGAGTACACGAAAATGGAAGTGGACTTTGTTCTAGTGAATATTATTGCTGATCTTTCCCATGAAAATGAAAAGTACCATTTTTACATAAACACAAATTTTTTTAAGAAACTAATCGTATCAAGAACTTTGCAGCGCCCAGGGCTTTTAAAAACTTTGAGAGATACAAATGATCCATTCGCTCTCCAAAACAATACATTTATAAAATAATTTCTTCGTTTTGAATAATCAGCTATTCAAATAATGACGCTTAAAAATCTCACCATGTTGTGGTGAGTTTCGTTGTGAGTTTTCTTGTGACGATTAGGGGGAGAATACCAAAATGTTATCGAATCACAACAATCCTCACAAGGAATAGTCACAAGAGCTTGTGACTTGTGACTCCTCACAAGGGGAGAATCGGGCTGTTTATTTCGAGACAAAATTATCTACCAAATTTTTAACCAGTTATGGGGGCAACACTGCAGTAGAGTATAGATTCTATTCTAACTACCTATACCTACCCTACAGTCTACATCTACACATACACATGGTACGTGTCGTCGCTGTATCTACGATACAAACAACGACAATAGTGAAAAGTGCCGTTGCCGTCTCCGGTATATTGTTCTATCATGTTTGATTCATACAAAGAACCAGAAGAACATTTTAAGGAAAATAGAACGATCCAACATCGAACTTCCCTTCAAGTAGATCATTCATACTATCAAGATCGAGTTGAATCAAAAGGCACTCACTCAAGTTCAATTAGTGTATCTACTTATTCCGACGCGAAGGGATGTGCATAGAATATGTCCGTTTGAATTCAAATTCTGAGTGCGATCATTTCTTAAAATAGTGGAACATATTTTTCCGGAAAATTTTCCTAAATAGTTTGTTAAAGTAAATGCAGAGCGAAAAAAATTATAAGAATAGAATTTTTCTTATTTGTGGAAACAAAAAGTGGTCAAGTGTCTAAGAAAAAAAAAAAAAAACAAACAAAAAAATCAAATCTTGCTACCTGCTGAAATTTCAAGGATATTTATAATTATAAGGATACTCCCATACTTTGGATATTGCCTACATACCTATTGACATTTTCGGCGCAGCCACAATAGAGAAAGCAACACAAACAAAATTGATATAATGAAGTACCTCAACGGTGGGCACCGGGAATCTTACACCCTGGTCGCTCGAAAGAGGTATATCAAAAAACTACTGTATGTACCTTCCCTACTTGTTTTTATTGCATTTTTGTTTGATCGGTAGATCGTTTATTTTGTAAGATTATTTGAAGGTATATACCTACTCATAACCATAAGTGTAATTATAAGCCCTAGCCCTACCAATTATTATTAACAGAAAAAAATTGAACATCCCAATTCGGCGAGAAATAATATTTGTCGGGTTGAAATTTGCATTTTAAGCAGCAACAGAGGTGTTTTTCTGACCTTAGACAAAATTCCAAAAAAAATTAATATGACTTGACATTTGACAGAAATTATGTCAGATCGGTGAACATTAAAAACGAAAAGACATATTTCACATTTCGTCGATTTTTCTTACCCCCAGATTCGCAGTGAAAGTTTAACCTTAAGTTCAGCTGAACTTTGAGTTTGAGGGTTCGGTTTCACAGTCTAATCTGAACTTTAGTTCTATTGAACGTATATGTAAATTAACTAAATTGTTTTCTCTTTCTATCTGAATCAAAGAAAAAACAATTAATGAATATTTGCTTTGTTTCAGTTGTGACCTGTGACAGGAAAAAAAATTAAAAATGAAAATAAATTCTATTTTCAAATATTTGAAGGGTTTGTTGAACTGTGGTGTAAACGGCAAAATAGTGTCGTTTAACTTAAACTACAGAATGAACTCTGTTCAAGGTTTAAATGAAAATGCGAAACCAAATTTGTTGTTGAACTGAAGTTTAAACCAAAAGTGGGGCTTAAATTCCCACTGTGAAACTGGAAGTAATAGTGTCTTATTTGTGTTGTTGTATTAATTTGTCGTTATCATGAATAGTCGGTGAAGTTATCGAACCGTAAGAGGCTAGAGCTTAGTTGAATGTATTCAAAACTTTTTTACAATCTTAACTATTTTTAAAGTCAGAGGTAAACTGCTCAAACTTATTAATTGTATGCCACATAGAAACAACATATTATGTAGTTAGAATTGTTTCCTTATGCGATATGGGGAAGGAAGAAAACGTTGGCCACTTCATAGGAGTTCCCAATTTCAGAGGAGCAGAATCATCGATAAAAACTTTTGAGTTAACTTTTTACTTGCGATATATGTATGTACATAGGTACTCGTAATATAGGGCAAGTTCTGCATTTGGAAAAAAAAATCGAACTCAAGATTTTGATCAAAGTTGACATTACGATTATAGCGAATACGAATAAAGTGGGTCCGACAATTCTTTCTGTCTGTATGTATGTCTTGATCTAGAACCTAAGCCACTGGACCTATTTTCTTCAAACTCGGTACTTAAGGGTCTTCTGTGATTCCCTAGAGGGGCAATTGAATTTTTTTTAGCTCTAAAACTAACGGTACCCATACACTCGTAATGCATAATGTTATTTATCTCAAAAACGGCTCTAACGATTTTGATAAAAAAAAATAGGTGTGATATTATAGACATTGACTACATTTTGGTACAAAAAAAATTTTGGAGGGAAATGTTATTAATGGTACCTGTCATAGAACTGTTTTTTTTTTTATTTTCGAATTTCTCATCAACGCCAACGGCTTTAATGATTTTAACCAAAATTTGTATGCAGAAGCTCCTATGCATTTGAAAAAATATAATCTATAAATTTTTTTTCGAAAAAATAGGTTTTGGATTTTTAAGAAAATAATACAATTTTTTTTTTGAAAATTCAATATGTTGAAAACGGATACCTAAACGAATAAATTTTTAAATTACGTAATAAAATGTATTTGCATATCAATTTTTAAATTTTAAGGAAAATTTAGTACACAAAAAACATGTTTAGTGTATCTGTGTGTTTGTCCCTCTACCTACAGCCTAAACCACCAGACGTATGTATGTTCTTCAATCCCGGTAGTTAAGGGTCTTCAGTGATTCCCTAGAGGAGAAATTGAAAATTTTTTTAGCTCCAAAACTAACGGTACCCATACGCTCGTACTGCATAATCTTATTTATTTCGAAAACGGCCCCTTAAGTTTAAAATAATATTGTATATAAAAATATTCGAAAAAAAAATATTTTTTTTTGTTAAAAAAAAAATTCCAATTTATTTTTAAAAAATCAATATCTTTAAAACTGTGAACGATTATTTTTTTAAATTATTTCTTTTTATTTATATTTTTAATCTATATTACTAAGCACTTGAAGTTGGCATCCCAAATTTTGTTCTGGAAAAATTTACCTTAATAAAAGTTAGTTACCTTAATAAAACGATTTTTAAACTTTATTTGCGTAAATTCATACTTTTCCAGAAATCAAGCAATTCCACGCATTTGAACATTTTTATCTCATTAAATCGATGTTTTATATTTATAAAATGAATTTTAAATTCTACTATAGTTTGTCAAAGCTCTTCAAATCTCACCATAACTTCAAAACTGCTGCTGTACAGGACCATGGTCCTGCCAGTACTCACATATGGATCCGAGACTTGGGTGCTTAGCAAAAGGCACTCTGACCTCTTAGCTGCGTTCGAGAGAAAAGTCTTAAGGAGAATTGTTGGCCCCATATGTGAGGAAGGACGATTCCGGAGACGGTACAATCATGAACTGTACGCGATCTACCTAGAAGCAGATATCGTGACAAAAATTAATCTCGGTAGACTCCGGTGGGCAGGGCACCTAGCTCGCATGAGCGAAGAGGAACCTGCTCGGAAAGTTCTTTGTGGTACATTCTATATGGTAGACGACAGCGTTAGTAGACCATGCTTGCGCTGGAGAGATGGCGTAGACCAGGACGCCCGAAGCCTTGGGTTGCGCAACTGGATGACGTCGGCTAGAGACCGGGATAGGTGGACAGACTTGTTGAAAGAGGCCAGGACCGGAACCCGGTTGTCAAGCCGATGATGATGATGATTTTAAATTCCAAAATATTTTTACATAAGAGCAAGTTCGTGCGATCCAGTCGTGCATTTTGTTTTTTTTTTTTTTTTTGGTTTAGCTAAACTGAAGGCCCTATTTTTCTTTTGTTTTAATATATAAACTTAGTCATTTCAATCTGCGATTTTTCCAAACTCGAAGTTCTTTTGTTTCGACTAAACTAAAAGTCATATTTAACTTGAGGCTTTTTACCAATCCTCAGTCTATTTTCCTGTTCTGATTTGAATTTTTTCTCACAGAATCAAGTTTTTGATAGTTCGCTTGACAGTTAAAAAAGAAATAGAAATAAAATTGAACAAGGGCCTAGTCACTTACAACTTATCTGCAGGTAAGTGTTGTCGAACTAGAAGTAGTTTTCACGACAAAATATACTCTGTGAGAATATTTGACTTCCTCGCAAGATAGAGTAACTACACCTGAACAAATATTATTAGTTTGTTTTAAGGTCGCAACGGCTGGGAACCTATCCCAGACTTTCGTTGTGACAGAGAAGCCCAATAACCATTACGCTTAGAAGAACTTTTTCTCAATCTTTTGTAGGTTAATTCGGAGCAGCAGAACAGAGAACAACAGGTTACACAGACATCTTTTCATCTAAAAAAAAAACAACAACTTACTCTTCTTATCTGTTAGTACCGTTCACCTTTCAGGATTATTTCTTTGCAAATATATTGTATTGGTATTAACCTTTTCTTATCTTCTCCTCATTTTACCATCTAACATAAATCGATTCAAATCTTAGGCCACCCAAGTTCTTTACACATACTCCCAGTTTCCCATTGTTCCCTACCTTATAAAAACTTTACTAGATTCATACTCAACTGAACTTTCCCCAAAGGTAAACACATGTCTCCTTGTCGGAAGTTCTTTTCTTTTACAAAAGCAAAGGTATCTACAAACAAACCTTATTTATCTCCATGTTGCAATCGCTAGTTGTTTTAATTATAATTTCTGGTTCTCTCTCTAACGATTCTATTTCAAGTAGAATTATGTAAATTCAAACCAATTCCCTCATCTTACCATCAGCGGAACACCACCCACTATTTCTCCAACATTCCCATAATTGTTATGCGTTTAATTTAATTACCTCATCCATTCCAAGTAGCACCTTCCAATCGTCATCACCTCACCGTGTTCACCATATTATCATAACTACCACCAGCACACCACACCGCAGCACCGGCCGCGAAGCCAATTGAGCGTACAGTGTGTATCAAGTGAAAACATGTTTCCTTCTTAAGGTATCGCTCACATGTGTTACTGCTTTGCTACCTTGGGTTCATGCAGAGCGCGTAAAACCACAAAGCGCAACCAAATCAGCGGGGAAAAAATAAATCAAGAATAGCAAAAACTACCTTGTGCATTTGCAATATTATTCAAACGCTTCGACGGAGCACGCTCTGAATCTGATTAGATATTCCATTGGCGGTGATAGTCAAGCTGGTTTGCTGGCTTGAAAATCGGCATCTCATCCGCCCCCAACGGACTGTTTCAAAAGAAGTCCACAACAGAGACGTCGTCGGTCGGTCGACAACGTCAATGCTGCTCCGGCGAGGTCTTTACCAAGAACAGAATTGCTAATCATAAGGCTAACTTTAGCGTAGGTGTCCACCTTGCAAATTGGCGACATGGTACTGTCGTGTCCTTTTTTTATTTTTGGTCTGTGGTATGTGCAAGCGTACGATTAGTGGCAATTAATCAGTTGCTTCATTTGTCAATACAAATCCATTTAAGGTGCATATGCAATTTAAAATTGTGACAGAAGCGTAAAGATCGTGGTGCACGATTATAGTTGGAGAGTAGACACCTTGAAATTGACCAACAAATAAAGTTAAGTAGATATATAGTTGTGCTACTCACTCGCCTACACAGATTTATGCTTAGGTGCATTTGGTAAGTTGTGGTAGAAATTTTTTTAAATTGGTGAATTTCTTGTGGTGTATTTGGTGTTTGAAAGATGCTCAATTTAAATGCTCATATTGTTTGAAGATAATGCAGTGTGATGCACCCATCCACACATTTTGCATTTTTTGTTAGCTCATGGTACCTAAAACTTGGATTATAAAAACTTATGTTGAATTTCCTTAACAGCCATGACAGAATAGTTTGACAGATATTTCATAGCAAAATTCCATTTTAATAATTGGCAAAACACCCTCAAATTGCAATCACGCGATCGGACCAAAAAAATATCACGAAGAAGATCGGTTTCTAACTGAAACCTAGTACTAAGTATACTACCGGTTGTCAAATATTGCATTCAGTGATTGACACAAGCTACTTAACTCGGTCATGCGCACACGACCATTGTGCAAAAATAAAACCACAAACAATGGACTGCGAATTTTTATCCGATCGTTTGTGTTTATTTCGCGATTGAAGTATTATTTTTAATAGATGTTGTACCTCGTCGATCTTTTCGAGAGCGTGCACTTGAAGGTATTTGATATTATACCTACCCTACCCCATTGCATTCCAACAAAATCCATGTAATGCATCCGAGGTAATTAAAATTAAAACTCCGATTGCATTCAAACAATACAAACAGGCTTTTATTTGACAGAGAGCAAGCAGTTTCGTTTGCTCTCGAAAGGGGTTGCAAAAAAAATCATAAACCAACATTCATCCCTAACCGCATATTCAATGTTTCTACAACGAAGGCTGCAATTTTCATCAACTTTTAACTGTATTTGCCATCAGAAACCAAATGAATGCCCTGAATTAAATGTCATAATCCCAGGAATCGTATCACCATTGGATTTTTAAAAAAAGGGTGCACTTTCTGATGTTCCTTGCTACACCTTCGCAATAAAATTACAAGGACTGAAAATGACAAGAAAAATATTTGCCAAGTTGAAGGGTTGAAATGTCAATTTTCTTTTTTTGACAAAATATAAAGTTAAGTATCGTAAATCATCACACACACACAATGAACCGAGACGGAAGTGTTCGCTCTGAGGTGCACCGAAAATCCCAGGTGCTGAAAGTAAATAAATCCCAAATCCGGGAAGATAGTAAATATTTTTTCAATTTAGACCTGGGATGGGTACCCATCCCTATATATATGTATGTTTCAAATGTGGTGAGACACTAAACCATTAATCATTAGAATGGGCCGACCTAAATCACAGACGAAATAAGGCACTGCTCCTTATTGTCCATCCAGTATTTATCTCGGACAACGAATGGGAAAAAATTATTTTGCAGTTAGTATTTGTCACGCGCCTAAAAAATAAAAACACAATTGCGATTCATGTCTCGAAGGGCATTCAAAAATAACAGTATAAAAAATGTAAGCCGATCACCCTTGGTTCACCCCGAGAATGCAAATCGCTTTTTATCCTATATATCCTCTTCCCCAGAGCCAAGTGGTGCAACATAATTTTAAGTGAAACAGGGGTCCTGGGGTTGTAAAAATACAAGCAGACGCACACTCTTAAGTAGGACAGAATTTTGCGATAATTTATGTATGCCTCTCTGCAACAGAACAATGGGAAAACAATTTTGGCAAAGATAATTATTTCTATGCAAAAATTAAACTCAAATAGATACATAACCTACCTATACCCTAGTCCCTCAGTGGCAGTCAGTCCTTTTCCTACTATTAAAATGATGTCATAAAATTTAACGAGCCTCTTACAACTTTATTCGATTTTTATTTAACTTTATGGCTTTTTTAGGTAAATCGAATCCCAGGTGTTTATGAACACCCCAAACGTGAAAAAGAGCCTAAAGCTATTAGCACTCTCCTGTACTTTGTTTTCATTTTTGTTTTACTTTTTTTGAAAGCATCTGTGCGTTTTAAATAAATATTTGTGTTTCAAAAATATTCGTTCGTATATCAAACTAAAAAGTGTTTACATTATTGAAAACTCGGAAAAAAAAATTGATTCCACCCAAAACCCGATGGTGTATGTGTCTCAGGTAATGGTTAAACCTTAAAGTTCTGTGGTTCGCAGAAAAGTTTGTATATACATCTTTCTTGTACATACATTTATATACATACATGTACTTTTATTTAATTTAAATATTTGAAAATTTGCGTTAATTTTTAATTCTCTTTAATTTTTATGAAACGACCACGACCTATTTTCAAACGGAAGTTGTGATTGTGAATAGTTAACTTGCATTTGCAAATGTATTCAAAACATTTTGTTACGTACATAAATCCGTGAGAGAATAATCTAGTTCACAATTGAACCATATTAATTTCTTGAAAAAAAAATCATCAAGTTAATGAAGATTGGGAGAAAGTTATAATTGTTTTTTTATTATTTGCGTCGTTAAAAAGTATAAAAGATACTAACTTGATATCTTTGTTATCCAAAATAAATTTTGTGTCATGTTGTTAGATAGTTTACATAACTGAACGGTGGTTGTCGAACCGAACACAGAGATGATTTATGCAAATGTTATGTTTGTATACGAACAATCGATTGCTGCTTAAAATTCAAATAGGCATAATTTATTAATTTTGAATAGACTTTTAAAAATAATTTGTGTATTTCTATCATAAGTGGGGAAGATGCTCTTCTTCTCATCTGATCAATTCAACTTAAAAAAAAAAATAAAAAAACAAAACAAAAAATAACTTTCACAAGTTAAAATAATGCAGTGACAGCAGACAAAACAAATCTGTCAGTTGTACTATTGTGATGATGTGATGTATTGATGGGCACGTTCAGACTACAAAATTATTATTATTATTTAAATCGGTTGGGCTCGGGTAGATAAAAGTTGATTGGTGCTGTTGATCAGTACGTCTACACCTGCTCTACACTATTGATCGGCGATGTTGATTTACACAAAGAAACATAATGTGGAACTTAAAACTTTGAGATGGAATTTTATTTGTGGCTTCAAAATATATAAGTCCATTTTAGAATTACATTTAGCATACATATTTATATGAACGTATTAAAAATTCAAATTATAAAAAAATTATTAATAAAAAAACTAAACATTTAATAGTAAGTTGTGGTTTTTAATAATTAAATAATTCAAAAAAAGTAAAGAAATAAAAAAGGAAAATTAAAGTAATTATTTGACAAATAAAGAGTGAAAATGCAACGCTTCGTCTGGGTTTTGTAGATGAGTTTTTATAGAGCAGATAAAATTATTCAAATTTATAATTGTTTTATAACGAAGAGAGATCTGCGTGTCTGCAATGTTGAATTTCTTGGAATATTAATATTATTTGTACGCGAAGTAATTGAAAAATGAAGTCTTTCGAAAACATAGTTGGGGGTTTAAATTCGTACTAAGTGAAATATAAATTTGCAAACTTCAATGGTGAAATGTGACATTAATGAAACACCGAAAATACAATGGAACAAATGTGATAAATTATCAAACCTTCTGAATGAATGAATGTTTATCCTTAAGTGGGCTTAAGGTCAATTTTTGTTAATATTTTTTTGTTTTGGATGTGGTTACACCCTTCTTCAGACCTATTTATTAATTGAAATATAATTTAAAACATATATACATATACTAGCCGCCCGTGCTCGCGTTGCTAACTACGAATTTTTTTTTTTTTTTATTGTGAATCTAAACCATTCTCAGATCCCCTTGAACACACACAAAAAATTTCATCAAAATCGGTCCAGTCGTTTAAGAGAAGTTCAGTGACATACACACTCACAGAAGAATTATATATATTAAGATATTAAATATATCGAAATTCTAAAAGAGTATACTTACAACTTTAAAAACTACAAATATTTTTTATTTGTTTGTTCGTTTTTGGTTTCCGTGTTTTTTTTAAATTCTTTAAAAGACGTTTTAAATCTTTTTCTTTTTTGTTGTATATATCTTATCTCTTTTGTTTTTTTATTTTTTAATTTGTTTGAAAATTTATTTCAAACAAAATGAAGTTTAATTATCTGAATTTTTAAATTCAAATAATTTATTTTGAAAATAAATTCAAATATTTGTATGTACATATATATGTATAATATATTTAATCGTTGAGTTTTGTTTACGTAGATATGGTTTGATAATTAATAAACTGACCGTAAATATTACTAAGTCTATCACAATCTGAACGTCTATTAATACTATTTTCGGTGTTTCTAATATGTAACATTTTTAGTAACATTCTTTTATTGTAATTCTGTTCTGATTGTAAAATTGTTATATTTTTGAAGCCAGGACGATTATTTTCTTCTATGCAATGGAGAGCTAGTGCATACGATTTCGAAGTTTTTGCATTGAGGTTCCTACATAGATCGATGGGCATGATGTTGACCCATCACCTGTACATTTAATCTGGTATACTATATTTGATTTTTCTTCCTTTTCTAATTTATCTTTTAATTTGGAGAAAACTGAATTTCTAAGTGTATTTGTTGATTTAAAGGCTATTCTAGTTTTTTCTTTATCTCTAATTGGTGCTTTCAACAAACGGTTTGAAAAATTTGGAACGTATAAAGCACTTTTAAATATTCTTTGTGGTTCATTTATATTTTGAGTTGATCGTCTGACACCATTGAAATAGTTGTTAATAAGTGATTTAGTCATTTCCCTTGGAAATGAATTAGAGTACATTGTATCTTTTATTATTCCAATGTTTTTTTGTCGAAAAATAATATCACTATTGTCTAGAACTCTATTTATGAAATTTTGTGCTGTATTAATAATTACTAGTTTGGGTTGTTTAAAATACATAGTTGAATGAATGAAACGAACACATGAGTTAAACGCTAGATTAAATGTTCGTTTGCTTATTGAATTCATATCCCAGCGGTGGTTATAATTGAATCACCAATTGGAAGAAGGGAATAAATCCATCTGATCTAATTGTTGGGAAAACGCAAAAAACTGAATAATTTCTGTATGTGACTGTTCTAAAGTGCTTTTTTAAAATCACCTATATTTCTATTAGAAAAACGGGTTTTTGTTTCTTTCTTCGGCCTAACCAATGGGTCTAGGTATAGAGATGACATTTGCATCAAAATGTCATTTTTGGAAATTTTGGCCTTTATTCCCTTCTTTAAATTTGTGATTCAATTGGAGTCAACAAAGTTTTGACCAGCATCAATCTAATAGCTTGCAGGATGTAGAATGAAATTCTCCACAAGCGTGTAAGACCTCCATAAATGTTTCTTCATCATCATCATCGGCTCGACAACCGGGTTCCGGTCCTGGCCTCTGTCAACAAGTCTCTCCACCTATCCCGGTCTCTAGCCGACGCCATCCAGTTGCGCACCCCAAGGCTTCGGGCGTCCTGGTCTACGCCATCTCTCCAGCGCAAGCATGGTCTACCACGCTGTCGTCTACCATAGAATGTACCACAAAGAACTTTCCGAGCAGGTTCCTCTTCGCTCATGCGAGCTAGGTGCCCTGCCCACCGGAGTCTACCGAGCTTAATTTTTGTCACGATATCTGCTTCTAGGTAGATTGCGTACAATTCATGATTGTACCGTCTCCGGAATCGTCCTTCCTCACATACGGGGCCAACAATTCTCCTTAAGACTTTTCTCTCGAACGCAGCTAAGAGGTCGGAGTGCCTTTTGCTAAGCACCCAAGTCTCGGATCCATATGTGAGTACTGGCAGGACCATGGTCCTGTACAGCAGCAGTTTTGAAGTTATGGTGAGATTTCTGGATTTGAAGAGCTTTGACAGACTATAGTAGGCTCTGTTGGATTTGAGAAGCCGCCCGCGTATTTCTTCTTCTATATTGTTATCGGCTGCTACTATTGACCCAAGGTATTTAAAGGATTGCACCACTTCAAATTCGTGCTCCGCTACCTTGATTGTTTGACCAACTGTTCCTCTCGCATTCGACGCCACCATGTACTTTGTTTTACCTTCACTAATGTGCAGCCCCAGATTTTGTGCCGCCTGCTCGATCTGGATGAAGGAATCGTGTACAGCTTGTTCGGTTCTTCCGATGATGTCGATGTCGTCTGCGTAAGCCAGTAACTGGCTGGACCTGTTGACGATGGTCCCTCTTGTTGCCGTGCCAGAGTCACGGATTGCTTTCTCCAACGCCAGGTTGAAGAGGAGGCAGGCCAAACCGTCCCCTTGTCGGAGTCCATTAAAGATGTTGATTGGTCTGGATAGCAATCCGGCTATTTTTACTTGGCTTGTTACGTTGGTCATGGTCAACCTACATAGTCGTGTCAATTTATTTGGGATGCCGAATTCTCTCATGGCTTTGTAAAGTTCTACCCTAGCTATGCTATCATAGGCGGCCTTAAAGTCTATAAACAGATGGTATGTTGGGATGTTAAATTCTAGACATTTTTCCATCGCCTGCCTAAGGGTAAAGATCTGATCAGTTGTTGATTTGCCTGGAATGAAACCACACTGATATTGTCCGATAACGGTTTTAGCGTATGGGGTTATCCGGTCTTGTAGGATAGAGGAGAGTATCTTATAGGCGGTACTCAACAACGTGATACCTCTATAATTGCTGCACGTTGTGACATCTCCCTTCTTATGTATGGGGCATATTAAACCTTTTCGCCAGTCTTCTGGCATTTCTTCCTGCTCCCATACGTGTACTATAATATCATGCATTGCTTGACGTAAGGCTGGCCCGCCGTGATGGAATAATTCGGCTGGTATGCCATCGGCTCCCGGGGCTTTGTTCTGTTTAAGCCGGCCTATAGCCTTCTCAACCTCTTCTATGCTTGGTGGCGGCAACATAGGGTTTTCTTCTTGAAGTAGTGGAGCCTCCACTTCTGCAGTGAGCTGACCATTTAGCAATTCATTAAAGTACACTTCCCATCGCTCCAGTATGCTTTCAGGATCGGTGATCAGATTTCCCTCTCCGTCCTTGCAGTATGTGCAGCGTGGTGTGTACTGCGTCATGTTTCGGACGGATTGGTAGAACTTCCGCGCCTGGTGCGGACCTCGCTCTCGGCTATTTTCTATTTCACAGATTAGGTTCTTCTCCCAGGCTGATTTTTTTTGTCTGTGTAGCCGTTTTTCTATTCTTCTGAGCTCTTTATATTCCTCTTCGCGTGCCCGCGTTCTATGAGATTGTTGCATTGCTCGGTACGCAACATTCTTACGTTCAGTCGCTAGCTTGCATTCATCATCAAACCAGTCGTTCCGATTTTTACGACTGTTGCCTAAGATGGAGTTGGCAGTACCAATGACAATATTCTTAAGGCGTGTCCACTTCTCATTTACGCCCAGCATACTGGCTCCAGGACTTACTCTCCCTAAATCAAGTGATTCTAGGGCGAGTCCTAACGCATTACCAAAGGTGTTACTGGTGTTTTCATTGCGCAGGGCAGCCGTGTTGATTCGAACCTGATCGGCGGATGCAATGCGTCTTCGCAAGGCAATCCGCCCTCGGAAAACCATACCAACAAGATAGTGATCCGAGTCGATATTGGCACCTCGGTACGTTCGTACCGTCATCAAGTTCGAGTAGTGGCGACGGTCTATCAACACGTGGTCTATTTGGTTACGAGTGACTCCATCAGGTGATACCCAGGTGGCTTTGTAGATATCTTTACGCGGGAACCTGGTACTCGCAACGACCATGTTTTTCGATGCTGCCAATTCTAAGACTCGAAGTCCATTGTCATTAGTGTTCTCATGCAAACTATGGGTGCCTGCGTAATGCCTGAATACCGGCTCCCGACCTATTTTTGCGTTCAAATCCCCAAGGATGATTTTAACATCATACCTTGGGCAGGCATTGAGGGCCCTCTCGACTTGTTCGTAGTAAGTCTCTTTTTCTTCGTCTGAGGACTCCTCCGTAGGTCCGTGAACGTTAATGAGGCTGATGTTCGTAAATTTGCCTCGCACGCGAAGGGTGCATAGCCTTTCGCTTATAGCGTTAAAGCCGATGATAGTAGACTTCATTTTTTCGCTGACTAGGAAGCCTACCCCGAGCACATGGTGTTTTGTATGACAGCTGTAATATACGTCATATTCTTTCTTCTGTAAAACACCATTCCCTGTCCATCTGATTTCTTGGAGAGCTGTTATGTCAGCTTTATATTTTGACAGGGCATCGGCTAGCTGCTGAGCAGCTCGAGCTCTATAGAGCGATCGTACGTTCCATAAGAAAATTCGTAAATCGTTTTTCCTTTTTCTTTGCGTTGGTTGTCGTCGTGTGATCAGTCCGTTTCCGAGGCTTGTTGTCGTTCTCGAAATTCTCTTAGTTTTACGGGACAGGGAATTAACCTGTCGCCAACCTGTGGAACCAGCCTGATCATATTAGCCAAACCTTTTTAAAAGGCTTGTTTCTAGCGGCCGCCGCGAAGAGGCTATGATCACACTTCCACCAGTCCCGAATAGTTACGGCACGTGCATGTTTTCGTATGCTACATGTTGTTCCCCCTATTCGTCTGATGGCTGACCGCCTAAATGTTTCTTATTACATTTTAAAATGAACCCTAAACTTTTTACTGTAGAGCTGAAAGAAATCACGACCATTTAAAATAATTTCGGGGAATTAAGAATTTGCTGGGTTAAAAAATAAATTATTTCTAAGTGCACACTAATGTATGCTATTTAAATAATCATTTATGTTGCTGAATGTATCTTCCAAGACTCCAAGACGAATAGATCAGCATATCGTCAGCATAAGGGTGGTACCTGCTGTATTTAATAGCATTAAGAATATCATTAATAAACATGCTAAACAGTAGAGGTCCTAACAAAGATGCCTGAGGGACACCCACTCTTAATCTACAAAGTCAGAAACCAAGGTTCCAATGCAAATTTTTAGATGACTTTTAATTAATTTTAGCATATAAGAAGAAATTCGATTTGATGTTTAAGTTTATGAAGTAAAATCGACTGGTTAACTGGCCCAAAAACATTACAAAAGTCAAGTTAGCTTGATATCGATATTTTGTTAGCATTCAATGCAACTCGAATGTCATCCTACACTTTTAAAACAGCAGAAACACAACTGTGTCTCTTCCGAAAACCCATTTGAAGAGGTGACAGGAGATTATGAGACTTAATAAAATGGGAAAGCTGACGGAACATCAATATTTCTAAGCACTCAGAAAGAAGAGGTAGAATACTTATAGGTCTATAGGATTGTCCAGATCATTGCATCACATCTTTTTCTGAAAAAGAATGACTTTTGCTATTTTCCTAGAGTTTGGAAAAATGGACTTAGTCAAACAATCATTGTTAATATTCGCAACTCTTGTAATGATTGCAGGGAGCAGCAAACGAATGAATTTGGGAGAAACTTCATCCAGGCCAATCGCATTTGACTTACTTGAATTAATAGAAACAAAGCATTCCCTCATATTATCAGTTATAACAAATGACTCTTCCTGTCGATAGTATTGAAAATAGATACAAACCGCATACAATTTTTTCTTCTTATTCATAAAAATACATTTCCGCAATATTAGTAAGAATATAGATTTGGTCTACGATGGAATAATGCCTACAAAAACCCACCTAATTTTCACTCAGAATACAATTTCTCTGGATCCGTGAATGTAACATTTTGCTAAAAATCTTGGTGAGGATCTTCATTGATGCGTTCTGTACTGAAATGTCACTGCAGTTCGCTGGGTTTAGTAGGGCCTATTCAAGGACCGATTTGCCATCCAGTAAACACCTTAGAACAGTTGTTACTATCAGAATTAATTTTGAAGCGCTAAATTTGAAAAAAAAAACTCCATAGAAATGTGATCCAAACTTGGGGCTTCATCATTTTTTGAATCCTTGAGTGCAGTTTCAACTTCAGAAACTGAAAAGGGTATATCCAAATTGAAAGGTGTCAATATTATTGTCCTTTGTAAGTTCGCCAAAGTAACCTAATAGTATTTGGAAGTTCTATTGGAATTGATCCATTCCTTGTAGTTTTACTGTTTGTTACCCAGAAATCGGACGCATTCTTGCAGTTAGAGATTATTCTGGCAACATCCATTGCATAAGTTCGACGTTTAATTTTCCACAACTCTTTCTATTCTTTGTTAGCCTGAACATAATTTAATAGTAATTGATTTCTTCCGCGTCTTAAACAACTTACTATTCAATCATTTCTTTAGACTTACATGAGTCAGGACTTTATTCCAACACGATTTGGCTAAGTTAAATAGTTCCTACCAGTCATCTTCATGGACACAAACAGTACTGGGAATGGGAATGGCAAAGAATTTAATTGGCAAAGAATTTAACTGTCACTAGGAACAGTGTTGCCAGTTTAAAAATCAAACATAAATAATATACAATTATACATATATACAAAAAGAACGAATATGTATATCATTTGAAACTTGGATAATTTGTACATATAAGGTAGAGAAAATAAATTGTGTCACCTTTATCAATTTCATGAAACAGAAGATGTACCTAGAACATAAGTTGTTAGATTCTTAGTCATGAAACAACCCCTTAGGATATCTGTCCACCAAAGAATTATTTTAGTTTAGATTACATAAATAATTCTATGAAGTTTTTACACCGAAATAAAACGTAGATTTACTTTGACAAATGGCATTTCTTTTTTCCTAATAGAGTGAGACAGACAGTTTAACTCATGACAAACGAAAAAAAATGAATGTGCAATGAATGCGTTCAGCTCGATATGGGTATAGGTTAGTTCGATTACCAAAACTATCGGCTCTATGAAGATTTGATTAATTTCTTATCAACTAGATTAATGATTTAATTTTGCTTTGTATATCTTCGAGATTTTTCCATGATTGAAGATAAATCTTATTAAGTTTCAGTTTAGTGGTTGGTGGAAACGTAGTATTAGTTTCAGTTCAGGTTCATAAGACACAATCTATTATTCAATTAAAAGAAAAATAACCACCATTTTCTGCAAAGAGTGGGTAGTTGTACAGTGTTTCCTTTTAAACTTATACAAATTTTAATTTCATAAGCTCCACGCTTTCAAAGCCGGGATTGTATTTTAATTAAATCCAAATCCTATAACCACTTAGTTTATAGAATTTAAAGAAAAAAGAAAAACCTTTTAGCATAAATTTCATTAAAATGCGCAAAATAAAAAAAACACTAAATTACACAGCTTCCACAAACGGTCATACACGTCTCATTAGAATATCACAATTCACAATTAAAAGAAATAGGCGTAAACGAAGGCGGAAACCGCGGATATCATATATATATAAACGTATAGGAACTTAATTTTACTCTATACCTACTAATTTCATTATTATGTGAGTTTGGCGGTGGCGGAGGCTATCTACAATCTCCTTTTATGTACATGTCCTCCTTAAAAAAACGAGATGGTGCCGGGATAAGGTTGAACGACATCACCATCTAACTAAAAACAGGGGTCGCATTTTGGTTTTCTGGGTTTTGTTTGAATATTTTCGTCTCTGTAATTTTATATGCATGAATATTTAAATTTAAAATAAGGGTAACAATAAAGAAATTTTGTGTAATTTATTCATTTCCAATTGTTTTTGATTCGTTAATGCAAGAAGAATCGGCGTAAAATATACAAAGAATTTAGCAAATTATAAAATCTATATCCACACGTCGCGATGGCAGCTTTGTATCTACACAGAATTGCGGAAACGTGTAAATTTATACTTTTTAACGAAAATAATAAAAACTGACAGCCGATTCACAAACGTCAATGAATATTTAAATGTCAAATTCTTCGAAAGTCCACCGCATATAATTGGCGTTGGGGAAGTAATTCCGTTTAAAAATTCACTCAGTGTTCCATTCGAAAAGGAAAAGAAGCAAAATCGATAACTTCAAAATTTGGACACACAAAAAACCCAACAAAACGCATACGCATAAAAGCTATAAGTAAATAAACAAAGGCTATAAATTCATGGGACAAAACAATGATTGATTTTTTGACACATTAAAACAATAAGAGAATTCATTTTGAATGTTTTGAATGACAATGAGTTTTTAAAAGGATTTGTTTTTGATAACAAAAAGGGAGATTAATCTGAGATGTATTTATCATTCACTAAGTTACATCCAAAGGTAGACAGATGATGACCCAGAAAGGATTTTCCTTAAAAGGATTTTCATATAATTTTATTTGCACGCACCTACGATGAATGTCTAATTTCTTGAATAAAGCCAATTAGGCGGTATGTCACTTTTATGGTATTGGATTCAGAATAGGCGAGAGGAGGTTTTGTTTAAGCAATTAATTTATTTCAAAAGTTTGGAGGTATCATTTTAAAATAATAGGCAATCATTACTGGAAGAACAGTCATGCGTTCGAAAAAATAGAACCGATTTTCAATTCATTCACATTCCCTAATGTTATATTAACATCTCATTTGATGTGATTTAGTGCAAGCTGTGCTGAGTGAGTTTGGTATGTCTCTGAAATTCTTTTATTAAATTTATTTGATCTTTAACATTTTAGGTTCTTTTTTAACATATAAATCAGTATGCGGGTGGCATAACTTAGATACTTACAAGGGTCGTTTTAGGGAAGATATTGACATCACAAGGCATTGACGAGTTTCTTTTTTAGGATTATTGACGTAGGTAAATGAAAATAAATAATACATTCTGGTCTTAATGGAATTAATCTTAAAGGAAAGAAATATTCCGATGGTGTTCAAGATATGGGAATGATTCCATGATAGTTCTGTTTTCTTTTCAGTTTTTTTCTTCTGGATTTTTTCCGATAAATAAAAAGAAGTTTGGGTTACACCTTCCCAAAGATGTGAGTTGTATTAGAAGTTTTGGACGCCTTTAATAAATTATAGCCAGATCAGATGCGGTGAAAAATTTCTTACATCGATAGAAAAATCCTAAGCGTTTTGCAACGTTTTTGGTGGTCTCAATCATTTCAACACACATACTGACTTTTCGGCTTCTTCAACGCAAGTGCAACTCAAGGACAATACTTCAACGACCAGAGGCAGCATTGAGTTTTTGACGCATTAAACTCCACACAATTCAAAAATGCTGCAAAGATCGGTGTTGCGTAAGCTTATAATAGGGTACCGTTGCCATTCCACTTCCGAAGGAGTTGTACGCTTGTACGTGAATTTGAGAACGAAGTTTCAGATAAGAGTTCATTTATAAAAATGAAAAAGAGAGTAGGAGAGAAAACAGAACCATGGGGAACATCAGCATTTATTTGTAAGAATCAGACTTGACACCTTCTAATACAAAATGTGAACGATCCGGAAGGTATTTTCTCTAAGTGTACCTGGTGCCAAACTCTATCAAATGTCTTAGAAGTATCAAGCGCAATAATTTAACTTTCTCAAAAACAATGTAAAGATCTATGCCACTCTTTGTTAAGGTATGTTAGATCATCAGTGGAACGATTATTGTCGTTTATTCAGACGCTTTCGGTCTTCGAGATATTTCTTGAGCTGATGATTGATCAGTGATTCCATAACCTTTAGGAGAAGGAAATAAGTGAAATTTGTCGGTAGAAAGAATTGGAGGAACAGGCTGGACAAATCGTGTTTTCCAGGGGAGGTATACCATCAGTGCGAAAGTATACCTGTCCCATTAAATGATTTACATTTCTAAAGTACGTAAGTGCCAGCGTTACCACTTCCGGAAAAAAAGTCGAAGTAGATTTGAAGAAAAAAGTGAAGTAAATTGAGAAAAATCGAAGTAGATTTCAAAATGACTTTTTATTTGCATTTAGAAAAAAATTGGACTCCAGATTTTCATCAGTTATTACAAAACGAAAAAGTGGTGATTCAGTCTGTCTGTAGATCTGTTACTCAACCTGTCGTCTATAGGAGAAATGATATATTTGTACTTGTGTTGATGCTCATATTTTTGTATGAAAGTACTAACTATAATGAAAATAGAGAAAATGAAGTAGTTTCGGGCTTTTTTGTAAAATTGAAGTTGATTGAAACAGAGATTTTTTAAAGGAAGTAGATTTCAGTATTTTGATGATGGTGCGAAGTAGGAAGTAAATTTTAAAATATTTTGAAAAAAAGAAGTAGATCTACTTCAATTGAAGTAAAGTGGTACCACTGGTAAGTGTCCGTTTTTTTTTTTGTTTCGTTTAATTTAGAGCTCTAATAGAATTCCAGTGTATCGAATATGCTTTGAACGTCCTCTACACTGCTCGTGCTCTGAGCGCTCTGAATTATGTTTTAAACAAACTTCAGCAATATATTGTAAGTTATGTGCCTCCAAGTAGCTCACTTGATTTGTATGAAAAACATATTAGCAATATTGATTTTATTAATAATACTTGTTCTATATCTGATAACTTGTGTATATTAGGTGATTTTAATCTATCCGATATACATTGGAAGTGGTATGAAACTGATAAAATGTTATTTCCATTTAACATTAAACAAGATATCGAAGTTACATTTATTGATTTTTTATATTCTTTAAATTTAGTGCAAATTAATCATATTGAAAATTCTTTAGCAGAAATACTGGATTTGATTTTTATATGTTGTGATGAATTCAAAGTTAATTTAAGTAATGCACCTTTTTCTCTCTTAAACAAATCTATTCATCATAAGGAACTATTTTATGAATTAAAATTATTAAATCGTATAATTTTTCTAAAACTGATTTTATTAAATTAAATAATTTTTTATATGATATTGATTGGTTAAATGAATTTATGTTTCTTGATTTGAAAAATATTTATAAGCGCTTCATTGAAGTTATATCAATTGGTTTTGATAAATTCGTTCCTTATTCAATTAAAAAAAATCATCGGGTTCACCTGGATTAATAAACAGCTTCGCGACTTAAAGAGAAAGAAACGCAATGCGTACGTGAAATACGAGTACAACAAATCAAAAAATCAATCAGATTATGAAAATTTTAGTAAATTACGTAAAGAATTTGTAGTTCTTAGTAAGTTTCTATAGAGAGCTTACATATTGAATATTGAAAGCAATATCAAAAACAATAGTAAATCGTTCTGGTCTTTTGTCAATTCCAAAAGAAAATGAGTAGGGATTCCAAATACCATGTTTTTCAGAGGTGTTGAATCATCGGATTTAGAGTCGATAGTCGAATTTTTTGCTAAATATTTTGAGTCGGTTTACTCTCATTCGGGATTTAACAACAGTTCACTGAATAACGTAAAAACTGGGATTGATATTGGGTCGATCCAGTTAAGTAGTGCAGAAGTTAAATCCGGGATGAAATCACTTCAATCTAATTATAGTTCTGAACCAGACGGCATTCCTCCCGCAGTGCTTAAAAATTGTTGTGATTCCATCTGTACTCCTTTACTTATCATTTTCAACAAGTCCCTCCATGAAGGTATTTTTATTGAAGAGTGGAAGCTCTCTTACTTGGTCCCTATTCATAAATCAGGCTCCAAGAACGATGTAGAAAATTACATGGGTATTTGTAAACTTTCCGCAATTCCCAAATTGTTTGAAAGTATGGTTAAAACTAAGCTTGATTTTCTTACAAGTGAATATGTATCAGAAGTACAGCATGGTTTTGTTTCCGGTCGGTCGTTTATAACCAATCTTACTTATTTTACTTCGTATGTCACTAACGCTATGGAACAAAAATTTCAAGTGGACGCAGTATACACTGACTTTAGTAAAGCCTTTGATTCTGTGAACCACCAAACACTTTTGAATAAACTTGAGATTTTTGGTTTTCATTCTCACTTTCTTCGTTGGTTATTATCATATTTATGTTTAAGAACACATCAAGTCAAGATTGGAGACACTTATTCAAAAGAAATTCAGTGTACATCAGGTGTTCCCCAAGGTAGCCATCTGGGGCCGCTCCTTTTTATAATTTTCATTAATGACATTGTCTCGGTCTTTAAGTATTGTGAATGTTTATTATATGCGGACGATCTCAAACTATTTTTAAAAGTTTCGAGTTCGGATGATTGTCAACTCATTCAATCTGATATTGATTCCCTATCTGACTGGTGTCAGATAAATGGGCTTAAATTGAATATCAAAAAGTGTAACGCGATTTCCTTTTCCAGAAAATCTCAAAATGTGTTATTCAACTAGCAATAGAATCTGTGACTTTAGATAGGGTTTCAATTGTTAAAGACTTAGGTATTATACTTGATTCTTCACTTACTTTTAAAGTCATCTCGATTATTTGGTTCCAAAGGCCAACTCGCTGGTAGGTTTCATAATGGAAAAGACTATAGAGATCCTTTTGTGTTACTATCCCTGTTTAAATCTCTTGTCATATCACTTTTAGAATACGCAGATGTTATTTGGAGCCCCATTTATAAAGTTCATTCTGATCGGATTGAAAAAGTCCAAAGACGATTTATGAAATATATATTTAAAAAATGGGCTGGAATTTCAGCCCTAGTTATGAAGCTAGATGCCAATTACTTGGAATTAAATCATTCATCATAATGCTTATTAGAGACTTACTAAGCTACCATATTAAATGGCAAGCACTTCTTGCAATAGTTCCAATTTATGCTCCCGCTAGGTCTATGCGAGCTAGAGTCTTCTTATCCCAAAGAACTCATACGACAAATTATGGTTATAAGGAAACTTTATCAAGATCCATTGCTTATTTCAATGAAGTATCTTAAAATATTGATTTCCTTAGTCTTAATCGTAATAAATTTAAAACCGAGATATTATATTTATTCACTTTTTAATTTTGCTCTTGGAGTGCTGATATCTGTTAGCTGTAATATTGCTTGTAGATAAATTTAATAATAAATAAATTTAATAATAAATAATAAACTGTGTTGTTCTGGGTTATTTATTTTAACTTTTGCACCAGAAGTACTACCCTCATTCGACATATGTATTTGTTTAGTATTTTATTTACTCTATTTCGCGCTCCCAAATGTGAAGTTTGTTGTGTTTATCATTTTACTCCGTCTTCTCCACTATTTTATTCTAAGATCATCGAACATGTTCAGAACGAAAAATGAAACACAAATTGGAAGCTCTGAATGCTCTGAATATTTTTTTTAAACTCAGGCTCTGCTCTGGAATAAAAAAAAAAAGAAAAACGCCTATTGATATATTTAGTTTTTTAAAGTATCTATGTTTCAATCTAATTACCTTTAAAAGTGTATTTACTACTTTACCAGTGGAATGACAAGATCTTAACTTCGATCTATCCGGGACTGTTTATTTTTTTTAATCAAATAATAAAACAAAAACTTACAAAAGATGCATCGTTTATATAAACTTGGAGTCTTAAAATAATTCATTTACTAAAAATCTTGAATTATACCTATATAATAAGTGTGACCAAAGGAAAAATATGGTTAACAAGATCCAACTGCCACAACCAGAGATATTTAACTATATCTACCACTCGGTCGGTTATTAGATATGTACGTTTTTTTTCTGATATTCATTGAAGCAAAAATTCAAGCATTGATACATAAAATTTGGCTAGACGATGTCCACCAGAACAGAGAGACTCATAGAATTACTTAGAAAAGGCAAGTTCTACACTTCATAAAAATTCCATTGAACAAAGTAAGGTGGTCTATTGTCTCAAATCACAAAACATGCAGTTGTTGACCGAAATTCTTGCCCACTGTTATAATAAGTTATGCCACCATGGACGACTACAGTCGTCTAGCTCAAGTGATTTAATGTCCTAAGGTTTGCGTATTTCAAGCCTCTTGTTCAATTCAACAGAATTCCTGCTTCCCACATTTATTTTTTTTTTTTGCTTCATCATTGTCTTTCGTCTAAATTTTCTCAGGCAAATGAATGCCACTTTGGGTACATGTTCCTGTCCCAATAGCCAAGACTGGACCACATACCAAGTAGGTACTCGGAACTGGGCTTTCCTCACGTAGGTATCCCGTCTGTTGTTGTTGCGCTGGCGCTGCTGACTGCGTGTTGTTGTTAACTAGTATTACATAATCAATGTGACAAGTAATAAAGTTGAAGTGGAGTAGAGTGCAGAAATGGAGAATAAAAAGAAACATAAATTGCTGCTACGTCAGAACAATCAAAACTGATCATCTGAAGTAAATAAAACCTGTTCCATATTTTAAAGTGGTGATTTTCTATCAATTTGTGTTATACAGTCAAAACCATCAAGAGTCCTTTTTGATATAATGTGAGTTGTATACCTACATATTTATTTTTTTTAATATAAAATCAATAAATAAGAGGCACACAGCTCACTCTGAGATTTAAGAAAAGGTATCCAATCACCATTTGACATTCAAATGATTACAATCATTTTATATTCTCTTCATTGATTGCAATCAAAAGAATGCAATCTGCAATCATTTGGGAATATGTACATTAATTGTATTCTTTTGAATTCCTACCAAAATTGAATGAATTAAAAGAATGAAAAAGAATTCAAAGAATCCAAGAAAATTAATTTGAATGAAAAGTCAGTAAATACATTAGAATTTATTGAACGCTTTTCAGTTTCTAGAAATTGTTGTGTTTCATTCAATTCATTCAATTTTTCAATTCATATGTGTATATGAAAAATGAACATTCGGTGAATACAAAAACACACAACAAAGTAACACGAATACCATCCACATCGTCTGATCTCTTGGCTCGAAAAGGAAAATAAAAAAAAAATAATTGCAAATTGCGGTTACAAGCGAATTGATTGATTCTTTACGATGCGATCGGTCATTGATCTGTTCTTGGATAATTGCATAGGAAAAGAAAGAAGAAATAAATCAAACCAGAGCAAACTGTAGGTCATTTGTATTTCCTCATTGTTGATCATTGCATGATTAATCGGAAATAGAATTTGTTTGGTTTATCTTTTGTGTTATGTGACACTCGTCTTGGGTGTTTGCAATGTGCGTGACAATTGAGAAACAAAAAAAAAATAAGGAAAATAAATTACTGTAAACAGGAAGATCGTCATCTTCGTTTATATTTTTTGTACTGTACTATTCACAGAAATAAAAAACAAATAGGAAGTAGACTTATGCTTTGAAGTTTTGATTCGGAAAATGAAAACAAGTTTTTGTTTATAAACTTTGATTTTTATTTTTTAAACTATCACAACTTCTGATTCGAACATTAGCAAATAAGACATTGTCCTCAAAATTAATCACAGAACAGAGCGATAATCGTGGCATCTACATAATATGTATACACACACTCGGCTCTAGCGAGGTATCCGTTCGGAGCAGAAAATTATCCGCAACGCATACTTTGTCGGAGGTTCAAATTGCTTTCCAGGTGTTCTATCGGAAAGAGTAATAATACACAAATGCGTTGGCGCAATTTGTTTCGCGAAGAATTTGTGTCGGACGAAATCGGAAAAACAATTGGATTAAGCTGTCAGAAATTTTACAAATAAAGCAGTTGATCGCACTTCAAAGCAGTACGCCACGGCGTTGTGTTTCTTATGTTAAAGGTCCTCAGCAGTTTCAATATTATTGTGTATTCAAATTTTCCAAAAATTTTTTTTGGATTTAAAAAAAAAAAAAAAATTTTTTTGTTGAAAACTCAATACAGTGGACGCTCGTTAACTTGAACACGGACGAAACCAGGTGTGTTCAAGCTATAGGATTGTGCAAGTTGCTGGATCAAGTTAAAAAATTGTTGTTTTTATTTAATAATGATTCATTTTAATGATTTTAAAATATAAATAATGATATTTTTAATAAATAATTTTAATTGAAACGTTTTTCAATTCCTAAATACGCACGTGTTCAAATAAAATTCAGAAATTCACCGATTATGAAGAATAAAACCTTATACAGAAATGCTAAAGAAATTTCCTGGGATTCTCCTTTACAAAAACCGTTTGCATTCTGTACCAACATCCCAGGTACCTTGCATAAATTCAAAATTTTTAAAAATTCAATATTAAACTTTGTTCAAGTTACAGAGTTCGTATACATTTTACTTGTTCAACTTATAGAGTACTTAGGGGAAAAATTCAAGGTATTGAGTCTTAAAAATAGTCCGTTCAAGGTATAGAATGCGTAAAGGGAAAAAATATTTGTTCAAGTTATTGGAATGTTCAAGTTAACGAGAGTCTACTGTATTTCCCAAAACATCATGCTTGGTTTTTTTTAAAACTTAATAAATAAAAGTTTCTTAAAACAATCCACAAGATGTGAGGAAAAAAAATTATTTTACCTAAAAATAACGGTACCCTCCATACAAATATTAAAAAATGGTTTTCGAAAATCGTATTTTGCTCGAAAACGGTTCCGAGAATTTTGCTTAAATTTTTTTTCTTTCGATTAATTTTTAGGATCTATACTCGGAATTTAATAAAAAAAATTTCAAAACAAGATATTACTGACAGTACCTACCATAGAACGATTTTTAAAAATTTTGAATTTCTCATTATCGGCATAACGGGTTTTAATGAATTTTTTTAGGGAGAAACTTCTAAAAAGTTTTAAAAACATTGCATTTCAAAACCTTAAGAAAAATATTTTTTTTTTAATTTTGAAAAAAAAATGTAAGTATTTTTTTTGGGAAAATTCAATATCTCACGGAGAATTTTCTCTCGAAGCATCCTAAAGCATTCTCATCCACTTTCGACAAGTTCCATGCCTCTGCACCATACGCAAGGACCGGGATGATGAGAGTTTTGTAGAGGAACACTAGTTGCTCGCGAGAGAAAATTCTGTTACTCAATTGCCTTATTAGTTAAAATTAAAAGAAGCAGCGATTGTCAAGAGTTATTCTCCGTTTGATTTCAGCGCTGGTGCTCTAGACAAAATCCTAAGCTACCTCAAAATTATAGCTGCGTGTGACCTTCTGTCCAAGACGTCGTCGGTGTTGTGTGTCCTTTCTTGAAGACAGCATTTAAATACTTTGTCTTGCCCTCATTAACCGCTATACCCATCTTCTTTGCTTCTGTCTCAATGCTCGCCACTGACATCACGCTTTGTTCTTCCAATCATGTCCATTTGTCCATGTCGTCGGAGTATCCGAGTAATTGGATGGACTTTTGAAAGATTGTTCCTCTACTACTGACGCATGAGTTTTGCACTATTCTTTCAAGAACGATGTTAAAGAAGTCGCACACCTAATCCTTTTTTTGACATGAAATGCATCGGTGATATCTTTTCCGACCTTGATGGAGCAGCATCCGTTCTCCATGCCAAAACTAGACATTTTTCTATATAGATATAGTTCGCCTCTATAGATGCTATCATACGTGGCTTTAAAATCACTGAAAAGGTGGTAGGTGTCGATTTGAAGTTCCTGAGTTTTTTCCAAGATCTGTCGTAATGTGAATATTTGATCAATGGTGGACCTTCCTGGTCTAAAGCTGCACTGATATGAACCTATCAGGTTCTTGACGAAAGGCTGCAGACGTTCACATAATATGGCTGAAAGGATCTTGTAGTTGATGTTCAGGAGACTTATGCCTCTGTAGTTTGCGCAGTAAAGAGGGTCTCCTTTCTTGAAGATCAGGCGGACAATGCTGAGGTGAAAATGTCCGCTTCTTTCAAAAGTCCAATCTAGTTCTCAGTTTAGAAATTGAATGAAATTATGAATGCCAGTTGCTGTCACAAATCACCTATACACAAATGTTCGTTAAGTTTTATTATTTGACATTTGGATTTCAGAAATGAATTTACACGTATTCAAAGGGAAATTGATTCAAAGTTTAAATAGGGATAACATTTTTGACAGCAACAAATCTCTTAAAAAAATCTAAAGGAGCTTACCCCAGCTTCGAATTTATTTCTTGTATTTGAAAAACTGGTAATAAATGTCAATTCCTTGTATTCAATTTACTATCATCGCAAATCTTTGAAACTATTTATAACAATTTGTTCCCGAAATTAGGGAATTACCAACCTATGAATGTAATTTTTTTTTTTAAATTTATATCCTTGCTTAACAACTTTTCTTCCCCACCAATTTGCAAAAACAACACAAAAAAACCTACAATTTACCTTCGAAAGTGCCATAAAATCACCCAAATTGTTCCCAGGATTCTTGTATAAATCGTTAAATTTATATGCAAATAAAGAATTTAAATATACCCAATATAATCCACATCACGTTCATAGTTGATTTATTCAACAGAAATAAAATATATATTGCTGGTATCTTTCGTTTCGGTAATAAAAATGTTCCTTTTTCATTAATTTTGGTTAAATTACCACCGCCTTGACCATACAAAACAAGTTATACACACATAGAAACACTTCATCAACACATGAATCAAGGATCTCTACCTAGCGATGACATTTAATCCCTTTCAAGACGTTCAATAGAAAAAGAAAACTAGTTTCATTTTCTTTGTTGGAAAACCCGTACTAATAAAATTTTCACTTTCACGAACCATTTCCCTTTCAAAAGAAAAATAATACAAAATCGGTAACATCGGCATCGTATCGACGATAGCGACGGGGACGCAAACAAGGGTAGCCGTCATTAGTGGTAAAAACTTCAAACTCCATTAATCAAAATTGTTAAGATGCATCTCTTCAAGGAACAATGGTCGTTTGGAGGAAATTATTACCGCGACTTAGTTACCGCGTTATTTGATTTTATGGTGTAATGACAACACGCATTCGCAAACTGCTTCCAGAGGGACTTATTACAAGGATACGTGGACTTACACACAAAAAGGGTTGACGCAGGAAAATAATTTTCTCACGAATTGTTATTTCGCTGACTTCTTGGTTCGTCTTGAGACTTAGATGATGATGGGCGGCGCTATTATTTGTTCCTTCTTTACGCGAATGAATAATAGGATGTTGTATGTGCACAATGCAAAATGGATTTTCTTACTTTTTTATTTGTATATGAAGTGTCCTTAACAAATTGTGTTTTTTTTTTGTAGCTTTGTGAGGTTTCTATAGGTATTGTTCGTGCGCGTGAATATATTTAAGTAGAAAACTAATTACACACGGTTCGCTATGTTTTGTAAAAACGCATAGAGTTTTTCCACTTTCCCCCCGCTGAGAAGAAGCGAGTTCTTGAACGTACAATTCCCTTTTTTTTAATTTTTAACTTACAAACTGACATTACGTGAAAATGTATACTTTTATCTATGTGTATAAATCAAACGATGTGTATACCTTTTAATTAGGCCATGCCTGCAATGTTGATGACGTTATAATTTGCCTAGGCTTTTGTACTCTTTTTTATCAGTTCGTAATCAGCGGGACATGTATTTTGTTCGTTCTGCACGCTATGGGCAGTGTTATATAGGTACATGTTTCATGGATTGAACGACGAGAAAAAGATTTTAATCATAAAAAAAACAAGTTTCCCCTAAATTAAAGTCCTTTTTTGCTTTGTGAACAATTCACAGCCCAAAGGTTATTGTTAATTGTGTATTGACAGTTTGATGAGATTATATTTAAATTTTTCTATTTTCCGAGGGAAAAATTTGAATTAATCATGAATTACCTTTTTCACACCAACTTAAAATGAAATACAAAATTAATAGGTTCCACAGTATTCTCAACGCCATTTCAATTTTACACTGTGCAGTCACAGAAGAATTGATGACATTTGTTGATGTTTTGTCTTAATTAAAAGTATAATTATGCAGGATGTGGATTGAGGCAGTGAGGATGAGTCTGACGTTTGATAACTAACTTATTTTGAAAGGTGAATCAAAAATTAGCAGTGAAAAAATTCTGACAGTTGTCATTTACATATTTGGTTTATCCCAAAATATAAAATGCGACCTGGTCATCATTTCTGTATACAAGTTCCTCTCGTCTTTACTATTAAATAACACGGAGAAGCTTACAAAATATGGCATACCAAAAGTTTTGGAACGTACTCTTATTTTGGGCATTCGTTTGTTTCCGAACATAGTGCGAACATAGCTTACGATGTGTTTTAGTTAATCGATTTAGTTTTTTAGCGTAGTATCTTTTTATATATAACCTATAGTATTATAATGGAGCGTGATTTTGTGTTGCGAACTCTAGCCTGGTGGTGGCGCTAAAATCAGCGCTAGATTTTACAGTGGAGAGTAGGATAAGATACAAAACAAGTAGTAAAAAAGACAATATTTTATTATTAAATTTAACAGAGACAAATCTAGCAAGTACTGTCCCTATACTTAAGATGTCGCCACAATCTTTCGTCTTCTTGATAGTAGGTATATAAGTTTTATATACAAAGGTATTAGTAGGTACAGAGAAGGGTAAATCTGCCGAAAATCTTAGATTTGTAAAATTGATTTTAGATCGAAAAATAAATCGATTCTTTTTGCCCAATGGAATGCAAAAGCTTACAAAATCGGCATTTTGACAGATCCAAATAAAAAAATAAATGGATTAATTTTAAAAATGGAAAACCACATAGCTAAGATTTTCGTGTGAATGTTTCATTTACGTACATTATTTTAGTAAAGCTTTGAAAAACAGGTGAAATTGACAGAGCAAAATTTTTGATTTTACAATCCACAGCTTCTATTTTAAACCAAAGCTTATTAATTGTCAACAGTAAATGTCTTCCAAACTGCGTCAGATTTGTTCCCTTCTGAAAAATTTATATAATATAATATTAGTTTGTCCCTTCCACTTGATTGTGGAATGTATTCATTTTTCATTTCACGAGCGGTGAGTCTGAGTATACTAGGCTGAAAGTTTGACCCGATTGAAGTGTAATGAAAACGATTAGATTTTGAGCGCAGTTTGTATTTTTTTTTTGTCATTTTATCATTTAAACTAGTACGCCATTCTATTCCATTATTCACTTCATATTTTGAATTTGATATAAAGCCTAGTACTCAGTTCAAGTGAAAATGAAAATTTCATATAAATGTGGCGGCTGGTTCACTCGCATGAAATCCCCAACGAGAGGTGAGTACCAAAATGTGGATTGGAAAAACAATTATGTTCCACAACTTTTTCCACGCCAAATTTTCATTTCTCAATGTACAACCATCAGGAAAATGTTTAAGGCAGGATGGAAAACTGTGACATTTGTCAGTTAATTTAAATATTTTGTTTCAAAATAAAAGATTAAAAATTTATAAACAGAAATAAAGAATAGATAACGAATTTTTTGATACTGCTCTCGAGAGTTTACTTAATGAAAGTATTCAGTATTTCAGGTGAGTATCAAAAATTCACGTGGAAAAGTTTATTCTATTTTCATTTTTATTCTCCGCGTGTATTTTGGAACGTATTTATTTTGCATTTCACGCTAGGTGAGTACTAGGCTTAAGGTGATGTTTCATATTTGTTCATCAATTATTGTTTTTGTTACAAATTAGAAGCCATATTATATACAAACATATACACATACATACATATACAAAAATCATGGTGATATTTTTCTACTAATAATAAAATTTCAAGCTATACACATTTTCGAAAAATTCGTTCCACAAAAATCACTTTCGAGTGTTATTAAAAATTTTCAAACAGAAATACGGTTCCTGGAAATCCAATAAATTTTTTTCGATAAATAAATTTGGTGGTGATACTGCTCGTGGAGAAACAGGGCTCATAATACATTTTCACCAGAAGATAATCCGAAATTTAAGGCAAGAGATGTGGTTAGGGAAGCAACAGAAAGAAAGTTTCATTTGTGCCCAACGATGAATAATCATCGAGATAATTAAGCACGATATGGATATAGGTCAATTCGAATTATAGAACAATTGATCCAATGAAGATTTAAAATTATTTTTTGACCTACTAGATTAACGATTCGAGTCGAGCTTTGAAGATAATTTATGGTTAATCCACTTAAATCTAGGAATATCTCCTTGTGGAAACGTATCATTTTTGTATTTAGCTGAAAACGTAGTATTAATCTAGTAGACTAGAAATAAATCTTGTTAAATCTTCATGGGTTCAATTGTTTTATATTTCGAACTGACCTATGTATATCCATATCGTGCTAAAGTATTTAGATGATTTTTCATCGTTTCGCTCAAATGACAATTTCTTTCTCTCATTTCCATTTATGCATATGAGAAATAATAAAACACCATTAGCATTTTGATAGGTGCTGTCAAATTTTATCTTATTTTTAATCTTTTAACACCACATAAATCTCTTGCCTTAAATCTTTTGATGAAAACGTAATATTAGTGACTTTCAACTCTCCGCCATTCCTATGTCAATTAGTGTTGTCTGTCGGCAATTAATAGTGGAGACCTACAATTTTCTGCTGAGTTCGAATGGCTACGATAAGAGGCACTTTTCATACAGTTACTTTGGAGGTACCAACTTACTATTCTGACATTACCTCTAAAAAAACAGTTTTTGTTTTTAGAAGACATAGGCTCCATCCGTAGACCTCTGGCGGCAATAAACGTTAGGCCAAAGAGTACCAAAACGTTTGCGATATTATTTTGTTTTTTCATGGCTCTACGAGTATATTATCAATTCGAATCGATGTCAGTTATTTTTGTTTTTGTTTTCCTTGAATCCACTAAAAGTAATTGCAGCCTGAAAACCTTACATACAAACATTGAGTCCTTCCTCTGAAGAAAAATACCTTTTATATTTTCACGCCCACGCACTTTGTTACACTTCGTACTTAATTGGTTTCCTTTATTTTTGTCCAATCCTCTCAAAGTGCTTGTGTAGTATAGGTGCCACCTAGTCATTTGGTTCTGTGTTTAGGTGTTGATGTTTATATTGATCCAGGGAGTGTTTGATGTAGCCAGTGGCATAAGTAGTTGTTGGCAGATGATGACACAATCCTCGTATCCTGGCGAAGGATATTTATTCAGTGTTGTGTGCAATATGTCATCGGGACATAGACGTAATAGTAAGCCGCGGTGTAGGTTCAGTTTGACAAACAAAAATAAAACTCAAAATACAAGATGGGAAGCTGGAAATGAATGATTCTTCCCAGGAGTATACTTACTCACGTTGACAAGACAGACTATTAATTTTTTTTATTCCTCCATGTTAAGGATCCTTTTTTTTTCTCTCAAACTACCTCGAAGCAACAGCGGAAACATAAATTCCTGCTTGACGTCGATTAAGAGAACGCAACAACGACAAATCCTGATCCCAGTACAAATTGTTTTGTTTATTCCGCGCGGATGGTGGATGCAGGCCGAGCAAGCGAAAAAGTAAATCAAACTCAATCGGAATGGGAATCGGAATCGCTTACTATGCCTTACTTCCAAAGAAAGACCCTTGATTTCTTTTTCTTACCTTCATTGCCCTTGCCAGTTGCCATTATACGAGTGTATTTCTATTCAGGTAAAGTCTTGCAGAAAATTCAATGAGAGGAAATCAAAGGGCATACTTCCTCTGTTCGAGTACCGTGAATGATGGAACACCAAAGTCACTGTCAGTTGGCATAATAGCGTGCACTTCAACTGCACTAAGGGTATACCTACCATCTTCGGCTTGGAAACCTTTAACTGTGCGGTTTCTTGTGCTTTAATTGAGTCTTTGATTGATATAGAGGGTTCTTGATAGCCTCTGGTTAGTTTTAAAAGAACTGTAGCCTCTTATTAGTGAAACATTATTTCCCATTATGAGTTTCGTAATCGAGTGTAAAATTATATGGTTTTTGTTGTTTTTTTTTTTCAGACGACAGCATGCCTGGGCAACACAGAAAGGTGGTGGCAGTGTGACACACAGTCCAGAACGTTTGCGTGGAACAACACACGATTTGTTCGAGTTACTTGAACGAGTTCAGTGTTCGCGACTAGACGATCAAAGATGCGTCCTTCCAGCGTATTTTTCTCAGGTAAGTTCGATTTCTAAATTTAGGAACTAAATTTACATCTCCATGTGGAAGTTCGTGAAAGAAGGATATTTATGGTTCCTACTTTGGTGATGCTTTGAACCTTGAAAGGAATTTCATGTCACAGAACGATTGAATCACGTACAGATGTTTGATGTCAAGTCTCGTTGATGTACGAGGGTGACGTTTTATTATGTCTATTTTCTACCTCTCCACCATCCCTCCGTCCAAAAAGCATCCACAGGCAGATAGCAGTACAATAAAGCCAGGACAGGACCTTTTGGCATTTGGTGGTTATTTATATGTGTATCTGTATCCATAAAATCTCAAATAAACGCGTGCCACACCAGGAATTAGTTACTCACTGGAGAATTATACTGATTTGTGAGATGCTCTTTCAATTATAAGTGAATGCACATACATTTTACGGTCAATTTAATTTGCCTAAATCAGATCTTTCTCATGCTTAGTTTCAATTATCAAGCCACCGTTATCGATATTTTATGTACACATAATTGCAGAGAGTATCATCTTAAGAGCAAATTTAATATATATTTCAAACACTCTCATTTGTAGACAAATATTTGTTGAGATTATTTATTCCAATCGATAGACTTTGTTTATTGTTGGATTAGTTGGATTATCTAACAAAGTGAAATGCAAATTGCTTCATTAGATTTATAAATACAAATTTATTAGAAAGTGAATATAGCATAGCAGTGTTATTGGTTAATAAAGCTGCTTTGAAAGAAATCTTCATTCATTTCATTTGTGGAATACAATTTCCAACTTTTGTTAAAATTTTCGAATAATTATTTTGCTCATATGAATTGTTAAATTCTTGTATTAACAATTATTTAATTAAATATAACTATAAGGAAAGACGAATGCACAGGTTGAAGGTTTGAACAGAACTGACTTTATTTCTGAATATAAAATACATTTCTCGAAACGATTAAATGACAATGATGTAAAAGTGCAACTATGCAATAAATCCATGCGTGAGAACAGATGAATAGACATTATACAAAGGTGAACACGAGAAGCGTGAACTACAAAATTTTCAACTGGTCACACGCTTGGATGTATTAACAAAAAATAATAATTGTTGCACCTGCAAAATGGATTTAAAAATGATACTCTAAATTTACAATGTGTGGATGTTTGAAAATAACAATTTAAATGAAAATGAAATTTGAACATGAATATCTTGCATTTGAGTTAATTTTTCAGTTATAAATAAGTATAGTAGTAAGTAGTAGTAAGTAAATGCACATAAAATAATACACAACAATTTCGAATTAGAAGATACTCGTAGCTTAGCATTTTCAATAATTGTTATATTAAAGGTCAACACAATTTCAGTTAATGAAACCAGGAGGAATGTTCTGTAACTCTCACATCGAGTGAGTTTTCGCATAAACGGTGCGAATCAGAACAAAAACACTGCAGAATGACACAAAATTCTGTTTCTTACACGCAACTGTTTCTGTAACTTTTTTTTCACTCGATCAAGAACAAAATGGAAAAAATTATTGGAAGCATTGGAAAAATGTGAAAAAACTGTGATACAAGTGAGAAGTGAGAACAAGACAATAATAATAAAAATCAAATATGACGGAAAAAAAACAAAAGGTAAATAACTTATTTTGTATATTATGTTGTTTGATCTACTGATGGAAATTTAATCCATTTTGGCATAAGATGCGTTTGTAAAATAACAGATATTTCTTTTACTGAGCGAGACACCATCGTTCTGCTGATAGGTACTGACAAATCTTGTCCGATATCCCTTTAAAAGGATCTAGTTGCAAAACAATGCAGAGCAGCACACATTCAGATCGGCTTAGGAACCCTTGTTTTCATATAGGGACTTAATTCCTCTAACAAAACATTAGCTGTGGCTTTTGTGAAGCGGTAAAGTTCACGAAATCTTTCTCCGAGCATTTCAAACGCATTAGTGGTATCTCGTAAATGACGTCTGTGAATGCGCATCATATTTCTATTGTCACTTTGTTCACTAATTACAAGCACACTATACATTTTACTTGTTTTAAAAGTTTGAATTACTGCAAAATAGAAAACTTAAGCACTTTAACCTTTTCAATATAAAAGAAATAATTTTTAGTTAAATGTGAAATAAATTGAAGCTGTCAGTTTAAGGGAAATGTAAACATTGGAAACTGGAAACTATGGTTTTCGCACAGGGGTGTTTTTGCATCATGTTATAGACACAGTTCATTTTCCAATATAGAGAAACGATGAAATTTTTCGTTCCACCTCTAATCGACTGCGAAAATACTCGACCGAGTTACAGAACATGCACTCCGGAATCATACAACCCAAAATTTACTTAAATATTTAAAGGTAAAAATAAAATGTTTAGCTTTATAAGGTAGGTAACTACATCACGAAATGATTTTGTCTGAGAAAAACAGACCACGACACGTAAAAATAGATATTAAATTTCACTTTAAACACTTCCAATCCACTCTTTTAAGTTTGAGAAATGGTTGCTTGGTTTCGCTTAACCCTACTCAATTTTTTAAAACCCCATTTTTATAGAATCATTACAAAACTCAAAAGCGTGGCAAGTTTCAGCAATTATTTGACAAAAAGAAATTTGTATTGTTTAATTAATTAACTAGTAGGTACAATGAAAGAAAAAGTTGTGAGTGCTTATAGATTCTTTTAAGTTGAGCAAAGAATATCACCGTGTTGCTCCTTTTCTTTAATCATTATTTATATTTAAATAATTTCTCAGTGAGATTTACTTTCGTGGGCCTATTTTATACATACATAGATCCATATTTGAACATCACAAGCACTTATTTGACAGTTAGGATTATCAACCAGATGAAATTAGCACAGTTATCACAGACATTTTGTAGGTGCATAGCTATATTGAAATTTGAATAATGTGAGCAGACGAGCAATGGCATTAGTTTAATAACACCATTACCTATTTTACCTTTAGTATTATACAAAAAACTTAACAATTATTTTGATTTACTATTTGATTCACATTCAAAAACTTAACGACCAACCGCCATTCTGTGGAATACGTTCAAATTCAAATTAATTCAACGAAGTATTGTGACAGACAGTTGACCAATTTCAACCAACCCATCTGTCGGGAACTTGATGAATTTTCTGGTGTGTGCAATCACTAAACACGATGGTGCTTCGTTGTCATTGGAGTAAGTGGGCATTATTGCGGTAGTTGTCTAAAAAATCTTAACGTAATCCACTAGTATATAGTTGAACATGTAGATGGCGTGCGAACTTAAGGTTGTGGAAAATGATATGTTGGTTTGGTATTTATAAATTCCGCTAGGTGACACTACAGAGCTGCAGTTAAAATATTTAAATTAATGAAATTGCTTGTTATTTTGTTGCTTCTTTTTTCTGTGGGTTCAAATAATGAACGTGTAGAATTTTCAAGCATGGAACTTGGAAAACTAAGGTGTAATTTCTCAATTGTTAATATAAATGATTAATATAAATTTATTGCATGCTTTTTCGTGGTTGAAAAATTCGTTAATCTTTTTTTTTTATATTTTGCGCGCACTTAAGGGATTTTTGACTACCCTTAAAATGATTGATCATAGTGCGAACGTTTAGGAAAGTGGGAGGGGATTTAAAAGGAGATACCGATGGACATTAATTTTGAATGTCTGAATATCACAATGGGAGGGAAATATAGAGTCGGGTAAGGCATTCCACATTCGTGTTGTGCGGCTAAAGAATGAATCTCTGAATTTAATAGTACGTCCGAAGTTGGGCTCAAGGGTAAACTGATGAGCATTCCCCCAAGCGCGAGTGTTACGGTTAAATTGAAGGGGAGGAATGCAAGTGGCTATTTCACTAGAACAATGTTTATAAAAATAACGGTAATATAATGAAAGACAAGAAACATTGCGGCGGTGCTCAAGAGATTCAAATGTTTCTGTTATAGTCCTATCACCTATCAATTTTAAAGCTCTTTTTTGGATACTATCCAAAAGACTACAGTGGGTTATTGAGGCACCTGTCCAAATATGGGAATTATACTCGAGTTTTGGATGAATATAGGCTTTATAGATTACAGCCAGATCAGAAGGGGTGAAAAATTTCTTGCATCGTCGAAGGAAACCTAAACACTTAGCAGCGTTTTTGGCAACGTCGAATATGTGGTCATTCCACACAAGGTGGTCTGTGATCCACATACCGAGAACTGAGAGCTGTTCGGTTTCCTCAATGCAAGTGCCACTCATGGATAGCGGCATGAGAGGCGGATTCCGCTTTAACAACAGGAGACAGCATTGAGTTTTTGAAACAATAAATTCTACGCGGTTTTTCGTTCCCCATTTCACAATGCTGTCAAGATCAGAATTTAATGAGCTTATCATACGCTGCCGTTCCAAATCTACATCCGAAGGACAAGGACGTGTATCTGTATATGAGTAGCTGAGAGTACTGTCACCAGAAAAACAATTTAATGTATTAGAAGTTTCAGTCAAAAGATCGTTGATGAATATCAGAAAGAGAGTCGGTGACAAAACGGAGCCCTGTGGCACACCAGCATTTATTTCATGAACTTCAGACTTAAATCCGTCCAACACAACTTGTATTGAGCGGTTCGAAAGGAAGTTTCTAATCCAACGAAGGAGATATTGTTATATTTGGATTGTTTAAAAACATTTATAAATTTGTACTCTGACAGCTCAGTGCTTAACTGACGATTGATAAATCCACGGTATATAACATATTTGCATTAATTTTTGAATTTTAGAGTCTCTTATAAAGTACTGAATAGGGGTTACATAGGGGTTTATTTATTTATTTATTTAAAAAAAACTATCTTTGAAAATGTATTTAAAATAATTATTTTAACTAACTTAAATCATAACAAGTAAATAATAATGAACCGTTTACATTTTCTAAGGAATCATACTTATAAATAAAGAAAAGGGAAGTAAATTTGAAAAATCCAATTATAGATAAGGTCTTTCAAAGCTCGTTTATCAAAGTTCAAGTATGTTACTTTATTATTTAATTCTATGGTAATAAACTTTGAGGTTCTGGGTCAGTAGGATCTTGAAATGATACAGGCCCAAGTCCTCACGCAAAATACGGCAAGTTAAAGTCTATGAAAGGCCGAGTTTTCGTGTACGGCGAGGAATTGACTGCCTCGGGTTTTTCTATACAGTTTCAGGGACCGCGGCAATGTTCTCGGTCGATCTTGCGTTCCTTTCTCGTATGATTGTTAGTTGATTGATTACCGAACCAGTCGTCTCGAATTTGGCGACCGAACGTTGAAGAGTCGACTAAATCGTGTAACTTATCATGGACATCAGTAACTGAGAAATTAACAACAGATTTGACAGATGTTACCAAACCAACATGGCTGGCATCAGCAACCAAAATCTACGCACGCCAATTGAAATTGAAAAACCCAAATTTTTTAGTAATTGGGTAAAATGAGCTAAATTTTTAGCAGGGTAATGATATTTTTCAAGTGTTCACACTTTTGTTTCAAATATGATAACGTTACGTAGGTAATTTTGAATTTGGTTTAAAGAATTTTTCTTCTTTATGAAAATTACCTTTTGATCTTAGTTGTTGTGCTAATATATAACTTTAAACCTATTGCTATGGAGTCTTAAAGCATTTTCGTTCAGTTATCCGAAAGCATTCCCTATGCTTCCGATATCGTTCGTTTCGTACCAGATGACAGTTCTTCTTCTGAAAAGAAGAGCAAATTGACTCTGCGTTAAAAAAAAAGAATCAAAACTAGGGGCACGCAAACATGCACACACTTTAAACGTCAAAGCCTGAAATGTCATTCAGTGTAACATATTTAATTTTGGAATTATGCATTTGTGATGTGTAAAGCTATATTTAAACTTTAAATGAGAAACAAAAAAATGATACAAAAATACATAACCCAAACATTTCATCTTTTTCATCATCGTCATGTTCAAGTGTTCACTATGCGTAAAAATAATGGAAGTGATGAAGACAACTTAAATGCTGCATTTGACGTTTTACAAACTTCAAAATCAAAAAAAGTTTTGCAACTTGTTTGTTTGCCATTTTGGATCGGAGAGTTCCAGAAGGTTGTTTTGGATTTCTAAACGAAGACGCTGTTAAATACGTAAAATGCTCATCAAACAATCAATGCATAACTTCAATATACATATGTATATATTTGGAATCACCCTGTTCAGTAACCAAGATGGTGTTAGGAACTGACAATCAACGCTTGTCATTGATACAATTTGATTAAATTTGTTCTCCAGCCTTATCATCAGTCATCGATAGTGTGAATATATACAAATTCACATAAAAACCACACCCGCTCTATGATTTATGACTTAGAGTTTGACAATGTCAATAGCATCAAGGGAGCCCACTTTATTTATTACCACTTGAATGACAGCAAAATCGCTATTTCTCTTATCAATCTAACTTAAAGTACCTACATTAATATCATCGTTAGTTGTTTTTTTTGTCGGATGCATTCGATATTGTTTGAAGTACTTCATGATATTTTAGCAAAAGGCAGCGGCCTGAAGCGATTTTATTGACTTCATTCCAATATTTATCCAGAGTAAAAGTAAAATGTATGTTTATTCAGAATATTATAAGTCAACATAGGTTCTGTCAAATCAGCGCGTCAGTGCGTTGACAGTGCAATTACCGCAACCACAACCACACGTGCCGCTAATTGACCTTGGTTGCACTATAGACAGGATAGTCATCATCAAACAGATAAATAAATAAATTATGACAGAGCTATTTTGGAATTGTGTTCCTTCCCTGGAGGGTCTCCATGCATCGCTAACAAATTTATACTCGTACATGCATATTATATTTAGATCTTTTGACATCGTAAATTTGCCCCACGATACCATATGACAGTTTCAACTACAACGACGACGGAGTCGAACTGAACCCAACCCAGATATGAGGCCCACAAACGTTGCCGACTATAATATTTCTGGAACAACAAGAAAGATCTAACCCATCGACAGACATAGCCTATCAGTATCACAACGGAGAGACAGACACACCTCCAGATGTATTACACCGGGACAATCTAAAGACAATTTGAATTTGAGAAGAGGGCACGTTCAACGCTGATGTAGGATGCGTTCAAATGGTATGGTGCATTGTACATTCATATGTATGTACATTGGCAGCTACGAGTGTGCAAGTGTCTATTATCTAAGTAATTGGCTTTGAGAATGATAGACCCTTGCACAAGATGAAATTGATAGTTCATCCACACACAAAATGACGACCTAAAGGCGTTTAAACTTAATGTACTGATGGTCAGCATGGGAAGTTTCGATATTTGGGTTTTGGCGTTTGAATTGTCATGTTGTTGCATTTGATTACATTATCTGGAGCAGTGAACAATCTAGTACTAATGCAAGGTGGCACGTCAGTTGTAGGTATGGATATTTGATGGTGTATTCTCCCAATTATCATTCCTGTATTAAACCAATATGGTGAAAATATATGAGGAGTATTCACTAAAAATTACTTATTGTCAATTGCCTTTACACATGAAAAATCAATTTCTTTGATTTTGATCCCTCGCCAGATTTTGCTTTCCTTCACTTCAAAAATTCTACTTTTCTTTGACGGGGATCAAAATTAAAAAATCCTTATTTAAAGAAAGATTTACGCGTACATAAAACACGTCTTTTCACAAACACTCAAACAAAAATTTTCGACCCGGGATCGAAATCCCAAGAGTGTACAGGAAATCGACATTAGTTTGTAATATATCAAAGATGGCGGTGGCCAGAAGTGCAATGTTTTAATACTTTCCATTCAGTTAATAAATACATTCCACAATAATTTCAGAAGACAGGGGCAAAATCTTAGTCGAATTTATTGTTTTTTGCACTGATTGATTTTGTTTAAGGTGTGTTCAGAAGCAATTTATAAAAAAGGAGCCTTAGCACGATACTAAATACAAAATATTTGAAATTAAGAAAGAGTTAGTAAACCACTTTAAAGTTAGCAAATTTTTAATAAGTATCATACTAATACCTTAACACTAGGTTGTTTAAAGTTTTACGCCATTTTTTAGAACATTCTCTTTTCAAGTGTAAAAATCATAAATGTGCAAATTTAATAACAAATAAATTTTCAATACAAATATCAGAATCGCGAAACGCGAAACACATCTTTTTCTTGTTGCATAACTTGCCATATTTGTAAATGGTTTTCCAATAAGGGTTTTCGAACTTTGACGCTGAAACTACATCTGTCAAATGGGCTGTTTGTTTTATGAAAGTGGTTTTTTCGTTCAACAAAAACTTTTCACAACAATTCGTTCAGCGACGAAAACCATTTCTGGATGAATGGGTTCGTCAACAAGGGAAGTTATCGAAATTAGGACTCACAATCACAAATCACAATCCACAAGAGATCCACTACATTGCAATGCATCTTTTGGCTAAAATTGGATGATATGGAAACCGACGCGACGGCATGTGGTTCCAAGAAAACGAGGCACACAGGCACACAGCCCGTGCTATTGTGGCACGAGATATTTCCGAACATGGTTATCTTACGCTTAGGCAATGCGAATTGTTAGCATTCTTCTGGTGGGATTTTCTTAAGTCACAGGTCTATTCCAATTAACCATAAGCCACCACTATCCTGAAAAGAACAATTGGTCAAACTCAGCTGATTTATGCGCCATGTTTATGCAAAATTGGACGTTTCCGATGCGCGGCTGACATTTGAATAACGGTTCTACTAGTATTCCAAACAAATTAACGTACATGGACCTTCTAAATAAATACAAAATTTCAATGACATCTCACTCAAAGTTCGTTTAATTCAAATTTAAAGACAGAAAACGTTTAATCGCAAGTTAAAATGAACGCTTTCCACAATCTTCTAATGGCCATATTTTAATTTGTTTCAGTTTTTACAGCTATGGAAGCATTTTGTTCATTAATTTCGGCTCTGCTAATATTCTTCCTAATTTGATGGAAACATTTCAGACGCGTTTCTTTACATCTAAACAAAAAAAAAATAACTCCTCAAGCCGTGGTCTTTTGTGTTGTCTTTCGTTTAAGGGGAGTAGTTAAAAAATACTTCTTTCATGGCCATTCCACTCTCGTAGACGTAAAGCAGCTTTTTAGAATGGCTGGCGCAGTGGTGGCGTTGAATGCCTTTTTGTGTACATTTGGGTGATGGTAATGACACAGAGGTGGAGATGATTAAAGCAACCGGAAAATGGTTGAGTTTTATTTCTTCGCGAACAAACAAATGCTATTGCGACATCGCAACTCTTCCACTTAGAATGATGGCTCAGACGAGATACGATTGTTCAGTAACTAATGTGCGGTTTTTGAGAAGACAATGGAACTCTAATCCACCAATGTGTGTGAATAATTGGGGTGGAGTGTGGTTTGGTGCATGCTACATGCATTAGCATTCACATTCAGACACTTGTTTTAAATTGCTTCCTATCCACCTGCCGTCGCGCTGAGAGGGGAATCACATATAGGAAATTCCTTCTCTTGCTAATTAGAATTCCCTTTTCGTCGGAGCAGCACATTTGCGGGACTTTTACTGCACCATTGTATGATAACGAGCATATTTTTCTACATTTTTACCCATGAACTTACAATCTTTTATATCCTTATGGTTAGATCTTTGAAAAACGTGTTATTGCTGCTAATTAAACAAAAGCTTTCAAAATGCAGTTCCAACTAATTGCTGAACGTTCTATTTTCTTAACTCTCCAAAGGGGGACTTTCATTTGGTTACAAACAGCAAAGAAAAAAAGCCCAAAGTCAATATTTAAAAATTTATTAACACAAATCGTAAAAGCAAAAAAAAACTTTTATATTTGTTTTTGAAGAGAGAAGAGTCCTTGAGAGTTGCAGAGCCAACCAGTCACCCACCCACCCGGCAGAGACCCGACTGCCTTGAAAATATGGCCTCCTATTGTAACCGAGTTTTTTTTTGCTGTTGCACTGTAGACTTGTTCTTGCTCCTCCTTTGTTGATTTCCTGCTTGGAAAGTATTCATTTCGTGTCGTTGAAGAGGAGCAAAGTTATAAATTTATGTGCCATTACCTAGGCCAGAGCTCCTTTGCTCGGGAATAATTTGTTTCCTGCTCCTTCTCATTCCATATCTAATGTTGCTTGCTGTGGAGCTGGCTGACTTTGTATGTTGAGGTTTCTTGTTCATTTTTTCTTGTAATGAACATGCATAGAAATAGGAAATCATCTACGAAGGAAAGGTTGATTTTTTCATTGTTGTTGTTGATATTGTTGGGGTATCCTTTTCCAACTATCGTTTGGAAGGTTTATACATCCTTTCCGCACCATCATCAGCTGATGTGATGGCGTAGTAGAAAAGTTGTTATATCGCTTGGTTCACTGCCCTGAATGCCGTGCAACAAAAATGACGACGAGTCGTTTAGTTCACACGAAACAACTTGAATTATGATATCCTTGTACCGTTCCTTGTTGCTCTGTTCGCTAGATATCTGGGGCTTTAGATTGCTTGTTACTAGGTGCTCTTGTGCTCCTCTATACACAGAGGGAGTGTATGACTCATAAATCCCTTGTGGCTTATAGCCTCCTTGTCTCGCATTGCAATGGAGTTAACAGGAGGATGTGTCTCGTTAGAGGCAATTTTCACAACACATCCGGGGATGGCGTAGGTACTAGATATATGTACCAACTTATGGTTGCTTTCCTTTTCCATCGAATCCAGGACACTAGCAAATGAATATTCATGAGGTGCAGCATTCCAGCACTAGCAAAGCACATATTAAAAATCTCACTTATATGCGGTGCGGTGGTTGTGGTTTCATTGAATTTTATTGTTTCGCGTTGATTCGCTTTTTTATTTCTTCTTTATCAGATGGGCTCTTTTCCCGTCACTATCACATCCAGTGAATGAATAGTTTTTGTGTAAAAGTCTATATAATGTAAATTTGAATATTATCATCACCTCTGTGCGTGGTCTTGAAGTGAATGGATAGATTTTTAATATACTACAAGCAAATTTCCCTTTTCATTTCAAGCTTTAATTGTCGGTGTGGTATAGCTTCCTCGTTTGAAAAGTATGAAAGTATGCAGCGGATACACCTTCGTGACTTGAAAACTACCGCGCATAACGAGCTATTGAGTAGCTTAGGCTCCATTTTATTTATCCCAGAGTAGGAACAAAGCTACACAAAGGTGTAAATGACCAATCTTTTTGGGTGTGGAAATTGTTGGAAATTCAAACAGTCGCATAGTAGCCATGTTGCACCATCCCCAGTACAAACATTTGCAACCAATTTCCCGTAAATATCTGAACGCATTAGGCGTACAGTATACATATTTCTTTTTAAGCCCCGAACGCACCGAGCTGTCAAAAAAGAACTATTTTACTATATTTAATCTCGGAGAGCTCTGAGCGTTCAACATTTTATTTTAATTCAAAGCCTAAATGGGGACTTGCTGGATGAGATCGGTAATCCATGGGTAATCGGTAAACAGTACAATTCGGATAGAATTAATTGCATTGCTATAAACTCTCCATAAATATTTGTCTCAGTGGGGAAGACTGCGACCAAACTGGCTAAGGAAGCTTGTTGGTTGAAACCATCGTCCAACGCGGAAAGATGTGTCTCTTAATTCAATGCTGTCTTCTGTCGTTAAGCGAAACACACCCCCTATGCCGCTATCCATGAGCGGAACTGGCGTTGATGAAACCGAACAGCTCTTAGTTCTCGGTATGTGCATTACAGACCACCTTGTGTGGAATGCCCACATTTTCGACGTCGCCAAAAACGTTGCTAAGTTTTTAGGTTTCTTTCGACGTTGCAAGAAGTTTTTCACCCCTTCTGGTCTGGCTGTAATCTGTAAGGGTTATATTCATCTAAAGTTCAAGTACAATTCCAATAACCCACTTGAATCTCTTGGATAGAAACCAAAAAAGAGCTGGAAAAAGAAAGGTGAAGAAACTATAACGACAACATTTGCATCTGTCGAGCCGCGCCGCAATGTTTCTTGTCTTTCATTATCTAACCTTTATTTTTATAACCAGTGTTCAAATGAAAAAACCAGTTGCATTCCCCCCCTTAAACAATTTAACTATAATACTGGCTCTTCAGGAAATGCTCTTGAGTCAAACTTCGAACATACTGTTAAATTCAGATATTATTTCTTTAACTGCACTTCACGAATGTGGAATGGTTTACCCGACTCAATATTTCCCTCCCAATATGATATTCAGACATTCAAAACCAATGTGCATCGGTATCTTCTTTTTAACCTTCTCCAACTTTTCTAAAACGCCCACACTGTGCTCAAACATTTTAAGAGTAGTCATAATTCATTTAGTGCGCGCAAAATTATAAAAAGAAAAAACCTCAAATAAATAAGTAGGGTAGTCGTCTTTCGACTAAATATTCTTAAATATTTTTTATTTCGAAATTCCAGTTACCGAATTTTAGTTTTGTATACATATTCGTTATTTCGCTTCTTTTTTTTGTAATTCCCTGTTTGTTGTTTTGCTTTTTGTCATTTCGTTTTTTAGTATTTTATTTTTTTTATTTGGCTTTAAAATTGTTTTGTCTTGTAATCTAATAAATTTAAATAAATTTATCGTGAAAGAGAAAACAATTTGAAGGCTAAAGCTGAGTAATAAAAATTAAGTTAAGTTTCATTCGTTTCACACGATCATTCCTTTTCTAAAAACACAATTAAATAAAAAACAAATTGCGACGTAAAATATGCGAAATTAAAAGCGCTAAATTAACTTTGCGAAATGTTAACTTGTCGAGCAAGTTAAAAGTAAAAGGAAAATTCGCGGGATGAACAAAATCAATTAAGAATATGTCTAGGATAATCTTCGACGATATACTCCCCTTGTGTCTTTTAATGGTTCAAAATATATAAATATCTTAAGATTTTAAAATGTTGCAATGAGTCAAAACTTTACGCCATAGAATAATTGACAACTAAGGTGTGATTTTTTAAGAGCTATCGGAAATTAAAAAAAAAAAACATAAAATTCAGAAAAATGCATGAAACCTTTATTTAAATCGATAGTACGGTCGATATAATTTAATGTTTGAAGATTATTTCATCCAAATGTTGGCCGCGGCTGCGCCTCAAATAGTCCATCCGCCTAGTCCAATTTTGGCATACTCTTTCCAACATTTCGGCCGGTATCTCACGAATAAATCAATGTTGGTTTCCAGTGCGTCAATCGAAGCGGGCTTGTCGCTATAGACATAAGGCTTAACATAGCCCTTACAAAAATAGTCTAGAGGCGTTCAATCGCACAATATAGGCGGCTAATTGACCGGCCCTAAACGTGAAATAAACTGTTCACCGAACTAGACTCTCAATTAGTTCATTGTTACGCGTGCTGTGTGGCATGTGGCACCGTCTTGTTGAAACCGCATGTTTTGCAAGTCAAGCTCTTCCATTTTGCGCAAAAAAAAAGTTTGTTATCATCGCACGGTAGCGCTCACCATTCACAGTAACGTTGCGATTCGCATCATCTTTGAAGAAATACGGCGAAATGATTCCACCAGTCCATAATCCGCACCAAACAGTGACTTTTTCTAAATGAATTGGTAGCTCTTGCAATGCTTCTGGCTGCTCTTCACTCCAAATATGGCAGTTTTGCTTGTTCACTTATCTATCCATTCAACCAGAAATGAGCTTCGTCGCTGAACACAATTTTACGATTAAAAAAAAGTGGATCTTCGGCCAACTTTTCAAGACCAAATCACCAAAAATTCGGCGTTGTGGTAGGTCGTTCGGCTTCAATTCTTGCACCAGCTGTATTTTGAAAGGTTTCACACATAAATCCTTACGCAAAATTTTCCATGTAGTGTAGTAACAGAGGCCCAATTGCTGCGAACAGCGGCGCCGAATCGATAATTCACCGTCATCACTAACACTGGCCGATACAGCTGCGATATTTTCCTCAGTTCGCACTCTACGTAAGCGTGTTCATGGTTTAATGTCCAACAATGTAAATTTGGTGCGAAATTTAGTCACAACAGCCCGAATAGCCGCCTCAGTAGGTCGATTAAACTGACCATAAAATGGAAGAAACGCGCGATGAACTTTCTTAACAGAGCACGCAGCACGCATTTTGATAATAAAATTCAATAATTTGCAAGCGTTGTTCGTTTGTAAGACGATTCATGGTTAAATTATAGACCAATCTGAAGATGTTTGACAGTAACACAAAACACGAAACGTGCGTGAGCTGTCAAAACCAGTGTTGCCAAAAAGAAAATAGCAAAAAAATCACCCATTATTACACTAGATAACACGGTTTTTGACACGAGCATGCAAAACTTCTCGTTTTGAAGTAAATTATTGGTGCTCATTACAAATGTGAAATCTGTTATCAGGTCAGATTAATGAGTTTTGACACATATCAAAATGTCTACCATATATTATTGTTTGTTTGAATCTTTCCTTTGCTTCCGTTCTTTCTTTCTACCGCCACCGTGGTCCGTGCAAACTAGGTTCCATTTATGACTTGCATTGACATAGTTAAAATTATTTAAAAGAAAAAAAGTCCCCTGTCACACTCGTCATTTCTGACCTACTCGCCTTATCAACTTATATAAATCCTCAAGCACGAACGGTACAATTTAAGCCTCTTAATAGTTTTATTCGATATATGTTCATTTAAGTGGACCCGCCATTTTTGTTTTCATAACTCTTACTTTTTTAACTTTTTTGTATTAATAAGAAAAAAATTGCATATAGAAGAAAGGTTCTTCAGATTTTAGCTAAAAATATAAAAAATAAGTTTGATGAGAATTTATGGTTATGTTTACCCTTCTTCTCAATTATATTCAAACAATAGTATTCTAAAAGACACACCTGTTTTTGTGCCTAAAACACTATAAATCTTTTTTGTCTTTTGTTTAATTTCTCCTTTTGAAATTCAGCGTCTTTTTACAATTTTGTGCGATTCAAAATTTTATTTGAAATACAACTTTTCAGCGAGTCTTATAAATATTTCAATGATCCAATGTTTCGGTTACTATAATTTTTTTTTAATATTTGAAACTAAACCTTGAGTCTCTAATACCTTTGGAAATTGAAGCTAAATTAAATATGTACTTTGAAAATAGCACGACGGCAATATACTAATTAATTTTCTATTGAAAATTTAAATTTTCTTTATAAATAAAGAAAAACTTTCCACATTTAATTTAATTACCAAAATAACAATTCAAATCAATTAATTATAAAAATCAAATCAAATATTTTGTATTTGTTTTCCTTAAATCTCATAGCTTGGAAGCATGTACAAAATCCAACAGCTATAAAACACATAAAGTCTTTAATAAAATATCAGCCTTGACATTATAAAAAGATAAATGCAAATGCGTGGCATTGTGCCTAACAAATATTTTTTTTTTACATATACGTGAATTTGGGAACTTTCCGTTTATAATTTTCTTTCTTTTCATGTCTTCTACATTATGGGGAGACAGTCGTTAGTAATTTCTGAAACAAAACTAAAATAATTCGGATATACAGTAGACTCGCGGTAACGTGAACTATTAAAACCCGAGCGTGTTCACGTTTGCGGAGTTGTTCATGTTTACGAAGGTGCAATTTTTAAAATTTTCCAAATAAATTAGACATATGTTGTAACTCAAATTCATATTTTTTTTTTGTGTTTCGGTTTGTAAATACCTAATCCATTATGCTGTGTTAACAAAAAAAAAATTACGTTGAAATCAATAAAAAAAGGAGTTATGTTTCTTTGGATTTTCTTTTTTATAAATTTCTGAACAACGCCTTTTGTCAGAGACGTTTAAGTACGCTGATATCTGTTAGACTTATGTTTTCATTTTCCGTCCATTCCAAAGATTTATTGAAAATGTTGATTGCTTCACTAGGCTCTATTCTGGTATGTGCTCTTTCTAAAATACTGTCCTCGCTTTCTTTTTCATCACTGGTCAAAACCTCGTTCGTTTCGGTTGCGTTCGGAAGATCTTCAGTCCATTCATGGATATCAGCAAAAGTAAAACTAACCTACCACGACTAACGAGCAATTATTTACGGGGATTCCCGGTTTCGACTAACCGACAAATGCAGAAAAGAAAACAACGTTTTGTACGTTAAATACATTTTAAATTTGTTCACGTTATAGGGCCTTCTCACAGTGTTCACGCTACAGAGTATTCAATGTAAAAAAAAATTATGTTCACGTTAGCCGGTGTTCACGTAAGGCGGTGTTTTTGTTAGCGCGAGTCTACTGTAGTTACACACGCATTATAAGTTCCGTGAAAATGTTAATATGTACATGTATGTAAATATGTTTATGTAATTATCATAAGTCATCATAGCTTTCAAAGCTTGTATTGTCGATATACTAGAAATTCTATTTAGTTATGATTGTTAATGATGAGGTTCAAAGTTAGTAAGCAAAGGATAGAAAGACGAAGTGTTTTAATGGAGTGAAGTCATTAGATACTTTTATTAAACAAAGCTGAGACTTGTGAATTCCGCTGTAGCATTTTTTATAATTTTTGTTTTGGGGTCCTAAAGATGTTGCGAATGCTTTTTTTTTAATAAATGAACTTAGCTTTAAGTTTTTTTAAAGTTCTGAAAGGTGCAACATACAAATTTACTCAAAGAAAACCGGGCTTTATTATTTTAAATAATGTTGTTACTATAGTTTAAACCACAAACGTATCTAAAATACAATGGTGAATTTATCGCTGAATTTTATAAGAGATCTCGTTAGAGGTGTTCTTTAAGAATTTTGAAAAGACAAACACTCAACATTAACGAATTTTCAAATTTGATGAAATACATACTTTTTATATCGGTTTGTCCTATAAAGAGGAAAACAACATAAAAAATGTCTAAACATTCTCGTCTCCTTAATTCAATATACCTCTTAGATCTAACAATTAAAACAGAAGCAATATCGAAACTTTTTTAAGACTTAAAATAAAAATGATTTTTTTGTTTGTTAAAAATTCATAAAAGCACATAACCGGCTTGAACGTTTTTCCACTCAACGCTGTGTACCGATTCCAAATTCATCGAAAAAAACCATCATCGCTTAAAATTTGTAGATATAATCTTTGTATATAAAACTTATCTTAATCATAGCGATAGTACTTGTTAGATTTATTTCTGCTAAATTTAATAATATAATATTCTCTTTTTTACTTCTTCTTTTGTATCTTATCCCTACTAAATCGAGCGCTAATTTCAGCGCTACTCCTGGCGTTGGTAACACAAAATCACGCTCAATGATAATACTAAAGGCTATATACATATACAAAGATATAACTCAGAAAAAGATACAAATCGAAAACCATTAAAACTCTGTCCACTCCTTATATCACTACAAATTCTTATTACATAATCTTGCACAGTAAACTCTCGCTTAGAAAAAAGTGTTGTTACCTTTCGAAAAATAAAGGGTTTAAATATAAAAACATAGTAGGACTATTCCTGCAACGATGTAAAACACTAGAGAAGTTTACCAAGTTAACTATCGAAATTTGTATGGGAAATGATCTACACATATTGGATAAAATTTCCCAATGACATTGCTGGAGAAAATGATTTGGCAAAATTAACCAAACGTCATTGTGACATAGCTCTCCTAAAATTGCATTCTCTTATTGTTTCTGTTTATCTTAATCTATTTTTTTTTTAATATTACTGCACTTTTCTAAAAGAAATTACACAAACCATCATTTTTCCCGAATAGTTCCAAAATTAGTAAATTATCAAAAGCATATAATCATATAATTGAACAAATTTCTTTTTATTGCTTATTTTTGGCATCTCTGGATTCACTTTTTCAAGTATTTTTAAACGAAATCATTTGTTTCGATAAACTTTATAAGATGATGTTATTTGTTAATAAAAATAAAAAAAAAATAATGTTTGTGCTCAAAAAAAAATCTTTTACGTTTATTCTTTGACATTAAACAAAGAGCTGATTCAATAACACAGCATTTACATAAATGACTAAAGAGCCCTTCATGCAAACGTTTGCATAATCTTATCATTTTACGCAATTGGCAGGAATACTCTTATTAATTTTATACCGATTAATATTAAAGTTAAAAACGCGCTACAACGAAACCAACAAAACTGAGATTTTATTAACAAATCACTATCCACAATAATGTACTTTACCACACTACCTTCTTTTTCCAGACAACAACCCTGTTTAATTCAATACTTCACGTTAACATTACGTGAATTCCACTGCAAAGTGTCTTGCAGACGTATTTGACAGTTCTCATCACTCTCTCTAAAATGGTTTGTTTTTGTTGATTTCTCTCAGTTTATTTATACATTCATACACAAACACAACCAAATTATGCTGCATTCGTTGCTGTCGTGTTCGTGTGCTATTGAATTTGTGTATTGTGTTTGTGTTGCTTGCAGAACTCCTCTCCATGTCAAAGTGGTGCTGTGCGTTCGGTCTTCGTTGGTTTTCCTTCTGTTTTCTCGTCTTCGCCTCGCATTCGCTAGAAAGAAGTTGTCTCGTAAGCACAACGATAGTAGTTTTCGCTCCTAACGTTCGGCCCCAATAGTTAAAATAAAAGAAAAAAACACTGCCACTGCCTCCAGCTTTGGGGTTTTCTCTTTAAATTTATAGATTTCTACCATTTGTGTCTTTTTTTCTGCTCGTTTAGCCACCACCGGTTCGCGGGTTGAAGTTAGATTTTGTGTCAGTGAATTTGAGACTTTTCACCTGGGGAAAAGTGCAGCAAAAAAAATCTCAAAGTGCAAAAATGGTCCCAAAAGAAAATCTTGTGAACAACAACAGTATTATTGGAAAATATTAAGTTTAGCAAAAAAAAAGTCAGAAACAACCCACGAATCACTTGCCCTGCTTTGACGGTGCAATAAAACGAATTGGCAGCAGCAGAACTGGCAAAACTTGTTATTTAAGGTTTGAATGGATTTTTGTTGCAACTTTTCTTATTTTCGTGGATACGAATACGAAACGAATACGAGGCATCGCAGTCGATAGTCGACGACGACAACAAAAACGACACGACGAATTTCATTTTTGGTTTTTTTTTATCGTTTGTTGTCGAACAGAACGGCTAACCTGTTTCGAGTCGAGTCAGCCACGAAAAGTTAGTGGATCGCTCACTCACATCGATGAGGATCCAGCAAAAATAGTACGTGCGCTGCACTTATAGCTAAGAACTGAACTCTCTACCTGTGCCTGTGCCAACTTAGCCAAGTATCGCAAGTCGTATGGTTCAGATTCAGATTTTGCAAACGAATTTTATCTTTTGTGCCGTGAATCGTGATTTTACCGCCCACACTGACACACATACTCGAATGTGTTTTTTTGTGTGAGTGCATGAAAAGTGATTCTCTTGGAAAAATAAGAAAACATTACTCCCGCGTTCCCTTGCCCATTAAACTATAACGAATTTTATACACCAACACGAAAGTCAACGATAATAAAAACTAATTTAAATCTGGATTCAATAATTAGAAAAGTTAAGGTCTTAAACGACTAAAATCAGCCAACGGTGGCATTTATTAGCGAAGGCGCTGAACGGCGGTGGGTTCGTCAGGCCGTAATGGGGGTACTAAGGTGGCGCGATCTACCTGGATCGCGATCTTCGATTGGGAATAACAATAACAACAACAATAACAATAGAAATGAGGTAAGCGTCTGATTTAGTCGAAGTTATTTTTCTTTTAAAATTTAATGAAAATTTAACTTTTTCTAATAAATGTAATTATGTATGTATACCTACATCAATCTTTTCAACGAATATGGGTCAGTCCCTTTAGAACAGTGGGGTTTTGACGCTAGGAAGTAGACGATTGGCGTACTTCATAAAATACCTCAAGAAAAAAATTCCCAAAAATAGCCCGGCTCTGGCAATACTTACACAAAGAGAAATGTCAAAATAAACAAAAAAAAAAGAAGTTAATTTAGTGGAATGCAGCCATTTTTTGTGTGCAATTTGTATGCAAATTGAGGAAATTTAAAAATTAATTAAAAATATTCATTAATGTTTCCTCACTTTAAAGATGTGATAGGTATTTGTTATTTAAAAATACTAATCTACCGAATAAAACCGTCCATGTGTAAAAATTCGTGCTACCTTAAAGGAAAGTTGAGCTATCAAAAATTTTAACACTAATTTTGTCTAAATATCTTAAGAATCCGACGTCTTTTAGAATAAAAACATGTTTTAATTTTATTTTCTCAAAAAATTTAGTTTGTTTGTTAAAGAGGTTTATATCTACAACGCTTTCACCAAACTTTAATCTGAGCTCAGATTAAATAAATATTTTCAGCCCACTTACAGAAAAAGGTTCTACATCTCCAGAATCTCTATTTTCGGCGTCAAAATTATAAAGTCTCTTTGACTCACACATAACTTAAATTTTGTTTGACTTAAAAAAAAAACGTTTGACGGTAAAGCCAGGTACGCAGTTCAAGCTAAAATAAATTTTATTTCTACAATTCTTATCTCTCCAATTGTTTGCTAAAAGCCAAGATAAATTTTGAAGCTGGAGAGATAAATTGAAATGTCGACCTGATTGATAACAGATGATTTATTCATTCAATTTCCGCAATCGTTTCTGTTATTAAATTTTTCATAAAAATTCTTAAAAGGGACGCGAAAGAAATCGAAGAATTTATAATTGTGTGTGCTATACGGAGGTAGATAATGCTGTTGCTAGTAGAAAAATAGCTAAACAACCTTCCTTCCGGGTTAAACCTTACCTGAAGGAAATAAAAAAAATAAAGGGCGCTTTGCCAAGGATGTAAGAAATTAATTATTTATTGTTGTTCAGTTTCAATATGTTTTATTATTTTCTATTTACTTTGAAGACATGGTGGAAAATGTTCCAGTTTTCAAAGAGAATTTCCACATGGCTTTGGAAAGAACTGCATATCTGATGCACTCTTATACACTATTGCCCCCACTATAGCATGCAAGACGTTCACATTTGTAAATAACTACTAAAGGCCTATCTAATTACGCTAATCATTTTTTGTTATCAATCACACACAAAAATTGCTGTGGGCTCTTAAGCTATTCGGATCACATACCAACGCTAGAAAAGTTTGCGGTAGCTTTAGAGTACGTTTATAAGTTATCTTAAAAAAAACCGCAAGTGAAACAAGTGATTAACTGGAATAAGACGTACACTTTTCTGATATTTCACTTTTTAATCCATTATTAAATTTGAGAAAATCAAAAAACTTTTTAAATAGATTCGCGGACATAATACAGAACTTCGCAAATGTCAAAAATTATCTAATGTGTTCAACATTATTTCACGCTCTAAAGTAAGTGGAGACTTTTTGAAAAGGTAGCAGATTACAATTTGAGTTTAGCGCGTGAACTGCGTACTGTTCAGCTAAAAATCCTAACTAAAATTTATCTCGAGCTGAAATTTGTATGGAAGATAAATTTTAGCGTGATCTGCGTACTAGGCTTAAACAAATATCCATTAAAAAAGCATAATTCATAATAGCATTTCACACTTATGTACCTAACTCAAAACGGGATGTTCGGTGAAAAATTTTCGAAAACTCACACCGAAAATCTACACGATTTCTGTTAACATTTCAATATTTTTTGTAAGAACTGTCAAATTTTGTATTAGGTATTCTTAAAGTCGTCTTTCTTAAACCTCTGTGGAAGAAGCGACTGTTGGAATTTCAGTAAAACGACTATGATTACGTACATATATAATGGTTAGAAAAGGCAAGAACGCAGCAAATGTTAAGCGTACCGTTTTATTTTAGCGCCAATTGTCGTTTTTTAGTCCTAGTTTTTTTTTTTTTTTTTTTACTTTTTTCTCGTTCTCTACAATATTCTAGAAATAAAAACGTATATTAGGATGTGTACAAGCAATATGATTTACCACCAACAAATATGTTTTATTTGTTAAGGAACCTAATAAGTACTCGTATGATAATTTTAATCTCAATTATTATAAATTTAAATTTCTGTTGACAGCATGTCATCAGCTGTTTTTAATTACATAGTTTTTAAAGCATACCAGAAGTTCTTTTTCGATAGGTGTGTTTGTTCAGTTCATCCCTGAATTTGAATTACTTTTTGAGAGTTTTCATATAAAACATTTGGTTTCCAAAAAGTTTATGGACAAACTTTGATATTTTCGCGAAAATTACGTTTTGGGTTTGATAGGAAAAGACTGAAACAAACAAATGTTCTATTTTGTTCCTGTCAAAATTATCAGAATTTCTTCTCTTCTTTAATTGAGTGTTATACTGTTATACTCAACAGAAAAATGCGTTCTAAAGTATGTTTGCTTTCACAGTCATAGACGTCCGAGTAGTTTTTGTTATAATATATTAGATTAAAGAAACTGAAAATATACATGGTATGTAAACCTAGTTGATTTTAATGAGATTTTGAACTCTTGCTCGAAATCCAAATTTTTCCAGGCAAAAGAGGGATGTTTATACACTTTTTATGAAATCTAAATTATGTATTAAAAATCAAAACATTAATGCAAAATTTTAAAGTTTCCTAATGTTTGTGTATTGGAGAAAATTAGTAACTTTTTCTTAATTTTTATAATTTCTTAACTAGAATCATACTAAAACTATGTCATTTTAATAAACTGTAGTTGAACACGAGTTAAACAGTGACATTTTCTGTGGCGTGTATAAATGGCCGAATTCAGAATTCTTTCCAAAACTATCTTGATAGCTTTCTTTTGTTGTAATCCCGTGTACAAAAAAACAGCAGGTAGCAAAAAAGCTATTGGCAAAACAGAATAGTCAAGCTATCCTAAAAATGTTGGTATTAAAAGCTATCAACTTCAAAAGCAGCTGACTACAAATCTGATTTGAGTTTATAATTTGTCTGGAGTTATTTTTTTTTTTTTAAGAAATAAAATTGAATCAGTTGGTCAAACAATCAAGGTAGCGGAGCACGAATTTGAAGTGGTGCAATCCTTTAAATACCTTGGGTCAATAGTAGCAGCCGATAACAATATAGAAGAAGAAATACGCGGGCGGCTTCTCAAATCCAACAGAGCCTACTATAGTCTGTCAAAGGAGAATTGTTGGCCCCATATGTAAGGAAGGACGATTCCGGAGACGGTTCAATCATGAACTGTACGCAATCTACCTTGAAACAGATATATCGTAGGCAGACTCCGGTGGGCAGGGCACCTAGCTCGCATGAGCAAAGAGGAACTGCTCGGAAAGTTCTTTGTGGTACATTCTATGGTAGACGACAGCGTGGTAGACCATGCTTGCGCTGGAGAGATGGCAACTAGATGGCGTCGGCCATAGTATAATACTAAATTCTATTTTTGCCTAGGGTTGTGACATTATACTGTGCAATGCGAATGAAACCTTAAATCTAGTAGATTAGAAATTAGAAAATAATTTTGTTAAATCTTCATAAGTTCAATAGTTTTACAAATCGAACTAACCTTTATCAATTATACGTCCCTAAGTCGGCCTTAGGTCAGTTTTATTCAATTTTGGTTTTCAATAATCAATAGACCTGCAACGTTTTGGGTTTCTTTACATCAGGCAACTGACTTGAAACGCTGCGACTTTATTGATCAACATAAATCAATATTGAATCTCTCTAACTCCATCAGAGTTCGAAATACTCAGTTTTAAAGCGGACTTCTTACAATTTTCAATCCTCGCTCACATTGTTCTGTTTCTATGTCTAAGATTCAAAATTCATTTTGGTAGTCTCATTGAAGCTAAATTTTAGTTGAATTAGTCGATGCTAAAGCTGTTTTAATATAAAACAAGGTTATAATAACGATTTTCAAAATTTTAATCTAATTTAGGATCATAAACTTTCTCTACCCTTTTATTTAAGTGATGATTTTATCAAATAGCTATTTTAATTGTTTAGTATCGTGCTTACTGCATATGACTCTTTGACATTTACAAACGTCAAAAAATGTCAGTTTACTTAGTTTTTCGCATGAACTGTCATTGCTTTAGGTGTATTCAGAGGCAATTTTTTTATAAAAACATAGTCTAAGCTCGACAATAGCTAGAAAGTGTTTAAAATTAAGGAATAGTTAGTAGTCTACCTTAAAGTGTATATTAATTCCTTAATACTAGGATCTTTAAAATGTTGCACCATTATTTTTAATTGTATGTAAATTTATGTCTCATGTACCTACACAGACATCTACCTAATTCATCGTCAACACAATTTCTAATCTCTACTCGACATCTTAACTAACCCTAACTTCTCATCAAATAAATATTGTCCCTCACTTTCTAAGAGCCATTGTATTTTATTTATTTAATATGTCAACTTATGGGGGAAGCCTTCAGCTTTGCTAATTAATCAAAACCATTATGGCTGCAATATTTCTTACCTTCAAAAACAAAAACTTGAAAGTAAAATTACAAAAATAAGCAAAAGTGTGATCGTACCTGACTGATAAGACAGTGAGAATCGACAACCGGCCCAAACACCAGAAAACGTGAGGCATCTCTATAGGATATCTTATCTATGTCATAACACACCCTTTGTTTGTTCCTAGATACGAGTATACTACGCTGCTTCTGCTAGTGAGATGTACACTGCTTTTCCCCTTTTTTTCATTATCAAAAAAAAAAAAAAAATAAGAAAAAGAAAATTTGTAACAAAGGCACGTCACTCAGTCTATCCTTTGAGGGAACAAAATACGACACAAGAAAAAACGCACAAACGTTCTATGAAATATTTTACGTAGTATATGTTTACAAACTGTTATCTTTAGACAATGTATATGGTATGTATGGTTTTGTAAGAATTACAAAAACATGACGTCATACCAGAACTTTTCTGATAAGAGGTAATAGCTGGGAGATACATTTACTTACTTAACTAGTAAATGAGTAGGAAATATAAAAGAAGAACAGAACAAATAGAATGTACAATAAAACGTACAATTTATGCGAGCGGATATTATTGTCTATTTCAAGAAACTTGACTTGAAAGGTCCACAGGTCATGTTGCTTTTGTTGTTTGTGTGTTTTCTTACGATTCTGTGTCTGTGACTATGATAAGAGAGCTCGTTCATTTCGGAATGTTATTTTTGGTGACAAATTTCATCAACGATAAATAATGCATAAAACAAAAAACACAACAAAAGTGAAATGTTCGCAACGTGACTACAAACGCCAACGCCAAGCCTGAGTTCGAAGATGGCGATAAAAATATCAACATATGTATTTCTGTTCTCAAAGATAAAGCTTTGAAATCTATGTGGAAATCAGGAAGAGCGATAGCCAAGGTTGCCGTTCTAGCGATTTTGTGACTATACTCTGTCCAACAAAAATTGTCAGTACAGGCCTTATGGGAGAGCTTTTTCTAAAGCAGTGGCGTCTGATGCACCCTCACTACAATGCGTTACGAAAAATGCCAATAAAAAAAGAGCAAGCCACTGACTTTTCTTAAGGAATTGTTGTAATTCTTTGCAAAAAGTTGTACACCCCAACACAACCGTCGTATCCCACTGCTGATGGATGCTGTCAAGAGTGTCAAGTGTCACTCAATACGATCGTGCGCTCTTTATCTACATCAAAACAGAGTTACCATTATCATTCTCAATTGCAAGCAAGGAGCTTTTTCAGTGGTTTCTATTAAGGAGCTTTTGGGATTTAAAGCTTTTGAGAACACATTTTAAGAAATGAGTATGTTGAGTGTTGTCGTATTGCTTTTCAACTTAAAAAAACAAACTCGCCTATTATCTTACCGCTTGGTGTTTTGGGAAAAGGTAAATTGAATATTGTTTTCAGTCGTTTTGAATCGGCAGACGGTAGCCCTACGCGTTTTTTACTCTCATTTGCGGCGATTTATAATGTAAACTAAGGAATCCCTGTGAGTGCTTTAAAAGGCGACACACTTATGCATGGCAATGCAACCAGAATGAGAGACAAACGTCCTATCTTCCCTGTACTGACAATTTTTGTTGGACAGAGTATAGATCTGCGGAATTTAATCTTAGTCGGCGGCGACAAAAAAGTTTTTTGATGTCGCTAGATTATTTCCCGTGACTTTTTGTGAGTTATGGCTTGTAAATGATATTATTTTTCAGGTAATTGTTCTGGTAGTGTAATATTCCTGGAATTTGAGTAGTAATTTGACGTTTTCTATTCTGAACTTAACCAAATTAACAAAGCAAACCGTATGCGAAATGTTAGTCCGAATGAAAATGTAGTCCAATTTAATCTATCCAACATTTTATTTGTCTAGTTGATATTTCGTAAATTCAATAACGATCTATCCGAATAGGTAAGGATGCCAGGAGCTTACCAGAAATTAGACTAAAAAAAAACAGCCTATAGTGTTAAGGTATTAGCATGATACTTAACAATTTGCAAACTTTTAGTTAGTTTACTAACTCTTGATTATTTCTAAACATTTTGTTACTGGTGTCGAGCTAAAACAATTTTTTTAATAAGTTGCTTCTGAATACACCTAAAACAAGGTCAGTTCGTGCAAAAACCAAAGAAACTGACCATTTTTGACGTTTGTGAATGTCAAAGTCACATAAAATAGCTATGATTTCAGTTTTAATAAACTTTTACAGAAAGTATGATGCTAAACTCAATTAAAATTTGCAAAATCGTAGTTTTAACCAAGTTCATACTAAAACAGTTTTAACATCGTACTAATCGTACTAGCGAAGTTTTATCTTCATAATTTTAACGAATATTTTGGATTTTGGTCTACCGACTTTTTATTTCAGCTTTCGATAACACTGGTGATAGCTGATAAATTTAATAGAGTGCTGATGGCTGATGTTTTACCAGAAACTAAAGTACATATACACTTCGTGACAAATTTTCTTATTTAGGTGAAGCGTTGAATTTATTTAAGCGATGTTTTCAAACCATTGTAGAAAAAATCTAAATGGAATGGAATTTTTGATAAAATTAGTTGAGATTTACTAAATGCTTATCCTGAAAATGTAAAAGCACTACTACGCAGAAGCGTTTAAATTCATTTTTATAATTGTTTTAATTCGGAAGACGATAAAACAATTTGGTATTTTAATTTTAGTTTCGAATTTTGTGTTGCAGATATAATAGTGATATGATTTAAAAATTAAATTCCAGAAAAAAACAGATAAAGTTAAAAATAGCTTTGCCAAATGAAATGCTAAACACTTGTCAAAATATTATTCTGCTTTAACCAAGATAAGTGGAGAATTTGTGGCTTGATTTCCGGTCTCATTTAATTGCAAATATGTACTGAAATTCAGCAAATAAAAATAAAAGTTGTAGTTAAACTTTCCGTTAATGGTTTTTGGCATAAATTGAATTTTGTGGTATACCACAATCTGGTTGTACCTACACCAAGTCTGAGTTTCAAAGAAAGCTATAATTCTAAAATAAATGAAAATCAAGTAACACACACATTTTTTTTTCAATTTTTCTTTTTTTTTTTGCCAGATAGCCACGTTTTGGTAAATCTGTGTCATTTATGTACGTTTTTCAAAAAATCTTAAAAAATATCATTATTATTAGCGGTATAACTAAGTGCTGGGAAATCAGCTAACAAGGCCAAGAACTTCTTAAAGAATGGTTCTCTAAAAACATTTTCATGAGATTGAATGACCAAGTACATTGTCAAGTTCATTCCCAAGTGCTTTTCGAGACTTAGATTGATTTTTGATTTATTTTTTTACATATATGTAGATGGTGGCAGTTTATGGATTTTTACGTTTAGTTACTTATTTCAATTCTTATTATTAAATCAATTGATTGAGGGGGCTATTTGCACCATAGTTTGATCTATTAAATATATTGCACAATAGTTGCTGCAGTCTTATACTTGTACGACTAAATCAAATTTCAAATTTATTTATTTCTCAAATCAACTTACAAGTAAGATAACAGTAATCTTTTTAAGTTTGTAAGGCTTAAAATATTTAAAAAGGTTTCAGAAATTTTAATATTTAAAGTTAAATTATTAAACTATGTGAACAAAATATAAAAAAGAAATTATAATTAGGAATAATGATGATTAGTTCGTTTCAAGGGCCAAATGCGAATAAAGGGTTTTCTTAAAGCAATTTATATTTCCAATTTTTCTTAGGCCAATAGGCAAAGAGTTCCATAGTCTGACAACTTGTACGAAGAACTGGCGCTCAGATGTTAGACAGGCAAATCTTGGTTGGATTAGCATTTGAGATCTTCCAGATTGCAAGAAGTTAAGGCGCTCAAATAAATAATCTGGTTGGTGTGTATAGATTATGTCACTCAAAAAACACAAAGCCTATATTTTAAAAGACAATCGAAAGAAATTCCAGTTAATCGTCTAGAAAATGTTGAGATATGATCCCGTTTTCTCAGGTTGAAGACATACCGAGCAATATTATTGAAAACAACATCAGCTAAAATAAAGACGGACGAATTTTTAATGAACGAAACCAAATCATTTATAAATAAAATGAATAAAATTGGACCTAAATGTCTACCCTGAGGGACGCCAGAGTTGACAACAAATTCATTCGAATACTCATTACGAAATACAACACTGTAAATTCTATTTTTTAAATACGATGCGATCCAATTTAAGAAATTGTTGTCAAAACCTTGTTTGCTTAGCTTTAAAATTAATGTATTATGACACAATTTATCAAAGGCTTTACTAAAATCGGTAAATATACAATCGACTTGTCTGCGTTTTTCAAAAACATCTAAGCAAAAAGACGTGAAATTGAATAAATTAGTAACCGTAGATTTTTTTTAACGAAGCCATGCTGATTATCACATACAATTGAAGTACAGTGAAAGGAAAGAACATTACATACAATCAACACGGTTGCAATAAGAGATATCCCAACAAGGAAATGAATCTGGAATGAAAACCGGCTCAGTAATGCCAATCATGTTTTGGTATTTATGGACGGTTCCAAGAAATACGAGGGAGTAGAGTCAGACATCTACTCAGAAAACCCACCTATTAACAGATCAATTAGGTTTCAAATCTTTGCAGCGTATTCCAAGCGGAAGTGCCAAAGACGGGTCATCTCTTGATCCGGGCCAAACCGATACCATAGTACTTCTTCCACTTGAGGAAGAAAAAATCAAAAATTCGTAATATTTGCTTTGAGTCTGCGGACGTCAGATGGTCGACAATCCCCACTTATCAGGTTGCAAGGAACCTATGGCCGAATATTTCGAGGAAAATACATACATATGTACATTTACTTAAGACATGAAAGCCTCAACTATCCATCCTAATTTGATTCCGAACGGGCCACAATACATGAGCAGAATGGGCATTAGCTCGTCAGAGTTGGGTAGAGAGAAAGTCTCAAGATAAAGAGAGCTCACCTTACTTTTTTTGTGAATGCCCCAGGCTTGCCAAAACCAGATAAGCAGCCCTCGGGTGATATTTTTTTCTACGAATTGGGGACATATCTCCCTTGCCTCTAAAGAACATCGTAAAATTCATTTAGAATGTAGGATGTTTCAGCGAGGCATTGAATACCTAAGCTCCCTTCAATCCAATCCCGTCGGCTTTGCCGTATCATCACACCTTCTAGCACAATCTTAAAGAGGTTTTGAATAATCTTAAAATTATTAACACAGTGAGAGCGTTAAGAAAATGGGGAAGGATTGAAGAGTAGAAGCCGTTTCACTAAAACATGAAACATTTCTACGGTGTTTCAGCGATGTAAAAGCTTCCGCTATAGTTCTTTCGCATATCGCATTTTTAAAACTCTATTTTGAAGACTCAATTGCGTTATAGGAGCAACAGCTCAGATATGAGAGTTATATTCAGGCTTTAGACGAATGACAAATGAACATAGTCGAAGAAAACCAAGGCACTTGCAATATTTCGTCGAATATTTGATCATTACACATACCAGAAGATTGAAAGTTTTTCTGTTTCTTCGATACAAGTGTGTCTCATGAATAACTAACAAAATAATGATTTAATGTCTGCTTTAAATGCCATTTTGGTAATGAATCTAGTTCGCTTGAGTTAATTAAGCCTCTTAAATTCTTTTCGTATAGCCTTACCTTGGGTTTGCAAAGCCGATCATCTTCCAAATGACCAACTAAAAAGCTGTGTGTCTTATAAGGCTCTTTTCTGTTAACATTGCAACTAACTAACTTAACTAAATTTTTCTTAATCTGCATTTTTGTATCGTGAACCACTTCACTAACTAACTAATTATCTCTATAGAATGTCTTGAACCAAATAATCAAACATTGTAACATTTCCTACCATAAAAGTAAATCTAGATAAAATTAAATCATTAAAGCAAACTCTCAAAATCGCTAAAGCTCAAGGCTTACCTATCTTGAATGTACTACCAATTTTAAAACAGACTTTTTCTCCAATCATTCTCCAAAGAGTCACGTTTTACATTCATTATGTTTTTTTTTTTCTTTCCATTAAATAGTTGACACATAGTCACATACCATAAAATTGAAATGCAATCAGTATGTAAACTCTTAGATCTGTTGTTTTTAATTAATGTGTCTCAATTTTATTTGAATAAATGGGAACAACGAATACAAATGATACATGCTCTGGCTTATATATAATTTAGTTTGTACAGATGGTAAAGATAGTTGTTGTTGTTTTCTGATAAAGAAACAGGTTTCTGTGGGTGGTTATGGTTATTTTTAATTAAATACAAATGACTTGAAACAATAAAACACGTCCGCATTCTTAAGTTTTTATTTTTTTTTGAAAATCTAACTATAGAATTCCTGGATAAATTGTGAGATATTCAATTTTGTATTTTTAAGATGAAATGTTAAAAGTTGCAATGAATTTCTTGGAACAAATGAAAACCTTTGAAAAGTTAGTCGATGACAATATTCAGGGGTAGGTAATATCTATTCCAAGAAAGTGACATATTCTCAAGTGATGAAAAATTGCTTAGTCGTTCGAAATCGAAGCTTTGTGAATCCCCTCATTCCTGCAGACAACACGATTCAAAAAACGCCTGAGATTTATAAGTCAATAGACTTAGACGAGCTGTCGTATCAAACAATTGTTGTTTTGCGTAATTCAACAAGAAAAACACGGTTGCTAATTACATTACTTCTATACCAAAGTCAGAATTGAAAAAAAATGCGTCATTATACTCTGTCCAACAAAAATAGTAAGCATAGTGAACATAGGGGTATTTGCGTCTCACTTTGACTGTAATAACTTTCAATAAACTATCTCTTTTTTTTAAGCTCTTTCAGGGTTGCCGTATTGAGCTATATGAATAACCACCCATTTTTGAGAATTATTATCAGTAGGGTTGCTATCTTTTGATTTAGATGAGATAACTTAAAAAATGTGGTAAGATAACAGGTGCATTTTTTAAGGGTATTCTACTGCACTATTTAAAAACCGTAAAAATAATAAGAACTTGTTATAAATGCAAAACTATTTGCCACTTAAATTTTAAGATCATCACTGAAACGTAGATAAAACCACTTAATGATAAAAAAATGTACGCAAATAACCCTAACCCTACTGCTTTCAAATACATTTCACACATGTAAAAGTAAAAAGAAAAGTCTGAGACACAACACTTTTAAAAAAAGCAGACATTCTGAAAGCTCTGTAACAAAACCCTTAGCAAAAGTAGTGACAATTCATATCAATGTGGGTATGGTATCTCTGATCGAATATGAATACTTATTCATCATCGATGACGATAAACCATGCAGTCTGCCCTGGTGACATTGGAATTGTGTCAAATCGGTCATGGGCGACTGTGTTGCAATTTTAATATATACATTTTACGAATTAGAAAAAGCTCTCCCATAAGGCTATTTTTTTTTTTTGAAGGAATATAATTAAAACACTTTTATTTTGCTTATAATTCTAACGAAATCACCACGACTCATAGAACATAACTAAGTAAAAACATCTCACCAAAATGGTGCGCGCCCAGGTGAGCCTTAAAGCTCTTTTTATAAGCTTTTTTAATATTTTCAAATCAACTTACTTTAAGATAAATCATAAATTTATTGGATTTTCTGAGTGTACAGGTAAAATTTTATTTCACTGATTTGAGATATCTCACCAAAACAACCCACCTGAAAAGAGCTTTAAAGCTTTTTATACTTCTCATTGTTTTGATGAGAGAATAATAATTTATCGAAAATAAGGAATCTTTTCCAAAAGTCGCCCACAACAAATTCAGTATGACAGCCCAATAATAATTGTGGGGAGCGTATCGGAATCCCGCTTTTCAAAAATCCCGAAAAAAAAGTTTTAAAATCCCGTCTGCTAAAATACTGCTTTTTTAAAATCCCGTCTTCTAAAATCCCGCTTGTTCAAAATCCCGCCAAATCCCGCTAATCCCGTTTTTTAGAATACGTAGCTAAAACTTATTGATTTTATGTTGATTATTATTTTCCAGATTTTTTAAATGCTAAAGAAACTTTGAATACACCCAACCTCGCACCTACCCCAAATCCTATAGTGTGTCCAAGCAGGGCAGTGTTTACACGTCGTAATAAGAAAAGGGATTATAAAAAACGGGATTATAAAAAGCGGGATATCGTACCCAACTCATAATTGTGCTATAAATAGCCCAAATCTAATCCTAGGCGATATTTGTTTTCACATAAATTCATCATATAAATAAAACACTTTTCTCCCTTTAAATATATTTTAATGAATTGCATAGTTTGGCACCACTTTTAATTCTTTTAATTGTTTTTAATTCAGTTAATACGCTCATTCGTTTTGACATTTCAAATCAACCTCATCAATCATCACTTTAATATCATTCAATTTCCCTGTTGTTCCCGGAGTTTCAATTTCTTTTAAAACAATTGTAATTGGTATTGGGCTTTACTATTTGGACTGTTTACGGTTCCGATTTTGGGCTAAAAACATTTTTAAATTGGGCTATGGAACTAGCTCAAGGCATGGTCAGGTTTAAAAAATTGACGATAAATTAATTAGCTTAGTGAGTTTTAAAAAATTTTAAAAATCAATTATGTAAAATAAGATAGCGATATTTCAGGCAAGGTTTCAAAAAGTTGTAGGTAGAGGTTTATATCTGCAGGTATCAAGGTTGAGTTCTCTAAATGCTTTGAGGTTTTTAAATAACAAGCTTAGTCGAACCAAGGCTTCTTTGGCTCCAACTTGATTTTGTTGGATAGCAGGTACTCTGCATCATATACTGTTCTTTTATACCATAAGAACGGACTTTAATGCATCTATTTTGTAACTGGTCAGTAAAACGATACAATCTTTTTTCAGAAGCTATCAATCTTTATGTAGTACCCCTTGGCATAATGGTTAGTGCGTTGGACTGTCATGCGGAAGGTCTCGAGTTCGATTCTCAGCCGCTGCAAAGTTTTTTTCAGGGGTGTACTGCCTCTTGCGAGAAATTGACAAATTCTCCAAGAGTATCTCTTGTCATGGAAAGTGCTGCTCATTAGCCGTTCGGAATCGGCAGAAAATTGTAGGTCCCCTCCGTTCCTGGTAACACGCACACAGGAAAGGTTGAGAGTTGTAAGTCACTAGGTCCTGGTTCACTCCGAGCTGTTGCACCACCAAATTTAATTTAATTTATATCAATCTTTATGCTTATGGTACTAATTTTCATCAGTATTATTAAAATTAAATTTTATGTTTATTTATTTATGTTAATCAAAAATCAACAATTTTTATATTCACGTTATATTATTATCTTGAGAACAACTTACACATGCATATATTAAGGAAAATCATAAAAGATGTGTTTTTTTTATTTAAAAATAAACATCAAAATTTCTGGCAATGAACTTATGCATAAGATCGTAAAATATATTTTTACGACATGTAACTTTTGAACTTTTAAACACTTTAAAAAGATTAAGAACTTCATCAAAGTATCATAAAAATGTTCTTAAGCACGATAAATTCGTATAACTTTTCAAACAACGACATCTCGATCTTCTGTATGGATGATTGATCTCGACCGTCAGTGATCCCTTCGATTGCTCTATTTAACGCCTTAAAATATTTTTTTTTGTTTACTTTATTCATGTTCTTTTATATACCTTTTTTATTTTGTTTTAAATCCTCCATTTCAATAGGTAGATAGAGATGGAAACACGATTGTAACAAGATCAATGGCAAAAGAACCGATCACTCCATTCGATGTGCGTGTGTGCCTTATTCGAATTCCATTTAAGGAAGAAAAAAGAACATTTTTTATGAGGCCTCATCGATGAAAATGACTGCCTTCAGCGTGATACGATGAGAGGATTTTGTGCAGCCGCCGCCGATCAACGATCTAGAGACGATTGTTTATGCGTTTCAAAGTGGAGTACAATCGAAGCTATTTCCATATCTCAACCCCACGCACATCTTAAAGACGTGAAGGCGTTGAATACGATCATGCTTTCCCACCTCTGTATGGCAATAAGATCTTTTATAAATATTCTTGTCTCCTTCTTCAATCTTCAGTGTTATCAGTTTTAAAATTAAAAATTATTTTGAAAGCTACTAGAAACGATCATTAACGATCTATTTATAGGCGATTTTGTAATGTTTGTCGGGCGAACTACATCTCGAGAATTTCAAATGAACATCTCAAAAAGGTGTTTGTAATTTTTAAATTCGATGTCATAACTATAACTTACAAAAAAAAAAGAAGTTCTTATGTGGTGAAAGAGTTGTTCCCAGTGTCAAAATGGAAACAAAAAATAAAAATAAAAATGTTTTAAAAACAGGATTTTCCACCAAACAAGATTTTTCTTTAAATTTTCGATACAAGTATAGCCATGGAAATGGACATGTTTCTCTTGACTCTTTAAGTCTATGAAACTGCATTTTTAATGGCAAGTTATGACAGTAACTAAATTATGTATTTTTATATCGTATTTAAAAAAATCGCAGTGTAAATAGAAAAACAACTTTTTCACGCACATTTTGTTCGTTTTGTATGTTGGCACTTGCCAGGTTCGCAGCAAAAGAAGGACAAGAGAGGTCCAAGTAGATACCCTACTCCAACATAGACAAAATTCCATTCAAATACTGGAAGATTTCAGAGCTTCTTTTTTGAAACAAAGTGAATTCATTTATAAATTTTCAAATATTTTCCAAATTTTGTAAGAAAAAGATCGTGGAACAAACTTCCAGCTGTCAATTTGTGGAAGTGTGTTCGGTGTTCAATGTGATCGTGCCAGTCCCCGTCGAAATGAATATCTGTCTACGGTGCTGACACGGGTAAAGAATCTCAAAATCAAGCAAATAATTTTAGATTTTATTTTTGTTAGTTTCTTCTAATAACATGAGACACACAGCACAGAGAGCTCACAAACATGTTTCAGGTCGGTTAGATGTTGAATTTAATTGCATAAATCAATTTTGTATCTGTAACACAAATAGCCCGCCATCTACCGCCGCGCCGGGCAACGCGTTTAATTTTTTTATTTTTTTTTGTTCCATCTATGTATCCACATGCATGCCTACGGTGCAGCACCCCAACAGGAGTGTTGTAGGTATAATGTATCTCCAATAAAATTTTCCATTTCGAAATTTTCCCAGGCGCAGTGTTTATAGATATTGTAATTTTATTGTACGTAGATACAGTGGTGGTTCTGCAGCAGCAGAAGTAGCAGCAAGCTGCAAGCACATTTGGCGCGGTCATTGCGCTAATTGTGCAATTTTAGAATTCGATGTGTGAATGTTTTCGTTTTGTGTATTTTCTCATCATTTAATTATTATTTTTCACTTTGACACTTCATTTGAGTATGTACACAAAACACTTCAGGCTGAAAGCCTAAGCGCTTTGCTGTTGTTCAGTTTTGTAATTTAAGTTTCAATGGCCCGTTTATTAGATGGTTTTTTTTTTGTTAATTTGTTTGGTTGAATATGGTGAGTATAATATAACAAAAAATATGCTTTTGCAATTAGTTAAATTGCAATTTTGCTTTTGCGATATTCCCATCAAATAAATGCAATTACATAATTTGTTTTACAAATTATAGCAAATGTGTCAATATTCGATGAGTGTCACATTTTCAAAGACTTTTAAGTTTGATTTATTTGAATAATTGTTATATAAATATTGTTGGTATGCGGTTTCTGAATTGGGAGGTAGGTGGAGTTGGTAATTTAAGCAAAATATTGAATCCAACCATTATGCTTTGTGAAGCAGACAAGTGTGACATTTATATAAATGCAATCGGTTAAAAGGTGCTTGTAGTGTTAAGAGAACTGTAAGCAGTGTTGTTGGATCTAACTGTTATTTCTGGAAAGGAAGTCTAGTTTTCGACAGTGAAATGTGCAATTCGAACAATATCCATCTTGAAATGATGTGATATTGCTCAAACTCGATTGAAATGTTCACTTGGTGAAATAAATTTTTTTTTCCAGCACAACTTCAAGAAGTGTGCACGAATTTTTTCTGGCGAGTAGCATTTGCGAATAATTCAGTTACTTATTGAAAGGAATATAATGCTATGTTTCCACCGAAATTTTAATTTATATGAGAGAAATATATTACATTTTAACATTAAATCGCAAATAGTGTTTTTTTTTTTCTCATGGAATGGAAGTGAGACAGAAAGTTTAACCAGTGTCAAACGAAACAAAATTTGATTTTCCAATGAACGCGTTCAAAGCGATATGGGTATATATGAACATACATAGGTTAGTTCGATTTGTACAATTATTTAAACTTTCGAGCTTAAAGTAAGATTAATTTATAATCTGCTATTTAGATTAACTTAATAAATAAGCACGGCAAATCTTCGAAATTTGAAAAATAGTAAAGGAGAAACTTAAATATGATGTTGAGTTTTAGGTTACGTTGCTCAAGTAAAATAATCCACCCGATAGAAAATTGTTATAACAACGAACCCAAGTTATACAGCCAGGTTTCAAAAATTTGAGTAAAATCGAAACGAAAACGAATTTCCAAATCGAGTTAATTTATTTTTAGAGTTTTACATATCACTCGCTTTAATATTTCGAGATCATTTGAAATCACTTTAAGGCTAGGCGCGCACATTCAATTTTTATTTTCACAACTGTTTGGTTGCTAAATTGAAACAAGTGAAAACAGCGGAAATATTTAGTTGAATGTCCGCGCAGGTGCACATAATAATATGTAACACAAATATCGAACTTATTTTAGGCAATTGTTTAGTTTGTGTCAAAACACAAACTTTTTAGTTGCTCGAATCGAGTTGCTCTATATGCGCGGCTTGTCATATAACCTCATATGTTTCATTTTAGCAACCAAACAGTTACAAAACTAAAAATTGAATGTGCGCGCCTAGCCTAAGTGGAATTGAAAACAGCTGTCATCTGTCACTTCTCAGTTGACAAATACAGAACTATTTTGTTTGTGAATTTGAAGCGGTATCACAACGTAACAAGCATTAATATGCAGAAGAAAAAACAAGAAGAAAAGTGTTGATAAGGTCATTCACTTTTTGAAAAAAATTAATATTTAATAGGATGCATAGATGAGACGCCCTTACGAATCTCGCAGCCAAAACAAGTTCCAATTTTAGTTTATTATAGAAAAGTATATTTTTTTATACCTATTTGTTGTTCTGAAAATTTCGATTTAAAACACCCCAAAATCAAGAATATCGAAATATGGAAGGTGGAAATTCGCATCAACTTAACTTCGAAAAAAAAAAAAAAATGAAATCGCCTTTAAGCCTTTACTGATGGAATGTTGGTGTGAAAGCCCCTTATCACAACGTTATCCCGCCCACTCGTTTCTTGATAGGAAACTAACTTTTAAATACTTACTGAGGCCCACAGTACAAGTGCAGTAGTCAGTGTTTGCCGAATAAGTGTCTGGATCAGGTTAGTAATATTCCAAGTCTCAATCACTGGAATATAATGGAAGGTGATTAGTGATAAATTAACGATCTTACCAAAGAAAAAATAGAAAACCTTTCATAAATAAAACCTTAGTAAATGTCAACATGCCTTTAAATGCCAAATAGTAAAGATTTCCCTTGTTTCTTATAATACAATACTAAAGTTACCATTCTACAATTTTAAATCAATTATTATATTTTTTTTTAGATCAAAATACGTCAAATTCTCGAAACTGTTCGATATGACCCTCGATGACATCAATAGCTTTTTGTTCCTCTTTTGCATTCTTCGACAAACTTTCCTTCTGATTTTTTCTTCAACTTAAAAAAATAACGAGCCACTTAAGTGTGGAAGTAAAAATAAGATCGTGCAGTTTCTTTGATAACTTACAACTTAGCTACACACCCACTGCCTCACGGAAATAAAATGTTTCTTCTTTCAGATTTAAATTATTCTTTTTCCTACAATACAACTCGTATTTTCAAATGGAAAATGTTGCCTCACGATCAAGTCTATTTCGTAGGATGATTAGGTATATTGATTGCTTAATACAATATATGCACTGTCCCTAATTTTTTTTTCTGATGGAACCTTGAGGAGGGCGTAAAATATTTGATATTTTTTTTTTTTTTGTTAGAATAGATTTCAAAGAAAATAAATAACGACTGAAGCTCTAAAAAGCCGACATAATTTCGCAATTGATCCACCAAAACAGATGTCCCTTGAGAAAGTGATCTTGAAGTGACAAATTATGTTTTTTTTCTGTGGAATCCATTAATACATACAAACATATATACTATACGTATCCACCTCCAAGAAGCTTGAATAAAATATGAACAACAAAAAAAAAAAAAAACGGATGTTAGTTTCCTTTTGAAATTAATAAAATATTGCAATAAAAATAAAACAAAAGGATTTACATCGCGCGCCGGCGACATCATTGCAACCATCAAGGTTCCCTGCGAGGCTCCTCGTTCGTTGTTCACATATACATACAAACAAATATCCGACTGAAATGTCTTGGCTGTCCCTGTCACTTTTGCAGGGCAAAGAGGCGTATAATGAATTATTCATCAGAAAATGGAGAACAAAAAAAAATTATGAAAAAAAGAAAAACCCAATTAAAAGAAACATATACCCCTTGTAGCACTGAATAATTTTGTATTGTTCCATCGTCATACCTTTGGCTTGGCTTAAGTAAATCGCAGAAAAAAATATAAGAAATAAAAAGAGCATTACATAAAAAAAAGTTCCAGTAGCTTGAATCTGGGATGTATGAATATGTTTGTATAGTTAAAAAAAAATATTAAATACAAGAAAAGAAAATATTATGATCCATGCTCATCCTCATCGGATGTGCGGGGAGCTTATGCCTGGATAATTTGCGCAAAATTGCCAGAGATGACGCATTGCATGGAAAATTAAACAAAAGAAGAATCAACCAGCAAAAAAAAGTAGGAAATCGTTGAATGTCGCCATGTTTTGATGATGGTTGTTGATTTGTAATAACTATTAGCAGAAAAAGCATACATTGTGATTGACATACGAGAAGAAACATATGCTTCACACAAAGAAGTTAGTTAATTAAATAAATAGTTCTTTTTTTAACTATGCGTTACTGATATGATTAAGTAGTATGCTTAAGAAATTTAGGAACTTTATTTATAATTCAACGACTTAAAAGATAATGGTTAATTTAACAATTTCTGGTTTCTTTTATATACTATTTTGCGCGGGAAATCAATCTTCATTTCGCGCCATAAATATTTGACATGTATTATATAAAAAGTATTTATGTACATATTTTGACATATTGTCTTTAATTGAATTTGCATGTGCAATTATATGATGATAAGTATAGGGTGCATCAATTACCCCTTCGTTTAAGTTGGAACAAAACGAACGGTCTTGAATCTGGGGCGAGTTGATCTCCTTGGTGTTGGCATATTTAATTCTGGATCTGATGAATGTGAAGGACCCGTTTCCGGTTCGTTTGAAATAACAGGTGTATCCGAAGATGATTGGTGTTGATCTCCTGACAAGTCAACTATTTGAGGATTAGAGTCCGGGTTAATGAAAACATCCTCATCACCAGTGTTGTCGTGTTGTTGGTTTGGACTTTGGAAAGAAATATTATTAGAAGGAGAATAATCAGAACTTGCCTGTCTTAAATCCATAGATTCTTGCTGGCGACAAGAAATGTCGGTGTTCCTCTCTGTTTGTACATTGGCTCTTAACTGGTTTTGGTGACGTCTGCATATTCCTTGATCTGTTTCTATTTGGTACATCCTTCTTCCCAGAATTTTTGTGATTCGTCCTGGAACCCACTTCTCTTCTTTAAGGTACTGCCGAACAAACACAGATTGACCCTTATGGAAATTTGGTTGATTTGACTTTATAACTCTTTTCGGTTCGGGAATCATTGCAGACAGTAAAGTTCGATGTGGGCGTCCGTGAAGTCTTTCAGCTGGAGATATTCCCATTTCGTCCGGGGTGGTTCGAAAAGTAGATAAGAATGTGACGAGTGCGTCGTCGTCTTTGGGATTTCCAGCCATGATTTTAAGAAAAGCTGTCTTAAAAGTTCTCACCATCCTCTCGGCCAACCCATTGGACTCAGGGTTGAATGGAGCTGATGTCATATGACGAACTGAAATATTTTGACAGAACTGCTGGAACTCTTTAGAGGTAAATTGTGTGCCATTGTCAGACACAATGACCTTAGGTAGGCCCTCTAAAGCGAATATGGAACGCAAAGCGTGAATGGTGGCATTTGAGGTAGTTGAGGACATTCGAATGACAAAAGGAAATTTTGACTTTGAATCCACCACAATCAACCACATAGACTTCTGAAATGGACCAGCAAAATCTATGTGAATGCGCTCCCATACATTCTCTGATGTCGTCCAACTGGAATATTCCTTTGGCGAGTGGCTGGCATTCGATTGGCAGGCATTGCATTTGGCGACCGTTGACACAATGATGTCATCAATCTTGGGCCACCAACAGTATCGACGGGCCATTTGTTTCATCCGAGTAACTCCCCAGTGACCTTGATGTAGAAGTGTTAGTACATTTGGCTGAAGTGCGGCGGGTATGACCACTCTTGGACTTTGGCTGTGAAAGAGAAGAATGTTAGCAGACACACTTAGACAAAACCTTCTACGAAAATAAGGTAATAAATTATTTTGAGTTGCAGGCAAACGTGCTGGCCAACCCTGCTGTATATATTCAATGACTTTTTGAATATCTGAATCCTTGTTTGAAAATTTAGCAATGACATCTGAATTGATAGGAAAATCTTCTAAAGCTGAAATACTTTCATCCACCTGATGACAAGATTCTTCTGACTTATCAAATTCTTCATCAGGACCTACAGGCAATCGTGATAAGCAATCGGCATTTCCATGCTTTGTTGTTGGACGATAACGAATTGTGTAGGTGTACCCCATAAGAAAAATTGCCCAGCGTTGTAACCTTTGTATAGTCATATGCGGCAATTTTTTACTAGGGCTGAAAATGGTTACTAACGGCTGGTGATCCGTTATAAGCTCAAATTGACGACCATACAAATATTGTTGAAATTTAGTTACGCCGAAGATTATCGATAGGGCCTCCTTTTCGATCTGGCTATAACCTTTTTGAGACGCATCCAATGTTTTTGAGGCGAACGCTATTGGTTTTTCTGTACCATCTGCGTAAATATGTGAAATGACTGCTCCAATGCCGTGTGAAGAAGCATCGGTGGCTAAAGTGATGGGTAAATCATCTTGAAAATGTGTTAACCGTGACACATTAAGGATTTTTTCTTTGAAGAGCTTGAAAGAATTTTGTTGGTCCTTTCCCCACTCGAAAACTTTGTCTTTGGCTCTTAGTTTGTTGAGCGGTGCAGCTATTTGGGCAAAATTATCTATAAATTTGTTGTAATAATTTAGCTTACCAATGAAAGCTTCCAGGTCCTTTAAATCTTTTGGCTCAGGCAAATCGACAATAGCCTTGACACGGGTTTCTGATGGACGTATGCCTGTTGCATCAATGATATGACCAAGGTATTCCACCTCAGTCTTCGCAAACTGACATTTGGCTAGTCGACATCGCAGGCCATGATTTTCTAATCTTTCTAGGAAAATCTTGAGGTTATTTAAATGTTCTTCATTTGTGCGTCCAGAAACAATAACATCGTCTAGATACGAGACGCAGAAATCCAAGTTCGAAGTTAATTGATCCATATAACGCTGAAAAATACCTGTTGAGCTAGAAGTACCAAAAGGTAACCTCTGATATTCAAATAATCCAAATTCGGTACTTATTACACAAACTTTCTTAGATTCTTTGTCCAGAGGAATCTGGAGATAAGCATCGGACAAATCAATTTTCGTGAAGTATTGCCCCCCTTGCAATTTCTGGAAAAGTTCTTCAATGCGTGGAACTGGATGGCGATCGATTTCCAAGTATGGGTTTATCGTGATCTTAAAATCTCCACATATGCGTAAAGTTCCATTTGGCTTTTTTACCACAACAATGGGTGCGGCCCATTGGCTCGATTCGATGGGACGTAAAATGTCCAATTTACGCAAACGTTCCAGCTCCAGATGGACAGCTTCTTTTTGAGCGAATGGAACCGGACGGTATTTAAAATATTTAGGTTGGCAATTTGATTTCATTGTAAGATGTGCTTCATAAAATTGACTGCATCCTAATTCAGATCTGAATACAGCTTCATGTTGCTTGCATAGTGACATTGCGTCCTTCAAAAGCTGGTCTTTAGAATTAAATGCAATTTGTAACACTGAATCGGAATTTGCACACTGAATATGTAAACCAAATGCTTGGAACCAATCCATGCCCATGATGTTTGCGCCATACTCATTATTACAAATTAAAAGCGGCAAAGTTTTTGTTTTTGTTTTCCACTGTACACTGACGTTTAGTACACCTCTCACTGGCACAGTAATGTTTCCATAAGCTTTAAGTGATCGTGACGAAGGTTCACAATGTGGGCTGCCAAGTCTGTGGTACCCATCGAGACCAATAAGTGAGCATGTGGCACCGGTGTCTAGCTGAAAAGTTAAAGGGCACTGATTAATATGAAGCAAAATGAATATTTTGTTTTTCTTGACATCGGGCTCTAAATGTGCAGAGGACACAGTTTCAACTCCGAAATTGTGTATTACGTTTTCGTCTTCTATTTCGTTGATAGCATGCGCAGATTCTGTCTGCTTTTGCTGATAGCTTTGATAAGATCGATTACAGTGACGTCGATTGGCACCTGTGCTTCTTGAACGTCTCCTATGGTTTTTTGATTGATAACGTTGTTGTGATTTCGGTGAGTGAGTAGCTTCTGATTGTTTTGCAGATAAACAAACACTACGTATGTGACCACGTCGTTGACAAAAATCGCAAATTGAATCAATGTGCTTGCACTGATCTCTAGAGTGCTGAGTGAAACAATTTGGGCACGATTTTCTAACTCTAACATTATTGTCATGAGACTTACTTGTGGATTTATAACCATTTGAGCCTTTTATGAGATTAACTTCTGAAGTCGTTGTTGGATGGGAAGTACTGCTTCCCTTTAGTATGTTTGTAGCTTGTTGTGTTGATTCGTGAGCTGTGGTCAGTTCCTCTATTTCTTCCAATGAGGGGTTCTTTTTTTGCGTTGCAGCAAGACGAACAGCGTCGTGAGGTGTGTAAAAGACGATCATGTCTCTTATCATGTTATCAGCATATGATGTGTTGCAATCAGATTTGGGACAGACAAAGGCGCAGTCCCTTGCAAGACCTCTCAAATCGGCAATCCATTCTGCATACGATTGGCCTGGGAGCATTTTTTGTTTCAAGAACTTACATCTCGAAGCAAGGACGTGCAGTTTGGATTCGAAATGTTTGGTTAGTTTCGCAGAAAGGTCTTTGAATGTGAGTCTACTTACATCTTCAGTTCCTACCAACTTTCTGAGCAGATCGTTGGTTTGGGTCCCACATGTTGATAGAAAATGTGCCTTCTTTAAGTTGTCATCGTCCAAAGAGTTTGCGGTGAAATGCTGCTGCAATTGGAAAAGGTAACTTTCCCAAGATTCCTTTTCGTGATCAAATGCATGGAACTGGGGTATTGTGGGCTTACTACCCGATGGGCAATTATTCACCAAGCGCTCCAATGAAGCTTGGTTGTTAATTAACATTTGTTCCATCCACTGTTTTTGCGAGTTAAGAATTTCTCTCAACGCTGCCTCCATTTTAAAATACTCGTCGCCACTTGATATGATTAAGTAGTATGCTTAAGAAATTTAGGAACTTTATTTATAATTCAACGACTTAAAAGATAATGGTTAATTTAACAATTTCTGGTTTCTTTTATATACTATTTTGCGCGGGAAATCAATCTTCATTTCGCGCCATAAATATTTGACATGTATTATATAAAAAGTATTTATGTACATATTTTGACATATTGTCTTTAATTGAATTTGCATGTGCAATTATATGATGATAAGTATAGGGTGCATCAGTTACAAAAGTAACTACAAACATACGTATTTTGTTTTCATGATGAGCTATTTATTACTATTTGACATAAGTGAATGTGACATTTCGTTAAAATTTCCCAATATCGACTCCAAATCATTTTATATCCCTACAAAAACACTAATAAACGAATGCAAATCGAACAGACCTAAATAATTTTTTTTTTCACGAGTTTATTGAGACCCTTATAATGTTAGAAATAAACAGCACAAGCGATGGGAGATTTAGGGAGGAGAGAAAGGAGGTTTCGATGAACATGGGTTTGAAATGGCTGGGTAAATTATTCCATAATCGTGTGGTGCGACTAAAAAATGAATCTGTATTTGAGGGTACGTCCAAAATTAGGCTCGAAGGTGAACTAATGAGCATTCCTCTTGAAACGGGTATATGCACTACCGATTTCAATCACGCGGTTTTTTAGTCGTAAAAATAAAACACATGAGTTTAAATGAGAATGAACGCACTCGATACCAAAAAATCGTGATGATTTAAAAGTCGAAATTTGTTTAATTTTTCTGGCGATTGCTGTAAGTTAAAATCAAACAAATGCACTCAAATGGATATGCTCACACTTGCAAATTTAAATTACTACGACTTAAAAATCGTAGTCACAATAAGAAATTAGACACATTGGGTTAAATATGAATGCAGGCACATGCGACTTAAAAATCGTAGTGATTATAAAAATGAAACAAGTTCCATTTTTTCAAGGGTTTTTTTTTTGTCGCAGAACTAAATAGATCAAATGCATTTAAATAATACAGCACGCACTTGCGATTTTTTAATAGAATTAATTCTTGCAGGTACTCCTGAGGAAGTGTTATGTAGTAGCTCTTTTGCTACGTTTAAAGTCTACTTGAAAACGTAACAAAAAGTATTGCGTGCATCCGGTTATAAGTGGCAGGTTCCTTAACGGTCAGTTTTATAAGATCCACGGTAGTTTAAAAGAACAGCCCCAGAAATGTGTGCAATACCATAGAATGAGTATTGAATGCTTAAAGGATCAACTGCAACTAGTTGGACCCAGAATTGGGTATACAAATACAAAATAGAAAAATTCAAACGATAAAAGATAAAACATTCCGAAGAGTTTCAAGAGATGGAAATGATTCTACGATAGTTCTGTTTCCTTTAAGTTTTAATGGTCTATTCTAGATTATATCCAATAAATGAAGAGAATTTCGGGCTGTAACTGCCCAAAAATGTGAGTTGCACTTGAGTTTTGAACGTATAAACGCCTTATAAATTCTATCCAGATCAGAAGGAGTTAAAAATGTCTTACACTGATACAAAAATCCTAAGCTTTTAGCAGCGTTTTACAGAATGTGGTCACTCCAACGAAGATCGTCTATAACACACCTACCGAGTACAGATAGCTTTTCAGTTTCTTCGATGCAATTGCCATTCAAGGACAATGTCATAGGGGTACATTTTGCTTCAACGACCTTCAGGACAAGCGGATTTGTTTATATTGAGATCGTGAAGAGCTCTTGTACCATTTAATGATTTTAAATTAACAAGTTCACGTGGTTAGTTTACATCAAAGAACGAAAATGTCAATTTATACAATGAAATGTTTCGTTAAAAATAAGAGTAAAGAATTTTGTTCATAAAAGTATTTTGTTCTATGCCTTCATAGAATATAAAAATATAAAATTTGCTCCAGAGTCAAAGAAAAAGTGTATAAATGCACTTTACATGACAGTTAAACCTTCATCAAATAATAAATATTTTGAAAAATCATTTAAGGTTATTTCTAATCCAAATTAATTCCAAGACTTAACGAAAAATATTTTTTACTTTATATGAAACTGCGAATACTGACAAATAAAGCTCGATTATTTCTCAAACGTAGCTTTTAAAAATAATTTAGAAAAACAAAAGTTATAAACAATAAAAGAGCTTCTGAATGTGTCTTCAATTGAGTTTCAACGAAATTGTATATCTTAAGAAACAAACTTTCTTACTTTAGTCTTAAAAAAGAAATTGTGGTAAATTCATTAACACCTCAACGGTTATACTTAACATCTATACGAAATTTCATACACTCAATTGTGACTAAGTGATCAATAAAATTAAAGAAATTCTTCAAATCCATTCCAATGATGTTGATGAGTGTGTTCAAAACTACACAATGAAAGCGCCAAAAGAAATCGAAAAAAAATCGAAAGTGAAAACTTATAAACTGCCAGAAGCATAAGAAAGAATTTCTCTGTTAAATTCGTTTAATGAGCTACATTTTTTTCATCACTCTTAAAATATGTGAACAACAACAACAATAAATACGCACCAACCAGATAATATAAATACGTACATTCAGAAACAAAAAATCAACAATAATTAACGGTAATTGACAGAAAAGTAAAAGTTTCATTGTTCGTTAAGCAGTTAATTATCAAATACCTTTTAAAGTTGCAATGGCAACATCTAAAAGTGTCTGCCAATGAACTTTTAGTCAATTATTACTATTAATAGTGAAAAGTAGAAAAAGTGCACCAAAGCGTATTAGATGCGGATTCCAAAATATTAAAAAAAAATGATAATGACAGAAGTGATGTCAAAACTTTTTAATTATATTCTTCTTCGGATACTTTAATGACAAACGTTAAAAAAAACTAAAGTGAGGATCTTTCGCCATTGACCCAGATTGAAACAAAAAAAAATAAAACAAAACAGCAGAATAATTTCAAGGGGAGAAAACATTTCTTAAACATAATAATCGTAATGTCTTCTTCGTCATCATCATCATCATCACGGTTGTCATCACACCTGCTACGGTGAGAGAGTTTTTCTTTTTTGTGCTGTGCTAGCCAGGTATGCTCGTAGAAACCTACTTTTTGGGGAGATTTCCCTCGTTTGCTAATTAACGAAGCAGTAACAGATATTATACGCGTGCTTAAATCGCATGTTAAGACACAGTTTTCAAGAGGTTTTTGCTCCCTCGCTGAACGCAACAAACAGAACCAAAACAAAAAAAAAATACCACCATTAATTTTCTCTTGTTGGTAAATGCGTATTGTTTAATGAATTTAATAAATATTTTAGCGAAGTCAAATTTCTATTTTTAGATACTCGCATAGCATCTGTCAAATTAAAAGTATAATAATCGTTCATTTAATGTGATAATTTGATTGATAGTTATGTATTTTTTTTTAATTTATGTAAAACAGTTGCAACGAACGAAATACATGCCCATTTGGATGAATACTACTGTTAGGTACCCTTCAAAGTTGTGAAATATAAGATAACGTAAAGGAAAATAAAAATTAACGAAAAGATTTGTTTGATTTTACAAAACGAAATATTTGGGAAATTCGGTGAAATTTGGCATGGGAAAATTCGCAGATTGGTGCCAAGATTAAATGTGTTTTTTTTTTTTTCAACCGAGTTATTAGATTATTCAGTCTAATGACTTTTTAATTCAAAGGTGTACACGCCAAATGAAACAGTGCATGTAAATGATGTAGGTATGTTCTGTGTTCCGTTTATACAAGGTACTACTACTTCTATCCATTATGAAACCGCGAAGAGAAAAAAAAACTCCGAAAAGATTTTTCGGAATAGACAATTGAAGAATTTATGAGCAGTAGAAGTGAAAAAGAAGTAATCCTCACTCTCAAAGGAAAGCGGCAATAATATAGATACTCGTACTTCATTCAATAATTAAACCGGAACCACACATGTCTCGTATCGTGTATTAATTGTGGAGTGGAGCGGTGGTGTGTCGCTGAATGTGCACACTTGTGTCTAGTGATGGTGAAAAAGAAAAGTAGAAATATATAAGTTATGACATGACAGCAGCATTTTGTCTCCCCAATTCTATTAAATGTTTGGTCATTTGATTTCAAAACTGTTATCTTTTGACTATTTAAATAATATATTAGTACAATTATCTTTCTTAAAGCATGTAAAATATCTGTTTTGACATTTGACTATTTGTTTCATTTCATATTGGGCGCATTCACTAATCTAGTCACTACGTAGTCAAAAATTTAACCAGCTTTGTGAATGCACATATAAACATATAAAATAAGAAAAATTGTGTTTTGAGAACTTTAAATAAACTTTTTTTTACAGTTTAAATTAAATAACATCGAATATATTTAATATTAATTTGTTTAATAATTTCACTTCGAAAATATCTTCAACCAAAAATTAAATTTGTATTTTCAACAAACAGCTGATTGTGAAATGTCAAAGTCAATATCCACTTGCTTTGAAGCAGAAATTTTTACATTACGTCGGAAGGGAAATTTAAACTCAATTTTTAGTTGTCTTAAGCCAATCAGAACGAGTTGACTACGTAGTGACTGGATAAGTGAATGCGCCAATTCTCCACATCGTATGGCGCAATCGAAACAGATGTGATTCTCCACAACACACTTCACAAAAATTGTTCTAAGCGTATGAAACACTAAAAAGAAAGCCATAGGTGTGTTTCCGGCTTTATTCACAAATAAAATCGTAGCCTTGGCAAATGTGAAAAATTACTCTATTCACAATTTAATTCTTCATTTGACATAAACACTGAATTTTCTTAGATAACATCTTGTCAGCATCTGTCAAAATACGTATTTTCCCAAATATTCAGCGAAAAAATTGTAAAAAACATGTATTAGGTAACCTTGATGGAATTTTGTCATTACTTTTCAAGATTCGACCTTGCCTTTTTTTTCAATTAATAAATAGTTAGACGTTGTCTAATTTAACTTTAACACAGACATTGAATCAAGCTTGAACTTTGATATCACTTAACGAGTTTGATAACAATTTGATTGAGATTTGTTGTAAATTTTAAAACTGACTCAAGGCTTTCATTTGTACTTGAACTGAAACAAAAAATATTAGACGTGCAAAGATTTCTGTCCCCAAAATTCAACGCCGTTGCGCCACCTTGTTTTCGATTTAAATGTAAATTATTAAACGCACAAAGTTGCAAATTGATAAAGTGTCAAAAAGTTTTACATAAGTTAATGTCAAAGTTAAAGAAATACAAGCTTTGGAAATCAAATCGTGAATTTCACGCCGTCACTTTTCTACCATAATAAAGTACCCAATGTGAAAATAATTCCATCTTGATTGATATACATAATGTATGTGTATACATGGGTTCTAACGAAATTCCCCAAAGACACCTAATGATGTTTTTTTTTTGTTTTATTTTGTATAGCTCAGACAATGGTTTAATATCAATGGGAGATGGGACTTTATTATACTCGTACATGCGATTTATATGAGTCGTAAATTCTTTGGATTTGTAATTGAACTGCAAGTGAAGTAGCTATGACTACATAGTGGCTTACATTTATTATTCCAACATTTTTATTATTATTTTCATGTTGTTTTAGTGTAGTACTTCTCTTTATGCTTAATGCAGGTATATACATATACTCGTACCTTTGAGTTTTATTATAACCAGAGTGCTTTCAGACAAATTAAATTTTTATTCCATTCTTGTTTAGGTATGTGTAGCATGGTCTGGTGACACTTTTATGTTGGAAGATTCATGTTGGTGCCACAGTGTCTATGTCTTTTTTATTAATAAGGAAATAATTTATCAGCGGTGTGCGGTGATGTCCACTGCATAAATTTATTCTTTATTATTCAAGAAGTGAGGTATACTAGGTGGAATGGTTTGGTTATGTTGTGATGGTTTTTATTGCCTAAGGTGGTGCTGAGAGAATGTGAGTGTTCTAGAAGTGTTATCGAATGGAAAAGCTTGCAGCTACGTACGAGTACTCGTATGCCTACGACAAGTTCAAGCAACTTTCCTGAATTAAGTACGGCATTCACAATGGGTAGCACACTGAAAGTACATTACCATATTAGTTAAGTAATACATATACATAAAATGTAACGACGCAATATAAACACTAAAAACTTAACCACATTTATGTTGTTTTTATTGCGTGGTTTGAAAAAAAAATGTTGATAAAACGTGGAAGCGTGGTTAAAGAGAACTTATTATACATATGACGAATAAATAAAGAGGTCAGTTTTATGATTTTTTTGTACATACAAAACATAGAAAACTGCTTTGTTGGAAGGAAAATAATATGTAAGTACAATATGTTCGTGCATGTATGAGGGTAAATGAATATCGGTCAGAGCTAGGGTATTTGACTTCTTAAGGCTTAAAGTGCCTTTTGTGGTAATTTCAGTTCATAATAGTTTAAAAAAAAAGTTTGAAAGTTCTGATAACATTTTTCGTGATTTTTGTAACGCACTACTTAATTATAATTCAACCAAGAAAGGAATTAATTCGTTTTCAGACCTCCCAACTTCTATGCCTTAACCTTTTTTATAAAACCTGGGATATTAAAACAATCCAACCGTTATATTAAGGAAATGCTTACCCTTGAGTGCAAATTCGGGCATACTGTTAAATTCAGAGATTCTTTCTTTAGCCGCACTACACGAATGTGCTTTACTTGACTCAATATTTCCCTCCCATTATTATATTCAGACAATGTTTATCGGTATTTCCTTATAAATTCCTTTCAACTTTCCTAAACGCTTGCACTGTACTCAATCATTTTAAGGGCACTCACAATCCCTTTAGTTCGAGGAAAATTATAAAAAAATGCGTGATATAATTCGAAGGGCCTTTAAGCCAAAAAAAAAGATCGTGACTCCAAAGCGCAGTTTGTAGTGCCGAAAGGATTCAGTGCTGTGTTATCAATGTGTTTTCTGATCTTTAATTTTCATAGTGTCCAGTGCTGATCAGTTGAAAAATTTTAAAGTTTATTCGAAGATTTTAGAAGTATCTAATCTTCATTAGAACTATTTCCAAAATATAGTTGGATTTTATAACAGATGTGCCGTTTTGTAATATTCATAAAATGTGACTGCTGTAATGTAACTGAATAATAAACAGATTTGACAGATATCACCAAAACATCATGGCGCTGCAGGCCTCGAAAAACCGTTTAGATATGTGAGTCGACAATTTTTAGACCTAATTTGCTATCTGGGAAAATAAAAGTGAATTATTATCTATTCAATTCACTTCTGGTCGTTCAAAGAAAAATCTCTCAATCTTTTTTTTTTATTTAAAAATAAATGATTTTTTTCCAAATTGTCAGTTTTTAATCATATTTTCATCAAATTGACATTTTTCGAATGTTTCATTTTCAACCGAACTAACTTGCATAATAATACGTAATACGTCAACTGACATTTTTCTTTGCATAAATTTATGTCCTATGACTTAAAAAAAAATACTGAATTGTTAATATGCGGTAGTCAAAAGTCACTTAGGTATTTCCCGCTGAATCACACCATCAGGCAGCATGGAAAATAGGTTACTTTTCGAATTCATCATCGCACACACCATAATCTATTCGCCCGAATAAATCTCTTCCTGCATATCAGCATAAGAAGAAAGAAAAAAACTGCATTTCCTCTTTAGAGAGCGGAGGCGCTTTTTCTGATATAATCATCAGCATTATGATCAACAACACGTCACCGCACACCGCATCGCGATGTTAATCTTCCGAGCCAAAGCAATATCAACACAACATAAAGCTAGGTTATGCATTGTGTGATGACCCAAAAAGAGGTTTTCTTTAACTGCTGCTGCAGATCTCTTTCTCTTCGGCTTTCTTGAATTTCTTATTCGTCGTATCTCATCGTCGTAATCGTATTTACAGTTGACTTTTTTTTTCCTTTCCTCATTGAATATGTGATTCGACGCCCCTCGCTTCGCCGCAGCTTGAAAAGCAATTTTCTTGCAGCTTTATATCTTTGATTTGGAAACACTCTCTAGCTGGCCGATTGAAAGGATGGGAAATTGACTGCGACTGCGACTGCGGCGCGTGGACAACTCATCCAAGGGTGTCATATAAATTGATATAACCCATCTTTTATATTTGCGTCTTAAACATTAATTTTAAGATGTCTATGTCTGACAGTTTGAAAGAAAAACCTGCAATGGCAATGCAGAATCGAGGCTCCATAGTAATCAGCATAAATTTCAATTGTTTGCTAGAAAACTGTTATATAGTTCGAACAGTAGTTGTGAATTATGATGATGGTGGATGCAATAAGCTCTTTTATTAGCAGAAGCTTCATGTCGATTCAATTTATGTACTGCACGTCTTTCAACAACAACAAAAAAAATCATAAAATAAGAAGCAATGAAATAAAAAAATTATCAAGAGGCAAAAATGGAGCGTGATGTGTGCGAGATTAGGTCGACATACCGCACACAATCGGTACATCAAACGAAACGAAACATTGATTCATCCGCATGTACTCGTCTAGCATCATAGCCAACGACAACGTTGACGACTTCAAGCAAACCGATGAGACTTCGACTTCGTCGACGACATATTACATCAAGGTAGGGTTGAGCTTCATCGCATCTAGCTTTTGTTTGTGGTATACTCGCGCGTATTCCTGCTCAACTTGGAGCTCTGGAGCGGTATACCTATGGATTGCATCAACCTGCTAGTTGTTTTGTTAAAAATAAATACATCGATGAAATACTATACTTGTACAGCTTTACGACGACGCCGAATGATGGGTAATTTTATCTTTGTCATTGGATAGATCCACGCCAAACGACCAACATTCTAAAGACACGAATATAAGCTCGCGTGCATAAAAAATCAGGGTTGTTAAATAAACAAAAAACTTCTTTAGGGCCGATTTCAATTTTCAAATGTCAAATGATAAATTTACCCATCAGCCAACCAAATCACTCAACTCAAACCAAGTATTCACGTTAAATCATTCAAATCGAACAGATACTAGATTTTGTTCGATGGGTGACAGTAGTTCCGTTCACGTTCTTCTTAAAACTATCAATTTTTACGAAATTCTACAACCTTAAGTTAAATCGCGTTTGCGTATTCAGAAAATATGTAGTTTTTCACAGAAGACGAAATAGTACATTATTTCCCCCTTTCTGTGAATTTTAGTCCAGTGAAATTCTTTGGGAAGGAATATGAATTTTGTCAAAAGACACGTGTATTTAATATAACATCACTTCAGAAGGAAAACATGCGTTTTGACAGCAATTTGTGACAATTTAATGAGATATAACAATAGCCAGTCATATTTGAATAATTTGATACGATTGATTAAATATGGTTGTTGAAAGCGCTCGTAAACTTATTACGCAGTTTCACTTCTTTCTGAGAGAATTTCATCCCCAATCCTCAGTTTTTGACAAGCTGCGAAATTTTGCCCAAAAAGTACCACGGTGATCTTAGAAACTTTTAATACAAACAAAATTTAACTTATGGAGTTTTCATTGGCAATTTAAATTTAAATTTGATGTTTCTTCGCGGCGAATGAATTTCGGTTTCAAATTGGTTGTTTTTTTCTCGTTTTATTAATATAATTTCGTGTCAGTGTCATTATTTATAAAAAATAAAATAAAAACAAATTAATTATTACCTTGATAAATTTACCGAATCCTGTTTTGGACATATAATTTTCACAATTTAAACAAATCAAACAGACCTAAAAGAAAATTTGCAATCTGACAGCTGATACTACAGTTTGGAAAGGGTAAATGTGCCAAAAAATATAATTTAGCAAAAATTGCCAAAGTTGGCATTTTGACAGATCCAAGTTGATTGATTTATTGAATTGAAACCACAAAGTGAATGGTCATACAAAAGTCAAAAAAAAAGTCTTTATTTTTTTTAATTAGCTTCACCCAAAAGAAAAGTCGTGTCGTTTTGTGAAATGTGAAATGACAGCAAATCATTTGAACTTGAAAGACATAATAATTATAACTCAAAAACCCGAGCGGATAATTAGTTTGAAAATTTGTATTACAAAGGCCCTATGGGATCCCTGTCAATTGAACTTTGTTAGAACAGACATGCAGTGAAAATACGCTAAAGATCTTTTTGAAATTTGTAATTCTTGTCCACGACGTCGCTATTGACATTTGAACGGTTTGTTTCTGGACGATCAGTGTGTTAAGCATTATCTACTAATTGCTCGAGTTTTACTGAATTTTTCAATTCCTCACTTCACAGTTGAGGAAGGTTATTTAATACGAGTATTTTGAATTTTGGAACTGTGTCCGTTAAACTTTCATTGTGTTTGAAATATTGTTCAACAATGAAAAAAATTTTACTGACACTAAACTGTTAGCTGTCAAATTCTTTTCTTTTGTTTAGGGTTACCAACACTTTAAATTTAAATTTTGCGATACCCTTTATAAATTTTAACATCACAGTTTCATGAGCTGTCAAAACAAATGAATAATATTTTTTCATGTCTCATGTAACCATTAATGTACCTGCATTGGTGTTGATTTTTTTGTATTACTCAGTCCGTTCGGCTGCTTGGAACTTCCTCTTTCGTCGTCTTTCACTCACATTTTTATTTTTTTTTTCATGACATTAATGAAAAATTATGACAGAAAAAAATGACACAATGATCAACTCCTCTTCCGTTATATAGCATCGCAATTCGCAAATTTCAGTCAGATTCAGGGCTTTGCTAGTTTGTCTTTTGGTAAATATGCACTGATGTTTGGATTGCAACACCAGCACTCCTGCAGCAGCAGCCTGTTCTTTTAGATATTTTTTTGTTCTAAAACTATTGCTCATGGATGCCCTTGCTTCCAGCCTTCTTCTCAACTTACATACAGCTTGATGTGGAGGAGTTATGCAATATTAGCATACCTATATTTTTTTTTCGGTATGCGGATTGCCTTCGCTCTGGTGAATGTTGCTTTGCTCTGTTCTCTGTTGTGCATGGAGTTTTATAAAGTTCAAAGCGTATAGGTATAAGAACTTGATTTAATATGGATGAAATGAGTTTTGTGAATAGGGTGCGGTATCCTTCTTCTCTTTTTTTTTTGAGGATATGAAATTACATATTTTTTAAGAGGAGTCAAAAGGATTAAGTTTTTCTAAAAGACCAGTTAGAAGGATTTTCAACAGGGTTAACCGTATTTAGCTAATTGAATTGAATTTGCATATTTAGGTTATAGTTAGTTCTTTTTATTTGAAAATTTTAGCATTTTTCTACATAAGATTTGAATCTCGTTATTATTAGCGTTATTTTTATCTGGTATATGTAGATTGTAGACTTTGTAGTCCATTTAAAAGTTATTCAGAATCAAAGTTATCGTTATTCCTGAGTTAGGCTGGAAATACATACAAACAAACAGAGCGAGTGACAAATTCACAATAGAAATTCCAAAATGATAAAAATCTAAAATTCTCCTTGGAATTTGAGAAAAAAAACGGTCGCCACTCACGTCCTATGTAATAATCATTACTTCATTAAGTCAAACCTCGGAAAATTTATTAAGTGAAGTTTGGGATATGCCCGCCTGTCACGCTATATTCCTGCAGTCATTGTTGTCTCAAAGTAGGTATAGGTATTGTATTATTGCATGTGCCCGTTTCCGTTTTTAATTTTTTCCTCGTATTTCCTTCAGTTTTTTTTTCGATTTATATCTCCTTTGACAATATCCCTTTTTCTTTTGTCTTTGTACAGTGTCTGTGGCTTGTCTTCTCATTTTTGTTTTGTACGTGGTCTATAGTGGTGTCGCCTGTGTCGACGTCATATGCGCGGCGCAATTGTCTTACCTTTTGGACTGTCCTGTTAATGCCAAAGATACTAAAATGCTGATAGAGTAAGCGCCTTCCATGCACTTTTAGCAAGCAGGTAACGAGTATTTCCAGCATGATGCGTTTTGTTTGAATGTCTGCCATCGAATGGCTTTAAAATTTATGATATCTACGATTCCAAAGTGCGTATGCTAGTCACGCACGAAAACTATTCCTCACTGACAATCGAGTTGCTATTGTTGTGTGCCGGACAGCATTATAGTTGCCATTATTTTACTGTCAAGCTACCTTAAAAATCGAAAATTCAAACTTATTTTTTTTTCTTATCGCTTAAGTTTTTTTTTAATGTTATTTTTCGTTCTTAAACTTTCCCGTTTAAATCACTGTTTTACTATCATCGTCATTTGTTATTTTATATGTACTAAACACAAATAACATTTAAAACAAATACCTATTATTGGGAAACTTTAACAACATCAACATGGCAAGATAATGGGAGAATTATGATGCTCTAGTTGTGAAATTTTTTGTTTAATATTTACTAAATGGTGTCTTTGGACTGAACGTAGTCATTCCAAATGATCATCATTCCACTTTTAAGCTTTTTAAGAACACACTCGCACATTAATTATCTCCGCATATGTTTTGAATTATTGTGACCTATTAAGAAAATTGAAGATTGAAAAGATCATTTCACAATGACATTGATTATATTTATGTAAATATTTATTGCTATAAATTACAAGAAATTGAATTAATACTTAAATTTGAAGGAGTTGAACAGAAAAAGAAAATTGCAATCATCGTTGAAAAAATGAAACGATTTCAAGTAGTGTGCTACTATGGACCAAGTGAAAGCCGTTTTACTGGTCGAGGCCAACCAATATTATTATGGTCTTGGAATGGTACAGCCAGTTTTTATTTTATTTTATTTTATTTTTTTGTCTGTTTGTAGTTGTTAGTTTATTTATTTATTATTTTTTTTTCTTAAGGTTTACCTGAGCATGAATACAAAGGTGATGTCATGGTTGTTCTTTTCTTCTTTGAACGCGTCCGGCTCCCGTGAGATAAACTTTTGCTTCTGAATGAATCATTTTGATAATTTTTTTTGTTCATATTTAGTTCACAATTTAAAAAAAAAAAGTAAAGTATAGGTAATTTTCGAAACTAATAAACGAGAAATTATTATGATTTAATTTATGTTTGATGATTCTAGAGGTCAATGTTTTGATAAAATTATAACTTCGGTCTTCCGGGGGACCTGATAAATTAATTTGTTAAGAGATATTCGGAATGGCTTTCAAGAGGTTGTTGAAATATAAAATACAGTTTATGTAGTTTGTTATCTCTTTTGTAACGTGTTTGACAATAACACTCATGATTTCATAAATTATTCACACGATATAAGATTTTATAAATCTATAAATAAGCTCAATGTCCTTTAAATAAATGAGCTTACTGAACTTATAAAATACCTGGATAATTAATAGATAGAATCCATTTCCGTTGTGTAACCGGTTGTGACATTGGTGATCTCCAAATGGGATATCTGATGTTCATATGGTATTAAAAAGTGCATGAAGACTGTCATTCTTTTTCACATATTAGTTTAACTCAAATTCAAATTTGATGTTCAGTAGATACCATCAGAAGTTAAAAATTTTCTTAAATTTTAGTTTTAAATTGTTTAGGGCAATATGATTACCCAAGAGCTCTGTTAAATGCTCTTATCATTTGATAAAAATTTTGGTATTAAACATTTTAGTATTAAAAATGTGTATTACTGTGAATACTGATCCACCGTTATTGTGATTAGATATTTTATTTGATTTGGTTAAATTTGCGTGTATATGTAATAAATTTTTGAGCTTCGCTTTGTTCTTAATTATGTTGTTGTTAAATTTTACGACGGGTCTATAGTGCCAACAGATTAATTAATTTAATTAAGTGATTGTTGCGAAAGATAACCATTGAGAATGATTTTTGTTTGTTTTTCGTTTTCCTCACTACAGTTATGGAGAAAAGGGTTCGTCTATTGTTGTTGCCTTGCGCGACTTTTTTTAATTGAATGAAGTGTCTTCACATCTTGTCAGCCAGCTTTGCTGCACTTTTCGACTGGATTTTCTAGCTCAAACATGGCTTTCAAGTTTAAAAAAAAGTTTGGGCCAGTTATTTTCAAAATATGAAGAGGAGCATGGGTCTTAGTAAAAAATTTTACTTTTAGCCCCAATCTTCCCTGCATATGATTATCTATGTATCTTGTATAGTTGACTGAAAATTGATAAATAACAATATTGTTGAGAACTATAAATGACGTTTGTTAACATATCTATTCACAATAGGTCTTAGCTCCGCATAGGTTTAATCATGTATGAGAAATATTGATGTGTGTTAAATGATAACGACAGTACCCGATTTGTTGATAAACATCTAAAATTGTGTTACTAATAATTATCAACCGTAAAATAAATTCTTTGTTCTGTAATCCTATGACATGTGTCTGTTATTTTACTTATTCTACAGTCCAAATAAACGGTTTTCCATTTAGCGTTTCCTTTCTTTAAATTTGAATAAACAAAGCTGTGAGTTTGACGTTTGTAATTTAAATTTTGTATTTATTTAGAAGGCTCATGTTTGCCATTTTGTATGGAATTAAACATCATTCAAATGTTCGCCGCTAGGTGCCGCGCATCTTGAGTGTAGGTCCAAGTCATAACGTAAAAATCGCCAAGTTGTGGTCTGCCTAAGGGCTAGTCATTGTACGCAGCTCGAAATTGACTCTCGGCAATTCTTGCGTTTCGTTGACGTAAGGATGTTGCCGAATGAATCGGTCAACTAAAATTTATTCACCACGTTACGAATAGTCCTGTCGATTATGTCGACCGTAAAATGGGTGAATTGCGCAAAATGTTGCTTTAACAGAATACACACAATATGACAATTTAATCATTTGTTCTTGTTGATTTGGCAAGACAGACTTAATAAATGACAACCAATTTGACAGATGTACCTTAACAATATGGGCGCAATCACTTGTCAAATATCGGAATTCCCTGTTGGAGAAACTTCTAAAAACAAATTGTAGGTACATGCAAAATCCTTTTACATTTGTAATTTTCATTGTCATCAAATATACTGAACGATGACAGCCGAAGAAAGAAACAATAATTGAATTTTTGCAAGCAATTATGCAGTTCGCTCTATAGGAACCAACCCCAAGAAGAAGAAAACTCAACAGTCAATACTAGGCCAGTTTTTTGTAATATAGTTTATAAAAATGAAGTAAACCGGCCAACGTCGCGTCGTAGAAACAACACAATTTTAAAACAATTAAATAATTAAAATGTTTAAAGTAACAGTTTTGTAAAACATCGAAAATAACGAGCTTATATGCACATATACCTAAATCATTTGTTTTGTTTTATTTTGTATTAAAAAGACATTCACCAATTTCAAATTCTCCCAATTTACGAACCCAAACAGAAAACTTTCTAACAAATTGAACTCAATTATACCTACTTAATGGACATCATCTCTTTGAAAGTGAAGCGAAAAAACTCATCTAAATCAGAAAATAAAATCTTTATTAAGTTAGACAAATTTACCCTGCACAATTTGAACGAAAATGAAATACCGTTTATTAAATTAGAAAACAAAAAAAAACAGTCAATTCATCATCGCCCATGGACACACGACCAAACCGTAATATAACACCTTTGCCACACTCAACCTAAATACCCTCTGACAACTTTCAGTGGAAAACAAATTTATCATTGGAAATGGCGATGGCAATTTTTTCCCATTCGTCTCATGCTCAATAATTTATTTTATTTGCGCCCCATTCTAGGGGTTAGACAACTTTAGATAGGCATTATTAAAACTTTATATTTTCCCGTTTTCAATATCGAGAATGATTTGCAATTTGGTCTGAGTTTGCTCTCCAATTGATTTGATACGAGTATTTCCATGTTTGATCGTCTCGTCTGAATAGAGAGAGGTCGTTAATTTTGTATTTTTATGATGTCATCTTAGTAATGTCATCATTTGTGTATTGCAAGTTTAAATCAAGAAAGTTTTTTTCTTGTTTTAATTAAATTGAGAAATGACAGCACAAGTAGCACTTGTACATTACCAGGTGCTCAGAGTTAAGGTCATTTTCGAGTGACATTGTGATGTCCTCTTAAATTTATTTCAATCAAACTTCACTGATTGAGATGGAATTTTTATTTGCAATACAAAATTAGTTTTTCAAAATGTGGGTAGCAACTGATTTATCTTTCAAGCACTCATGCATGTCTTTAAAGTTCTTATTTCCCTTATTTTCTTAAAAAAAATAAATAGGATTGTGAATGCAAACATTTTCAGGAAATAATTTTATATCTAGGTCCCATTCGACAATGGATGTTAGAAAAGCTCTGCAATAGAAAACATAAACCATTCAGAAAAGTGCAGAAAATGGACGACTGAACTAAGTACACATTATTTAAAGAAGCAAAGAAAAGCCAACAAAAAAAAAACAAACCCTCAGGAAAAGAATTTCAAAACTAAAAAACTACGATATTATGTGGAAAGTTGTGAAAATTGAGATCTTCTGTGTTTCGTTTGGAGCACTTATGGGGTTCTTCTGCTTCTTATTATTTCTTGCACAAAAAGTGTATCTGTATATCTTGTGGATTCCTTATTCGTAATCTGATTATATACACGTTTTCTTATATTTTATTTATGTCGGTATGTTTCTGAAAAAATTGAATTTTCTTTTGAAAAGAAAAATACCCAAAGCCTTACAAGCAGAACAAGAAGTACTAAAAACTTAATTTTCTCCATTTAATTTTCAAGTCACACAGCAATGCGGAAGGAACAAACAACTGTCCTTGAAACGAAATAAATAATATACATTTCTCGTGGTGTCGTTTTGTACCTTCAGCATTTTTCGGAAATGGAAAAAACCTAAGTTAAATTAATCTTCTCATTTGATGCAGCAAAAACAAACCCAACCATCTGTGTGCTTGTCTCTGGTATCTTAATCCTTATACCACCATAAAATCGATTCGTGGAAGGACTAAGTCTTTGCTGTTGCTGTCTTGGAAAGGAATAACGAAAAACCCACAAATTTTGTCGCATGTCCTAAGACACTTAATTAACAAGCAAATTTTAGTATCCGAAAGGACATATAACTCAATCGTCGGACTGCTACGTTATTCCAGGATTAAGACTCTAAGGAAAATGTGGCGCCTTATAGGCGATTAATTTGTCTTCTTGATTTTTCGCTTTTCTTGTAAAAAAAATAAGAACTTTGCCAAGTCTTGTTTTCTTTTTAAAAAAAGATCAAAACCAAGCAAAATGCAAAACGAAGAACTGATTCATAACGTGTTTGGAATAAATTAAAAAAAAATGTATTTGTTTACCCAACAAATTGCTTTTTGAATAAATTAATAAAGTTATACACACTTAAAGTACACCAAGGACAATTTAAAACTAATTTTATGTACATAGCTTTGAGCTTGTTAAAAATGAGCTGAAGTATCAAGTGGTATTGTTTAGTATTAATTATAAAGTTGAGGCCATGTTGTTGTCAAACTAGCCAGTTGAGTTTGGTGTAACAAAATATAAATCAAAGTCTTTTGTTATACGAAAAAGTTCGTAAATATGAGCTGTCACATTTATATTTGAAATATATTTTTCTTTGTTAATTTTTTCGTGTTTTCGATATTTTTGTAATTTTTTACAGAAAAATAAATTGTATTCAAAACTTAAAATAACTCTTCATTAATTGGGGTTCCGAAAATGGAAGGAAATATATATTAAATTTTGTATTCGAAATTTGTTTAAAATATATTTTTGGAAATTCACAATCAACACAAAAATCATATAAATACTAATTTATTTTAAAAATAAATAAAATAAAAAAATGTCATAACATTTTTAACAATTATGGTACTTGATCGACACATAACTACATAATGTCGGTTTTTTGCAATTAAAGGTATCAAATCAGACTGTTCTTTAATCGGTAAGCAATCGCTTAATGCTTTTTGTCCGAACTTTTATAATCCAGGAGCAACGATCACAATGTATCTATATATGTGCATGTAATATAAGAGTATAAGCGAGAAAGTGAACTGAAAAGCATTTCCAAAACTCAAAAGTTGCAAAATGGTTGCAAATCGATTGTAATCAATAAATTCATGTATGCAGTTAGTGAAAGGTTTTCCGAATAGTTTTATGATAAAATAACAACTGGTTCTAACATTGCAACGCATTGAAATGTGTTATGTTCTATCTTTTAAGTTGTAACAATAACTAAACTCTGTTTAACAAAATTGTCAGTATAGGCCTTATGAGATAGCTTTTTTTAAAGCAGTGGCTCCTGATGCACTTATCAAGAATTCTTGTTGTAATTCTTCGCAAAAAGTTCTACACCCTAACGGGACCGTTGAATACCACTGCTAAAGGGATCAAGGGATACTGTCAAGTCAATACGATCGTGCGCTTGTTATATATATCAGAACAGAGTTACCATTATCATTCTAAATTACAAGCAAGGAGCTTATTCAGTGGATTTTATTAAGGAGCTTTTGGGATTTGAAGCTTTTGAGAGCAAGTTTTATGAAGTTGAGTATGCTAAATGTTGGTGATTTATAATGCAAACTATGGAAACCCTGTGAGAGCTTTAAAAGGCGACACACTTATGCAAGCCAATGAAACCAGACTGAGAGGCAAACGTCCTATCTTCCCTGTAATGACAATTTTTGTTGAACAGAATGTAATCAATCCACACTGCGACAAAGTGGACAATTCGATTTTGAAATATTTTTGGTGAGAAATGGAGATCACCAAATTTGTTTTAGTATAATACTTGGTTGAAACGATAATTTTTGCAAATTTTAAATGAGTTTAGTATCATACTTTCTCTTACATTTTATTGTAGTTAAAATCATCGAATAGCTATTTTATGTTTTTAGTATCGTACTAACTTCGTATGACTCCGACAATTACAAACGCTAAAAATGCCCTGTTTTTTTTGTACGAATTGACATTGTTTTAGGTGTGTTCAGAAGCAATTTATTCAATTTATTTACTAACCTCAGTTACAAAATGTTAAAAATTAAAGTTAGCAAATTGTTAAGTAGTATCATACCAATAAGTTTCAAAACTTAATCTTGAGAGTTTATTGTCCTACTATTTCACGCATATCTTAATTCAAAACCTATTTGCATTTTATTACGTTTAAAAATAATTTCCCAATATAAACCAGTTGAATATTATAATAAACACATATAAATTCATTAACACGATCTCAGCAAACTTATTTACACATAGCATGTATAAAAGCATTTAAATTAAAAATATAGAATTCAATTTAATTAAAAAAAAAACAGATCCTGAAATTAATGTATGAATTTAAATATGAATTTACCCTTTTCCCGTTGTGTCTTAAGGCTATAATACTCTTATACATACATATTTCATTTTAATTTGGTTCAATTGGTGGTGTTGTCTTTGTTCCTCTATGAAAACAGATGCAGAACTCGATGATGAGTCAGCGTTCTTGAATAAATGGTCAGAAAAATGAAAATAAATTTCATCAAAAAAATAAAAAGCAAACAGGACTAATAAACGAGAACACACAGACAGACAACATCCCTCCGGGTGCGGCGACGTCATTTAACCAGCACAGTATAATTGAGTTTCCTGTGTCACACGACTGAGAGATCCATCCACACAGTTTTACCCAACTAAATGAGTAGGATTGGTGCTACTGGCCATCTCTCTAATTGGACATCATTTCCCACCTTTTCCTTTCATTTTTATTTCCTCTGATTAGAGAAGAGGAAGTGAGGAAAATAATTAAAGAAACGAATGATTCATTGTCCTCCTTAAACATCGTACGTGTAGACCCAGAAATATATGAACGAAAAAAAAAACTAAAGAAGAAGGGAAACATAAACTTTTTCCCTCTAACTTTAGCTTAATTAAGAATAAAAATGCAGTTCGTTCGCTGAACGCTTAAGTTGGTCGGGAATGACACTTAAGAATTGAAGTTGTAACACACGAAGAACGAGGTTATCCTGATTTCATTTTTAATAGTTTCCATTCTAGTTAGCATCAGGAAAAGTGGGAGTGGAACATTGTTGCTCTCATTACGCAGTGTTTGAGTCGTAAACTTCCGGTTGTGTCTTAACCTATACCCGAACGCAGTAAATAACTACGACTTGAACAAAGATGTAGTCCTTGTCCCAACCAGTGTCTCCATCTCTATCCAGTTTGACACATCACGCAATAAAAGGCAAGGAGCAGAAAGGACATCTCGAGGACGGCAATCAAGAAAATGATTGCTACAATTAGAGTGTCTCAAGCACATATCCTATTCCTTCATATTATAAATGCATATGTTTTGATCCTAATCCAAGGAGAACGAACACATTCAGTCAGTTCAGAATGTTTGGTATAGAGACTAAAGAACAGTGTTTTCGTACCACCTGCCTACTTGAAGCATTCTCCTTTCCCATTTTTAAGCCAACTGTTCGTAGAGAGTCCTTTGTATTCAATGTGCTCCTTTTTCTCATTCCGCGCGTTCAAGTGCTCAAGTGGCTCCTTGAAGGGATGAATAAAATAAGAGCTCAACATATGCAACCAACGATAGAAACAGCATTCATAAATCCAATGCACATGATGCATTGCTGCAGGTATAGAATAGAAGCTTCTTTGTCTGTGTGTCTCTGTCTGTGCCTGTGTCGTTTGCAGCGAGTATTTATACACCTGTATTTTGAGAAATTCGTTTTTACGAAAAATCAATTTCGTCCTGCCATGGCACCTTGCTATGTGCGCCTTCTCTCCTCGACTCTTCCAACTACTCATCCTTTTTTCACTAAAACTGAATAATAACTAAATATAAGTCTCTACACATATACATATATGTATATGTAAATATGAAGGTTTATAACATGAAGGAGATTTATTGCTTCATGTCCTTTGCATATCGCTTAGTGGTTGCGATAGGCAGGATAAACCCTTTATTTCCATTTCATCCTTATGAAATAATAATAAAGTCCGCCGAATTCTGCTGCCATAAAATTTGTTGAATTCCTCTGTTTTCAGATTTCTTTTGATTTATAGATCATGTCAAACATGACTTTTACTTAATGTTTACATGATAGTAACCCATTTTTCTCTTTTTTTTCGTTTCAGGTATGTACCCTACTATCACTCCGTGCAGAAACACAAAAACTTGTAAAAAAGGTAACATGTTGTTTATATAAAAAAAAAACTAAAAAGATGAGCCTCAGCAAATAATAATTCTAAGCGAAAATCCTTTAGAAATTTCTAGAGGTGAATGACATATGACATCCGTTTTCAAATGTATGAGCCTCGTACTTTTATTCACATGGATGCAAAAGAGTTGTTGCTTCTGCTATAAACAAGAAAATTAAAATGTGAAAACGGAAGTAGAAACAGCCAACAACAGTCGTAAAAGCAGCTTGAACATTTTGAGAATATAATTATGGTTATACATGCATGCATATAACTCGTGAAGTAAAAGTACATGTTTCTGCAAACGTGCAGCTTATGTCTGACCTCTTTATGAGTTAATTACACTTTTTACAAGCCTTTTATGTTGGGGTAAGAGAAACACATTTTAAAAAGTTACAATCAGTTGTCTGATTTTATCAATAAAGTGGACAATTTTATAATTGGGCGCCACTTTTCACACTCATATTGGTTATCATTGAGTATTCTTTGGTACAACATAAAGGACTATTTACATGAGAGCGCCAAACGACCTACGAATAAAAGAAAAAATTAGATTTAAAACATTAATAAGCCTTAATTCTTCACAAAAACTACACAAAACGGTAGAACACTATTTGAAATTAATGTTAAAATACTAAAATTTGCGTTTTAATTGCTAAAATATAAAAAAAACTGAAAAAATAATATGTCGTCACGAATTGCAATCTCATTTTTACGAATTGTCAAACTCTATTTGCGTTCAACGAATGAATTGTTCGTGCGCGAATTGCAATCTGTTTCTTATTTTCGAACTGTCAAACTCCGTTCGTGTTCCACATGCCATCCACACTGGAACGAATGAGTTGTTGGCGCGCGACTAAAATCAAAATCATTCTTTTTGCTTTTGTTTTTTTTTAAACGACATTCGCGACCAATAAAAAATGCTATTTGAACTAAATGTCAAAATGGATGAATGTTCGTTCATTCACTGGTCGCTCTCGAGTGAATAGTTCTTTAATATTTGGTCATCCTATTACTTTCTTTAAACTTGCATACAGCTCGAGTAGAAATGAAATATTCATAGAAAGCACTCAGTGTGAAATTGAAATTTGTATCTTTATATTTCACAACTTTTTATTAACTTATTGGTATATGTCAAAGAATTACGAAACACCTCATCGTTTCCATTATCCCCATATTTTCCCAAAACTTAAAATATTCCCTGTGAACAATTGTGGAAAAATGCATTAATGATTCCTCGTAGTACACAGTTAAGACTAGGATACAGTTCGAATGAAATGAAATAATTTCAAAATTCGACAACGTGAAATTTGCAACTTTACATTCCACTTTTTTCAGCCTTATACTCACCTCGTGAAATGTAAAATGAATGCATTCTACAATCTTGTATGTCAAATTATGAATATGAGATAACAAAGCTTACGTAGAGTGAGAATTGCATTGAACAACCAATAATGAATATAATGAATGATGTACAAGTTAGAAATTGTGGAGTGTAAAGTTGAAAATGTACAGGAACTACTAACATCTACATATTTCATAAAAAAGATCTCAGGAAAAGAAATCAATTCAGTTGTAGGCTCTACATTTCAGGCAGGAGAGCTCTAATTACACAACCTTACAACTTTGAGTTGCTTTTGTTTGTTATTGAGGCTTCCCATTTAGAAAGAGACATTTCCCGTGGAAATTCTTTACTTGTATCCTTCTTCTTGTCCCTGTGGGTTCGATTCTTTCTTTTTTTTTGTTCTCTATACCCTTCATAAAAATGGATATCGGATTTCTTTTTGCTGAATGCACATGGGAAATTATTTTTTATAACAAATACACCATTGCCAGTCCTCCTTCAATTTTGCTTGCGGAATTGATTCCTTGTACCATCATCGTTTTTTTTTTTTCATACATATATGTAGGTACTCTCTGGATTCTTGCCTCGAAGGCAAGTTCCGGAATTGATATTACTTTTTTCTTTAAGAAATCAGCACAAGTATAGTAGCACTTACTACCGGATAAAGACATTAGCCTCTTTCTGCCTTCAAAGTCAGTCAGTTCAACGAAGATATGGTGGTGGTGGGGCATGTCCTCTTCAAATGTGAATGTGGCCAAATTGAAATTCAGTGTACCTATGTATGTGAGCTTTTTACCAATTCATCCTTGTCGTTTTCAACATTCAATGGATTACTTTGCTACTTACTTGACAAAAGCAAACAAACAACTACAAAAAAATCCCTTTTACAAATGCTTCCTGTCATTGTCGTTAAAACCACAATCACACTCGAAACAGATTTGTACTCAGCTATTCAGCACAGCATCCCACACTGCATGTTAGAGCGTACCCCAAGGTAGAGTACCTTAGACCTACTCGTATAAGATTTATAAATTACGTCTGAGGCAACTATTGTGTAATTTAGTTTGCAAATGTTTTATAATTTTTCTTATGCCATTATGCAATTGAATTTTATGTCAATTGGCAAAAGCCATACAAATCCATCATTTCCGTCTGTCCAGGGGGTGTAATTTTGTAGTGATTGAGTTGTATATTTGTATCTTCGATCTCAAAGAGTCGTTTGTTTGGCAATGTCATTCTATTCAGTATACTCAAATAATCAAGTACCGCAAAGACGTCTGAAGTACACCAACCAATAAGTCATTCAAATCATCTGACGGCTGCTCAATTAGGCGCAAATTGATTGAGACTTTGATTGGATTACGATGTTTCTTCATGGCATGGCTACTCGTATAGTGTGGCTATGTGAAATAGCTTTAATGTGGATTAAAGTGAAAGTAATGATTTTGGCGTAGTGGCACATTGCGACTTAGCATTTTCCTAATCCGATTAAAAAGAATGATAGCGATTTAGTAAAGGCGATTAGAATATTATAAGGCTTGTTGTTGTTGATGCTCTTTGCTGGAAATTTAATGGACGGAAAAGAATAAAAAAGTTAAAACTCGAATAAATGAGAAAACTTTCCCTTCAACCCACCGCGTAAGCATATTGAAAATGTTCTTCGGATGATTCAATCGGAATTATGTTTTGGTTTACTATACAGGCATAAGGTTTTTGGATTATACATAGATTTTTTGTTGTCTTTGAGAAAATAATAATAGTTATACAAAAAAAAAAAAAACTAGGAGGAAAAATTAATATTATTAAAAGAAATTTTTATTGATTTGTGAATACCTTTTGGATTGGATTTGCATTCTGGTCTGGTGTTATAAAATCTCTTTAAGTATTGCATTACCGACACGTTAAGCTAAGGCATATCCGAGTCTTTGTTTTTGTTATCTTTTTCTTTTGTTTCGTGAAAGATCATAGCGCATCATTATATGAGTTCGGAATAAATTAACTGAGCGGTCTAATTAAAAAACTGAACACAGAAAGCGTTAATGTCACATTGACAGGTAGAGAAATAGTGAACACAATCATCAAAGAGGAATTGAATTAGTTAATCCGGCCTGACAATCAAGAGCAAAAACATATCACTGTCAATGCATCACTTCTAAGAACCAATGAAACATACTGTGGAGATTTTCTTTCTGGAATCACAAGGCTTAAACAAAATACGAACTAAAAATGTAAAAAAACAAGTTCTTCACATTAAAAGTTGTTCAGCTCTCACATTGATTGTTTTCCAATTGCACAAAATTTATGAAATTTCCATAAAAGGGTAACTTTAGGCATAATGGGGTATCCTGTAAATAAAACAAAATTATGGCTATATTTTTTTTATAATTAGCACACACTCAAAGTTTTTTGTATACCCTTAATACACTGCCGGTCATAAGGTTAGAAGCAGGCATTTTTGAGAAGTAAAATCGACATTTCTCCCGTTACATGATGGATTAGAAAAAAACAACTATGGTAAACGAAAGACTATTTTGTTAAGAACAAAATATAAAATTTGGGTATAGGAAAGATTAAGCTAACGGAGCTTTTATGACAAATTGTAAAGTGAGTCAAGAATATGCGAAAATAAATCGGGTCATTAGATTAGAAGCACATCAAATAAATGAAAATAAAATGCAGTTATTTATATTTTGTTATTTATTTTAGCTTTTATTAGATTTTTAATAATGTGTGCTGCCACCAGCCTTCAAAATAACTTCAAAAATTCTATCTTTTAAGGATTTATAAAGAGATTCCAAGTAGTCCAGTGAAATCTCACTCCAGGCCAATTTGATACCATGAATTAGCGCTTCCTTGTCATCGTATTGCTTCCCTCCCTCATATACCTTACGTGTAAGCCAGCCCCACACATTTTCAATTATGTTTAGGTCCGGGGAATATGGTGGCCAAGGCAGCAAGTGGACGTTTTGGTTCGCAATGAAGGATTTTACCTCTCGGGCTGTGTGTATGGGAGCGTTGTCCTGCTGAAAAATCCATGGAATTGGTCCAAACACCTCGCTAATTTTGGGGAATACTGATTCAAGCAAGGCTTTGTAGGTTTTCCCAGTCATTTTGGTATCTTGAACTACCAATTCTATAGCGCCATAAAATGAAATTGAGCCCCAGACCATAACGCCTCCTTCTCTGCTATGGTGACGGTTTAAAAACCGCTCCTCTTTCCTCAGGTCATGGAAATAATAATTATGACCATCTGGCCCATCTAGGTTAAATTTTTTTTCGTCGGAAAAAATAACCTTCCGCCAATCATTTGTGGTCATTCCATTTTGCACATCTCAGCTCATGTGTTCTTTCGCGAAACACAAGCGTTGCTTCTTCCTTGCGTCATTAAGTGGTGGTTTTTTTTTAAGCTTCAGGCGCTTTAAGTGCTTAGCATGGCGAATCGTGCGTTTAACAGTGGACAAGCTGGCCTTAACATTAGCTTTCTCCCTTATTTTAGCTGCCGATAAAGCTGAATTTGACGCTATTCTAAGGATACTTCGCGTTTCGCGAAGTGTTAAGGCAGAGGAAGTGTTTCCTTTATAATTTTTTGAGTAAGACGATGGATTTTTTAAATAATTGCTGACACAATGATCACTTCGATTTATTTTTCGGGCTATAGCACGGCATGAAAGACCTTCAGAGCAATAAACATCTATTCTTGCCCTTTCCTCCACTGTCAAACATTTTTTCTTGCCCATTTTTATTAACACTCAATCAAGAACAATTAATTTATAAAATGTACCGTTTAAACCGAACAAAAATTTATTCACTTCACAAAACAACGTTGATTTGTTCAATGCTTCTAATCTAATGACCCGATTAATTTTCGCATATTCTTGACTCACTTTACAATTTGTCATAAAAGTTCCGTTAGCTAAATCTCTCTTATACCCAAATTTTATATTTTGTTGTTAACAAAATAGTCTCTCATTTACCATAGTTGTTTTTTTCTAATCCATCATGTAACGGGAGAAATGTCGATTTTACTTCTCAAAAATGCCTGCTTCTAACCTTATGACCGGCAGTGTATGCCAGAGACACAGTGTGAGCATTAGGAAAAAAGGGAGAGATTAGGAGAGGGATTAGAAAGGAGGTGTCGGTGTACATTGGTTCTGAATTCTTGCACATTGCAATGACTGGGAAAGGCAGAGCGTGGTAAGGAATTCCAGATTCGCGTAGTATGGCTAAAACACGAATCTCTGTACTTCACAGTACGACCGAAGCGTAGCTAAAATAAGAATCTCTGTACTAAACAGTGTGTCCGAAATTGGGCTCAAGGGTTAACTGATGGGCATTCCCTCAAGCGCGAGTAGTACGGTTGAATTGTTGTAGGGGACAAATGCAACTGGCTATTTCACTAGAAAACTGTTATAAAAATAACCGTAAAATCTTGACAGACAAGAAATATTGCTACGGTGATGAAAAGATGCAAAATTGCCTTTTTTCTGAGTTTATTACGTCAAGTATCATTATTTTATAATAAATTTCAATAAAAATGGAAACTATATTTCCCTATGGCGTACAAGCCATATTGGCCTTTAAATAAGTCATCAACGGATTTTGTTTTCTTTTAATTTCTTGAACTTTCAGTTTTATTTAACTTATTTTTGTTTTATGATTTCTGTTATAATCAAATGTTTTTGTTTGAAACAAAAAATACTTCTTCTCGTTGAAGATATTTTAGGAAAAACAAAAAATGCACCATAATATCCAAAGCTACACTACATATCAACGTGCATAATCGACCATAATTATTTATATATTAGTTTGAAATTAAAAATTTACCGCAATCAGTAACCGTCTCGGTGTATTGTATATTGCTGTAAGAGTTCATTTGTGTAAACTAGGGATCGTTAATCACGTTCGTTCTGAAAAATGGAACAAAAAAATCTGTACTTTAACGTCCATTTGACGCCGCCATATTCGAATTGAACGAATGAATTAATATTGTTGTTGCATGCAAGGTATGCAAATCGAAAATACATGTTTAGTTATTAAAGTAGAATCGAGCGAGCGAAAAAAATGGATTTATTGGAAAAAAAGAGTTTATCATCCTTCAAAATTGATTGCAAACATCATACAAACATCAAATAATGGTGAATATCCCAAAATGTCCAAAGCTTTTGTACCCAAATAAAAACAAAAACACTTATTGCCAAATTTTGTATAATCCTCATGCTGTAATCCAAAACTGTCAACATACAAATCAAATATTTTTACGAACTCATATCAGCACCTTGTTTACGTAAAATGGCAAGCATTCGTTTGACAGTTTTTATGTATATTATTACTCCGAATAAAGCATGCTTAAAATTGTCACTTTATTTGACAGAAATAAAAATTCAGAAATGTCTCCACCAGTAGTATATTATTGAGTGCAACATATGTTTGTAACTCCAACTGTCTTAACAAACAACTTGAGAATGCAAATGAAAGACTGCATTCAAAATTGTACGTCACTGGGGTGTTATTTCAAATGTGACACACAAAAATGGGAGGTGATGTAAGGGAATGCAGAAGACTTCTGCCGGGTAATTATATTCACACACACCCATGCAACTGTACGAAACGTCTGCTTCCACTCTAAAAATATCTTTAAAAAAAAGTCGAGTAAAAAAGGATCAACTTTTACGACGACGACAGGTCGACGAAGGCTTTGCCAGCACAATACAGGCTACAGTTAGATGCCACATGAACTTTCTCATGTCATTAACCGTACAAAAAGTCTTACTCTATATATTTTTTTTCTTTGCGTCATCCTCGCTAGAGATTCCCCACTTCTGTCAAAGGTACATACCTACATATACCCCACTACTTGTGCATCAGCAACACTGTGTCTCGTTAGGTCAAAGAAATCTGTAGAAACATCGTGTGCACTTAAATGAACTTCTAGTTCTCATATTGTTAAGTCTCCAAAGAGTATGTTCACATTGCATATCTCCATAAATGCATGCTATTTTCCCCATTAGGTCATATAGAATGAAGGAAAAAAAAAAGTTGTTAATTGTATATTGTGTGGTGTCTAATTCTAGTTGTTTGCAATTTTCTTTAATTATAAACATAATAAATGTTGATGTGGAGAATATTTTGCAACAATAACAATGACAGCAGAATGAAGTGGAGGAGAAAAAAAGGTGCAAATTATAATTTAATGAGCGCACATTTTCCGAACAATTTACCATTCTATCCGTGCAGTGCTTGCAACACTTCATTTTAGATAGTCACAATTCCACATGCAAATAAAATTATCTATTTGTAGCTCAAGTCCTCGAGAATTCATTCTGTTGCGAATAAGCAGGTAGGTAATGTATAACAATATTATGGTATTCATTTATTTATATATTTTCATTTTATTCATTAAAATTATAAGTAGATATGGTGCATTACAAATAACAGGAAATGAAAACTTACTTCTTTCATGAATGTTCTACTTAAAATAAAACATAGAAAAAGGACTAAAAATGGTGCTAAAGGGATTCCAGGAAGAGTATTAATTTAATTAGATTCTCGATGCAGAATCATTGTTTATAAACTTTATCTGACTTTTTCTTCGCTTTCACAAATATGGAGGGATACCTATTTAGTTTTCATAGATCCAACCATATTTTAAAAATTTTATAGGTATTTGGACTTGTGGTTGTCTAAAGGACTTTTTAGATGAGAGTGACCAACCACCGACGAATGAACGAATATTCGTCTATTTTGACATAGCATTTTTATTTTCGTGGCGAATGACGTTTAAAACAAACAGACAAAGAAAATCATGAATGATTTTCAGTTTACTTACGCGCAAACAATTCATTCGTTTTTATCTAGATCTATTTCAAAGATCCAAAAATAAGTACTTACTGTGGCAGATAGATGGCTTTTTATGGTATGTGTAGTGTAAACCGAGTGCAAGGAAAATGACAAGAAATACATAATTAAAAATCAACAAACATAAGGAAAAAAGAGATGTTCCTATAACACTGCTGTCACTATGATGGATCCATTTTGTTTTTTTTTTTTCAAGGGAAAATCTACATAGTATGTATGTACATGACATATGTACATATATGGATCCATTAACGATGATAAAACACGGCTAATGAATTATATCTTCTGTGCAGACAGGTAGAATATGTTTTGATTTTATACCTAATCCCTTTTTGCTCAGAAAACTAAATTGATAACAAGCTTAGATCCGAAATTACATCAATAAACCTTTAAAAACAAATCGAAACAAAGAATTATACTCTGTTCAACAAAAATTGTCAGTACAGGGAAGATGGACGTTTGCCTCTCACTCTGGTTTCAGGTTTCATTGGCTTGCATAAGTGTGTCGCCTTTTAAGGCTCTCATAGGGTTTCCTTAGTTTACATTATAAATCGCAAACACTCAACCAGTGGTACCACTTTACTTTAATTGAAGTAGATCTACTTCTTTTTTTTTCAAAATATTTTAAAATCTACTTCCTACTTCGCACCATCAGGAAAATACTAAAATCTACTTGCTTTTAAAACTTTCAACTTACTTCAATTTTACAAAAAAAAGTCCAAAACTACTTCATTTTCTCTATTTTCACTATATGTAGTATGTAAGCCCAGAAGCCAGAACGTCCATACAAAAATATGAGCGTCAACACAAGTACAAACACATAATTTCTCCTCTAGATGGCAGGTTGAGTAACAGACCTACAGACAGACTGAATCACCACTTTTTCGTTTTGTAATAACGGTTGAAAATCTCGAGTCCAATTTTTTTTCTAAATGGAAATAAAAAGTCATTTTGAAATCTACTTCGATTTTTTTCAATTTACTTCACTTTTTTCTTCAAATTTACTCCGACTTTTTTCCGGAAGTGGTAACGCAGCACTCAACATACTCAACTTCATAAAACTTGTTTTCAAAAGCTCCTTAATAAAATCCACAGAATAAGCTCCTTGCTTGGAATTTAGAATGATAATGCACGATCGTATTGACTTGACAGTATCCCTTGCCCTTCAGCAGTTTTGCGAAGAATAACAACAATTCTTTAAGGAAAGTCAGTGGCTTGCTCTTTTTTAAGTGGCATTTTTTCCCAACGTAGTGTAGTGAGAGTGCATCAGGCGCCACTGCTTTGGAAAAAGCTCTCCCATAAGGCCTGTACTGACAATTTTTGTTGAACAGAGTATATCGTGATGGCTTGATTCTCCTTTCAAAAGGAATATTTCGTGATTTACCATATCTTTTCGTGGTGCCATTTTTAGAAAATACAAATAAGCTTCTTTATTAATATATACAAAATAACAACGAGTTAGCTTTTAAATACGAGTATGTGTTAACTTGTAATTCTTATTAATAAATGTTTTTCGACGATCAAGGAACGGATAAATTCTGTCACAAACGCATACATTTGATAGATTCAAGCATACATTTTATGAATCAGTGCACGCGCACTGATTTTAGTGATAAAAAATATGCTTATTCATAAGAAAAGTCATCGAACCAATAAGTTCTATATCACTGTTGAGCGTATAGGTATAGTGTTTATTTTCTAATACGACTATAAATGTATCAGCAACCCATTTTATACCCATACAGTCATTAACATTGACAGAAAATTGTTGCTTTTCGACATGAGATATTTAGAATATTTTTGACAATTTGCCATTCATCTCTTATAATGTTTGTTTGACATTTAACAATTTCCTCTGAAGTAATTGCTTTGTTCATTCAAAATTGAATAATTAAATCATAACAAAGGAAAACTGTCAACAAACTCATGCTATAAAATAATTAGATGATGAAAATAATTAACCACAACTGAAAGTTGTTAAACAATTTAATTGCAAACCTGGGAAGTAAAGCTTCACTCAGCAGGTATGGATATAAAAGAGAAACCAAATATCCCACAAAATAAAAGAAAATTCTATGAACTTTCAACACCTTCAGCTAATTTATTTTGACTTAATAACAAATTGTTTTGTAAACTCCAAAAGAAAAACTTCAACATACATACGAGTATATTACATGTGTATGTTCATAGCAAGATATATTTTATTGTATGTAATAGACGCGCACTTGTTGACTACCCTTTAAATGTTAAATTTTAACACAATGCGAGTCTTAACAGAGTATAGGTATAGGAATAAATTAGGAGATAACAATGTAAATTTTTCTTAAATGCCTTAGAAGGGAAAATATATTCGAAATTCCACATACGTGACGTACGGCTAAAAAATAAATCTCTGTACTTAACGACACGATCGAAGGCTCGAGGGTACACTGATCACCACTCCCTGCGGATCAAGTATTGCGGTTAAATAATTTAATAGGAAAAATTCAATTAGCAATTTCAATAAAACACTTCTCAAAAATGAATCGATGAAACAGTGAAAGGCAAGAAATGTTACGAGGATGGTGTTCTAATAAAACTATTGTTTCCGAAATTGATCTATCACCTATGAGCTTTACGGCTCTATTCTAGATTTTATCCAGCACCAGACTAGATATGAGAGCTGTACTGCAGGTTTGGACGTATACAGTTGCGGTCAAAATAATAGCAGTGTAATCTTACTATTGACATATTTTAGTACAAACTACATACTTACAGTATGGGTCGTAATAAGCATTGCACTCCGGAAATGTGGCAAATCATACGTCAACTCCTCTCAGATGGAAAAACTTATACGGAAATTCAAAAAACCTTAAAAATATCTGCTAAGATGATTATTAACGCAAAAAAATATACAGAAAAACCCGAAACCAGGGGCAGAAAAAAAGTTATTTCTCCAAAATCAGAGAGGAGAATTGTGAGATACTCAAAGGTCTCTCCCCATTTTCCGGCTACTGAAATAAAAAAACAGCTAAATCTAAGAGCTAGTATAGAAACGTACAGAAGAATATTGCGGGAGAATGATCTCAATGCCAGAAGCCCAAGGAAGGTTCCTCTTTTGACAAAAAAACACATCGCCAAAAGAATGCAGTTTGCCAAAGCCCATGTCGATAAGCCCCTTCAGCATTGGCGAAATATTTTATGGTCTGATGAGAGCAAAATTGTTCTGTATGGTGGTTCTGGTTCCCGGGAATATGTGCGACGCCCACCTAATGCTGAATATGTGTCTAGGTATACGCGGAAGACTGTAAAACATGGCGGCTCAAGCATAATGGTATATAGGGTTGTTTTTCCTATCAAGGTGTAGGGCCCATATATAGGTGTAATGGATCAGCATCTTTATGTGGGTATTCTTCTAAGAACCATGCTGCCTTAGGCAGAAGAGGAAATGCCGATAAGATGGGTCTTTCAGCAAGACAATGACCCAAAACACACGAGCAAAAAAGCCAGACTGGTTTCGGTTCAATGAAGTTTCTGTTATGGAGTGGCCTGCGCAATCCCCCGACTTGAACGCAATAGAGAACCATTGAGCAGATGTCAAGAAATTCGTTTCAAATGCAAAACCCTCCAATATCAACCAGCTTTGGGAAGCAGTGGAGACTGCATGGAAAAATATTTCATTGCAGAGATGTCAAACTTTGGTGGACTCAATTAAGAGAAGATGCGAAGCTGTTATAAGCAATAAGGGGTCTACCACCAAGTATTGACGTAAGAAATACAAATACATTTTGTTTTACTTTTTAATCCAATGTGATTTTCTTATTTTCTCCATTTTTATGAATACTGCTATTTTTTTGACTGGACTATTTTCTTATACATTGAAGATATTTTTTTTTTAAGTTTTTTTTTTGTTGATATTTTTAAATCTTTCTTTTATAATGGATTTCATATAAATGTAACCTAATAAATAAAATTGTATTATAACGTTTCATGAGCACCATCTTTCTTTTTTTATTGAATATTCCTTGGATCTATTTTCACTGCTATTATTTTGACCGCAGCTGTATATCCCTTATAAATTGTAGCCAGATAAGAAGTGGAAAAAAAATTCTTACATCGTCTTAGCAAACCTAGTAATCTCTTTGCATTCTTGGATGTCCGTTATTTGGCCATTTTACACAACGTTGTTTGTAATGCCATACCGAGAATAGAAAGCTTTTCAGTTTCCACACTTAACCATTCATGGATAATTGCAATATTCCGCTTTATCTGTACACAACAACTGAATTTTGTAAGCATTGAATTCCACACGATTTATTAATGAACATTTGAAGAAGAGGGAATTGAATCTGGAAATTAATAAATTAATAAGAAAAGCTAAGGGTAATGCCATCAGCTATGCAGTTAAGAGGATTATTAGTTTCAGACAAGTCATTTATATAAATGAGAAAAAGAGTTGGCGACAAAACAGAGCCTTGAGGAACACAGCATTTATGTTACAATTCAGACCTGAAACCAACCAAAACAGATTGGGTTTAATAGTGAGAAAATTTATTACTAATTCAAAGTACAAGAGAACCATTGATACTAAATGCACGCATTTTTGATAGATGATACCAAAGTCTATCTATTGCCTTCGAAATATCAAGCCCGACAAACTTGCTTTTATCAAATCGGAGTAAAGATTGGTTCCACCTTTTAGTGAAGTATGCCATTAAATCTTTTACTATGAAATCCGAGCTTTCGTTCTTCAAGGTATTTTCTAAGTTGACGATTGATCAATTTGTCCATGACCTTTGATGGAAGAGACGTTAGTGCCATTGGCCGATAGTCAGAGGAGTTTAGGAACTGGTTAGAAAAATTCTGTTTTCCATCTGAATACATATACATTTATTAAATAATTAAACTTATTTTGAACTCCTGGGAACAATGTAGATTTCCGAACAAATCATAATCCATCCATCCATCTGTTACAAGTACAAATTTTCCATAGCCATTTGTATCTACATAACGTATTTTGTTTAATATTTGATGACTTGATACCATAGAGACATAGACGATAGACCCTACTTTACCTACTTGGCATGAAAATGAAAAACAAAATTAATAACAAAATTCCTATATCTCACAACTGGTTATACCAACTAATATAAATAACTGTCAACGATAAATTTTATTTTTGCTTAGAATCCACAAAATGCCTGCCGGACTTATGTCAACAAACTTTTTCATATACGAATATATTAGAAGCAGCCATACTGCCAGACGCGAGGTTGATAAATATTATTTTTGATTGTTTAGGTGCTAATCGAATGCAATGTCGATGTTAATTTTGCTGGCTCCGTGAGTGGTGACAATCTTTTTAACAATAGCAACGTTGATTACGAAGCATTAATCTATTTTGCGACACACCAATCTAAATAAAAGATAAATTCGACTCAAAAAAAAAAGGTTCTTTCATAAAACTTAATGAAGGTTGACACATTTGTATCTACCATACTGAACGAGAGGGGCCTTATAACGAATGTAAATTATTAGCCGCTCCATTGGGCATAGTATTTCGATATGGGATTTAGGTAAGAATTCCAAAAAAAAAGATCAATCCCTACTGTTTCCTTTGTGGAAACTATATTCTCTTGCAAAATGTGTACTAATAGGGCAAGTTTCGAATTCTTAAAAAAAAATCGAATATAAGACACGAAAAAAATGGATCCCGCAACTGTGTCTGTATATTTGTGTGCCTATTTCTATCTGTGACGTCTATTCCAGTTGCAACTCTTTTTCCATTATGTTGAAAAAGTAAGCTGAAATAGCTGTCAAAAAGTGTACATCTATTCCAGTTGCAGCTCTGTCTCTATTGTGTTCAGCAAGTCAGCTGGAATAGCTGTCAAAAAGTGTATGTGCATTATGTTTTTTTTTCGTGAACACAATACTGCTGTACAGATTTCTAACATTTTGTTCAGCTGATTTAAATCTTTCGCGAATTTATAAATTTCGCGAAATTATCATTTTAAAAGAACTAAAAGTTCACTTCAACCTTTTGTAAAATTGCATCGACTTTGTTTGATTAGTAAGATTTTGAAACTTAAAAAGTGCTGCACGTAAAAGTTAAAAGTTGGCCAACTCTTGCAGCTGCGACTGCAGCTCCGTCTGTAGCTGCGATGCGTTTTGTTCGTAATATTGAATTGCTGTGTATTCAATATTTTGACATTTAATTCAGTTGCAGCTCTGTCTCGATTGTGTTCAGCCAGTAAAGCACACATGGGCGAAAATAATCATTCCAGTTTTCCAATTTATACCTATACCATATACGAGTATATTTTCATTCTTTTGTTTTTAATCTCAAAATAATTTTGTTCTGTTCTGTATCTGTCAACAATCCGTCATCTAGAAACCTATAACTGTCAGATTCCTAATGACATTTGGAAAGAGTTTACAAATAAAATCATAGTGACGGACGAAATTTTAACAAAATTCTATGTGCTGTTTTAGAAAAAAAATAGGATTTCCGAAAATGAAACTGTAAATTTTTGTTAAAAACCAAAAGTCTTAATACAAAATACTTTTTAGGAGTTTTAGCATACAAACATGTTTAAAATCAGTTGAACCATTTTGAGATAATAACAGTTAATTTCGTTGATTAATATATAAATACAAAAAACTTAAATATAACTGGAATTTCATTATATAAATTATTTAATTCCAGGATTTCGAAAAGGCGAATTTCGACCCGATCCCTTTAATTTTTTTCTTCCCTGGTGACGAATCACCGAAAATGAACATAATCCCCAACAAAATGGAAAAAAATGAATGGTATGGAAACAGTTTCTGTCAAGGTCTCGCTACTTGAATTTGCCTCTGTTCAAGTTACACTCCCATCCGTTGTTGGTGGTTTGATTCTGCCTTTTATTATTTTCTTACAAATTTCCCATTTTTTTCAATTCGTTATATTCAACGGTGTATTGATTTCTGTCTGGATTGCGTCATTGCATGGATGACGGTAGATTAATGCAAAAAAGCCAATAACTTTGTAAACACGTTTTAATAGTGTTTATAATTCGCTGTTATAATCGTTTTTCGCCCAGTCAGAAATAAACAGTCACACTTTGTGCTGTGTTATTATGTTGTTTTTTTGTTCTTAATTGAAAGTTACTGAATGCTGTCATTTATAAATTAAGTATTCATCGGTTGTTATTTTTTTCTGCCATAGATGTCGCAAAATGTTTGTTTATTTTCCAATTGTTTGGGTTTTAAAATGAGGTTGCCTTACTGAAATGTATAAACACGCTAAGGTGTTTGTTTGCATCGAAAAAAAAACATGGTTAATCTGGGATTATCCAAAGTATTAAAGGGCTCAGACTTTTAATAAATATCAAACTTCTTTCTCAAGGGGATATGAATACCCTTATATGTAAGGCAACACAGCGAGAGCTTCACAGTATTTTCAAATGCAGGAAAATGCAAGTACAATAAACCTGTCATCAATATTTAAGAACATATGTAGGAGTACCTGCTTATGCTTATGTATATTCTTCCTAAGGCTACTAGACACTTACATACTTTTTCGTTTCTAGACGTGCGTCTCTCCGTCAGTTTAGAATTGTTAAAGTGTACCAACTTTAATGCCTATTCAAAGTGAAAATGTCAAAAAATATCTTTTTTTTCTTCAAACAAAAGATACCAGAGGAAAACCAAAGAGAATGAACATGAATTACAAATGTTTCGTCTACTTTCGTTCATTTTTCGTTTCGGAAGTTAGTAAGTGCTGAATGCACCTCATTGAAAAGAAAATGACATTTATTGAATTTAACATACAAAGAATACATTATGTTCATAGATAGATAAGTAAGCAGAATATGTCTTACATCTACTTTTGACTATGCGAAAGGTTACTTTTCGTTGATTCATGACATTGGCGCAAAATTTTAGTCGAATTAATACGATGTTAAAACTGTTTTACTTGTTTTAGTTAAAGCAACGACTAAGCACATTTTCATTGAGTATGATACTTAACTCAATGAAAATGTGTTTAGTTTTTCACTTTTGCTTTCTCTAACATTTTATTTAAGTTCACTTTTATATTTACAAAAAGGTCTGTTAGCTTTGTTTTTCTACACGAATTTACATTGTTTTAGGTGTGTTCGAAAGCAATTTATTAAAAAATAGCCTTAGAACAATATTAGTTACAAAATATTTAAAATTAAGAAAGAGTTAGTAAACTACTTAAAAATTAGCAAATAGTTAACTAGTAGCATATCAATACCTTTACACTAATGTGTTTAAAATTTTGCGCCATAAGTTTTAATGCACAACGGAGTATATATAAAATCTACAGCAAACGGTAACATGATGCATTCTCACCTTTTGAACCTCGTGTTAATTGGTTTCGTCACATACGAGTATAAAGCAATTTACTTGTTACCACAGCCATTCATCCAAAAATGCGCGCGTCGTTAAGGATGATTTTTCGGCCAAAAATTGGGGTCCTCTTCCAAACGCTTTGAAGCCCAGTCAGCGGCAAACGGCGTTGTCTATGGTCATGAACTTTGAGCTCCTAGGTCAGTCCCGAGGCAAAATTCGCCAAGTTAAAGTCTGCGAAAGGCCGAGTAACTAAACTGAATGTTTGGCGATTGAAGAACCGACTATCAAGTCTACCGTAAAATGGGAGTAACTTAAGCACTAACGAACACTCATTTTTAAAATAAAGTTAAATTATTTGGACGTTGCTATTTAATTGGAGATTTGACAGATGTCACCAAAACAATATGGCCGCCAAAATCTACCAGCGGAATTTGATAAAACCTTTAATATTGCTCTCACTAGGGGTTTCGTTAGTGAAAATGTTGTTCTTAAATATAAAGGACTCCGAATCAATCGAAATACATTTATTCAGACATATTTAATTTACAAAAGCTGATCTGTTGAATACATATACCTATTCTCATAATTGAACAGCAATCAGAACACTTGGCATATAAATTTTCTACTTTCATAGTAAAAAGTTGTTCTTTTCCCTTTCATTGAAAAATACTTTACTGAATGAAAATACGCATTTAAAATGTTTGTAGGTACTCATATAAATCAAAGTTGACTCGACTTCTTTTTCGATAGTAAAAGTCGAGGGTTTCAAGTATTATTAGCTTCCTTTGTGGAGATAAAATTATTCGAATATTCCTATGTATTGTCCTCTATAAATTGGAGATTAAATGTGCTGCCCAATTAATCAATGTTGAATAAAACGAGTCGTGAAAAACATACCTTCTCAAGGCTATCTTTGATTACTTTTTCAAGTCACGAAATGGCCGGTAGGTAAAAGAACAGATTAAATCACGAAAATGGTGGGTATGAATATCTATACTTTTTGCTGCCCATTTGAATTTATAAGTCCCACGGTGCGGTCCGGTCCCATGTGCTAACCCAAATGATTTTCATTTTGTACAAACCATTAATCTCGATTTGGATGTCCCAATCCCACTTCTAAAAAAACTCTTATGTATTATGATTCATAAAAAAATGGCGTTCACTTTTAAATTAATATCAAAGTGTTACGCCATTCCATTACACTACACAATTATGCCACACGCATTGTTTGTACACATGATATAGTTTCCTCTCAAATGCTTGTTAATATTTAAAAAAGACAGAAACCTACATAGATACTAATAATTGTAGAAGAAGAATTTTTTTTTTTTAATTAAATTTATATCTCCGCTTGACTGTACATACATAAATAGATTAACCCTTAAGGCCTAACTACATTGCAGTGATGACAAACGCGGCAAGAAAATTAAAATTGTTCAAATATTTGTTGTTTTGCCATACACAACCACTATACACATGGTGCTATTAGCAAATAAGTGTTGATAGTACAAATAGATAAATTAGTTGTCTTCTCCATTACGATAAGTCTTGGGGATAAAAAGTATACTATATATATATATATACTGTATATATGAACACATTTTTAAAGTCGCGTGTGTTTCGTTTTTAATTAAAATTGTAACAATGTCATTTAAACAAAGTTTAAAAATAATTGCTTTTTTAAGCATCTGTTTAACCATTTAGTCTGTTTGATTCATTCCCGATGGATAAACAGCAAATATGTTTGCAATTCATCAATGATATCTCAAGAGAATCGAATTATTTGTGATACGTGTAGACACTAATTCAGTCCGTGGTGTCAAATGTGACAGATAAATTTGCCACCATGAAAACATATACATATGTTTTCTCCAGTATAAATGTTGACGTTTACTTTTCAAAAGTTTTGATAATCTCAGTGAAAATGTTTCCACTTAATTGAATCACATTTCGGGATAGAAAATTCAATAAAATGACATGGTACTATATCAAAAAAGTGACAGTGACAACCATTTTTCAAATTAAAACTTATATTGAATCTCTGTTCTCTTTCCATCATAATATTGTTCAAGTCGAATATATTACGTGTACATCAAATTGACAGATGCTTAGTGAACTATATCGTTATATATTTTAACTTCATTTCTTATGTGAACATGAAAAGTGAAAAACAGTTTGTATGTACATATATTTACGTGATATTTAATCTTCTTGAACGGACACAAAGTAGGTAAATTTAGTATGGTCGCTCAAGCTCAACTTTCTTTTTCGAGCTCTTTCACACTTAAAAGAGATTTTTTTCCACAAAATTCAAAAAAAAAATGTGGACGTTTGCATGTTGGTATCTGTTACAACAAATTTAATTGCGAACAACACACAAATACTGGTAGGTATGTGTATAAAAGGAAAGTGCACCAGGGCTTGAGGTTTATCTACAATACTTTACTTAATTCTTGTACATTTTTGCCGACATCACACCAAATCGATGAGTAATTGGTAATTTGTACAATGGTGTTTGGTTTCCTCAAGCCATATTTATGTATGTGTTTTAAAACCTTCATTTTTTTGAGTAAGCCAAGGCAAGTGTTTGAAGTGGCCACAACCATATGGTTATATGTCTGTCAGTGGGTCAGACTCAGAATTCAGAAATTACCTTTTGTTTTCCATCATTGTTTACAATCCAACCATTGATTTGTATGTGATTAATTTTCTTTTCAACCAAAGTATATTTTGCTGATGGTTGTAACGGTTATGACCAAGGTGCGTTCTTCGTACTGTTCACTATTTATAGGTTGGTAGAGATAGGTACACGAAGTGGGTCTTAAAATAAGAGAACAAAAAAATACTAAAAATGCCACAAGACAAATTGTTATTTCTCAAACCGAAAAATGAAAATCAAATTAAGCTTTGAAATGCATAAAGTGATTAAGAAAAACAGCCCACGTTTCTTTTTATTTGATTGCTTCATGGAGATACGAGTACGAGGAAACGTATAATTTGAAGTTGTTTAGCAGTGTTACAATGAAGGCATGGGTATTGTAGGTAGGGAGACTATTATTATGATGGGAACTCCTTAGCATTATTCAAATTGATTTAAACAATTATTATAGAAACAAATGCAAGGCGAGCTTTTGTTGAAATCATCTAAGCATAGTTTTGGATTTTCAGAAATTAATTTATAGGGTGCTAGAAGCTGAATTTTAATTTTTTTTTCTTGTTCCTTCGTTTTCACAGGCACATACTTATGTACATAATTGTTTTATATTTGGAGTTCAACGGAACGATAGGTATTTTTTGGTCATTAAAGTGCGTAGTCACATTGCGTGCTGTTCCATCAAACAAAAGATATTTTCATTTAAATTGGTGTCTATGCATTTCAAAATGATTGAGTGAAGTCCAGAAACACGAATGTCGTAAAGAATAAATAGAATAAAAGCAATTACACTTGTTGCTTGAGAATAGTTTAAGAAAAACCCTGTTCAAAAATAACTGAAACATGTTAACACTCTTTAAACAATGAAACGTCAAAAGTCAAATAGGTACCTAATTCCTAATACGACAGCGCTTTCTGCTCTTTCTTTGCATCAGAAGGTTTGTTCACGTAGAGTGAATTTGCAATAAATGGTTAATTGAAGTTCATTAAAAAAACCTATATAATAAAAAGAATTCTTTGACATTTGAATTTCAGTTTTAGGAAATTATATTAACATGGAATATCAGGTATTTATATCATAATTCGATTTGACACTTGGGTGATATTATTATTACCAACGGGACCACAAATATCATAGTAAATTAGCAAATCACGATCTTAATCGTTGTGTGAAAGATAAGAAGATTTATTTGTTAAGTTTGTGGACGAATAAAATTTAAATTAAACAATTTCTTTTATTAAATGTAATTAACCAGTTTGGAGATTCGTTGACGGGGTTTTCATACGTGAAGTGTTAATTCATATTATTTCAAAAAAATCTCCTTATTTTTGACTCGAGTAATTTGCTCACTAAACTTGCGTTTCTACGTGCTCTTCTTTCTTTAAAAATGATAGTTCCTAGATATACAATTCCACTTGTCTAACAAATTTGTTGTTTTTGACATTTCTTTATAAATCGTACAATTAAATTATTTTGTATACGTTTCCACATAAAACTCTGTTAATATCTAAATTATTAAAAATTCAGACAATCTTTGCCAAATTATCAGCATAAATATTTTAATATGTTTTCTTTTTTTCATCTCTTTCCAGGTTTGTTAACGACATAAATGAATATTTGTTATTATGTTTTTTGACGTGTCATATTGTAAGTATAAGTTTTACCTTAATTGTTGTCTATTGGGCCTCTACAACTATACAAGCACTTAAGCTAAGTTAAAGTTCAAGGTTCGTTCATTCCCATGAGTTAGTTATTTGTTCAAAATAAAGCGTATATACCCAAGAGGAAGGTCAACAAAGAAAGATACACGGTGCCATTCATGAATTGTATACCATTAAATCACGATTTAATTAAAGTGTTTTTTGTTGATTTAAATAAAAAATACCATATCATGAGCTATATACAGTTATATCATGAGTAATATACCACATAAGGCACATACCAAATACAAACCAAATTAAACAACTAAAAAAAAATAGTCTCCACTGACATTTGTCTCATAGTCTGATATAAAGCTTTACAAAAATGATAAAGGCATTTAAAACCGGTCGATATTTTATTTTGACCCGTTATTTTGATTGCCAACTGAGTGAATGACGCCATCTGAAACCGAAGTTTAGTAAATATAGTTAAGCTTCTATTATACTGAATCTACACGATCAACAAACTGATACTTTCTGTCAAAAAATATGTTAAAACAATTATTAAATTAATTTAATTCATCAATCCCAATGACGTTTTGCCAAAATATTGTCATGAAAGTTATGAGTCATACTGAATATAGACGATTGTCAAAATGTCATTATTATGACGTTTTATTTTATAGAAATGTGCATAAGAGAACAGAAAATATGCGTATTTGTCATTCGTGTAAATCCGTGATTAGTTCATTCTTTCTATAGTGAATATTATGTCAATTTGGTAAGTTGAAACTTTATAAAAGTTGCTCGCAAAACCAATAGACATTTTTGACAGTACTAAGAGGTAACTAGTGAGTCAATGCACTTGTAAGTTGTTTTAATGACAAAAAAGTTAAAAAAAATTTTAAAAGCATTTACAGAATCTTTTCAAAACATACTTTTTATGTTTAAAAAAGAAAAGAAAGAAATAAAAGTATGTATTCATTTTGACAGATCAAATTAATAAAAAAACATTACCTCTCAGACTATTTTGTTTAACGTTGCCATTTGTTTAAGCTTACTCTGACAACCGCCATGATTCAACGCCAAAATAACTACAATGGGTGTCTCTCCCGCCTCAATACCCGCCTATTTCCCATTATACAAGTTCCGAAAAAAATTACTAACATTTAAAATTGAAAACTGGTTTATTTTTCAATGGTGGTGAGCAATGACTAGGTAGGTATCGAATGGTAAGTGGCTCTTGCCGCAAACGAAATATCACATTAACAACGTCAGGCAGTAGTTCTAAACTAAAGACATAGATTGAAGAATGAGAGAACTAATAAACTACAAAAAGCTACCATGAGTTTTAAAATTGTTTGAAAAGTTTATTAGCATCAATTCGTATTAGCCAATGATCGTACAAAATTTGCACGACTTCTTCTTCATGTAGTTAGTTGATCACGAAGTGGCTCAAATGTCAACCCAAAATTACGATTAAATCGATCGCATCGCAATGACTGTTGTTTTAAGCCATTTGCATTCAGATGGTATTTTTGTCTTTTTAGAATGTTTTCTCGTTACAAGGCTTTAAGAACGAATCAACATCGTTTACGGTCTAAATAACATCTAATGAAGTGATGTGTCATCATAGTAATATGGGCCAATGTCGATTGTATAAAATTACGTGTTACATTTGTTTGAATTAAATATTTTTATTTCGAAAAAATACAAACCATGGGTGGCGCATATACAAAATCTTATAAAGATTGAAGTTGAATGTATCTTAAACTAGTTGGTCTTGATTTGGAAGCTTTATAAATTACTATCGAGTTACTTGAAACTCTTGTTTCTTTGCTTTTAGTCTGAGCAAACGCACTTTTCTAACAACTACCAACAGTCATTTTAATAGCCCTTAAGGCTACGTGGTAAAGTGCTCCAGATTACCTCTACTTCCACTGGTGAATGATGTCATTTTAATTTCTATGGAACTTGCCACGGTAAGGAGGTTTATGTTGTGTTAATGTTTTGTGTTTGTACTGTGGTTGTTATGAGTGACGAATTCACACACCCCATACATTAATCAAACTACTTTTTGGGAGTTATGACTGATGGCGGTGGTAATGATTTAAACGTGGAAGCCAAAATTAAAAGGGTTCGTTTAGACCTAGATACTGAACATTTATTTTTTTTATTTCTACATAGTCACAAGGTATTCAAAAAATATGTTTTGAACAAACCTGAAAAACTCTAAACAATTTGTTTGTTATATATTTATGAACTTTGACAAACTTTTGTAGACACTTTTGTAGACAGAAGTAAATAAACAGAACTAGTAGTTTAAACAAAAGATTGAAAGAAGAATGAGAATTTACATGAAATTTGAACGCGTTCAGCAAAAGAGTTGCACTCTATCTAGATGTGAATAATCTGAAACAGATGTGAAAGAAAAATTGATGTTGTGTAATTGCATGCAGCAATTTACAGTGAAAGAAGTGTGCTGTGTTGAACACATGCGAGAGATTTCGAACAGGCAATGTAGTTAAACTATAATCTGGGGACAAATATATATGTAAATGATTCTTATATTTAGTACAAAATTAATGAAAAGCTTCATGAAATGTTGAAGGTTAAATGCTTTTTCATTACGATGCCGAAAGTTGTCAAAAATAATTTTAAACAGAAATGTATAAAGTCTATTTTTTATTGAAAAACACTATATAAATGTATAAATGTATTTTTTTTAAACAGAACTTGGAAAAAATTTAAAAACTAACAAGAACACAGTAACTTTCCAATCTGAAACACAAGGCAATATCAAATTTGTGGTATGTATACCACCCCACATATTGCATAATTAGCGTGTCGAAGTATGTATATGAAAGGTAGGGCAAGTGTTTTAGTCCGTGGTCACGCAGGTTCTTTGGAAAGGTGTCATCAACGCAATATCTATCTAAATACATGCGATTGTAGATACATTTTATGTCGGCACTGACCACAGTTTTCTGTTATGGTTTAGGTAGGTAACCAAAAAACTATATGTTTAAGGCCAATCCCAGGAGTATTTTAATAATTCTGGCGACACCTTAAAAAAACAACTTATCCATAGATATCTCTATTTTGATTGCATGCTCTTTCAAGGCCACACATTAAGTTATTAGTATTATATACAACATATATTTGTTTCTAGGTGGGTAAGGTATATAAGTATATATGTGATGTATACAAACTCGCATGTAAGGTAGGTTTTATTTGTTAATGAAAATCAGACCAACCCTCTTTATGAGCGGTATAAAAATTAATTAATTTGCATTAATTGGTAGTAAACCAAAACGCCCCTATCGGCAATGGATTAAATATAAAAAAGAAAACATGCGGTACGGGCACTATACAAGTGAGTATACGAACAGAAACACACATTTTGCCTTTAACAAAACTCGCTATATAATAGAATACATTAGCCTCCTTATTTGATGAGTGTTTCCATTGTCGAAAGGAAATCGTGTATAAGTATTTATTGGATTGACACAAGTTATTCGATTGCTGTTAACATTTCTAATGACTGAAGGCCCCCCATATTTCTCTCTCGGTCTCCAGCTTAAGTCCTTGAGGATTTTGGGGTAATTAACTAGGAATGCTAATGGTCTTTTCATCTAATATATGTATACGCATATAGATATAGTGTTTGACGTAAACACCCTGTGTAAGAGAGAATTTTCAATTTTTTTGTATGTTGAATCTATAAAATATAGGGCAGGAATATAATAAATTGACTTGAATTAGCTGTCATTAGAGTTTTTAATTCAATTATATCGCCATGTGGTGTTTTAAACGAGGATTTGTCGGCAAAAGTATGTCGAACAAAAATTTTTTTTATCGGGTTTGGATACTTTATGTCTTGTTTATTTTTAAAAAGATATTTTTGTCTAGAGAAGGTCTATGGCAGAGATAAGGTTTTTTTTCAATCCAAACAGAAAGCATACATATTTACCATAACGAAACACACAAGTGCAACTGAATTTAATTGTTGCCCTTTTATTACAATCATGTGCGTTTTTTCAAGTTATATACAATCAACAACCCGACCATATAATTCTGACAGTAAAATGACAAAGTGTCAGTTCTCCATTTTCTATAAATCTAGCAATTCCTTGACAGATACTATGACAGTTTTTCAGTTTGTAAAAGTTCGGCAGATGTGTCAAAATTTGTATGAGTTATTGTTGTCCAACCGATCTAGAACTTAACCAGTATAATTTTGTCGATACAATCAAGTATAGGCACAAGCTAGTTCCTTATTTAATTTGGTACAGTTGATTGACGCCCAGGTTTCTAAGATTTAAGAAATAAACTCCATTCCTCAGCAACAAACGTGACGGAAAAAAATTTGGAAAACTCAATAAATAGGTTCTTTACTTCCCAAAACTAAAAATTTCTACCAAAACTACAATTTTACAGCCTTTTTACCCTAAATCCAAAACGTGGCTTTCGCGAAAATATCGGTTTTATAGAAAAAAAAAAACAAAACAAAACAAGACTTCCCATATATTTTGTGTATACAAGTTTTCCTTTTACATATATAACCTATCAAAAACTTGTTGAAATTCAAAGATAAGCTAGACAAACACATCTTTTTAAATATTCAGCACCTAATCAAACATCAAAAAAGAAACTGATGAGATGCTTTCAAAAGAAATTGAAAACAACTGACGACCTGCAACATATTATCAACAGAAATTTCAATGTGACGGAAAAAGAAATTTAACAAAATCTTCATATTTTTTTGTGTATGTAAAGAAATTGATTTTAAATACTTGGAATTAAATATATTCTTGAAAATAATATTAGCACGACTAAATTTATAACTTTAAAATATTTTATTCATGAAAATTTTGACAGTTGGTGTCAAAAAATTTAAATGTCAAACGAAAACATGTAAACTTTTCTTGTGTATACTTTCCGAGCTTTCGAAATTTTTTAGCCAAAAACTGCGATTTGGGTTTGGTGTGAAAATTATACTATGTGCATTTTTATCAATTGTTGGTAATAGACAGTTTTTTGCAAGTTAATGAACAGACTTAATATTTGTTCAGAAAGAACATTGTTATAGTCTCACATTTTACTCCAAACAAGAGAAACAAGTCTTAGTTTTTTATTTCGAAATTACCTTACATTAAGTGAAGGTTAATAGAATACAACTTTCCAGATACAATCTTGGGGAAAACATGATGTAATTTAATCGGTAATTTAAAGAAGGGAACAAGTCTTAAAAATAACTTAACGAAACATGTGTAATATTGTGTACATATCAATGATGTGCTTTCTGATAACAAAAATATATCAAATTGATGACAGATCTTATATGTCATATGTGACACATTTTGGTAGTCAAAATATGTTGTTAAATATTTATCCAATTAACACTTTAACTGGTATCTAACAATCTGACAGCATTAGTGTCTGAAAACTGTCTTACTAAAGTGCTTTTGTCCAAATATAGATTTAAACACAGTTAATTTTCTACCCGCACTCTCTTACCAAATTCCGATATCAATATTTAATGAGAATCTTATGTAATTTATACAAAACGAAAATGGTAACACGTTAAAAAAAAACTAACCTACATGTTAACCTGTCTGAAAAAAAACACCGACCTAGTCAAGGTTATTATTTTACTCAGTTAAAGTGTATATCATCTCACATCTGTCTGTCATGTGTCATCTCTTAAAAGCAACAACAGCTGACATTTTGAAATATTCTTTTCCGTTGGTTAGTCATATCCTCATATATTTTATTGGTTATATCTTATACAATATCATGTATCGATTCCAATTGAAGATACCGCTCGAAAAGAAGCCAAGAAAAATGAAAAAAAAAATTATAATTATTACCCTCGTGCCAGGCACTTAAAATTCATTCACCTGGGGTTGGATTTGGTTTCCCTGAGTTTGTTATATAGGGACATGCTATTAGGTCTGGGATCACACCTGTATTTATTTGTTTAATATCGTCCGTATGGCCAGCTGTTATTAAACAAAAGATGCGCCAGCTTAATTAAAACAAAAAAAATCCAATAAAAAAATTAACTACCGGATGTGACCACAAATACCGGGAATGAAGAATATTTTAATGCTAATATTTGGATGTTTCTGTTTTTCATATTTATTGTTTGATCAAGTGATCCGCACGGAAATTGATATTGATTAGGTGAATATCATTATGACATAACAAATAAAGCTGATTAACAGTTGATAAAGGAAACAGAACTATGAGTTCAATGCATGATGCTTTTCCAGCTCCTGGTTGTTTAAACGCCATATGTGGGATATTCAAAAAAGATATGTCATCGAAAATGTCAGTTATTTTTTGCAAAAGATCAAATAATTTCTATTATTGATCGATAATAGCTTTGTTATAACCTATAGTATTATCATGGAGCGTGATTTTGTATTGCGAACTCTAGCCTGGTGGTGGCGCTGAAATCAGCGCTAGATTCTACAGTGAAGAGTAGGATAAGATACAAAACAAGTAGTAAAAAAGAGAATATTTTATTATTAAATTTAGCAGAGACAAATCTAGCAAGTACTGTCCCTATACTTAAGATGTCGCCACAATCTTTCGTCTTCTTGATAGTACTATAAGTTTTATATTCAAAGTTAATAGTCGATTTTTTAAAGTTTAGTTTTTGTTTTAACATTTATTTTCTAGTGCTAGGATTCTCTATTGTTAATCTACGGTTAATCTGCGTTTATTTATGTTTAAGAAGTGATGCAAAGTAGTCGAAATTAAAAGAAAAATATTTGATTTATATGTCTGTAAAATTTAAGAGATTTCGTTAAATAACTGCCCGTAGTATTCCACTGGAAAGAGTCAATTTTAAAGTTTTCCTCAAAATTTTGACAGATGGCCAAATTTCGGGAACAAAGCTATTATTAGACACTTGCTATCAGAATTCTGACCAAGAAGTTGGGACACATAAACTAACCAAATGTACTTTAATTAAACTTTATTTTCATATTTAAGGTTGCCATAATGTCATTTGCATGGCTTACAATAGCATTTATCGTCTAGTCTTCCACAATCCAATGAATTCGAATGACGGAATGACGGGCATTGAGAGATGAGTCTTCTTTATTTTTATCGGTCGGTGTTCTGAAAAGTTCTCTAATATTTCTTTCAACACTATGGCTAATTAATGCTTTCAATTTATTAATAATTGCCACATCAGCATAAATCATAATCATTTGACTCACATCTTTTCATCAGTAACTTAACAGCCTTGTAAAGCGAGTCTATTTTCGATTAAAAAATGCACTTACATAAATCCTCCTCAAGTAAAAATGAGCTTTTTTAAAAATAGAAATAATTAATACGCCACAACTGAGACGACTGTTTCGAGTATCTGGCATTACTATTCCGTTTTTTTTTCAAAGCAGAATAGAATGGAGAACAGAATGAATTGGGTTGCCTACGATTTACGAATTGACCTACAACATCTCCATTTTTCTATCACAATATATCAATATCTCCTTCTGTTTTTGGAGATATGATTAATGAATCTTCGAGTATCTATACTCGTTAACAATGGATAGGCTCGTAGTTATACTGACTGACCGACCGCCAATTTATTAGATCTTCGTTCAGTTAGATATAAATGGAAACCAGAAAAAAAACATAAAGGATGATTAGATAAGTGCAGTGTATTTCCATTGGTATTCCATTTGGGCAATAACTTCTAATGCATGTGTATGTAGCTATCTAGTCCCCTTTAGTCGACTTCTGTGATGCAATCAACTCTATAGAAAGAAAGTCTTGCAGCAGCATGCAGCGCTAAAATTACCCAATTGCTAGTTTTTTCTTCCCAGCCAGTAGTGCAGTGTGATTTTCCAAAGAATTTCTTTCGTTATTTTTAGAAAAATTTCAAACACAAGCAAACAACCACAAACTATCGGCGACATTTTTTATATGTTGCCCAGAACTCAAACGCACGAAGAGGAACATTTGCATGTGTAAACCTACAATATTAATTTAAATGTGGTATTTTGAGTTTTTATCGATGCCTGTGATATGTGAAACCATGATGATTTTTTTCAATTAAACTCAAGGAAGACTGTTGAGTTGTCGTAAAGTGCAGCTAACTGTTTAAAATATTTTAATTATTAAACGCGTGCTGCTATATGACATTTTATGCGCTGCGTCTTCATGGCGTTGGAGTTAATTTGATTGTTTATTCGCCGTCACCGGTTTTTTTTTTGGGCTTATTAAAAATAAAAAGATATATTAATAACGGAAAAGTGTCAGAATCTTGTTAAGCTACTTAATGACCACTTAGATATAATCTGAATTCTGTTTGTAATAGATCATCTAAGGTTGTGTTTTGGCGTCTTGAGTGGGAATGTGTTTCTGTTTATATAGAAGGTGGACACCTTTTATGACAGATTAATTGATCTGCTTGCTACAATTCATTTTGTATGAATCACGTAATCTTTTATGCAGTCTCTATATGGTAACTGGTTGTATGTCAAATGTGTGTGGTTAATAGATAGTTTAAGCAAGTTACTATAAATGGATTAGTTTAGATTTTTGGATTTTTCAGTCGCGGAATGTGTTAAAATATGTGTTCGAGCATAAGAATTTATTCGTAAGGTATGACTTGAATTCAATAAAAAATTCAAATTTGATTCTAAAAGAATTTAAGCGATGATTTTTAGACTACGAGTAATTTGTATTATATCTACAGTTATTATTTTGTTTGTTAGAAATGTTGTCCGTTTTTTTGAAACTCTCAGCATTCTTTTTCGATTATTTTAATATTTTTTTTTAATATGCTTAGATTCTTCGTTAAGTTTTCTTCAATATTTGCTGAATGTTTTGTTAGCTTTAATAAGTGTATGTAAAGATATATTCATACGAATAAGAACTTACATTGTCAAGTGCACACAGATGACGTAAAACTTAACGAAACTGATTCCTACCATAAACCATGACGCTATTATTCATACAAACTTCTGTCAAGTTGTTACACAAACTTTTGTCAAATGTTCTTACGAAAATAAACGAATGAGAACTCTCTTGTTCATGTGAACAAAAGTAATGTAAAACATAACGAAACTGTGTGATGGCATAAGCCATTATGATGGGTGAATTATTTAAATTTAGATGAACTTTAAATAATGCCTAGCTCACGAAATAAAACTGTCAAAACAAAACACAGCGATTCTATTAACCCAAAACTTATTCAGCGAAGCAAACCAAAACTCACAGTTTGTGTCTTCATGAAACTCAATGGCAAAACCTCAAGAAATACCATTACTCTTCGACTAAGCCTAAAGTACCTATTGCAAAGCCTGGAAAGAGGATTTCCTATTGCTATTCCCATTGGATTGTATTACCTATTTGGCGAATGATTAATGTTCATCCAGCAAGCTTTCTCACCTTCTATGCATAGACCGGAAGGTTAAAACACTTCTATTAGTTTATTCTTGCAAAGCATGATTTCAGTGCCAGTGATGTGTAATATTTTATGTGCAGTAGTCCGCAAAATAAGACGCTAGTAATGTATGTTCTCACATTTTTAAAAGAATTAACATTGCGTTCCCACAGTTCCTGCACAAATTGTAAAGAAGCACTTTGATAAGACTTCAAGATAACGGGTGATTTTTTTGAGGTTAGGATTTTCATGCATTAGTATTTGACAGATCACGCGGGATTTCAGACATGGTGTCAAAGAGAAAGATGCTCAGTATGCTTTGACATTTCATCATGAATAGACTTACTAACGAGCAACGCTTGCAAATCATTGAATTTTATTACCAAAATCAGTGTTCGGTTCGAAATGTGTTTCGCGCTTTACGTCCGATTTATGGTCTACATAATCGACCAAGTGAGCAAACAATTAATGCGATTGTGACCAAGTTTCGCACTCAGTTTACTTTATTGGACATTAAACCAACCACACGAATGCGTACAGTGCGTACAGAAGAGAATATTGCGTCTGTTTCTGAGAGTGTTGCTGAAGACCGTGAAATGTCGATTCGTCGCCGTTCGCAGCAATTGGGTTTGTGTTATTCGACCACATGGAAGATTTTACGCAAAGATCTTGGTGTAAAACCGTATAAAATACAGCTCGTGCAAGAACTGAAGCCGAACGATCTGCCACAACGTCGAATTTTCAGTGAATGGGCCCTAGAAAAGTTGGCAGAAAATCCGCTTTTTTATCGACAAATTTTGTTCAGCGATGAGGCTCATTTCTGGTTGAATGGCTACGTAAATAAGCAAAATTGCCGCATTTGGAGTGAAGAGCAACCAGAAGCCGTTCAAGAACTGCCCATGCATCCCGAAAAATGCACTGTTTGGTGTGGTTTGTACGCTGGTGGAATCATTGGACCGTATTTTTTCAAAGATGCTGTTGGACGCAACGTTACGGTGAATGGCGATCGCTATCGTTCAATGCTAACAAACTTTTTGTTGCCAAAAATGGAAGAACTGAACTTGATTGACATGTGGTTTCAACAAGATGGCGCTACATGCCACACAGCTCGCGATTCTATGGCCATTTTGAGGGAAAACTTCGGAGAACAATTCATCTCAAGGAATGGACCGGTAAGTTGGCCACCAAGATCATGCGATTTGACGCCTTTAGACTATTTTTTGTGGGGCTACGTCAAGTCTAAAGTCTACACAAATAAGCCAGCAACTATTCCAGCTTTGGAAGACAACATTTCCGAAGAAATTCGGGCTATTCCGGCCGAAATGCTCGAAAAAGTTACCCAAAATTGGACTTTCCGAATGGACCACCTAAGACGCAGCCGCGGTCAACATTTAAATGAAATTATCTTCAAAAAATAAATGTCATGGACCAATCTAACGTTTCAAATAAAGAATCGATGAGATTTTGCAAATTTTATGCGTTTTTTTTTAAAAAAAGTTCTCAAGCTCTTAAAAAATCACCCGTTACATATGTGTTGGATTCCCTTTTTAAATTGTGTGGTAAAATGTAAATATGTACCTACCTTCTTTACTTTTATTAACTTTTTTTTTATTCTAGAATTAATTTTATTTTCTTCATTCGAAGTTATGGTCTGTTGGTCAATTCTCACCGAATATTCTTCTGTCAAAAAGAAACTTCTTTCTCAACAGTTACCTTTAGTTTAGTGAACCATCATATTATGCGGTGCCTGTTATTTTAATCGTAGTTTGCCCTTCACAAATTCTTCTTTGTCCTCATATTAAAAAAAAAAAAACATCATTAAACTCAAAGTCGGGACATGCATAGGTATAAAGGTAAAATAAACTGTCGTGAACACTGTCATGAATAATGTTTTCTGCATGAACTCTTCTTCCTCCCACAACTAAAGCATAAAACAAAATAACTACTTCTATCTATGTATATACATCATTCTTTGTATTATAAATATGTCTGCCCGGACCTAGTACCTTGGATATATTAAGTCGAGCATAAACATACACGCAACACTCGAACCAAAAGGGCTCTATTCCATCTTGTGTGTTGCAATTCGAGACGAACGATAGTTGATAGTATTAAAACTACTTGTACTGAACTGTCACATGGCGCTGCTCTCGGTCTTATCAAACAACAATCAACTGACATGTAAGTTAATTAGAATGTTTGTCTTCTTCACGATCATATGCATTGATGATGAAGATGATGTTGCCTTCACAAACTTCCTTTAGAAGTTTTTCAAACTCACTCAGATGTGACTCCCCCTAGAATAAATAGCAGACAATCTCCATTATATCAACTCTACATAATAGTGAGTATGTATGTACTCGTACGTAGAGGAAACTTGAGAAGAAGCTAGGTATTTCGGTTTCTGTAGACATTTACTTTTTCTTGCTCTGGGTTTTAAGTTTCATAATATGAATTATTTTGTGACGTGAGCAATTTGCCTGTCTTCTCAATTTATCGAATGCAATAGGGCTAATATATAAACACAAAAGGTTTCATGCTATCAACTTTGATTAATTGCTTATCGATAAATATTTAATATGGCGTACCTGAATGGGGTGGCAATTACAATAGGGAAAACTTTGCAATATTAAGCTTAGGGGAATCAACCCCTGGCATAATTTTGGATTTATTACCTATTTCATGGATTGGTAAGTAAGAGAGCAAAATTATGTCAGTGCCCATGCTGAATGGAGTTTTCATGACTTCAAAATTGCATAAGCTCAGATTGTTTAATAATTAGATATCGATCTGTTTATATATAAATTAATAACTATATTAACCTCTCAGGTTTATGTCACCTGTCGAACCTGTCAAATCATCTTAAGGTTATATCGTTTATCAAAAGTAAGTTTGGTATATTTGGTCTTGACAAATGTGTAAGCCTGCCAAAACAGCGAATGACAGAAGATCTTTTCAAAGAAAGAAAAACTTGCAGGAAAGTTAAAAACAGTGCAGCTCTTGTTTAAACATCAAAATCCGTCTCTTCAAAAATGTTTTTTACTTAAGAAAAATTTAATTAAGAAATTATTTATAATTAAATAGTTTTTTTTTTTTGTGAATTCTGAAAGCTAGTAATTAGCTGGTTTATAAATAAATAAATTCAGAAATGTATCGTTAAAGAAAGCATGGACTGTTATTTAAGTCAAACATTTATAAATGCATCAAATTGACAGTTGCCTGTTTTGACACTTCGTATACAAAAAAAAATCTCAAAAACTTTTTAAATGAAGGTACCTATGTATGTACATCACTCTCATGTAAAAGCAGTCTTAACAAACAGGAATTTGTAAACATTCTGTTTAAAAAAAAACATACCTGATAACTACTTCAATGTTAATAAATCACCCTAAATATATATTTCATCGTTAATGTGGCAAAACAGGAGGAAGACATATAATCTGTAATGAAAATTTCTCCCTAAATGTTTTACACAAAGCTCTTAAAATGCTAATTACTGTTCAAACTCATAGTTCTCTAAAGAACGACCGAATCTAATGAGCAATAATGAAGTTACAGAAAGCAACTGATATAAAGAGTAGATACCTATCCATATACATAGATACCTATACCTTTTCTTGAATGGGAACGGCATTTAAGACTGAAAATGGTATTTTGATTTCTTGATTTCTTATTTTGCATTTCTGCAAACTCATTTGCAATTTTTTAACAAGACCAACACGAAAGTTTACCATTAAAATTCAAACAAGCTCATCATGTTCTATAGAATGAATCCCTGGACCGGAACTCATTACAAGCTAATATAGATTCAAACCAAGAATTTAAGTTGTTCATTGAACGAATCAATGAAATGAAAAGAAACTTTTTTCTTAATGTGATAAACAACTTTTACTTTATTCCGAAACACAAAAAAACAAATCTCGTCAATCGTTAAAATAGAACGAAATTAGCATATGAATTTAATTTTCAGTCTCTTGTCAAAGAACACTAGATATACCTACGATATTCCTATAAAGAAAGTGAAATTTTCACTTTTATTAAGCTTTATTAATTTCTTAAAGACATTTTTAGATTGTCAAATTATAAAAAAACAAGCCTAATCTTGGGATTATATACAGTTAAACGAATTTATGAAGACGCGTTAAAATGTATAGCGAATAACTCGGTGTGGAAAAAAAACAACTAAAAATTAACTAATACTGCACAATACAGGCTGAATTTAACAGTTATATGCATTCCCATAATATTATTGAGGCAACACTTTAGTGCATTAAGAACGATGTTAAACCTATGCTAAAAAGGCGGCCGTCACTAACCCCTGGTGGAGAGGCAGAACAATTGCAACATCCATTTTTAATTGTACTTTCTAACTTTTAAATAGCTTAAAATATTAATAAAAAAATATTGTTTATATATTTAATGCTTTTATCTATTATTTCGGACGGGGGCACTTAAACCTCCTGAATGAATGGTGACTTCAACCTGCTTCCACTCAAAATCAAGAAGGTGGTTTAGCTAAGGAATAAGAGCCAATTGTGTCAAAATTATTCTGAAATAAAAATATAGACTGCAAATTTTGAATAAAAATAATAATATACATATAATATAATTATTGGAAAATCAGCCATCAAGGACAAGAAAAATATACCAAATCAGATTGATTCATTGCAAGGACCTAGTGAGGAGGATTTCAGGAAGAGATATAGGTTTTCTGAGGAAAATATGAAGACACTCAAGTATTATCACAATTTGCTGTCAAATCCGATATTAAAAAAAAAAAAACAAGTTTAGGAATCTTGGTGAAAATTTCAATTATTGTAGTAGATTTTGTTGAGAGATTTTTTGTAAATGTCACTTTACTATTCCACGACCATTTTGTTTTTATCAATGAAAATTTTCAACCCGTAGCTTAACTCTTATTCCATGGTTTAGTAAACTCGTGGAATGAAGGTGGAATAAACGTTTTTTATCTATAGGGCATTTAATTATTGCTTGCTTTAAATATGTATCCACACAGTCTTCTTTAAAAAAAATTTTTTTTGTAGAGTTGGGGATATTTCATGTACCCGATGTTGAGAAGAGATCAATAGAGAATTGCAAAATACATATTTAACTTCATTATTGATAACAATAAAAAAAAAGTTTATATTGATGTAAACAAACAGCTTCATGAACTATTCTTAAAATATATTTTTTTTTAAGAATAAGTAGTACGAGTATGCACTTGCTTCCCAACCCTTACACACAGGAAAAAGAGATGCCGTCAAACTAGATGGCCGTCTTCCTCCTATCCCAAGTTGTTAAATTTAGATTTTCAGACTTTTGGCAAGGTTCCAACATATTTCTTGATTTCGGATTGTCAGGAATGCTCCTGGCTTTCTATGAATTTATTTTGGAAACAAAATAAAAACCCTCAAGAACAGATATTGTTTTTTTAGTATTATGAGATTGTAGAGATAGAAAAAAAAACGAAAAAAATGTTGATGATGGTTCAAGTCATAGAGTTTGTATGCAGTCAAACTTTACAAAGACATAGGTATCAAGATTATTTGATACCATGGCTCACCATAATGATCATCATCACCATACCAAATCTTTTAGATCTTAATTGAGACCATTATTTCTCTATACTGAAGGTATAATGAACGAGTAAGCACACGCTAAAGTATAGAAATAAAAACATTAAAAAAAAAAAACAAATACATATTAGAACAATGCCAGATAGTTTTGAAACTTTTGCAAGAACAATCTAACGAAAGGAGGAACAAAAAGAGAAAAGATTTTGCCATAACAACGAATGCTTTTTTGTATCTGAAAACACTAAAGAAGGATTCTTTTTCTTTATAATAGGTACGGTGCATTTTGAGTGACAACAGTTTGCTTTTGGCAAAGGATCCATCACGCCATTTCCCTCTGAGTTCTTGCCCACTTTCTTTAGCTGTGTGTGTGCAAAACATGCGGGATTGACAAGTTGGAAAACATCCTCCAACAGCTGCTTTGCTATAGTTCTGGAATTTAGATTACTTCATTTTTGTATTCACAGTCATACTCCACCATCATCATAGTACAACTTTTTACCTTCATCCTCAAGCTGCTGATGGAGCTGGTGTATTTCTATTTGTGTTGTGTACTTTCATCAGACCTAGATTGGTAACATTTCAATGGTTTCTTTGCAGCCCATGATTGCCGCCCTCATTGCTACGCCATCGTTGCGGGGTTTATTTATTTATGTGTGGCAATGTTCCATCCAAACCCCCCCATTAAAAATATAAGGGTTGAATCAAAACAATTGCGTACCGATGGATGGATGGATGGTTGGATAGATATTCGAGAACATGCTCAAAACGTACATGCAATGCTGTCGATGAGTCATTCTGGGTTTCACTTGAACTGAACCCCCACCACAACGGCCACCACCACCACTGTCTGTATCCGTTTTGGAGGTAGAAATTGAAACTCTTAAACCTAACACAAACGGGTGAATGGATGATTTTGATCTCTAATGGAATTGCCGCATGGTGCCATTATAAGGTTGCCTTGATTAAACCGTCACTAGTGGCAGATTTGAGCAAGATAAATGGCAACAATTTAAGCCACTTTCTTCTTCTTTGAGGTGAATCACCCTTTTATTAAGCACTTTGAATGCACTTACAGTTTCTATCTACAATATTATTTAGAGATTGGATTAGCTATTCGAAATCGAGTTATAAAATGTGTCTGCTTCATTTAAATTCAACCAGTGTCGTTGCTGTTTTGTTATCTTGTCCAGTCCAAAATTAACTAAGTCATTATACGTAGCCCTTATGTCTAGTTTATAGTCATAAATTATCACGAGAAAAACCTTAATGAAAATAGAGGAAATGTTTTATTAAGAATTAATCATGAGCATTTGATATGAAATATGTATGTATATAGTTGTTTCATAAAGGGTTGGAGATAGCGTCCACACCCAAAGAAACATTTTAGAAAATATTGTTAAAAAAAAACTTTCCTAAAATGCTTCTCGTTTGTTTAAAAACACTTCAGAAACGTATAAACAACATTTCAGAAATATTTCGTGAAGCTTTCAGACAAAAATAATAAATGTTATTTTGTTTCTGATTTTGTTTTAAATGTTTCTTTGGTCTGTTCACAGAACTTTAGATGTTAAGGGTATTCATGTAACCGCGGAAAACCCTCGTAAACCTCGGAAACCAGATAATTGTATCTCTGCAGAAACGAGCTGTCAAAATTTGTATGGGAAAAACTTATCTCACGAAATTGTTGCGGAAAGTGTAGAAATAAACCTGATAAACTAAGAAATGTCAATTTTGACTTATAATTTGATTATTTCCCACATTTACGCAAGTATTTTTTAGGGGGTGTTCATGGAAACATGTTGCGGAAAATTATATCTTTCTATAAAGCGGAAAATTATCTCGTTACATGAATATCCTTACATATTATAACAGAAAAGAAATAAATAAAACGCAACAATTTGAAAATCATTTCTTCATTAAAAAAAATTAAAAAACTGTCTTAACTTGTTGAGAAGTATTTCGAAACCGTCTTTAACCAAACTGTTGACGGGCGAATATTTCATTTTCAGATAGAATTATAAAAAAAAAAATGTCCTAATATTTCACTTACTCCGCTTAAAGCCTAGTACTCACCTAGCGTGAAATGAAAAATAAATACGTTCCAAATTACACGCGAAGTATAAAAATGAAAATAGAATAAACTTTTCCACGTGAATTTTTGATACTCACTTTGAATGAAAAAAAAATGACAATTATTTTTAAACTGATTCGTTCTTTCTGTTTATAAATTTTCAATTTTTTGTTTTGAAACAAAATATTCAAATCAACTGACAAATGTCACAGTTTTGCACGTTGCCTTAAACTTTTTCCTGATGGTTGTACAATGTACATTGAGAAATGAAAATCATAGCGTGGAAAAGTTGTGGAACATATTTGTTTTTCCAATCCACATTTTAGTACTCACCTCTCGTTGCGGAATTCATGCCAGTGAACCAGCAGTCACTTTTATATGAAATTTTCATTTTCACATGAACTGAGTACTAGGCTTAAACGATCAAATACCTATTTTATCTTTAGGTTCGTTCGTTCAACTTTTCCCAGGTTTTCTTGACAACCTTCAGAGTTTTCAAAAAACAATTTAGGGCGACCCCAGGGTGACTATTCAGGGCTCAACGAACAAACCTTTTATACTATCGTATTATCATGTAACATTTTCAAATGTCAAAAAAGATCTGTTTGGTTAGTTTTATTTTGCACGAACTGTCATTGTTTTAGGAAGTTTTCAGAAGCAATTTATTAATATAATGCTCTTAACAATATCGTGAAAATGTTTAAAACTAATATTAGCATTAATTAATTTGAAAATTTTTAAATTGTGCTATAGTATTGTATTGTATTATTATTTAACCTCTTGGCATAATGGTAAGTGCGTTGAACTCTCATGTAAAGGTCCTTAGGTTCGATTTTCAGCCGCTGAAAAAAAAAAGTTTTTCAAGAGTGTTCTACATCTTGTGAGGGATTGACAAATCCTCGAAGTGTATCTCTTGTCATAAAAGGCGGTTTTCTTTTTTAGTTCAGAACAGAACCTGATTTGTCAAAAAATAAATTGTGTTTCTTTTTTAGTTCAGAGTGTTCAGAGTTTCGAAAATGTGTTTCTTTTTTCGTTCTGAGCATGTTCTGAGCGTGTTCAGAGTGCGCTCTATGAGCTCAGAATAAAATAACTGAGCCGACAGAGTAAAATGCTTAACACAAGCATTTGACAGATGGAAATAAAAAAAAATGGCGACAGCTACATAAGTGTTCAGGTGTGTTTCAAAATATACTCAGAGCGCTCAGAGCACGCTTGGTTCAGAGAATGTTCGGAACATGCTCGACATGCTCGACATGCTCGGACTCTGTTCAGAGCTCTATACTGAACTAAAAAAGAAAAACGCCTAAAAAGTACTGCTCATTAGCCGTTCGGAATCGGCAGAAAATTGTAATTCCCCTCCATTTTTCCAAATACGCACAGAATTAAGGGGTAATCGTAAGTCACTAGATTTACGCTTTCTATGAGCCGTCATGGCTTTTAATTTATTTTATTTTATACTATTATTCAATAAAGTATTATTAGTGTAAGGCATCAAAAGCTTCTATTTGTATATTAATTGGAAGGGTCACGAATAAATTCCTTTATTTAGTGTAAGATATTCCTTCCTTGTAATTGTACCCACGAACATTTTGTGTTAATTTTAGTCCTAAAAATGTTTATGGATAAACAAAAACAAAAATGTTTATGGATAAACAAAAACAAAACCTACGAGTAGATATACTTTCTTTTACAAGCCATTAATCAATTTAAACCCTATATCCGTTTGCATGCCAAAATTCGAAAAGCAATATTACTACGTTCTACCGATGGAAGGCGCCAATTTTTTCTCATCTCGCATGCAATACATGCGAGGCAGTTAAGAACTTGTGTGTCTTTTTAGCTTACTTCAGCAGACAACACGATTTTCAGAATATTCCTAAATAAAATGATGATGGCACTTTGGCAGGTCATGTAAGAATGACCTCAAGCTCCTGAACAACCGCACAACTAATTTGTTTTGATTTTATGGCACCTCCCCAATTAAGCTAATGCAACATAAATGAAATCCAATATTTATCCAATATTAATATTGTCTGTTAAATAAAAGCTTTGATGGTAATTTGTAATTTGACAAAAATTCTTACTAATTAATTGGAAACCCTGCTTGTTATAGCACTTTGTACAAAAACAATTCAGCCCTTTTCTTTATGACTACATACATTTACATCAAACAATGTACCGTTCGTATATTTAATTATCAGTTCTATTAGTTTCGGCCTTCATGCAATTTAAATGAGCATTAATATGTTGGTCGGGCTTATATACAAATATTTTTATCTACGAGTAGTTTAAAGGTCGATTAAAATTTATGGTGCAATTTTAAGGTTTAAAATTTTAATAAATTAATTTCAAGATCGCCGAGAAGAAAATTTGCATTTTGCATTTTTTAATAATTTATTATAACTGGTTGTAAACCTAACAGGTTACATTTTTAAAGAGATATAAAAGGCTATTGACCAATTCAATGAAGTGCGACATATATTTTCTGTATTATATCTATAGCTATGTATGTCGACAATTTTCAAGCGATAGAGATTGGATGTCAATGATGCTTGATATTAGCAACAATGATATGTTTGTAGGGTGTCGTTCATACGTATCACTTGACCTAACCTTTTTGAACTAAAAACAGATACTTCAGATATTAAGCGAAGATGGTACAGTAGGAACGAAAATACAAGTCTTGCTTTAAATTAAAAAAGTGTTTATAATTTAAAATCCACTATATATAAATATATATATGTATAAATTAATGTCTCCCATAAATATAAATTCAAAACAAAAAATATGGGGCGGATGCAATAGATAAAGGTAAGGAAGGAGTGTAGGAAAAATTATTTTATAATTTGATGTGTTTTATTATCAACAGATCTAGGTATATATGGATTTGGATTAATGTTTAACACGCATTACAAAAATAATTTGGGATCCTGCTATCTATCTGGATCTATTTGAAAGATCAAAAATTAGTTCTCACTCTGGCGGGTAGATACTCGTAGTTTTGTATGGTAAGGTAGTGTATATTGAGTGCAAAGAGAAAAGACAATAAAAAATTGAAAATCAACGAACATAAAGAAAAGGAGATTTACGTATAACACTGCTGTCACTATGATTATTTATTTATTCGTATCGTTTTATATTTAAGGGAACATCTATATGGATAACAGGGCTATTTTTAGCTCGCTTTAAAAGTGTCGTATACTGGTTTTGTTTATATTCAAATAATTAATTTTTGTCCTTAATAGGGTTTTCGTTTGCTATTCCGGAAGAACCTTCCAGAAATCTCCGATCCGGAATTCCAAACGAACAAGTTGCAATATTTTGTTTGATTATGAAGTTTGTGTTTTGTTATATTTGTGAAACTTCAAATGCAGATGGCAAATTGAATTGTTTTTATTAAATATGAAACGCAACAGCAATTTTAATTATTAATTATAAACGTTTATTTATTTATAATGTACGATGTACGAAATAATTTAAGATTAGAAAAAATAAGTTTTACTCTATGCTACGAAGGCTAATTTTAGACTGACGTTACTAGAGATAACGAAAGTGTATATATGTACAGGTAAGGAAAAAAATGAATAGCCGTGTTCCATGAAATGCGACATAACTAGACTTAGATGTTACAATCTCCCAGCTCGTTAAGTTTCTAGGGTGAGTATTTCAACGGTCCTCTTCGAATTCTTCCGGAACGTCGAGGTATGAATATCGGAGAACTTGGCTGAACGCTTGTTGTTGCTCTGGGCTGTTGTGCGATTGTGGCTGCGATTGGTGTAGAGGGCACTGGAACTGGGCTTGGTGAATCTTCGTAGAAACGTATTCGCCTCTCTGAAGCCACGTCTGGCTTTGAATTTGGAATTGTTGGAGTATATGCTTTGAGTTGGTCGATGTGTCTTTTATATCGAGCTCCATTGTGTTCGACTTCATAGTGGACGTTTCCAAGTTGAGTTACTATTTTTCCTGGTAACCAAGGAGAAGTAGAAGAGCTGTATGAGCGAAACATTACATGTTGATTTGGTTCCAGTATTCTGGGTTGTTGAAGAATTTCAGATTCCTGCTTGGCTAAGACTTTCAATTTTAATTCCGGTCTTAAACAGTCTAAACGCGTTCTTATTACTCGTCCCAAAAAGAGTAATGATGGAGGTTGTCCAGTTGTCTGATGAGGTGCTTTATGGTATTGAATTAAGAATTTGTTTATGCATTGTTGAAGGTTAGTCGCGTTTGCTCCAGATAAAAGAAGAGATCTTTTGACGGTTTGTACGTACCGCTCAGCCTGTCCGTTGCTCGAAGGATGATAAGGTGCGGTTCGCTTGTGAAAACGGACACCTTGTATTTTCAAAAACTGTTGAAACATCTCCGAACAAAACTGGGGCCCGTTATCAGAAACAACAGTAGTAGGGACACCAAACGTTGAGAAGACTTCTTCTAATATTTTGCATGTGGCTTCGGCTGTTGTAGATGTAGTGATTTTCACTTGAGTCCATTTGGAATAGGAGTCGACTATGATAAGCAAGTATTTACCTTGTACTGGTCCAGCATAGTCGATATGCACTCTCTCCCATGAAGTGGATGGATACTCCCAGTGATGACTGTTGTATTTCGGTGGCAATTTGGAATGTTTAAGGCAATCTGGACATGATTTTGCTAGTTTCTCTATGTCTTGATCTATAGAAGGCCAGTAAATTAATGATCTAGCAATACCTTTCATTTTCGTAATCCCAATGTGGGCAGTATGAAGCTCTTCAAGGAGTACTTGACGGAATTTCTTTGGAATAACTATCCTGTGTCCAAGTAGAAGGCATCCACAAGATTGAGTGTAATTTAGCTGGTTTCCAGTGCAACAAATTGATGATAGACTTCTTCCATCCTGGATAGTAGAAAGAATTGGAGATAGTTCAGCATCCTTCCTTGTCTCGGAAGCGATGTCATCGGCAGTGACTGGTATCTGACTTATTTGCTGTAGAACGAACTGATCGAAATCATCATTATCTGACGAGGAAATGAGATTGACAGCTTTCACAGTATTGGAATCGTTACGGGAAATGGCACGGGATAGATAATCAGCATTCGCATTTGCATTTGATGTTTTCAGTTGAATTTCGTAATTAAAGTTTGTAAGGTAGCTAGCGTAGTTAGAACATCTAGACAAAGTGAATTTGGGAAGCAATGCATTTGGTGCAAAAATATGTGAAACCGGTTTATTATCTGTGATAATTATAAACTTCCTTCCGTACAGATATTGAAAGAATTTTTTGACTCCCCACACAATAGCGAGTGCCTCTCTGTCTATTTGTGGGTAGGCACGTTCGGTTGAATTCAATGACTTGCTAGCGTATGCGATTGGGCGCTCACCACCATCTGGCATTCGGTGTGATAGCACTGCACCCAACCCGACTGGACTAGCATCAACAGCAAGTAAAAGAGGCAAGTTTGGATTATACGAAATCAGAACTCTATCGGAAATAAGTTCTTCTTTTAGAAACTCGAAAGCTTTTTTTCCTTCGAAAGTCCAATTGAATTTAGGTTGCTTAAGCATTTCACGAAGTGGAGCGGAAACTGTTGACAAATTTGGTATAAACGAATGGTAATAAGTAATCTTACCCAAAAAAGTCTGAAGTTCTGCAGGTGTTGTAGGCTGAGGAGCGGTTCGAATTGCGGAAACATGTTTGTCCAATTTGTGAATTCCTGCACTGTCGATGCGATGTCCTAAGAAATCGACAGATTCCATAAGAAAAGCACATTTTGAGCGTCGAAGTTTGAGACCGAATTGATGCAATCTCACGAATGTAGCTTCCAAAGCTACCAGAAGTTCATCAGTATTTTCAGCAAAAACCAGGAAATCATCGAAAAAGTTGATAGTATTTTTTAGACCGTGTGTAATTTCTTCTGTTCTTCGATGCCAAACAGCTGGTATACTGGCAACACCATACTGTGCCCTTGTTGGTTGAATGAGTCCATGTGTAGGCGTATTTAAAGTCATTGCTTCCGAAAATTCTTCACTGCACGGCAAACTCATAAATGCATCTGTTACATCCAATCGACAAAAAACTTTTGCTCCGCGAACTTTGTTGAAAATGTCTTCTGCTTTGGATATCGGATATTCATCGACGATTAGCTGTGGGTTGAGTGTAGATTTGTAATCGCCAGTGATACGTATTTTGTCTTGTTTGACAACGACATGAGTCGGCGATGCCCAACGGGAATGCGTGACTTTCTTGTAAAATCCGGATTGAAGTTTTTTTTCTATTTCTGAAGCATACGTATTAAGAAGGGAATACGGAATCGGTCGAGCTCTCGCGAAAACTGGCTGTACATCGGGCTTGAAGTGAACATCAACTGGGGGTCCCACCATGGTACCCGCAGTTTCACTGAATAAATCTTCGTATTTGATTAATATTTTTTGTAATGAAATGTTATTATCAGAAATCGTTGAAATAGTATTGTCGAGATTGTTTGAAATTTGTTGAATTTTGAAATATTTCTCTAAAGACATTAAATCTGAAAAATGAACTATCCATTCGCGACCAAATATGTTATCAGATGGAAAATCAGTGACGTAGAGTGTTAGTGTTTTAGAGCGTCCTTCAAACGTGACCTTGACTTGTGCGCATTGGCATTTAAATGTATTTTTTGTAAAGCTACGAAATGTTCTATCAGATGGAGTGAGCTGCTGCAATGGCAGTAAAGTTTTAAAAGTGTCAATACTAACCATTGAACTTGCTCCAGCTGTATCCAGCTCCATCTTAAGCGGCTTATCGTTGATACGAACATCTACCATAACTGGTGGAATTCTCTCGCTGATTTTATTAATTGCATCCTCTTGCAGAAAATTAATTGAATTTCCATCTGAATTAGCGTTGGTTGCATTGATGCTATTGCTTGCATTTATGTTGGTTTTATTTCTCGGCATTTTATTTTGATGGCATACGGCTGCAATGTGACCTTTATTCTTACAAGTACGACATACTGCGTTTTTGAATCTACAGTCTTGGCGCCAATGATTTCCTCCACAACCGAAGCATTTGTATTTTGGTGGGGATTTTGCGCTCTGATTTTGTTTCGATCGCGATCGAGAACCAGATGATCTTTTAATGCGAGGACGGGAGTCATGAACAAACTGGTGAACTGAAGCTGAGGAATTTGAAGTAGTACTCGCTTTAACGGAATTTGATGCATTTCTTGTTGCCTCTAGACCGGATGCCATTTTGACTGCATCGGCGAACGTTGCTGGTTTTTTTGCTATTATGACGTCACGAATATCGTCTCGAATAACTCCATGGATGAATTGGACAATTAAAGAGTAATCGAGGAAAGTGCTGAATTCACAATACCTTGCACCTGCTCTTAGACGTTCTTCAAAAGCTGTTATGGATTCGTCAACGTTTTGTAAGATTCCACGGAATTTAATTGCCTCACTGAATTTATTTTTTGTGGTTGTGAAATGTGCGCTGAGTTTTTGAGCAATTGCGTCGAAAGTCAGAGTACTTACATCAGTAGGATGACACAAATTCTTCAACGTGGAATTTAAAGTTGCTCCCATGTGCACTCGTAGTTGGGGTGCTTTATTTTCCTCTGGAATTTTGCACAGACTAAGTTGCAACTTGAAGCGTTCTATGTACTCGTCGAACGATTCGGAATTTGCGTTGAATTCATTGAAAAAGAATTTAGAATTTTGGTTAATTGAATCACTAGTGGCATTTGCTTGAAGTGTGTATAAATCAGCTACAAGCCTCACTAGTTTCTCGATTTGTGCTTCGGCCATTTTGAAAAAGAGAAATGAATTGAATTTTGTAAGGTTAGAATTTTCTTTTATTTTATGTAAATTATTTTTGTTTTCTCGTCGCCATTTTATTAAATATGAAACGCAACAGCAATTTTAATTATTAATTATAAACGTTTATTTATTTATAATGTACGATGTACGAAATAATTTAAGATTAGAAAAAATAAGTTTTACTCTATGCTACGAAGGCTAATTTTAGACTGACGTTACTAGAGATAACGAAAGTGTACATATGTACAGGTAAGGAAAAAAATGAATAGCCGTGTTCCATGAAATGCGACATAACTAGACTTAGATGTTACAGTTTTCACTTTTTATTGTTTGTTTACATGGCGACCACTAATTTGGAAGAATTTGATCCTCCTAAAGATTCCACAACGAAATCATCGTGAGCGCTTTAAGTTTTTTTACGATATTGAGGAAATTGAAATGTTTGGTCTTTCACTTTTTTTTATTTAAAAATCACAAATGCACAATTCAAAAATTAAATATTTTACAAAACAAGACGTTTCAGAATTTTGACGTTTAAAGTTAAGACATGTATGTATGTATGTGTGCTTTTGGTCTTGAGCCTTCTTTCAAAACTATAATCGATTTTCTCTTCTTTTCAGAAAAAGAGCTAGCGCCAAACGAACAATAGCAGAAGCATTCGGAATGCTTCCGAACGACCGAACGAAAACGCTAAAAGCATGTGTGTAAAATTTCGTAATGATTTTTTAACACCATGATAAGATTGTGTCATTTGAAAAATTTCAGAATCATTTTGTATGTTCTCTACAAATTTGTAATCAATTTTTAATTAAACAATTCTGAACTATGTTCAATTCCTTAACTCATATGTATGTGTGTATGTTCGTTTAAAATAGAGTACAAAATTGAATCTTTAAATCATCCGGTTTGAAGAATGGCGGTATTTAAAATTTCAAGTGTTTAGTCCACCCCGAAGTTAGTTTAAAATTGATTGCAAGATATGTACCGACCATGCATAAAGAAAGCGAGGTAATAAAAAAACCTTTAAAAAAACTCCTCGAATTGGTGAAATTGTAAACCTAGTTTTATTCAAAAAGTTTCATTTACGTTTCATATAACAAAAATTCGAATTTCCTATCTACCCCGTACTAAATTTTAATCAAATCGACCCATATGTAATGCTAAGTTTGATTAATGACGATGTCCATTCTTTAACCTTTTTTTGATTAAAAATATTTGTGCCAGACACATTAAAACAATTTATAAAAACAGTTTTAAGAATCATAAGGGCTATACCTATTACTAAAATCCAAATTATTTCAAATATAACTTTTAAACACAACTGTAATCGTATTGCATTGTTAAAATGACCTTTGATTATTTGTTTTGTCTATTTTACTTGACTTACATTTACCTTTTTGTTCTCAATATAAAGAGACATGCTATGCATACTCAATTTTCTATTGCTGAAACACATTTGAATTATAAAAATCGATATACCACAAATGCATTTAGCAGCATTCATACTAATAACCTCAACAAAAAACCATTTACAACATGATATACATATGATTATGCAGTACGCTATTTATATTGCCCCTTCCTTGGAATAAAGCTTAACGTTGAAAATTCTTACATTAGAACCTTTTTGTGTTAAACGTTCGACTTCTTCACATTAATTATAGTTTATGATAGTTGATGGCTGGAGATAGTTGCAGGGTATTCGTAGGTACCGCCTATGCCAAATTGTTATTTACATATAGACGTCTCGTCATCATTTCGTCATGGTGTAGGAAATCGAAAAGGATTGGAGCGGTAGGAAAAGACATTAAACTTTTAAATTCAAGTTGATTGATCGTTTTATACGAATAACTATCCCACGCATTATATGTACCTATATAAGGATATGTAGTGGGAAGTGGTTGGCTTATGTAATAAATTACTATTATATTTTTTTACAAATAATTTAAATAAAATTGAAGTCTTAATCTTAATCATTATTTTTTCTTTTCAGAATCGCAACGATGAACGCATTCACAATCCGCACTCATCTCATGAGCATCACATGAACGGGTTACAGCACTCTGGTTCGCGATCTACCCTCCGCCACTCGATGAGCACGCAATCTACATCAACCCCGGCGTCGCCTCAACTTAGTGGCATCCAACAAAACAATCTCGCTAATAATCAATTCTGTCAATCACGTTCATCAGTTTCGTCACAATCGTCTATTGTATCGACGATACCAGCCTCACAGCGTCTGCTGGAAGATGCTCTAAGCAAGCCCTGCCCATACCCGATGATCATTTTGCCTGCCATGGGAGGTTATTGGATGGATGGCACTGATCACGAATGTGCATTTGATTCTCGTGGTAATCCGGTATTGCCACAGGCTACTTGGATGGCTAAATTTGAAACCGATGACACGGCCAAATGTTATAGGCGTTTCTATGTTGCTCGCGATCACTCTAACTTGGTGGCACACGACGACCAAATGGGGCCCGTTCTCTTGTCGATCAAAAATGAGAATGTAGCTAATCAAGAACACGTTCGTATTCTTCTGCGGCTCCAAACGGGAACAATGCATGAAATAATCCCACTTTCATGCTTGAGCCCAAATCCAAGTCCATTCAAAATGGCACGGTTACTTAATGCGCAAATAAATGTGGACAACTTTATGCCAGTTATATGCTCGAAAGCCTCGCAGCTGATCTCTAACTATGACGAACATGTTCTGGTATCGAGCTTTAAGTTCGGTGTTCTCTACCAAAGATATGGGCAAACCACTGAAGAGGAGCTCTTCTGTAACAACAATTCCTCGCCAGCTTTTGAGGAATTCCTGGACATCCTAGGCCAGAGAATCAAATTGAAAGATCACAAGGGTTATCGTGGTGGACTGGATATACAAAATGGTCATACTGGAGAAATTGCTATCTTTGATGTATTCAAAGAGCGAGAAATTATGTTCCACGTCTCAACATTACTACCATTCACCGAAGGGGATCCACAGCAGTTACAGAGGAAACGGCACATCGGAAATGACATTGTGGCTATAGTATTTCAGGAGTCCAATACACCTTTCTCCCCAGACATGATTGCAAGTCACTTCTTGCATGCCTTCATTGTGGTGCAACCACTCGAACCAAACTCGCAAAACACTCGATATAAGGTGAGTGTGACAGCCAGGGATGATGTTCCATTCTTCGGACCAACACTACCCAGCCCAGCTGTCTTCCGGAAGGGTCAAGAGTTCAAAGAATTCATACTCACAAAATTAATTAACGCAGAAAATGCTTGTTATAAGGCCGAAAAATTCGCGCAATTGGAACTGCGTACGAGAGCCTCGTTGCTAAAGAATTTAGTTGATGAACTCAAGGAGAAAACTAGAGAGTTTCTTGGATCGGACACGTCAACGGGATGTGCTGCAAGCCCTACACCAGAAACAACCCCGAAACCAGATACTGTGAGTGCCGGTACAAGATTTATTGACACTGTTAAAAAAGCACTAATTATGAAAGTGCGCTCACCAAGCATAGATACGAGCAACATCACAACGAACTCCGGGGAGAAATTCTGTGTGAACACGAAAACAAAAAAGGACCACACTTTGACGGAGACTCCTAATCTCAATGTAAGTAATAGAAACTTTTTAATTTTTTTATTTTAATATTTATGTTTGTTTTTTGCTTTCCCCACAGACATGCAGTCGAACAGGTTCAAAATCCTCTTCGAAGTCAAAATCATCGAATGATTCTACTTCATCATCGCCGGATATCACGTCACGTGGTCCGTTAAGCAGTGGCGGTATCACAACAGTTAGTAATAATAACAACAACAACACTGGAAATGTCTCAAAAGACCTACAAAACGGAAACACTAATGGATTGGCCACTATGTCCGAGACAAGTGATGATTCCAGTTTGAACAGTGTTGATCTTGATCCGATAATGGGGCATATGGATGGCGGCGCTGCTTATATTGACAGTGATACTGGACTTGAATCGATGTCATCAGCAGATGCAACGACTAAAGCATGTTCCATTTGCTTGGATGGCTCACAAGGTGTCATGGGAAGTTCGCCCAGCAACGAATCTGTAGTGGTTATTGACAGTCTAACGCAGGAAGTCACTCGATTGAAGTGCGATAAGCTTGACTTGCTTAGACAGAATGTGGTAAGTTTGAATATTTAACTAAATTAAAGTACCCAGAGAAAAAAGTTACAAAAGTCTCTTTCTCTTGGGTGAATTTTGTTGCACACACGCTATATAATTTGAATTTAAATAGTTCTTTATTAATTTTCAAACAAAAAACTCTCTTTCAGACGTGTCAGAGGGACATCAAACGATTAAGAGAACGGGAACTCTCGTTACAAGGGGATCTTGCTGCAGCTGGTAAGGAAATTCTGCGGTTACGAGATCTTCTCAAAGAATATATGCCAGAAGCTGCCACAGCACCGCTTTCGATCTCACCAATGTAAGCTGCTAATGTTTGCCAATCAAACACAAGTCGAAGTCCAAAGTCTAGATGTTAGCGTTGTAAATAGACTTACATATAAATAAACTTGCACGAATATTAGACAAGTATAAATTCATTACCTTTTGCAAGAAATACACCAAATATATATTATAAGAGCAAAAATCATCAAATTTCCATAAGATCCCCGTTCACCCCATCCTTCAACAAAGAAAACAAAAAAAAACAAACTCAATCACAAAATGAGCTTAAATCTCTAGAAGTTTTAATAATTTTTAAAGCTGTCAATTATTAAAAGCGCTTAAAACGTTTTTCGTTTATATTTTTGTATTTTCGAATGTGCAACCATTATTTAAATGTTTATTTAAATTTACCACACAAAAAATGTCTATAATAGAAGAGTTTTGTATGTAAAAATTTCGATGTTATCTGTATATAATTAATATATATACATACATACATAAACATATATATATTTATATTGGATATTTTATGAATAAGAATATTTTCTAAAAAAAAATTAAATATTTTAAAGTGAAATTAAAAACAAAAAATGAATCGTTGGTAGATTGAAATTAAAGTTTTTGTTACTTTTTGGAAAAATATTTATTGTGAAGAGAATTATTTTTTTTTTTTAATTTTAAGCTGTGTATATTGAATTTATTTACTAGGTGTAAACATAAAATCACACATTATTTTGTGCAATAAGCCCAATTTTTACGTTTTTTACATTTTCTATAGTTTTTACAAGCAAATAGAAAATCTTGTGGGCACATAAACATAAAATACAATTAAAGAAAACGAATAAACCATACTTACAGTAAATACTATGCAAATACGTATTTTTAAGCAGTAGTTGAAACTGATACATTAGATTTATATAAGAACCTACTGCTAAAACCAATGCAAACAAAAAAATACACATCACATCTTGACACCAGATTATTTGGTGTTATACTCTATATACTACATTTATTGCATTCATATATAACAAACATACATATATATTTTTTTTTCTATAAACAAACTTAAAACGAAATTTAAAAAAAAATTGCAAAATGTGTGTTGACTCAGAAACGAATAAAAACAATTATTAAAAAAAAAATGATACCAAAGTTAACATTCCTTTCAGAGTATAAATTTAATAAATATAAATACCTAACAGAATGAAACATTTATTTTGAAGAGCTGAGACGTACTAATAATTTAACTCCTTCCTTTTTTGATTATAATTAATTATATTATTTAATTGCGCTTATAATAGAATAAAGTGTAACCTTTTAACAAATTAAAAAGAATGCATTTTGTTGAAATTCTTTCTCTGTAGTTTCAACAATAAAAAACAAACCTGTAAATTATAAATATAAACTAAAAACAAAATAACTATTATAAAATATTATAAATAAAATTATTATTATGATTATTAAAGCTATGTAAGAATTCAATGACATGGAGATATATATTATTAATAAGAGCATACATGAGTATATGAAATATATGAAATAGTTCTATATTATGAAAAATGAATAAATTAAAAATTTGTTGATCTAAAAATTTGTTTGTTGTTTTTTCTTTGGGGTAAAAAATACAAAAGACTTTGTAAGCCAGAATAAGTTGTGCTCGACGTATTTTTTACATACTTTGGAAATGAAATACACACGATATTTAATTTTAACTATTTTTACAAACCTAAACAAATATTTTTATATAGGACCAGCGGATCCATTATATTATATAAAGGTTTTTCAATTTGTGCGGGTAGATTTTGGCGCACATGTTATTTTGATGACATTTGTTAAACCTTGGTCTATACCCGTGCAAGACCCAACCGACCCAGCTCAAAGTTAATGACTATAGACAGCGCCGTTTATTCGTTGACTAGACTTCGAAGCGTTTGGAAGAGGACTCCAATTTTGGCCGAAAAATCATCTTTAGTACCAGCCGAACGGTGCCACGTTCCACACAGCGGACACCACGATTCACATTCTGTATGAACGATTTGGGTGTAAAGTTATCTCTCGCAGATATGACGTGTATTGAACATAATGATCATGCGATTTGACCCCACTAGACTTTTGCTTGTGTTTTTACTGAAGTGGTAGGTCTATCCGAATAAACCACAAACGAAAGATGCTCTTAAGTGGAACATAAGACAAAACGCAGGCCATCGCTTACAGTCGGATATATGCGGAAGTCATTGAAAATTGGACCACTCGGATCCATTCCCTACATAATGGCATGCATGTGCCTTTCAAAAGAAGTTTGTTACCTCAAACACAGATTATTTTATTCCATTTCAACATCTACCCGCCTTAATTGAAAAACCATTTATGTGTAGCTAAATTAGGGCTGATGATACCCGGCTACCCAAGTACCCGAGTAATACCTGGGCACCCGAGTAATTCGGATAATACCCGGGTACTTTTAATTATAAATTGCTTATAATTATTTATCTTGTATGTCACTCACGGACATAACAGTTAGCAAATTGTTAAGTAGTATCATACTAATACCTACTAATACCTTAATAATAGGCTGTTTACAATTTTGCGCCATTGTATTTCAGAGCATTGTTTTTATGTTTTTTGACTACCTATTGAATAAAATGTTTAGTTTTTCTGAAATTTTGTCGCTGTACCTAATTGGGTCATACATATAATTATATACTAGTTTGTTCCAAGGTTTGTAGGTGTTTTTGAAAAGGCGATTTACATAGCCACAAAGGAGTTTTGCGTTTTTATACCCGGGTATTACCCGGGTACCCGGGTAATTTACTACCCGGGTACAAGGAACCCGGGTAACCAGGTACCCGGGTAGTTGATTACCTGGGTAGAATCATCAGCCCTAAGCTAAATGCCCCCCTTAATGACCTAAATTTTAAACAGTTTACTAACTTTTCCTTGATTTCAAAAAATTTTTTAAACAGAAAAGATCAAATCACCTCAACTAAATCTGAACTTTTCAATTGAATTTAATCTAATAACCCCACTTAATCAAAAGTTATTTCTAATTTTCTTCATATTCGTTATTTTATAATTGGTATCGTGGTCTGAAACAATAACAATTCATGCAAACAGCTAAGTAAACACATTTTTTTTAACATTAGGAAATGTTCAATGTGATAAGAAATTAGAACGATATTAAAAAGATAAATTAGGAATTTAATAAATTTAATTTTAATAATCGACCCTATCACAAATTCAATCTCAATCGGAAACTTTTACGAATCCCGAAAAAAGGAATCACTAAATCCATTCGTAATGACAGTTTGCAATAGATTTTTCACTAAGATGGATTCCGTGATAGGTTTGTTTGGGATTCGTAAGAACTTTCCTATAACGATAGAGTTCTTGATAGGGCTGAATATGACAGAAAAAAATATGATACTTAATTCGATTAAAATTTTGCAAAATCGTCCTTGTCTTTTTGATGTTAACCATCGTACTTATTAGACTAAAATGTTTGTATTTAAAATATATTTGAAAAAAAAAATTATTGAATTGATTTTGGATACAATTTTTTGGGTAATTTTGTACGTGGTCTTTTTTACTACCAGAACCACAAGATTTAAAACTTACCTAGTCGTTAGGAAGTTTTGTTTTTTAGTTGTAAGACAACTTAGATGCTCCCGAATTCTTATTGATTAATATTTATTAATAGGGTAATTTTTTTAATGGTTAAAGAACCAATTTTTAATATAAATCCATTAGGAGTTTCAAAATTTTAATTTAAGCATTTATTTCAGCTGGAAATACATTTGCATCGCTAAAACCCTTATCACAGCCAGATTGATCATGAAAAATACTATGATACTAAAATATCCAAAGTCAAAGCAAGTAAGATACTTTAAAATATAGGTTTTTATGGGAATGGTTGGAATATGTGGAATCAGAAGATTTTTTCGTTGTGATTTGCACTTCAGGCCTGATTGGGAGATACGAAGCGAATATTTTTTCATTCGATATCTCCTTTTTAAGTCGCTTCGATTTGCTCAATGATCGAATACGAGGCGAGTCGAAAATTATACTTCCAAACTTTCCAGCCAATCGACAGCTCGGTTTTAGGGAATTGATATTTTTTTATTGAAATTATCATGCGGATGAAATTTACTTTGAAGTTACATTGAATTATTATTTAAATGAAAAAATTGAATATATACTTGAGAAAGTAGAATAATTGAAAAACACATTTTAACCATTCTTCTTGTTTTTGTGTAAGATGTTGATTAATATTATTTACAATTATTAATTTCTTAAGTCTAATGTTTATTAATCTGCGAGCACAAAAGGAGCTCTGCTTCTTTAGGTTGGTTATGTTTTCTATTTACATTTGAATAACATATGTATGTAGGTGCCTTATGAATAACATAGGTTTTTTTTTATGATATTCACGTCAGCTTGAGCAGTGCTAACGGTCGTTGGCTGGTTGGGAAGGATACTAACTTCGGAATGGCACAACCAATAGTGTGAAACGCAAGAAATATTAGAGAGAAAGTTGTGTTTCAAATGACACCACCGAAAGAACCCGGAGCTAAAACATCTCTTTTCGAATAAAGTGAAAAATTAATCGAATTAAACTCAATAGTTATTTTTTTTAATGTTAACAATAAAATAACATTCTCCGTCGATACACATCCACTTAAAAAAATGTATTCAAAATTCAAGCGGTAAAAATCATTTTACATTCGCTTTCGATTTAGAAAATAGGACTTGAAGAGATGAAAATGAAAACATAAACACCAAAAGATAATTTCCACAGCTAAAAATGTTCAATACGTATCTTCTAATCTGATGCACTGCTTCTATTGCATACTCAAAGTTACGCAAAAGAATTAGGCAGCTCATGAAAGGACAACAGGGACAACAGAGGTTGAAGCCACCAAAAGACCGGCCAGCAATCAACAATGACCTATATCTACCCACCTTTTCATCACCACACAAGCCAACGACCGTTAGCACTGCTCATGCCTACGTCAATATCATAAATAAACAAAAAAAAAACAATTTTAGACTAAAGTCACCTATGTTATTCAAATGTAAACAGAAAACATAACCAACCTAACGAAGCAGAGCCCCTTTTGTGCTCGAAGAATAATAAGCATTAGACTTAAGAAATTAATTATTGTAAATAATAAGTATAGCCTATGTACATATTTTGAGCGTAAATAAAAATAAACTATTGTATATGATGATATATGACTTTCGTGCTCCATTGATAGGCAATCTTAATTTATAATTTATTAATTTTATAACCGTTATTTTAAAATTAAATAAAAACCTAATTTCACATAATATTATAGATAAGTAATTCAGAAGAGTCAAGAAAAATGTATTACTTTTTTGTATTCTCGTACGAGAATTTAGATTAATTTTTTAATAAAATAAAAAAATATGAAAGATATATGGAAATATTTCTTAAATTTATAAATTATGAAAGGTTTACTTTTGCCGTTTTATAACCAGAAATACACTGCTTTCATTTATTTTGTTTGTTTATTTCAGTGGAGTAAAAACCACATGGATTAAATAAAATCATTTAAATAACTTTTTGATTGCAAGCATTGAGTGTGCAACATCTTGATAAGATTATCACAGGGACATTTCTCAGAGTAATTCTGTTTATGCAAGTTTTCAAACTACTCTTCCAAAATGATATCACCAGAAGAAGACCTTAAAACTGCAGGAGAATCGTGGAGGATATATAGAAATTTCAAGCTATTTTGTTCTGGAAAAAGACACTAGGTATGGTTACATAAACAAATTTGTTATTTAAATAATACTACATATCTTCAAAATTTCAAAGATTTCAATAAAATAACAATTCATTCTTGTCTTCACAAATAAGTAAAAAAAATTAGATATTTTTAAAATATGTTGTACATAACTATCGATTTCCTAATTTTTTTATTATAAAATTAATCTGAATTTTCTTTAAATTATTGTAGGTATAATGGTGCTGCAAAAAAAAAACATCTTTAGAGGATTTTAAAGTTACTGTTGATGAATTAATGACTTAAACCCTAAAAAAAATTGGTTCTCAATTGATAAGTTAGTAAGTTCAATTGATTAAGCTTCTTAATTTTATATATGATTATTTTCTATCTTCGATTCCCCATGGCATATTTTTATCACAAAAGAAAAAAAACACTTTCTTCTTGTTATAGTGACTAATAAATTGTTTATTATAATTTTAATTTTGTGGCTTACTTACTAAATACGATAAGTAATCATTTCCTATAGAATACATAAACATAAGCACCTATTTGTTTTTTGTTTGTGCTGTAAGAGCAGTAATTCAAACTGTTTTGGTTTTAATAATTTTTGGAGTTATTAAATATTAAAATTAATTCAAATGACAAACAAATTTCACCAAAAACATTCTAAAACTTCTAGAACAGAGTTTGCTTTAATAAAGTTTTGAGTATTCAATTTTCGCTTATTGAGTAGAAGATCCAAGCGGTCATTGAAATTGACATTAACATTCCACAGGCTGGCCTTAATTCAATTCCTTTTTCTAGAATATTGAGAGAACTTAAAACGTTTTTCTCCGAAAGCAAATTATTCTAAAATCGAAGTTCCAGCTAAAAACGCCAGTAAGAAACAATTTGTTTTCAGGTTCTGTTCTTTTTTCGAATAAATTTCACAATTGTTTTAGGGGATGAAAAAAACTGGTCTTAGTATGTGCCGCCAGTGAAGAAACATTTGAGATTGTTTAAAATACTTCTTCTGTTCCCAGATTGTCCACGTCTCCATTCGGATAGCGTTATTCCTTTTGAGATCAAATACGTTTGCATAACTAGAGCAATAAATACAAAGAAGTTCATAATGAGGGCGTAAATGGACATTATGAAGGCTAAGCTGGTTCTGGAAGAAAAACTTAAATTAATCACTAGATTAAGGACAGTATTTAAAACATACTCATAATCATCAAACACATCATTGCAATCATCAGGAACTAAAACTGGAACACCCATTATCTTAAAAACCAACACAGGATGACAAACAGCGGTAGTCGCGAGGTTAGCACCAAACAAAAGAGCACAATTGGCTGACATCAAGCCAGCGAAGTAGTACACATGATTCTTGTCCCCGATGCAACAATCCAGCCAGTAGCTGTGATGGTCATGACGTTCAACGCATGCTTGACAAATAGTACAATGGAATGTACGTGGCTGGACGTACTTGTGACAGACTTGGCAAACGTTCGGATGATGATGGTCGCCCTCATCCGATTCGCTATTGTCAATCAGCAATGATGTTTGCTCCTCTGCTATGTCTGGTAGTTCGTCTTCTGATACAATTCCCACGGGAACGTGGTTCAAATTTGCTCGCGTCTTTACTCTATAGAATGAGAACATCGAGATTGATGCCAGCAACACCAGAAAGAAGTTCTCTTCTGGCAACAATTCCATCATTGGTACTGTGAACTCGAACAAAATGATCAGATAGAAAACTGACCAAAATGTCCACATCACAAAGAACCTGGTTCTCGGGACAGTACGTCTCAAGTAGTAGTAGCAATATCCAAGTAGCAATGTTGTTGCGATGCACATTATAAGTGCAGTGTCCGAGTTTATTGCAGCAATTCCAATCACCAGAGGGATAACCACCATTGGGACAATTGCATCTAATGAAATTCGTTTTGCTCCTCCTTGCCATGGAACGCGCAGGCGGTCCTGAAATGTCAACAACATTCCGATGCGGTGTTTGGGATCGACCTTCTTGCAGCAAATTAATCTTTGAAATAATTAAGAAGAAAATACACATCGGAAACCAATAAGATGTTCTCTCTTGGTCTTCACTTACCTATCGAATACTTGATCGAAGTCAGTACAATTGCAGCAACATTCTAGGATGTGATAGCGTTCATCGTTTCTGTTGAAATACTCGCAGCAGCAAAGAGGATCGATTTCGTCGCCACTCGTATCAGTTTGATCAGCTTTGCTGTTGTTGATTTTCACGTGCTGATTATCCATTTTGGTGTTGCATGGAATATATAGAATAGGAAAATTACTTTTCAGCACATGCACCAGGAACCGAAACGAAAATTGTATTCATGCATTATTCAATAATTGAATTAAAAAAAATAAAGAAACAAATATGCAATTCTTCGATTACCACTGCAGCAAAGTAAAAAACATGAAAAAATATTTGCTGCAGACGGAAAAACAACTGTCAGTTGGACATCTTCTGATGTTCGATATTATAGGTTTGTTCAGTGACGCTGTTCCGAACAGTTTAGAGCAGTTTGGAACAGAAAAGTACACCTTTTTGCTGTTCAATGAGAAATTTTCTGTTCTAAACTGTTCTGATTTGCTGTTCAATGAGTCTGTCTGGAACAGTTTGGAACAGTTTAGAACAAGATTTCTTGCCCTTGCTTTTTAGTTAGAGCAAGGTAGAACAGATAACTGACTGTTCTAACTTGTCTGACATTTCTCATGGAAGCTGTTCTGCTCTGCTCTGTTCTGCTCTACTCTGCTCTGTTCTACTCTGAACTTTTATTCACTGAACAAAACTTATGACAGCATTAAACTTAAGGCAGTCTGGAAACTGCGGCAGATGGGTATGTCAGGAGTTACACGCTAAGATTTTAGTTACGAAAGGTACGCTTGATCTTAGGCTAACGGCATTGTTGCAACGATTTAGTTGCAACAGAAACCAAGATTGTAACTCTTCAGCAAAGGAAACGATTTAGTTTACGTGAAGGAGTTACAAAATCCTTTAATAGATTTTATTAATAATATTAATTTATAATTCATTTCTTATATATATACTTACATTAATTTCTTTTTAGTTTTTAAGTACAAATTTGGTTTAATGCCTGTAAAGGTTCTACTTTAAATACACGGCAATGCACGTGCTTACAATTCGAGTACAAGTAAGAATCGAAAAAGAAAAGAAGGAAAAGAAAGAACGGAAATCTAAGCCGCAGAAGTTTCAATTTTGTGTAAGGGAGGTACATACACATTTTTCTCGATAACAATCCGATAACCCGATCAAACTTGGGCTGTGTTCGACGGATTGTTAACACTCCCCCTTGGTAGTTCCGACCGTGGGCTTACATCTTCCTTAGCTCTTAAATCGAGAACAGCCAATTTCACCGCAGGTTTCTCATAAACACCACTTCTTGTTTGTACGAAGGCGCTTCGAACTTGGCCATCTTTCGAAGTTTTAGTTTGGATTACACGTCCTTTGGGCCAGCAGTTTCTTGGGTTAAGCGGATCCACGATCAGAACGATGTCACCCTTTTCAATGGGTTTCGCAGACTTAAACCATTTCGTGCGGCGGGTAATCGTTGGAAGATACTCTCTTACCCAGCGCTGCCAGAAGCGTTCCGCATACTGCTGCGATATAAGCCAATTTCTTTTAAGTACTTTAGTACCATCGTCGAATACTGCGGGTGGTTTTCTGCCATTTGAAGATCCCAAAAGAAAGTGATTGGGAGTTAACGCCTCTTCGCTTTCATCGTCAATAGGAATGTAGGTAAGCGGACGGGAATTTACTATGCTTTCAACTTCTATAAGCATGCTCCGTAGCAACTCGTCCGAAGGATTTCTAGTTGGTATGATGTCGTAGAGGGAGGTTTTTACTGACCTCACTAGCCTTTCCCAGCTGCCCCCCATATGCGGTGAACCCGGTGGAATGAAGGTCCATTTTGTATCAGTTGTTGTAAACGTCTCCATCAGTTTTTTAGTGTTGACTTCTTTCAACGCATCTCTTAGTTCTCGCTCAGCACCATGGAAATTTGTTCCGTTATCGCTGAAGATCTCGATAGGAACGCCGCGCCTAGCCATAAAATTTCTGAGAGCCAAAATGCAGGAATCTGCCGATAGTGAGTGTGCGATCTCAAGATGAACTGCCCTGGTTGTCAGACACGTCAACAATACTCCCCATCGCTTCTCGGTTCTTCGAAGAATACTCACAGTCATAGGCCCAAAGTAGTCGATTCCGACGAATGAGAATGGTCGACAGAATGGAGCGACTCGTGCTGGCGGGAGTTGAGCCATCATAGGAGGCTGCGGTTTGGCTCCAGTATTCTTGCAATCTTGGCATTTTTTTCTAACGAGCATTAAGGCAGACCTCATACGAGCGATATGAAACCTTTGCCGCAGTTCATTTATAACCGTTTCGTGATTTCGATGATTGAAACGGACGTGAAGATCGTTGATGATGAGGTTAGTTATTGGATGATTTCTTGGGAGAATTATGGGTCTCTTGACGTCTTCGCCAAAATCAGCAGAGGAAGGTATCCTACTGCTTGCTCGAATAACTTTATCTGCGTCTAGATATGGGCACAAATTGTAGAGTATACTGCTCTTCTCAACTGGCTTGTTGGAGGATAAGTCTGCAATTTCATCCTGATACTCGATAGCCTGGGCTTCACGGAATAACTCAGTCTCAGCAAATTGAAGTTCTTCTTGCCTGAGATATCCTTTCCTCCGTTGATGAAGAACACCTGATTTCCTTTCGTTTCTCTTAATACTGGTGTTGTGGATGAAGCGGAAAAGATATGCTGCAGTTCTTATTAGCCGTCTCCAACTTGAGATAGCGCTGATTCGAAAATTATCTTCTTTTTTCAGGGTGTGTAGATTGACAAAACATGTCTTCAGCTCTTCGACTGTAGCATCCTCAGGTTTTTTTTCATTCGGCCAAAGACTTGGATGAGACTTGAGAAATTTTGGACCCGTGAACCACCGACTGGACACATTGAACTCGGGAACCTTTTGCCACTTCGTTCCTTCATCAGCAACATTCAGCTTAGTGGAGATCCATCTCCAATTGGATATTTCTGTGAAGTCCAGTATTTCACTTACGCGAAAAGCTACGAATGGTTTGTATCTACGATGATCAGATCGAATCCAGCTTAAAACATTTTTTGAATCCGACCAGAAAAAAGACTGAGAAATTTTGATCGTGTGGGATTCTGTAATGAATTTCGCAAACCTTACGCCGAGTACTGCTGCCTGAAGTTCAAGCTTTGGGATGGATAGGCTTTTTAGTGGAGCTACTCTCGTTTTGGCACCGATCAGGATACAGTCTATCTTATTTTTACTGGCGATTCTCAGGTATGCAACAGCGGCGAAACCATTTTCGCTAGCATCCACGAATACGTGCAGCTGCATCTCGGAGTTTGGATCGGGATTTTTGACGATGTAACATCTCGGAATCTTAAGTCTCACTATTTCTGGTAAGTATCGAATCCATTTTAGCCACTTTTCGTGTTCCACGTCTTTGATTTCTTCGTCCCATCCAATATTGGATCGCCATATATCCTGTAGAAGAACTTTAACGAACATAAGGAAATGCGCCAGGAGGCCTAATGGGTCGAAAATCGTCATCAAAATCCTCAGAACCTCTCGTTTCGTAGGGCGACGGTGACCGGAAAGGATATCTGTTTGACTTACACTGGCATTTATTTTATAGGTGAACTCGTCAGACGCAGTGCACCACCACATGCCTAAGACCTTTTCCGTTCCCATTTCTACATCAACGGCAAGATCTACTTGATCAGTAGGTTCAGATTTCATGGCTTTCACGACTTCAGGTGAATTAGAGATCCAGTTCCTGATGAGGAACCCACCTTGCAGGTGCACGAAACGAATTTCTTTAGCTAGTTGTATAGCCTTTTCTTCCGAGCTTGTGCTATCCATCAAGTCATCGACATACTGATTATTTTTGATTGATTGAACGGCTCGTGGGAATTTGGCGGAAAATTCATCAGCATTCTTGGTGATCACATATTGTGCACTGGCGGATGCAGATGTCGCTCCCATAATCATAACTTGCATCGCTATCACCTCAGGTTCAACTTCCTCGCTGACACTCCATAGAAACCTTTGAAAATGTTGATCTTCTTTGCATATCTGAATTTGGTGATACATTTCCATGATATCTGCGAAGATTGCAACCAAGTCTTCTCTGAATTTAAACAAAACAGCTACCAGTGATACAAGTTGGCCTGGGCCCCTCAAAAGCATGGAGTTCAGCGATACACCTTGAACGGTTGCTGCTGCGTCCCATACGATCCTCAGCTTGCCAGGTTTGTTTGGATTAAAAACAGGGAATATTGGAAGATACCAACAGCGGTCACCTCTTTCGGCAATTTCTTCTTTTGTAAGTTTCCTAGCATACCCTTTTGTGATGAATTGTTTGATTTTTTCATCTAGGGACTTAGCCAGCTGTGGCTCCCTCTTCATTCTCTTGTGGAGACAAGATAATCTCCTCTTTGCCATAGGAAGACTATTTGGTATAGTGAAGTCATCGAACTTCCAGAGCAGCGATGTTTCGAAGCGGCCATTTTTTCGAACGGTATTGGCATCCAGCTGATCCAGCGCACGCTTGTCTTCCGTTGGCATCAAGACCTTATTTGTGTTTGATATTCCGAAATTGTCCATGCATATGTAATCTTTCACTAGGCGGTGCAATCCGGCATCATTGCATTCACAGATGTGAAAATTGTGGTGTTGGTATCTTAGCGCACCATTAAGCAATTTCTGAGAGCAACCGCCATGTACCAGCCATCCCAAACGAGTCTTAGTTGCGACCGGTTCCTCGGAGTTCCCTTCTCGACATTTCAGCGGAAGTCCCAATTTGGTGTGTTTCAGGCCAATCAACAAGCGTGGAGATTGCTCATCATACGATTCGATGGGTAGTCCTTTGAGATGTTCGTACTTGTTCTGTAGATCTTCGAAGTTTAGAGACTGACGAGGTAGCAGCAGGTTCTTCACAGTATGAACGTCAGAGAATGGATAAATTTCAGCATTAGTTACCGTACTAGAAATTCGTAGAGTGAGTAATTGTGACTGCTTCTCATATCTATGAGTATTGCCGGTCCACTTTAGACATAATGGCTGTGATTTACCTTTCAAATGAAGTTGATTTGCAAGTTCCTCGTCCATCATGGTCAAGGACGAACCATCATCCAAGAAAGCAAAGGTTTTTAGTTGGATTCCATTTCCATATAGGAGCACTGGCACTATTCGAAATAGGGTGGATTCGCAATCGTTACGATGAGTGTTGCAATGAATTTTCATATGTACCGAAATGCTTCCTTTTACTTCTTGGTTTTCTTGTTTGATTGGCTTCTCGACATCGCTCTTCTGCTCATTGTGCAATAGCGGATGATGTTTGAAAGTGCAATTGTCTTTGCCGCAAACCGATGTTGAAGGGCAATTTCGTATATGGTGTTTCTTTAGGCATCTTCCGCACAGTTGGTATTCTCTTACCGCTGCCCACTTCAAGGTTCGACTGAGCTGCTGAAATTTTTTACAAACCGCAACTGAGTAACAATTTCCTTTGCAAATGCGGCACTTATGTTTCAACTCGTTATTATTCGAATCTGCCCGTGAGTGAGAATTAAGGAAACCAGATTTTGTTTTCAGATCTCGACCTCTACTGCTACTTTTGCTCTCTGCAGGTGGCGTTTGAATAAGTGGAACTAGCACTCCGTTAGCGGCTTCAGCAAGATGGTAAATCCATGCACTAAAGTGGGAAAGAGTGCAATCCGGCAGCATCATCTTGTAAATACCCCAATTGAGAAGAATAGTTGGTGGAAGTTTGTTCTCAAGTTGTGTCAGGAGCGAAGGGTTATTGAGATGAGCGTGTAACCCTGTTGCTTGTATAGTAGCATACAAATTTTGAACTTCCAACGCGAAATTCAAGATTGTCTCTAACTTCCCGTCTTTGGGTGGAGGTGTCGTATTAAGTCTCTGAAGTAGCGTTTGGATGATAAGCTCTGGTCTTCCGTATAGCGTCTTGAGCCTTGCCATGACTTGATGAAAACAATTCGGTTGCAAGAGTAACCATCTGACAGCAGTTTTTGCCTTTCCTGTTAAGGCTTTATTAAGCCTCATCACGTTCTCTTCATCTGTAAAACCACAAAGCTCAGTGCTCCTTTGAAAGCTAGATATGAATAATGGCCATTGTTCGGGATTTCCATCGAAACCTGGTAGATCTTTGGACATCAAATGGCGCGCAGCCATCTGGTTTTTATTTAAGCTTCGAATTTGTGGTTCACCGGTTCCAGCACACGGTGGAGGGGACGGTACTGTTGCTTGAAAAGTCGTAAATGATGCTTGAGGCCGGAACGCTTGTGGTAATGGTACGTATGATGCTTGAGATGGGAATTGTTGCAGTGGTGGCACGTGTGATGCTTGAGATTGGAATGGTTGCGGTGCTGATTTGCTAAAAAATGAATTCGTCGTTATGATTGGAGCATGTTGCATATCCGTCGACATCTTATTCGGTTTGCATAAGTTTTCGGCCCATGATTTACTGAATTCACAATCATTACCATTGGTCTGCAGTTTGGATGCGATTGGATGACCGTGACTTGGAACTAAGCCCTTATTATTCATCATTGATTGTGGCAACGGCTTGCGTGGATTGTTTCCCAACCACTTATTCACTTTGGTGATAGACGTTGTTTCATCATCAGTAACAGATGATCCATCACTCATTGGAATCTTGCTTAAGATAGTATGTTTCTTCTCCAAGTACTCGCTGTCTCTTTTCTCTTTTAACTCTCGTTCTTCATTCAACAACTGCAACTCCATCTGAATATTTCTCTCAAAGGCAGTTCTAGACCCTCTAGAACTGATGGAGAATTTTGACGATAATCGCTGCTGATTTGGAAGGACAATGGGATTTTCATCTAATAAAATCTTAGTCGAATGCATGGTGGGATGAATAGCAGTAGCAGCAGCGTTAGTAACGTGTGGCGCAGCAACTGTATGGATATATGAACCAGTGGAAGCGGTACCGTGTGCAACCTTAGTGCCATAGGTACCAGCGCCAGCAAACGTTGTTCGCGTTGCAGCAATAGCGGAAGATGGAAGTTTACTACATCCTGGATACAAGTTGACGATACTTGGATTAGAAGAAGCAGTAGCTGCAGCGATACCAGCAACAGTAGCAATAGTATTGGCGGCATCAGTAGCAGTAACATCTTTATCGATGATTGCATGTGCTATTGTGGGTGGCTTAGTAGATACGGGTGTTTGTGTGTCCGATCGGCGACCTAAATCGAAAGATCTTGTAGCATATGGTGCAGGATACTTTCCGAAACGTTGTTTTGGATTAGCACCTCTACTAAAGGTCCCGGATGGATCGACAATAATGTTTGATAGGTGGCTAAAGGCGGCAGCAGTTGACATGGAACGTGAAATCTCATCTGTGGTAGCGTGTGCTGATGTTGGTTGCACGTCCCTTAATGTGATGTCACGTCTGGAATCTAAACACAAACTGGATTCAATGCAACCAGCTTCAAAAACATTTTCATGACGAAATGCTATCCTAGAGAATGTATTATTTAAACAAGTATTTGTTGTATTTTTATATTTATTATGTTCAGTACATGTAATGACAGGTGGGGCAGTACATGAGGCATTAGGGGGGGCAGTATTGGCAACTGAGTGATCACCATATGATTCGGTACATTGTGCTGTACTTGCGGCGGCAATCGGTGCAATATTCTGCACAGCATATGGCGATACACCTAGGGTATTATTTGCACTATTTGGCGCGATGCTTGGCAAAGTACCTAACGCCATGGTTGGCATTGTATGTGACGAAATACGTTGGTTTTCACTCGCAGTATATGGCAGGGAATTGACAAAACCCAACTCGAAACTTGGTGTAGGGATGAACGCATTATTGGCGTCATTATTCGCATCAATTGGCGCAGTATATTGTGCATTATATGGCACTATCGCTTCAGCAGCTTCTTGAGATGCGGAACCTATATTTCTAACAGCACTAGATAAAGGAGAGCACTTACCTGCCATTATTGCACACGAGGTGCCACAAACCCAGCTTTCATTTTCAATGAAAGTATCGACTCCGGCGCAGCTGAAGTGGTGCCAGGTTTGGCAGACATCGCACTGGACCATATCGTCAGCAGAGTCAGGCCCATCGCAGTCAGCACAGTTGTATTCCTCCGCCGCCGGTTGCGACGACTTTGTATGGTGCGGTCGCGAACGGGTAGTCTTCGGGTCCTTCTTTGGTGGCATCCTCACTCAGTGGAGGGCAGATGATAGAACTCCAAGTCCGATGAAATCAAATATTAATGATTTTGTAAATTGTTGCAACGATTTAGTTGCAACAGAAACCAAGATTGTAACTCTTCAGCAAAGGAAACGATTTAGTTTACGTGAAGGAGTTACAAAATCCTTTAATAGATTTTATTAATAATATTAATTTATAATTCATTTCTTATATATATACTTACATTAATTTCTTTTTAGTTTTTAAGTACAAATTTGGTTTAATGCCTGTAAAGGTTCTACTTTAAATACACGGCAATGCACGTGCTTACAATTCGAGTACAAGTAAGAATCGAAAAAGAAAAGAAGGAAAAGAAAGAACGGAAATCTAAGCCGCAGAAGTTTCAATTTTGTGTAAGGGAGGTACATACACATTTTTCTCGATAACAATCCGATAACCCGATCAAACTTGGGCTGTGTTCGACGGATTGTTAACAGGCATCATCGGTCTATACTTCTTCAAGAAAGAGTGCTATCGGTCGATGATAACCAATTTCTTTTGACCCAATTTGGATGATATGGACACCGACGAGATGTGGTTTCAACAAAATGGCACACGCTACGTGTCACACAACCCGCCGAGCCACCATAGAGTAGTATATTTACTTTATGTGTGCCACAATGAACATTTTGCATGAGAGATTTCGAAACATGTTTATCTCACGCGGAGGCGGTATGAATTGATGGCCACCCAGATCGTCCGATTTGTAACTTGTTCTTGTTGGGTTTTCTAAAGTCACACAATGCCATTGGTCAAATTGAGCCTGATTTATTCGTCAGAGTTATTGGAAAATTAGATGTTTTGGATCTACGCCACCTAGTGAAGCCACGCAGACATTTGAATAATGTTATATTCCACATGTAGGGCATAGGAAGAAATTCATAGAAGATGTTCTCACATTACAGCAGTCGCTAAAAAACGTACGAGATCAGGGCTTGTTGAAGAATTAATTTAATTTTTTTTAATTAAAAAAAAATTTCAAAACTTAACAAATTTAATACGCATGGTGAAACAAGATCTTGTTACTTGAACGTGGACAGGAAAAAGAATTTATTTTGTAACATTTTTCTGTCAAACTAAATCTTCAGCGAGAGAAAACAGATTTCTTGATTAAAAACGTTAAAAATATACAAATTGTTCTTCACTTGGTTAAATTCTTTTTAATAACAAGTAGAAGTGAGATAAAATCTTTGAGTATATATAATCGGCCCTACCAAGGTAACCGTCGGAGCGGAAATTTCTCCGCAACGCATCCTCCGTCGGAGGTTCAATTTTGGTTCGTAGTAGCTTTCATCGGAAGAAATTTTACAGAAATCCAACAACGCATTGCGATGGATATAAATTTCAGACAGAGATGTGCTAATTAACCGATATATCGAAAATGCGATATATTTTCGATATTTTTTTATAAAATAAACACCATAAGCGTTTTAAACCATGAAAAACCGGTGAGAGAGTGTAGTTTATTGTTTATTAATAGTATTTTTATCAATTATAAAGCTCTAGCGTTTTTAAGAAATGTAATTAGATGCACCGATTCTTGAATCAAAACTATCGAAGAAAGTCCCCTCCCTATTTCCATACATGTTTTTTGTTTCTATTTGAAGTGTCAAAAAAAGAATAAATTAAAAAAAAAAAACTTTTGAAACGACATTTTATATTTATTTGACTAATAGGTACTTTAATAACAATAGAAATGGATCAATGCACAAAAAAAAAGATCACGAACATACTTTTTTTCCATCCAAACATCCATTTGTGTTGTTTCCAATTAATTTATCTGATTGGGCCAGATCTTCCCAAACACAGCTACAATTTCTGGTGTCTTTTTGGTGTAACCCGCTCATATTGTTGCGAAGTTTTTTTTTTCGTTCTGCCTAAGAACAAAAAGTATTATAAATAGGTAACACAAGTTAACGTAAATAAAGTTAAATTCTTTATTACTTACATTTTAATTAACTATTTCTTTAAAAAGAAAACACTTTCCGCAACAAGAACTTGTCGGAGGATTTCGGAGAAAATTTTGTTGGTATGTGTCAAAAATAAGACCATTAGAAGTGCTTCATCGCACACAAATGGCATGCGTTGAATTTCGTCGGACAGAATTTCCGATTAGCTGATCGGAGAAATACCATGAAGCAAAATGTCTCCGATTCGTAGGAAATCGGAGAGAATTCCGCTCCGACGGTTACCTGGATAGGGCCGAATATGGAGGGCTCGTTTCTATTCCAAATGCGTGACTATCATAGGGGGCGCTACTCAAATTTGTGTAAGACAAAGTTATTGCCGAGTGCTTCATATCACATGTGACGGAGAACTATATGCGAGGAGAAGGTAAGCACAAATCGGAGGATACGGCTGTATCTTTAACTTACAGAAAGTGAGATAGCGACCCCTATCACAACTTCAAGTACTACAATGCATTAGGGATAGGAACGAGCCCTCCATATTATATATACTCACAGCCGTATTTATTAGAATTCCCTAAACGCGCGAATAGTTATGCAATGCATAAGGACTTATTCATCCACTATACAAATTCATATTTATAAAACAATTGCCTACCCTGCATAGTTATAATGAGCTTGTGTCAAATAAAGTACCAAAAAGTAAGAATCTATTACATTTAGCCTTCATAACACTCAGCTGTTTATCAAAAAAAAAAAAAAAAAAAACATCTTGTCTGTCTATCGAATTTACGAGTAATAAACAAAAAGGAAACTACCAAAAGCTAAAAGAATTCCAACAATTAGCTTTGATTCATCAGATAAAGTATGTTATTATCTCTAGCACAATACTGGAAATCAAATTGTTATTCGTTTCATTATAGCTGGAATACTCCTCAGACAAGTTCTTTAGGATACAATTCAATAATGCAAGATAATTAGGCCTATTCTGCAACATCTGTTATTCTGCTATGGATTTTCTGTTATGAATCGTAAAAGATTTCCATCTTAAAAGATCTTTTATAATTGGTATTCAGGGGCTCGAACTTTTATAAAAGTCTGTTATGCAACTTCGAAAACGAAATCTGTTATGAAACTGAACTAAATCTGCTATCATAATCAGCTGTGATTAAATAAAATAATTCATCTGACAAAATTAAAATGGATGACGAACAAAAAAGTAATCTCTTCTCTTACACATTATTCGTGTCCTCTACTCTACTTACATATACATATGTTTATATAATACTCGTATGTGTGTAAATATATTTTCTTTCATTTGTCTCATTTTAAAAAGATTTCGTTGAGGAAATAAAAAATATATCGTCGTCGTTCTATGAAACGTCCATTCTTAACAAAAATGTAATTTAATTCTTATTTAATTCATTCCGGATCAGCCATATTTGCAAAATATTGTACTGCACAATGGTATATCAATTTTTCATTGATATACTCGTATCTGTGTATGTATTGAAATCTTTTATGATAAAAGTCACAAAAGTTTGTCTTTTATTCTTTTATGATTTTTAACAGATTTTGGCATGCTGAATACCAAAAATGCTATTCGTAAAAGATTTTTTCTATGTTCGAACGTTTGACAGTTCATAAAAGTTTTCTTAGCAGATTTTATAACAGATTTTAGCGTGCTGAATACCAAAATTAAAATTCATAAAAGATTTGTTGACAGCTCAAACATTTGTATGGAAATTCATAGCAGAATAACAGAATAGAAGAATAAAAGATCTCGCCGAATAGGCCTAAATAATTACAACACTAACACACCGGATGAAGAAGGATGCGTGGAGAGACATCACCAACAAGTATATTTATCTATTTAATTCTAAACAATTTTCAATTCAAATTGTTTTTAATATATAAGTATAACATTTTTGTTTCAATAAATAAAAATAACACAAAGTTTTAGTTTCAATATTAAGTAAAAAGGCATTTTTTTTGTTGATAATCTTTATAATTCAATGTGATGTTAAAGTGAATGTGACAGTTCAATACTAAAATGTCCTTATGTAGGCACTATTCAACCTCCAAACGCGTTTAGCTTATAATGCCCCTATTCAACGTCACATAAGTTTTATAAATAACGATTTTGCGTTTAGAGGCATTATAAGGGTTGCATAGCCTTATGTACTCACTATAATGAGTTTATAAATATGGCTGTCAAAGGATAAAATACTCGTACGTCGGAGGTGTGAACGCTGCCTTAATAAACATTAAACATAAACAGCACGAATTTAAAAACGCATGGAATCAGTACAGTATGCTTTAATAGAATCAAAACAAATGCAAAGGGTGACTCCATGCATATTAGGTTTTTTATGATCATTTACCGTGTGCATTCATTTTTTTGTATATGCCCGATTTTTTTTAATTTTCCATTTTCGTACACGTCAATCAAATTCTTCAATAATCTAATTACGACAAATGTAGCTGCCGGGCTGCTTGCTTCCCAACTAGTACTACTGGCTTCAGGAATCCATGCCATTTGTCGAGCAGGCTGGTTGTAATAGTAGTAACCCGTTATCGTCGAATTTAACAATTCTCACACATTTGAAATACATATACAATATTATTGCAGCATCCTCTTTATTTGTAGAATTTCTCTTGAAAGTCCTTCAGTAGAACTCCACACAATTTCAGATTGAAATCGTTTATCCTTTCTTATTAACTCTTCAAATTGCCTTAAACCTCCTCCAACTCCAAAGTAATAAATCTTTGCTGCTAACAAAATTGAACCATTTTTACTTAATTTCACATCAAATGTGTCCAGTAGTTTCTGATGATTCTCAGGGTTATAAATGGTTTCAGATGTCAAAATGATATCAAAATTTCCATCGTCTTTGGTCAATTCAGTGTATTTAAGCCAGTCTCCTGAGTAAAATTTCATTTTCCCCAAATTCTTAGGTTCATCGTCGGGAAGATTTAACAATACATTAGGTATAGTTATTTTCTCTAAGACATCTTCATTCTGCAAAGAGGAAATGTTTCAAAGTAAATACTGGTAAAAAATGTAAGTTCAATTTCATAATTTTTACATAATCTTGAAAATGAACCAACGCGCCTCCGTTGTGTGCATAGATTCCTAAGACTCCAGAGCCACAGCCTAAATCAAGAACTCGTTTCGTTTTGATTTTTTCTGGAGGATAATTTATTGAAAGGTATGCAATAAGATCTTCAGTACACTCCCATATTTTAGCTCCACCTATTCAAACAAACAAAAATTAAATCATAACACACATTAATTCGAAATGCTGTACCTTCATATACTCCAGGTATTAAATCGGAATGGCATTCTTCAGCTTTTGTAATATTCTTTGTTGTATCGGTGTCGAAAAATTGCAATAAATCACCAGACTTGATATATGTCAAAGAAACCTCTCCAGCCCTAATTTCCATTGAATTAGCCTTGTAGAGATCCATATTTTCGAAAATATTAGATGGTGGTTTTATTTCTTTAGATTCATAACATTCAATAGAGTTTTCATCATTTCTATTGTAAAAAACACAATGTTTTAAATTATTCCTATTTTGAATTTTCGAATGATTGGGCGCATTCACTAATGTAGTGACTACGTACTCAAAATTCAAATACAAAAGCTAGTCAATCCTAAACTGTTATATTAATGACAGATGTAAGCATATGAATTAAGAAAAATGGTGTTTTTGAGAACTTTAAATAAACTTGTTTTGCAGTTTAAATTAAATATTATCAAATATAAGATATATGTAATATTATTTTTTTTAATAATTTCATTTTGAAAACACCTTCCACCAAAAATTAAATTCGTATTTTCATCGAACAGCTGATTGTGCAAAGTCAAAATCATTATACACTAACTTTGAAGCCGAAATTTTTACACTAGTCGGGGTTGTAATTTCAATCTAATTTGTAGTTGTCTTAAGCGTGCGTGTTGTCAACAGGAATGGATTTTTTTTTCAAGGGTACTGGCGCTTGTGAAGACGTTACAAATCCTCATAAGCATGAGCAAATATTAGGTGCGTTTTATTATCCACAAATCTATCTGGATCCGGATCGGGATCTTCCCTTGAAAATAAACCGATACGGATCTTACTGACAGCAGTGTTATAAGCCCGTCTCTTTTTATCCTTGGGTTTGGAAATTTTAAATTATGTCTTGTCCTTTTTCTTTACACTATAGCTTACACTACCTTACCATAAAAAGCCATCTACTCGCCAGTGTAAAAACTAATTTTTGGATCTTTGAAATAGATCCCGATAGAAAACAGGATCCCAAATTGTTTTTGTAATATATGTTAAAACTTAATCCAGATCCGGATCCAGATAGATTTGTGAATAATAAAACTATTACTGCCAAAAGCAACTAGTTAAGATTAATCGAAAGCATAAGCAGCCGAATCTATATAAACATTTTAAAGGGGGTTTAACTTTAAAATACCACCAAACAGCTCTTAATTTGAAAATCGGTATACATAATGGAGCGTATTCATAGAGAATTACTAAAGTTGTGATTGCTAGATACTTAGTTTAAGCCTTGTTGGTTAAATAAACACAGCTACTATTCATAGTCAGTTTCCCAGTTGTTTTTAGTAGAACACTAGGTTAAGGCTGTGTTCTACTACAATTATCCTTCAAATAATGACGGGTCAAATAAAGTGCAAATTTTGTGTCGTAGGCCTTGGCATAATGGTTAGTGCGTTGGATTGTCTTCGCAGGGGTTCGATTCTCAGCCGCTGCAAAAGTTTTTTTTCAGTGGTGTACTACCACATGCGAGGAATTGACAAATCCTCCGAGAGTTTCTCTGCTTATTACCCTTTCGGAATCTGCAAAAAATTGTAGGTTGAACAAAATTTAATGGTTGAGAGTTGAAAAACCCTAGGTTTAGCTTCTCTATTACCCGTCATGTTAAATTTTGTGTGGTATTTTTTGATACTGAACGTCGATAAAAATTAAGTAAGACAAAATTATTAAATAAAAAATCAAACAAGAAGCTCAAACAAATATTTTGTAATAATTTTTAAAATAACAACAAAAGAAATGCTGCAATGCAGAGGGCTCTAAGAGTCTCTGGAACATTTTTGAATCAATCAAATTTGACATTTGACTTTGATAATAACTACTTAAACACAGCATTTCCTATGTTTAAAGTTAAACCACAGGTCTAGCCGTAAACTTAGGATTAAATTTACTTATGAATAGCCTAAACTCTGAAATTGCTTAGTAACAACTTAGCAAAAGTTTAGCAAGCATCTATGAATATGCCCCAATGAATTTTCACATTTTAGTAAGGCTCTTTTAAATTTCACAGAGTTAAAAAACTTTCTTCCAAATGTTGTTTACTAATTCAAGCTGTCACAAAACAGCTGGCTTGTTTAAATGAAGTGGCATTTGTTTTTTGTTTGTATTATATCTGTAGTTAATTTTACGTTATGTGACATTACTATCGTCTAGTTAAGAAGCAACGCAAAATCGATTATAGATATGAATTGAAGTTTCATTATATAAGGACAAATTAAATATTTAAGTAAGCTTAATTAAATATCCTCTAAGATACAGTTTAAGAAAATCTTATAGATGTTTATGGGACTACGTTCAATCAAAATTAGCTAAGAATACATAGTACATATGCCGTTTAGAGTAGCTGCCGCATTGCACGTCCCCCACCATAAGTTGTCGTCGAAACTTTGTAGCGAGCACACGTTGTGTATTTTATATGCTAGACTGGTCCATGAGACCGTGCGTCATCGTTTATGTAAGTAAAATAATCATGTATTATTGAAGTAAAACTTCTTTTCCGGCGTTGGGGGTAAAAAAATTTCTATGCAGCTGTCAGTGACATGTCAAACCGCCACGCCATCCGTCAAAGATAGCGACATGTTTTTAGCATGTGCAAAGTAAAACATGAAGTTGGATACGATTTAGAATTTACATATTTCAAATGGCTGCATTCAAAGATAAACATAAAACTATAGGTTCAGACGCGCAATGGCTATGCAACCGAATAATTATTGACAAGCATATTGCAATCCAAATAAATTTTACCAACACCTAACCCTCGCATACAAAGTACTGGCCAAAAAGTTGGGTATATCCACTACCATTTGTATTCTTGCTGTCATAGATGGCATGCCATATGACCATCAGGTTGCCTGAAAGTTTTGAAATTATACTTTTTAATAATATTTATTCGCTTAATCGCACACGCCACCGACATTTGTTTTGGTATTTATAAATTTGAACGTCACCCGACTAATCAATCAAATACTTTAATAATTAATTTTACAAGAGTGCCGCTGTCAGTGTACTTGCTTTCCAAGTTGCCTGGATACTGAATCAATGCCAGGTGACTACTAAGAAATGCTTGTGTACATTACAAGATTACAACATGCTTGCCAAATGCCAATACTTGCACGTGCAGCCCTAGGGTAATACAAACAAAGCGAGGCAACTTGCTTGTCAAGTGGCATGGGAGTTTTGTACTTTTCTTCTCGATTTCATTTAAGGCTAGGCGCGCACATTCAATTTTTTTGAAGTAAAACTTCTTTTCCGGCGTTGGTGGTAAAAAATTCTCTATGCAGCTGTCATTGACATTTCAAACCGTCACGTTATCAGTCAAACACAGCGACATGTTTTAAAAATACAAAATGTTTGTGAATTATGTGGTCGACCAATTTAACAAGCAGAAACCACTATCCTTAAAAAAAAAAAAACAAACAAACATATCTTTATGATGTTTTTTTGAAGTAAAACTTCTTTTCCGGCGTTAGGGGTAAAAAAAGCTGTCAGTGACATGTCAAAACGTCACGTTATCCGTCAAAGACAGCGACATGTTTTTAGAATACAAAATGTTTGTTCGTAGGTTATAATTTCTTACAGAAGCTTTGCTTGAGGAAAAAGAAGTTTTACTTCAACCGCGCGTACGTCAGTACACACAATCTTTTTTTTTTCTTATTAATTAATTAAGGATACCAATTTTTGTTTATTTTATTAAAGTTCCTAATGTCGAGAGACCAAAAAACTTAATTTTCATTTGAATATGTGATTTTTTCTATTTTTTACTTAATTTGAAAAAATTTATTTTCAAAAAACTTGATATTTTTAATGCTCTAAGAAAACAATTTTGTGAATTCTTATATTGAAATAAGAGAGCTTATGTTGATTTAATATCTTTGTTTTGTTGTCAAGGAGTATATATATATTTAAAAAAAAACGCAAACTATTAGTAAAACTTTTCAAAAAATCTTCATTTGAAAAACCCGGTCCGTGAGACCGGCGTCACCATTGATCAAAGTCAAATTGGCGTCACCATTGGCGGGTTAATTTAAACAAATTTTAACTATTATAGTGCTAAGGCTTTTTCAATGACTTATCATGCTAAAAAGATATATCACATAATTAAGTTGACATTTGGAAATGTCAAATCGTGTTCCTGCTTTTACCTTGTGAAAAACAATTATATTCAGTAAGGGGCGTAAGCAAATAGCAACAGTTTGCAGCATAAAAGTATTAAATAGTATGCAGTCAGCCGCAATTAATACAAAAATGATGAATGAAGAAACCAATTTTATAAAAATATAAAAAATTAAATATAAGTAAAACGCTCCTACACCCATATTAATAAAGATGGTTTAGTGGAGGTTTATCGTTAAGTCCTGGACTAAGTGCGAAATTTCATTAATAAAACAAATTTTCTATTAAGTGACGTTTACTAATTATGATTAAGTTAAACCAATGAAGTAGGTGGTTTAGCGAAGGAATAAGAAATAGAAATGTCCACAGTCAGACACAAGCGATTGACAATCAATTTAGGTTTTTTATTAATATGGGTGCTAGAAACCATTTGCAAACACCATTTATTCTATTCATTATTCATGTAATGCCTTCCAACACAACAAGTAAATTAATATAGATATATAAAATAAATATTTATTTTGACTTACGTATTTTTACTAGTTTCTACGCTGTCATTTTTGAAAATACTTTCCTCTTCGGATACGTTATCAACTTTAAAATCAAATTTAAACATTTTGAAATTTTATTGTCACCCTGTAAATTTAACTAGAACCACATTGATTCTACAATTTTTTCTTATATTTTTAAACGTAACTCCAAACTAATTGAAATAAAGATTAAATTTTTGATTTTATGTATTTAGGTACAAAGCAAAGTAGTTTTTATTTAATAAATGTAAATTAATCTTAAATTTTTGTATTTAAACGCGGAAAATCTACTTGCAAAACTTCGAACTAAAACTGCTTCACCGAGTCACCTTTCACAACATTGTTCTATTATCATTATGTTTCACCACTTGAGCAGCTATCACCGGCACCTCACTGCCAGAAAAATGCAAATTCGAGCAAAACTGTCAAATTGACAGCAGCTGCTGACAACCATAAGTGAAGAAAACGTTTTGGCTTGCGTTTGATTCTTTATTTGTAAAAAAATCTTTTAAGTAATTTTTGGGTAAGAATGGGCGACCAATATCCGGAGGTAAGATATAAAACACTTGTTATGAAGTGACATTAAAATGTTTGTGCATTATAGCCACCAAGGCCACCAATGATGGGGGGGCCACCTCCAATGTTGATGCATCCGCCTGGAATGGGGCCACCAGGAATGGGGCCACCGGGAATGCCTCCGCCTATGGGTTCTCCACATAATTTAAGACCTCCTGGAATGGGACAGGCCACATCAATGGGTCCGCCTGCAGGAATAGGTCCTCCACCCGGAATGGGTCCACCTACAGGAATAGGTCCTCCACCGGGAATGGGTCCGCCAACAGGAATAGGTCCTCCGCCCGGAATGGGTCCGCCTCCCGGAATGAGTCCTCCTACTGGAATGGGCCCTCCTCCCGGAATGGGTCCGCCTCCCGGAATGGGTCCGCCTCCCGGAATGGGTCCGCCTCCCGGAATGGGCCCACCTCCCGGAATTGGTCCACCACCCGGAATGGGTCCGCCTTCGACAATGGCACCACCTACAGGAAACTTTCAACCTCCACAACAAAACTGGACTCCGCCAGTGCAGCAACAACCACAGCAGGCATCGCCTTCAAATCCAACTCAACAGACGCAACAACAACAGCCCCAACAAAAACAGTCTTCACAACAACAGCTATCTCCACAACAAGGATCGTCGTTAAATAACGAAGACAATCAGGATAATGATTCACGTCCCCCTTTGATGTCAGTTTCTGTTGATAAGCCCGATGATGAAGACGACAAGAAAATTACAGAAGTAATCTTACCCAAGGTTCTGGAAGATGTGCTTGCTCTAAAAGATCAGCGTGCCGCTGAATTCGATGTCAACGTGGATGATCTCACGTCTAGGGTTAGTGCTGATGATGATAGACCTACGATTCCCAGCGGTGTAATTAGCACAGATTATGCTGATGCCGATGGGGATTCCGATGACGAGACTGAAACTCAGATGAACGGCATTGGCGAAAAAGGAGGAAAGCAGAGTAAAGCTGATAAGAACAAAAAGAAGAAATGGAGAAAGAAACAAAATCGTAAACTTCGACAACAAGTCATCCAACAGTCCAAAGAGGGTCCTGAGGAAAAAGACGCAGACGAAAAGGAGCCAAAAAAGGATGATGATTCTGAACGCAAAAAGAGCAGCCGTAAAGAGAAAGTCGACGACCAAGACGTAACAGTAGAGTATGTCAGATAACGATTTTTTATAAACAAATATAATTACTTATAACAATATCTCTGTCTTCTTAAGATATATTCCAGAAAAAATCACCATTGCGGACTTAGCACCAATGTACCGCCAATTCTACAGAGTGTTTGAGATATTCAAGTTGGAAAACAAACCCAAACCGCTTGATAAAGACAAAGTCGCTGAAAATGAAGCGGCAGAAGCTAAAAAGAAAGCCGACAAGTTGGACTTCGATGACGATGATGATGACCTTGAAGATGTAAGAAATCCACAATTAGTACAGTAAAACTAGGTTATTATTCATTGTTCCACCAAGTCTTATATCAAACACAAGATTAATGTTTTCCCCATTTCAGCACTTGTATTTTTAAACTGATTCAATTGCTATTAGTCGAAAAAATTACGTTTACAAAACGATACACTTTGCAGTTTTAAAATTTTACTGTCGAAATTCCGACTTTCACTACAATTTTCTGCGGATTCCGAACCCGCTAATGAGCAGCACTTTCCATGACAAGAAATACTCACCCATATTCTGAAACCCGTATTTATCACTCGTATTCGACTATAGTCGTAGGAACAGTCGTATGCGATGTTTTTCGTTCCCCAACATTAGTACAAGTGAAGTCGGATGTTCGACTCCTAGAATAACAACATACGACTGTAGTCGAATACGAGTCATAAATACGAGTTTCAGAATATGGGTGACTCTTAGAAGATTTGTCAATTCCTCGCAAGAGATGTACATCCTTGAAAAATGTTTTTGTAGCGGCTGAGAATCGGACCTAAGACCTTCTGCATGACAGTCCAATGCACTAACTAATTATTATGCCAAGGGGAACAACAAGTCGAGCTCTTTACAATGTATTAATTCCTAAATTATTTATATCGGCATCGGTGCAGAATTTTACCCTCTTTTAATATATACAAGACCCCGCAAATTCCGCATTGCCTTTTGTTCTGCATCGATATGAATCGTAAAATTTAAGATATCAGTTTCGGCAATATTTCATTGTTTATCTTCTTCTATAAATAAAAATAATATTGAAAATCTCAACTTCACAGGATCTAAAGGACGACAAAGAAAGACTCTCAAAGCGAAAACTTAAGAAACTTACTCGCTTAAGTGTAGCTGAACTAAAGCAATTGGTCAATCGCCCTGATGTTGTTGAAATGCATGACGTTACAGCCCGGGATCCGAAGTTATTGGTTCAACTGAAAGCCCACAGAAACACTGTGCAAGTTCCACGACACTGGTGCTTTAAGCGGAAGTATTTGCAAGGAAAGCGTGGCATAGAAAAGCCGGCTTTCGATTTACCAGCATTTATCAAGAAAACCGGCATTATGGAAATGAGAGAATCTCTTCAAGAAAAAGACGATGCCAAGTCCTTGAAGTCGAAGATGCGTGAAAGAGTTCGTCCGAAGATGGGAAAAATCGATATCGATTATCAGAAGCTACACGATGCATTCTTTAAGTGGCAAACCAAACCACGTATGACGATTCATGGTGATCTCTACTATGAGGGCAAGGAATTCGAAACACGCCTGAAGGAAAAGAAACCAGGTGATTTATCAGAAGAACTTCGTATTGCTTTGGGTATGCCTGTTGGTCCTAATTCACACAAAATTCCTCCTCCATGGCTGATTGCCCAACAGCGTTATGGACCACCACCGAGTTATCCCAACTTGAAGATACCTGGTCTAAATGCGCCAATTCCAGAGGGTACATCTTTTGGTTACCATGCAGGGGGCTGGGGTAAGCCGCCAGTTGATGAGAATGGTAAACCTCTGTATGGCGATGTTTTCGGAACAAATATGATGGATATCGATGTAAGTAGGATACTTCTATTTTCTTTTGAAAATCAAATTCATTAAAAAATAAAAACATTTTAATTTATAAAGAGCGGAATCGATGAAGGAGACATTGAACGTAATCAGTGGGGAGAACTTGAATCTGAGTCAGAAGAATCCTCAGAAGAGGAAGAGGAAGAAGGCGAAGATATGGCGAACCAACCAGACGAAAGTGGGCTTGTCACACCTGCAGAGGGTTTGGTTACTCCCTCCGGGCTTACAAGTGTGCCCGCTGGCATGGAAACCCCAGAAAACATTGAGCTGCGTAAAAAGAAAATCGAACAAGAAATGGAAGAGTAAGCTTTTTATTATTTTTTTTCCCCAAATATACCCTAATTTTTCGTCTTTCAGCAATGAAACACCAGTACTTTATCAAGTTTTGCCAGAAAAACGTAATGATCGTCTTGGTCAATCTATGATGGCATCAACGCATGTCTATGATATAAGCGGTGTTAGCAAAGCAACAACAACTCGAACGGCACCTGAACGTGAAGGTACTGTTGAATTGGCATTAGATCCATCTGAATTGGATTTGGATAATGATGCGATGGCTCAAAGATACGAGCAACAAATGCGTGAACAACAGAGTCATTTACAAAAGGAAGATTTGTCTGACATGTTGGCAGAACACGTTGCCAGGCAGAAGTCAAAGCGGAAGCGTCAACAAGCCGATACAACTAAAACTACAAAGAAGTATAAAGAATTTAAATTTTAAACAAATACAAAAATATTACTATTATTGCGTATATTCGGCAATTTGAGAATAGTCACAAAAGTTCAATTTTTATTAAAACTGATATATTTCAACACAGATATGAATAAAATTTTGAACAACAGATATGTTTTTTATGTATGCAAATTTGAATAACATGTGAATCATTCTACTTGAAATCGTTAAGGGCTTCAAACAATTGAATTCACCTTAATTTAATTTGCAAATGCAGTTCCTGCAATTTGACATATTTAAAAATCGCCGTTTTGTATGCTTTAATGTTTTAAGCTCTAAAAATATGTTTATTAAAGATATAAAGATGGAGTTTTAAAGCTGAAAGATACCAAACACTGCACGGTGCTAAAAATATATTTATTTTACTGATTTTTCGTGATTTCAACTGATCTCGACTGTTGGTTGTTTTAACTCTTCTGCAAACTATGTATATACATACATATACAAGGTGGTGCAAAATTAATCTTAATTTTGTTTTTTAATTACTTTTTTATTAAATTAAACAAAAATGATTGAATGAGTGATATAAATCTTTATTTAGAACTTTACATTTTTTTTACATTCCATTATTTTATTTTTATTTATTTATTTTATTTGCTATAAACATTAAGATATAATATCTTATTAAATTTTGTAAGTGGAAAAGATGATATCCGTCAAGTGGTTGCCACCAGTGATGATAAACATTTGTGCCCGTTTTATAGCATTTTGCATGACTTTCCGGTGATAACTTTGGCTTTCCGAGATGTTATCTATTTACGAACACTGGACTGGTGGCTTGTTGGCATAAGCCCGTGACTGTAAGTAACACTTGTTATTGATTTACGTGACCTTTTTTAAACGAATTTAATATGAACTGGTTAAAGCGGGCTTTAGGTCAATAAAAGATGTTGATTTAATGCAACGTTTCGAACGTGTATACGTCCTTCATCAGACAAAAATTATGTTAAAAATGTTCTTAAAAAACACAGTAAGAATCAAAATTTAATACAAAGAATTAAATGCATTGCAATTATTATAGTAAATTTTGATTCTTACTGTGTTTTTTAAGAACATTTTTAACATAATTTTTGCCTGATGAAGGACGTATACACGTTCGAAACGTTGCATTAAATCAACATCTTTTATTGACCTAAAGCCCGCTTTAACCAGTTCATATGTAAGTAACACTAAGGAAAGAAGTCTGGGATGTTTGAATCGGGCCATCTTGCTGGCCATCCCAAATCACCAAAACAGGAGATTACATGACCAGGAAACGCTTCCTTCACAATATCCATTTGTTCACCGATATCAAATATGATTGACGCCATTAGCAAAAATTATGTAGTGTCAACAATCTTAGGACAGGATGCGGCAACATAATAATTCCTTTTTGTTTTAAACGCAATTAATGAAGTAGTTAGTATAAATGTGTATGTAGGTATGTACATATCAAAATTTTGAAAAATGAAACAAGGAGCACTCTTTTTTGGGCATATTATTTTTTAAAATAGTTTCCTTTTAGTTGGATACACTTCATACAACGTTTCTCCAATTTTTTAATGCTTTAAAATAATATGATGCAGCAAATATATAAACCACGCCTGTCGACCACGACTTCCTGCAAATCCTTGAAGCTTATTCGTAATAATCTAACAATGCGAGTGAGACCAAAATTAATAAATGTTCCGCTGAAAGCATTTTCAAATAGAGATACGTAAATTGTATTAAATTGAAATGGAAAACACTTAAAATATACAGGTGCTAACTCTGGTGTGTATCAAATTTCTTTCAAGACACAATCTTCCCTTGAACCCTACATAAGACGGTATAGGTACGGTCATAGGATATACCTTATCTATTTTAAAGGGTGTTTTTATTAATTTTGTGAAATAGATTGCAGTCATGGAACTAACTAAATATACTGTTAGACCAAGTCGTCAATTTAATTTGCTTGTTTTGTTCATATGGGTTTGGTAGTTCCAAGAATATAGAACTACAAGAGCAATTACATTTGATATCCAGTCCTATTTATGCACATTATGTATGTATTTTACTAACTTGGTTGGTTTTGAAATTAAAAGAATGGTTTCTAACCTTATTTTTAGAAGCCAAACAATTAGGTCTGGATTTTGTGGTTGCCATAAGAACTCCCTCAGTAATTTGTTTGGTTTGTTTTTGTGCGTTGAAATTTCTTTCCTGTGAAAATATAATTCAAGAATTTAAAAAAAATATACATAAATAATTAACTCAGGTAAAATATCTTTGCTTACCGGGATAAGTTCAAAATGGTTTGGACAGTCACAAGACCTGAGAGCAAATCTTTAAACAAAGACACAAGATGGGATAGAATACGAAAAAAACATGCAAACAATTTGAATGTGAAAACTTCATTGGTAAAGAAATTTGTAGAAATGGATTTCGTCGGACGAAATAACATAAAAATTCTGAATGGAGAAATTGATATTAAAGACAATTTAAATCCACTGTTAGTTATGAATTTAAGACATGAAATGGTAAGATGAACAATTTTTGTATTGATAATGATTCCCATAGAACCTCCAAATAGTTTCAGAAGAAAAGAAACCGATCCCCATTGACTGTGAAAAAATACAAAGCAAATACAGACAAATGTATTATGCATAATTTAGAAGTTGAGGAACATTTTATACTTAATGAACTTTCAAAATTTAGGGCTCAGTTGGAAAAGAACCGTCAAAAGTGTAAAATTAAGCCAACAACTTTGAAAAGTGATCATTTTAAATTAAATAACTTTGGAATTCTTAAGAGTCTTGAGAGCACAACAATGCATATTGAAGATTTTTACCAGGCACCCCAGGATGCAATCGATCAATTTGATAATTGTATAGCTCAAGATACTGATTCATTGATAAAAGCGTCAGATGAAGAGGAAGTCCTGTCAAACTCGATAACTGAACAACAAACGGAGAATATAGACAAGCATTGTGTTCGATTTGAAGACAAGGTTGAAAGAGCAGAATATAGCAGAGAAGGTTCAACTTGTTCGAACACTAGTAATGGAATTGATTCTGTTATTTCGGATCTAGCAGAAGAGGCTCTCAACGAAATTGAGATGGAAAATGCATTTGCCGTAGATGACACAAACTTTCAAATTAAAGGATCCGCAATGCAAAATAATGTATTCGAACCTTTGCTTGTAACTAAAATTCTGCCCGAACAAGAACTTCAGATGGCTAAAAATAATTCTGCAAGTATTTCAACGGAAGAGACAGACGAAAGTATTTCAAACGAACAAAATGCTATAATCGAGCAATTGTTTCAGGCCAAGGCACATTCAAATGGGTTTCTGTTAAGAAATTATTTTGTTAAATGGATTCACTATACCACTATTCAGAGAATTGAGCGTCAGAATACTTCTAGTCGAAATGATAGAGTTCATAAGATAAATGCTTTTCTGGACCACATTCGACGGGAAAAAAAGATCCAAGCTACATCCAACGTTACAAGGCCACCGATAGAAAATAAAATACAAACTATTAACATTTCTAAAAAATATCAGTCAAAGTAAGGTACTTCAAAAATCTAAAATTTTAACATGACTAACCAGTTTTACTTTCTGATATTTTTAGGATAAAAATACAACAAGACATTATAGACTTACAAAGACTAAAACTTGAGCGCCAGGAGCGACTTATAACAGAGCTTAAGCTGAATAAACTTTCCGATGAAGTTAAAGAAGCTCGAGAAGAGATCAAAGCAGAATTAAAAAATGCACTTAGAACAGGAGATTCCAAAGCTCGAGCTAAAGCCAAATGTTTGCAAATCATGGGTAATTTAAGAGATGATGACGACGAAGAATTCGCACGACTACAAGGTAAGGCTTTGTTACAGCCAAAGTTCTTGACAAACATGCAGGAACGTGCACTTGTTAGAAGTGTTAAACATGAACAGGCCAGACAGCGTCGTTTGCACCAAGAAGCTGAACGAGAAGCTACCAAAATTGCTGCCGAAGAAGCGAAGGTGAGGCAAAAATAAAATACAAAAATAAGATATTTTTAATTTTTTAATTAAAAAAAGCGCCAAGAAGACGAAGAAGCAAAACGCATGCGAATAGAGCTTTTGAAGGAAAAACGTCGAAAAGAAAAAATGGCCAAAATTTTAAAGGAACGTGAACGCCAGAAAGCAATTGAGAACAATAAGAAAGCACAACAATATTGTCGTCAATATCTTCTTCGACGAATAGGAATGGAAGGTTTTAAACGACTACTTCAAAAGAAACTGCTGAATCAGAAAAAATCTGATATTTTCAGAAAACAATTACTGAAGAAAAATACATTTAATGCTTGGAAAAATCTGTATTTGCTTATAATTGAGAGAAAAAACTATCTAGCTAATGAATTGCATGCAAAAATTGTCATCCGAAGGGCATTTCAAGCTTGGGTGAGCTATTTGAACCAAGAAAGAAGTAAATTTTTAGTGGCAATTGATTGGTATGAATTAAAACTTAATCAAACCATTATTACTCAATGGTTGGGTTATACAAAGCTACAGAAGATTATAGAAGACGTAAAAATGAAGCAAGCTGAGCTTCACCACGAATGGTAACATAAATTGGTGGGCATATTAAATATACAAAGTTGAGTTAAATTCTTTTTTAAAGGCACCTTAAATGGAAAGTGGTGGATCGTTGGCAACAGCTTCCGCAAATTCTTAAGCTCGAAAAAGAAACAAATGAACGTCGACAAAGGTGGAGAATGAAGATCTGGGAGTTACTGCCTGATTACACGCCAAATCAAGAAGCCTAAATGAAACTATCTAAATAAATTTGTATTTATCTTGTTTAAATTAATTTGCTTACAAAATAGAAAGTTCAAAGGAATACTTCAGTCCGCGGACTTCTTATACCTATATTCCTAATCCAACTTATTTATTATATAAAAAAATACTTATTTCAGGTTCTTTTAAATAATTTATTTGTTAGGTATAACGCTTTGCAGATAAATGCAATGAAAAATCGTAGTCAATAAAAGCAATAAAAAAGAAAACGACATTAAGTTGCCTCGCAGATTCTGGTGTTAAGTAGTCGTAATGTGAAAATGTTCTCCTTTAAGCAGCTGCTTCCTTGGATTTCTTGCCCTTCTTAGTAGAAGCAATTGCGGCTTCAATATCAATTGGAGCTGGTTTAACAAACGGAATCTCATCTTGATACTTTTCGGGCATGAACTTTTTCAAAACCTCGGGAACCTTTATGCCAGTCTCTGTTTGATGAGTTTCTAGGATAGCACAGATTACACGAGTAGCAGCGCACATGGTAGCATTTAACATGTGCACATAATCTACGGCGGAATTCATTTTCTTTGTCTGTCCATACCGCACAAGCAACCGTCTGGCCTGGTAGTCCAAGCAATTTGAGCATGAAACAAGCTCACGGAATGCACCACTGCCACCAAACCAAGCCTCCAAGTCGAGCTTCTTTGAGGCAGCATGGTTGAGGGCTCCTGATACAATGTTGACAACTCGATATGGAATGCCTAGCGATTGACAGAATTGTTCTGCATTGCCGATCATCTCATCCATCATTTCCCACGATTTGTTGTCGTGTGGTGAGGTCAGCACGAACTGCTCGACCTTCTCGAACTGATGCACTCGGAAAATTCCACGAGTATCACGTCCGTGAGAGCCTACCTCTTGGCGGAAGCAAGTTGACAGTCCGGCATATTTGATTGGCAAAGAAGCCTCTGGAAGCCATTCGTCACGGTGATATGCGGCGATAGGTTGTTCAGATGTGGCAATCAAGTATTTTTCATCCACACCAGCTTCTTCGGCCTTCTCGCTGCCCTTTCCAACGACTTTGTACAACTCCTCATCGAATTGCGAAAGTTGTGCAACTTCTTGCATCACCTCTTTGCGCATGAAGAATGGCGTATACAGTGGTGTGTAGTCTTTTTTGTACAGACTATGTAATGCATGCTGAATGAGTGCTTGTTCCAGGAATACAGCAGCCCCCGTAAGGAAATATCCACGTCCACCCGAAACAACGGCCCCTTTTTCAGCATTCATACCATCTATCATGACAATTAGATCAACATGAGAGTATTTTCCACGTGCTGTGCAGTCTCCAAATGTTCTCTCGACTTTGTTCTCCTCTTCGTCGTTGCTGACGGGCACACTTTCATGCAAGTGATTTCCCACCTCTCGCAAAGCTGAGTTTCGTGCTGCTTCGGCTTGTTGCAGCAGCTTTTCGTTTTCAGTCATATCTTCATCAATAAGAACACGAACTTTCTGAAAAACCAAAACAAAATCCATTGACTAATCTAATCCAAAACAAATATCCGACATACTAATGCTTGCCTTGATTTGGTTCACAGTCAGACTTTTAAGAATGTCTCCCGTAATTTCAGTAAGGTCTTTCTTTACATTTTCGGGTACTGGCTCCTTTTCATCGCCAACTGGTTCTTTCTTCTTCATTTTTTCACCGATTTCTTTGCTGCAGACATTTTTAACTTTGTTTAGGTTGTCTGCACGGTGTCTCCGCTGGCGCCATTCAGTGTCCTGGTTAATTACCGTCTCAACTAAAGCTACGTCCTTGAATCTTTTAGTTTGATTTTCGCGAACTTTATCGGGATTACCCCCCTTGTCACTGCGAAAGAGATCTAAATCCAAAACCATGTTTATTGATTCGCTGATTATTCAGTTACTTTTTAATATTTTATCTCAACAACGTGGCTACGACAACGATACCTCTTTGTCATTAAAATTTAAAATGATGTGACATATGAAAGGGAGTGAATGTGAAATTCTGAAGATGTTCTCATTTCATGACTGATGAGAATGGAGAAACAACAAGAAACGAAAGAGGCCTGTTTGGTAACTTAAAACTCTTAGCGACCGTTCACACCAAAAATACCTGAGAAATTTTTTTTAAAATTCCCACTGGAATCGAAAACAATCACAAATTTTGAAATATCAAATCTGGTATTTAAGTGTGAACAGAACTATATGTTGTTTTCTGCACACGAATAATGCACCAAACATTTTTGACAGCATATAATCAAAATAGTTTGAAATGCGAAATGAATTTGCCGTACATAATATGATAAAAATTAACGTGAATTGCGTCAATGTATACGACTTGCGCAATTTTTCGTACTAAAATATTAATTTGTTTTTAGTAATTCTTGCATTGTCAAAACCAAAATAAATAGACGAAACAAAAAGATGGTTGTCACATTTTAATTTAAGTGTTGATAATACCGACAAATTTCACCTTAAAAGTTAGCATTTGCACAGCGACATCGAATTTAGGGTTTAGGTCTAAAGCTGATGTCGATGTCGAAGTTGCAGTGTTAATGTAATCAAAGCCATTTAAAACCAGTGGCTCAAAATTTTAGTTGAATCAGCTCGATGTTAAGGCTGTTTTAGTATGAAATGTTAAAACCACGATTTTGCGAATTTTAATCAAATATAGCATCATACTTTCTCTACCCTTTTATTGAAGTTAAAATCATCGAATACCTATTTTATTAAGCATCGTCCTATTTACAAACGCCACAAAAAGTCTGTTTACTTAGTTTTCTGTACGAACTGTCATTGTTTTAGGTGTGTTCAGAAGCAATTTATTAAGAAAATTGCTTTAGTACGATACTAGTTAGGAAATGTTTAAAATTAAAAATGATTTAGTAAGCTACCTTAAAGTTAGCAAATTGTTAAGTAGTATCATACTATTACCTTAATAATAGGCTGTTTAAAATTTCGCCAAAGGCTCTAAAAAGAGTGACGTGATTGTCAAAGTTGCTGTTGAAGTTCTTGTACCAATCTGTTTCTCGCATTAAGCACACGTATCTCGTGTGGTGTGCTGTAAAGTCATATATGTTCCTATAGCTCCAACGGACAACGACTGCAGAGAGATGAATACTTTATGCGCGAAACAGATTAAACCAGCAACAGCACCAGCATCGTCAACAGCAAACAGCACGCTGACCAGCAAAAATTTCTAAAACACATTGCCACCAGCAACGTCATTTCATCTGCTTGACATTTCATATGGAAAAAAAAGCTTTTCATTGTGGTGCCACTGAATATTGCAGTGAGAAAGTTGACAGCACCGCACCAGCAACAGCAAATTTAGGACTTTGGCCTAACGACGCTGTTGGCGTTGCTGTTCTAATGTGTGTTGAACAATTGAAATACATTGGCTCTAAATTAATGGCGGCCGCTGTTGCTGTTGACGGTGCTGTTGCTGGTTCAATCTGTTCCGCGCTTTACAGTTCACTCATTCAATCCAGCAGAACTTGGGAATCCGCTCAGCCAGTCATACCGAGTTAAATAAAAATCATTTCAGCATGTTTACAAGGTGTCGAAACTTAGTTCAAACTCTAACGGGGCATCGTCATCGCTTTGTCATCTTTTGTACGTTCTCCCTTTTCTTCTTCTCCTTTCATAAATAAAATCCTGTTTTCAATTTCAATTCGTCGGTATATATTATATATTCTTCATTCTTGAAGTCTTGGAGGCACAAACTTTCGGCAACAAAATTTTTACAAAAATCCTCAGCCAGCGACAAGGGTTTTAACATTCAAAAACCCTTTCTATAGGATTATGAGCACAATTGATTTTGAAATAGAAGAAATAAAAAAACTGTGCGAAAATGTCGTCGAAAACTCAAAAATAATTACCTGCACGGCGGTGCTTGTCCGAGTGGATATTATACAAACCAATAGTCGTCAACTAAGTGCATGTCTGCGATTTCCAGAGAACTATCCCCTTTCGCCGATTCTCGTTGAAATCAAAAGTCGAACGCTTTCTGGAAAGTTTCTTGATGCATTAGCCAACCTAGCTGAGAAGAAAGCAAAGGAAATTCTGGGCAAACCCCAAGTGATTCATGTTCTTAAGTTTATTGAACAATATTTAAAAGAGAATCCACTTTGTGTGGCGTATGACGAGATTTTAAACTTAAAAAAATCTCTGGGAAGCAATGCGAATGAACTGCTGAAGCTGAAACAGAAATCGTCGAGTGTACATTTGGTTGTTAAAGGTGGGTATTACTTTTTCAAAGTTAAAGCGGACGTTCCAATAGAATATCCGAAGCAATGTGTTGTATTGCGAGATGCAGAAACAAATTTGCCAGCGGTTCTCCTAAGGTATCTTAATGGACAATCGAAAGAGATCGCTCGTCAATGCGTCGAACCACCCCTTCGAGTTACGAAAGACAAAAGTGCACAGCCCTTCCAGCCTACTCCAAGTCTATACAAAGCATTGCAGTTCTGCATTGATGCTACCCGGGATTTCTACGAAGAGAAATGTCCAATTTGTGACCAGGCTGTCCTTCCGAAGGATTCCACCGATCTTATAACTGATGACACCAGCGACATGCACTGCGAACGAGTCTATTGTGGACACTTGTTTCATCAAGGTTGTCTGAAGAAGTATTTACAAGAGCCACCTTTTCCGAAGGGTGGAAAGAATTGCCCAGCTAAGAAAAGACATCCGCGCTCCGATAGCAGTTACTCTACCAACTTAAAGGCTATGCTAAATAATGAAGAGCTTACTTGTGGCATTCGACTGGCTCATGACCGTTGGGTGCTCAATGTGAAAGTAGCTGAAACCAGATGGGCTCAGAAACAGGCCAGAGTGCGGGAACTGGAAGAAGTTGCTGATTTTTTGCAATAAAATATGAATTTTCTTTTTTAATGATTATTATATGTATTTGAAAAATAAAATATATTCTCATCTGCTATTTAAGAAATTAAAGTTTTTCTCAATCCACGATTATGTAAAAGCTTAATCGCTTTCTGCAAATTTCAAATCGATTGTGGGTTTTTTTTTCAGTTGTAGGCAAATGGAAAGGCAAGATGTTGATCTGGCCGAATTATTTTGGAAATACATGTTTTAATCTACTTTCTTCGAAACAGTAACTTTATTCAAAGTGATTTTCGAGACTGTATGAGACTGAGACCTACTAAATATTGCAAGTTGAATCCACTTATTCTGACAATACTAATTGGGTTAAACAAGACAAAACTTAAATTCAAAATAATTAATAATTTAGGTTTTGAATCCTACATCTCGAGGATTGCGTATTCGTGCACATCTCAGCTATTTGTCAATAATTTTTTGTAAAATAAATAGAACAAAATAAACAAAGTTCCAAAATTGAGCGTGATTTTGATAAACAAAAAAAATCTATATATCGATACCTTCCCGTAAGAATGTATTAAGCGACATTTTTAAAATTGTTCAGGAAACGAAAAAAAACGTCTCATTTAGTTATTTTTTTTGTGTATTTTATTGGAAAAGCAGATTTGCAGAGGGATTTTTAAAATACAAAACTTGACATCATTGCAAAATCGAAATTTTAATCAGATAAGAAGTTTTTGTCGCTTAGTACATTGGGCGCATTCACTAACCTAGTCACTACGTAGTCAACTCGTTCTGATTGGCTAAAGACAACTAAAAATTTAGTTGAAATTTCCCCTCAAACGTAGTGTAAAAATTTCTGCTACAAAGCTAGTTGACATTTCACAATCAGCTGTTCGTTGAAAATACAATTTTAATTTTTGGTGGAAGATATTTTCGAAGTGAAATTATTAAACAAATTAATATTATATCTTATATTTGATGTTATTTAATTTAAACTGTAAAAAAAAGTTTATTTAAAGTTCTTAAAACACAATTTTTCTTATTTTATATGTCTACATCTGTCATTTATATGACAGTTTGAATTGACTAGCTTTGTAGTGCAATTTCGCATTCACAAAGCTAGTTGACTTTTTGACTACGTAGTGACTAGGTTAGTGAATGCGCCCATTTTCGTGGTCAAAGCATTGGCACTTGATACAATGTTAAATGGCGCTTACGATGACAACAAAAAAAAAAAAAAAACACAAAATAAATGGGAAAAAAGTAAGAGCCTACTTGATAGAAAAATATTTAAAAGCAAAGACAACAATATCTGGAGTATTATAAGCGACAAAAATGGATCAAGTTTTATTTGGATGAGTGTGCTAAAGCCTAGTATACAGTTCTTTTTGAAGAAAAAAAAAATGAGTGGTGAAAAAAAAAATTTTTTCTCATGAAAAAATTTTTGTAAGTTTTTTCCGTCAAAACAATGGGATGCACATTGTTTTGCGTGAAAAAAAATCGTGGTGAGTATAATTTTTTTTTTCGATTTTGGTTTACAGTTTGGTGAAATGAAAAATGTTTTTTTTTCGGGAAAAAACTCTCCCATAAGAAATGCATTGGTTTTTTTTTTTAGAAGAACTGTATACTAGGCTTAAGCGAAAATTTCGGTTAAACTAGGCTACATCTAACAAATTTTTTTTGTGGACGTTTGGTTGCTTAAGACAATATTTTTAAAAATGTCGCTTAGCATAATTTTACTGGCGGATGATACAAATTTCAGGGAGCAACATTATTCCAGGGAGAAAACTTGGCGGTTGCTACAATTTTATTTTCTCTCTAGTTTCTTTTGCATACATGATAGGGCAGTGAAACCCAGGCCAAAATGTGGCGCTTAACTTTTAGTATAGTTCCACATCAAAAAGTCATTTTCGAAAAAGTGTCGCTTAATACATTCTTACGGGAAGGTATCGATATGTACATAATAGTTAAAATCGCTCATATTATAAAAGTTAAGTTTTTTAAGTGTGGCCAAATTCCTAAACGGAAGATTTGCAAAGCAGATATAGCAAATGAGAATACGCAGAAATATTTGACATTTGAACAAATGCCTTTGCATTTGCGCAAGAAAGTAGCATCAATCGCATTTTGGGACACTGCTTAGCAGAGATTTTTGTATTTGCATTTTGGAACTGTTTGCTTAGTAGAATTTGCGCAAGATATGCGTTTAGGAATTTGCACTGTATATTTAGAACCCTTACAACAGACATTTCTTTACTATCCGTTAATATTTGTAAATGGTGAATAAAGTAACATAATTGCTTTAGCTATAAACATGATCATTGAGAAGCTAACGGCGCACAGTGATCGATAAAGGAGGAAAAAAGTCAAAAATTTTGCGCCACTTGGATTCGGATCCAAAATCCATTCTACAAATTGTTTTCGGGTACATATATGTTGTAGAATAGAGATCCAATTTCCCCCTATGGTCAGAAAATTCAAAATTATTTCTTACGCAAGTTATATTAAAAATTCAAAAATTCAATTTTTTAATTATTATATCAATTAATTATTATTGTATTTTAATTTTTTTGCTTTTTTACTTTTACCAAAAAATTTTTTATTAATGTTTCTTCTATATAATACAAATCATGTTTTTTATATAATACAAATTCATGTTTTCAATAATTTTGCTCTTCATTAATTTCTAAATCATCATTAACTTCATCATTTTCATCCCTATCTTCAAGCACAAGTAAATTTTTTATTAAAATTGAGTTTTTAAATTTCTAATATAACTTGCGTAAGAAATAATTTTGAATTTTCTGACCATAGGGGGGGAATTGGATCTCTATTCTACAACATATACAGTGTTGGCCAAAACAAAAGCAACTTTAATTACCTCCATTATTAAGTAATTAAAAAACAAATTTAAGAATCTATCATGGTATATTTTTGTTTTTAAAATTTAAATAAATATTTACAGTTTCTAGTGGAAAATAAAATAAAATGGTTTTTGCAGTAGTTCATTAAATATAGCAAAATTAGTACAATTAGTTCAATATTAGGCTGGTCAAAACAAAAGCAACTTTTAACAAATACATATTTTTTTTAAACTATATAAAATATTGCTAGTATTTGGTAGCAAACCCCTTGTTTTTTATCACTTCAGCACATCTTCGAGGCATGGAGTCAATTAAATTGTTTATTCCGCTGTTTGGGATACGTTCCCAAGCCAATTTAATTTGTTGAAAGAGATCACTTTTATTTTTGCAATTAGTCCTTACAATTCGTCGATCTACAATTTCCCATAGATTTTCTATGGGATTGAGATCTGGGGACTGTGATGGCCATTGTAACACGTCAATCCGGTTTTCTTGAAACCACGTCCTAACCTATTGGACGTGTGCTTTGGGTCGTTGTCCTGCTGAAATATCCATTTCAGAGGCAACTGATCTTCAGCGTGTGGCAGCATTACACTTTGTAAAATGTCACGGTACATAAAACGATCCATTGTACCATCTATTTTGTGAATCGGTCCCAGTCCATGCCCTGAAAAATATCCCCACACCATTACGTTTCCTCCTCCACGTTTTACAGTAGCTTTGGTGTAACGTGGATTTAGTGCCTCTTTGGCTGGTCTGCGAACACGACGGAAACCATCGGAACCCTTGAAATTGAATTTCGACTCGTCCGAAAAGAGTACATTCCTCCATTTTCTAACGGTCCAGTTGATTTGGTCATGAGCAAACTTTGGCCAAATTCCTAAACGCAAGATTTGCAAAGCAAAACACTTGCAAAGCAGATAAAGAAAATCAGAAAACGCATATGTAAGAGAATTGCGCAAGAAATATTTGACATTTGCACAAATGCCTCTGCATTTGCGCAAGAAAGTAGCATCGATTGCATTTTGGGACACTCTGCTTAGCAGAGATTTTTGTATTTGCATTTTGGAACTGTTTGCTTAGCAGAATTTGCGCAAGATATGCGTTTAGGAATTTGCCCTTTAATCTCGCCAGCTTGTTTTTGGTTGAAATAAAAGGCTTTTTTACAGCTTTGAAGGATTTTAGTCCACCATCAATAGCTCGTCTCCGGATTGTTCTCGCGCTTACGCCCAGGTCGAGTTGGACTCTTATTTCTCGCGATGATATAAAAGGGTCTTTTTTGATTGATTTTATTATAGCAGAATCTTCTAGTTCTGTTGTTTTTCTTGGTCTGCCACCTCGATGAACCGTTTGGAATTACTTTGTGGACTTATAGAATTTTACTAATCGGCAAATCACTGATTTTGGAATGGAATATTTTTCCGATAAATTAATTTGACTCTTTCCACTTTTATATTCTTTTATAATTTTTTCTTTTATTTCGTTAGAGTATTTGTTTCGGGCCATTTTACAAACGTTAGCTAAGAACACTGATTAGCTTGCTCGTGAACTGAATAATACCTAATAAATAGATTCAACTGCACTTTTTGCCAACACCTTTACCATGAGCAATGAATTTTTAGGTTAACGGTCTAACTTCTATTTATTAATAAGAAAAAGAGAGGTAGTAATAAAAAGTTGCTTTTGTTTTGACCAGCAAAAAATTGGGTTCACTGTCCTACTTATATCATATTTAATGAACCGTTTTGAGAACTAATTTCTCTTGTTGTCTATTCAGAAGTACATACATAATGTATTAAATTTTAGAAAAAAAATTAACATGATTTGTTTTAGTTACTCATTTTTGAAAGACATAATGATGGAGGTAGTTTTAGTTGCTAATGTTTTGGCCAACACTGTATGTACCCGAAAAAAATTTGTAGAATGGATTTTGGATCCGAATCCAAGTGGCGCAAAATTTTTGACTTTTTTCCCCCTTTATCGATCACTGTGCGGGGTACATATTGATTGCGTGGCAATGCTTCCACTTTTTGGTAGGATTTTCTGATATTTTAACACAAAGATTCAGTAATATTAGCCGTATTTTATAATCGCTAATGATCCGCACGCATCATAAAATGTAAATAAAACAATACGAATCAAAGTACTATTCTTTTTTCATTAAAAATATTAATATTTATTACTTATTAAATATTAATTAATATTAATATTAAAAAACTGGATTTTTGTACCAATTTCAGTTTTTCCTTAAACACGATTATGGAAAATAAAGGTTAAAATAATTCAGTACTGGTATGGTAAATGTAGGGGCTTTGTCAACAAACCCTGTGCCATTTCCTCGGGAGGTTATCTGTTTCTTGTATCATTTTTTATCTTCGAACTTTACGCGTCGAGTCGAGAAAGCGCTTTAAAGTAAGTAGAAGCATCATCAGCTTGATATTCTATTTCGTTAGCAAATGTTAGATAATTTTCGAAATTTCTTGGTTTTTGATCTAGTAATGGATGTTCTTTTCGACTTCCTATTTTATTCGGCATAGTATGAACTTGAAGTTTGATGAATTATTCCAAATGACTAGGCATTGTCATCTCTATATATTAGGGAACTGGGCACCATTATCTGAATGAATATTATGAATATTCAAAAAGTGGTTTGCTACCTCATTATTTCTTCTTCACTGCATACGCGATCAATGTTTTTGGTAATATCTAAAAATAAAACGAATACCTGGCTCCTCTCAGTGTTTGGATCGGCAATATTCGAATCAATCAGCTGCAGAATACAGTGTGAGGCTAAAGATGAGGAACTTATTAAATATCGGAGCTATCATTTGTGTGAGCGTAAACGAACAATAGATAAGAGGTTTCATGCATAAATTCGAGAATTCTTCTCAATAAAAACTTTGGTTCAAAGGAAATACGAAGGAATAAGAAGCGAAATTTAACCGCCAAGCTCGTGTTACAAAGTTCAACTACACGAGTGGTGTTCAGTTGATATTATGCACTCTCCGATAGAAGACAAGACATAAAGAACACGAACTAGAAGCGAATTAAGACCAGCGAACTCGCAAGCACTGATATACAAACAACATCAAGGCAATAGAATCTGATATCTTCTCATTTTCCCTATTTTAAATCCTAACAAACCTTCCAATGTCTGAAGGGAACTGGAGAAGCCAATCCCAACCCAAGAAATCTTTTAAAAACCGTTTAAGTTCGTGCGACTTTAAAAGGGAATAATTTAACATGCGAATCAAAATAAAAACGGACAAACGGATACGGATTTTAACTTTCTAAAGGTACACGGCGTTAAATATTACACATCGACCTTTGAAAAGAAACAATCTGTTATGGACAAAAGATATTGACCTCTTTAAGAGTTAACTCTCATAATATTTTATTAAGCTTATTACAAAGATTTGTGATTGATTGATCTCATTATAAAGAGAGGCTGATTTAGTATCTTTGATTTATGTTCTACTGGTATGGTACCCACTACGATAAATGTTTAACATATGAAGGTGCCAAATACGATTTTAAGAAATACAAAATAATCTGAATGGAATTTAACAGTTTTTATTGTTACCTAATCGCCTACATATATAGATAAAATTCTATCTAAGAATTTAAAATGAATAAGGTAAGAGATCCGAGAAAAACTAACGGATACGGATACAGATCGTTCTTCTCCCTCGGATAACCGGCACATCACTAATTTACATATACATATGTGTACTTGCCTTGTCATTCAATTTTCAAATAATACTGATAAAGAATATCAACAAATCCCATGAGTGGAATCCAGTTGAAACTGAAAAGAATGATGCGTAAAATGAGCTTAAACCCAGACCTCTAGTTAGCAGTCAGGATTTAGATAATAGTCTAGTCTGTCACTACATTTTCTGGACCGTTGCCAGCCGAATATTATTTATAAGTTCAGAAATAATTGTTTGTAAGGATATGCACAAGACAAACAAAATTGGCAGACCTACGAATTGACACGTATAGTAGAATTACGTCTCTTTTGTTTAGCGTAAATAAATTGTTCAAAGTTGAAACAAAAATACATCAGTAAAATAAAAAACAATTCTACTTTTTTAAGTTTGTTTCTCTTTTTTAAATAGTAAACCAATATTTATATTTAGTTTAGTATAAATTAATATTTGCATAAAATATATAATTCTTACAGATTCGTTGATAGTTTTTTTTTTTAATTTTATTTTTACTGCTAACAGCAGAATGAATTCTATAACAATTATAATTTATTTTTGCAGTGCTTAAAAATGTCAATACTTTTTTTTATTATTTTGAATTTGAACATGCATGTGTTTTATCACTTTACAACAACTGACGATTTTTTCCTTAAAGAAATTTCAAATATTTTAAATTTTGTTTTTTATACACTTCATTTGCTGAATGAGATTTACACATCTTTTTTATTAAAAACCTAAACTCTTTTTGAGATTTTAAATTAAAAGAAAAAAAAACAAACAACAAAATCATTGAAAGCTAAATAAATTTTGTTTGAATCGTGTGTCTATTTTTGTTGAAATAAATTATGAAATTCGCATAAAATGAACACGCTTAAAAGTAATGTTTATTTTAACAAAACAAAATTATAATAAATATAAAGTAAAACTTTAAATAACGGTGATACTTTTTTATTATAATTATTAGACTATCTAATAGAATGAAATTTTATCTGTGAACAATATTGATACAATCTAGAGGACTTTCGTTGATGTAAACACACTCTCCTATCACTTACGTAAAAATCTCTTAGTTGAAAAAAATATATATGAATGTATTTATATAATATAATAATTGCGAGAATGTATCCAGTCGAACTGTGATTATTCAAAAAACGATTTGGTTAGGTAATAACTTTTTGAAAAAAAAAAGTTCTGCTGGCCACGAGTGTTTTCATTTTTATTTACATTTGGAACAATTATTAGCTATACATTTTAAAAACGTACAATTGCTAAACTACTAGACATCTTTGTTCTTTGCTTATTAAAATTATTATTCGAAAAATAATAAAATAAATCTACAGTGAATGCGAAATAGTTTGTCGTATAATCTTAGTTCGACTGTGAACATTCCTTTTTTTTAAATATACCTGATGGAATAATATCCAGCACTAGAAATTATGTTATTATGGTTATTTGGTGCTATTTAAATTAAGTAAAACTATTTATTTTTAAGATTAAGGCATTCCTGGTAGGCCACTTAAGCTCTGGTGCTGGTGTATAAGATTGACGCGACACATTTGTTGCTCCAATCGCTGAATAGTGGCGGTAAGATGTGAGTTTTCTACGTAAAGTTCTTTGACGAGAACGTCAGCATTTGCTAAACGTTGTGTCTGCTCAGTCATTATCATTCCCTGGGTTTCCATTCGGTTTCGAAGGTCTGACAATTCAGCGTGCTGCTGTGACCATGCTTCTAAATATCCAAGCATTAAAATAACTTATATTTGAATTTCAGATACCTATTGAACTTACGTTGCATTAAAGATTCCGTATAATGTTGTTGTTGTTTTATAACATTTTGTAAATGTCTATTTTTAAGCTCAAGATGATTAACTCTTTGAATGAGAGATGGATGTGCCGCCGCCCGCTAAAAATAAAGACATAAATCTCTGAAACGTCGAATGGAAAATAATAATACTTACAGCATATGCCTTCTCGAGTACAGGTTTTGCTTCATGTAGCTGTTGGAGTTCCATTACTAGGCCATCACGTTTAAGTGACAAGTCTTTTATTTGATCTTTTAGTTGAATTTCAAAGTATTTTAAACGTTTGAGTTCTTCTTTCATAATATTTGGACTCGAACAGGTACTTGAAGCATTACCCGTTGACTTTTGAATACTGTGCGTTGAGGCAACACTCTGAGATTCAAAACTTTTTCCAGATGCTGTCGAAGAACTGTCTTCACAATCTTTAGTAGTATCAGTTACTACTTTTGGAGTGTTTGGTTTTTGGATAGGTGATATGTTTTTAGGTTCTTCAGCAGCACCAAGCATATTTGAATTAGACTGGGTAGTACTGAAAACCGTTGTTTCAGATGTTGAAAGATTGTTTAATCTATAAATACATAAGTTCCTAGATATATTTATTATTAAAAAAAAACTTTTTTTTCGATCAATTGAACAATGAACAAATAAATAAATAAACTTTTAACTACAACAGAGAATATGAAATAATAAAAAGCATATAACTATGTACATTTGAATTTGACATATTTCGGTGTAAATAAGTTAAATTATCTTATGTACATTTCTAATGTTTATCTATTATCAAAAAACTATAATCTTTATTAACTATAAAACTATAATCTTTATTACTGTTTATTTGAATTTGGACAAGCCAAATTCTCATAGAATACTATAATTTACGTTCTATCTTAAATACTAAATATTGGAAAAGTTTTTAGCCTGAATAGTAATTAAGGCATAGAATCTAACCGAATATATAAAAAATGTATAATTTTTTTTTTATTTCGTGGACTATATTAAATAAATCAATTGAAAGCAATGTATGTATTTTTTTCGTTGAATTTGGTCAGATGAGTTCAATTGTCGTACCTGGGCGAAATGCATTTCGAATAGAATTTGTTAAAACCTTTCTATTGATTTAAACGAATGTGGGTATAACTTGGCTAAACCTCTATGCATTTTATTCAACCGTTATAATAATAAAGAAGCAGAAACTTTTGTTTTGATACTATTCTACCCTTCTCAATGGAAAAACATGGTTCAATTCGAGAAATACATAAGGCGTTATGTGCGTTTAATGGTGCTCACAATAGGGATGCACACTGCAAAAAAAACGTTATACCATTTATTGCATAAAAATATCGATATTTTCGAAAAATCGAACGAAAAAAAATGTTAAAAATTAAGGTTTAGGCATATAACACGTACTATTCCAACGTGTTGGTACGTCTTAAATTAGTTTTGTTTCAACGCTTACTGAATTTCTCAATTCGTCGCTTGCAACACAGCTTTGTTTGAGAAAGGTAACAAATGTCTTCATTTTGATAAAAATACTTTGCAACTCCGGAATTTCACTACTGCAGCTATTTTGTTTAATAAAATTCCCCAATCGTTGGACGTTTTTGTAAGAACTTTGCTATTTATTCTGATATGTGACTTTCATCAAGGTGATGAACACCTAATGTAACCGACTGTTCCTATTCCAAAATGAGTTGTGATACCTAAGAAGCTGCGCATTTGAATATCAGACCAAATGTCACTCGTTATTGAAAAATGGTCTACACTGGCAAGCTTGGATTTCATTAACTTTGAAAAACATCATATTTGTCGTATAGTCAACGTGCCACTGTTGTTCTACTTGGAACTTTGTAGATAGGAGAACGGAAAAGGGCTGCTTATCCTTGCATATCATGAACAAAATAGCATTGTTTATTTTGTTTGCCCTCTCTCCTGTCGAAAAGGCATAAAAATGAATGTCGTAAAAGGTAACAACACAGCATTGTTTATACATAGTTGCCGATCGTTTACTGTAAACAATATTACGCATCTCGTAAGACGTCGTATATTGCGCACAGAACAAGCGATTGGTGATGTGCAGGGTAGTGTTTATGATGATCTAAATTTATGAGTTCGACGTCAGCCTGATTTACTGCGAAGTGTGTGAAAATTGGACCTCCACCTTACACCGTGTACGCGCTAACCACATGCCCGAAATCATAATCAAATATTAACGACAACAAATTATTTTTCAAATAAAGCCAATTTCATGGATCTTAGAAACATTTTTCTGTGTTTTATTTAAAATTAAAGTTGTCTGTCTGGAAAAAAAACCCTTAGATCTTATATTTTATTTTTTCTAAAAAAAGTTCTTATAGTATTGCTTATCAAAATTAAAAATTTAAAAAAACAAAAAACTATTTTTATTTTGAAAATCTGGTTTCATTTTTTTAAATTTAACCGATATTAAAAGTTCGTGTTGCATCAATTCAATTTGTTCAATTGTTATAACATTCTTTATCTCCAAGTATCAAGGGAGTTTTTTTCCAATTTGAGTAAATTTCAGAAGTGGGTCGCATTTTGCTCTGATAACACAATTTTAAATATTGGAACATTTTTACTGAATATATTTTTCCGTTATTGTCCCATTAAGAGGCCTTTCCTTTAAAACTTAAAGGAAATATATAGAAGGTTTTGGCACAAAAATTAGTAAAATAATTCTTCAGCTTTATTTAAGCATACAAAAATCATTGATTTTACTTTCTCCTCAAAATTAAAAATTTCAATGATAAGTTTCGATGAAAGATCCATTCTGTAGTATACAGGGTGGCCCCTAATTCGTCAAGAATATTTTGGGATATAATTCTTGGGTATATGCTAAGCACAAAATCGTTCTACAGTATAGGTCTATCTCTAATGTTGACATCATTTTTCGGAGATTTAAGAAAAGGACTACTTTGGTCTACACTGACCCATGTTCACGAAAGTAACTCTGTTAAAATGAATGTAGAAGAAAGTAGAAGATTTGATGTAAGATGAACTGAATTGTGGACTAAAGAAAGACAAATAAAAAAGCTAACAATAATTCAATAAATCAAATTAAATAGGAATAAGGTTTTTACTTGGCTGATTTATTGAATAGCTATTAGAAAGTTTTAAAGCGTGCTTGTTTGTTTAATTACCTCGAAAACCCTTTTTTCCTTCATTTATTTGACTATTTGTCAAAGCTGTTCGTTAAAAGTTCTCAGAAAGAGTTAAGTTTGGGGTACGAGGGTCTATAAACAAAATTTACCAAACAAGAATTGTATAAAAGATAAGAAAAAAATTGATTCATCAGTTCAATTTCTTACGCTAAGAAACGCTATTTGAAATGCGTATTTTTACGAACCAAGAATACGCAGACATTATTTGACATTATTTACATATAAGGGCTGTGCAATGGAAAATCAACTAGTGCGCGCAACAATAGCATTTACTTTGTCTTTACCGACGACTTCCTAGTGAAGGAGTATTAGGAAATATTTACGTCTAACAGGTTTCGAGAAACGTTTCAAACACACCACCTATCGCAAGTAAAAAGAATTTCGGCTGATGAAAGAATACTTTGAAATTCAATGTTTCTAGACATAAAATTTCTAATCAACTGCATCAAGAAAATCTTTAGCCCCATACACCTGTTCAAGTACAGTTTCTCGATGATTTAGAAAAGGGACTTGAGTTTTTTAACTAGTTTCTGGAGTAGAGCTTCGATGAAAACGAGCTTAATAGGGATCACAAATTGTCATGGGCTGTGGAGAATCCCCGTAAAAAAATACATAATTTCAACACAAATTCAGCGTCAATATGTGGTAGATGTATTGGAAACAATTTAACCAGCCCGTTCAAACTCCCACCCAGGCTGAATTCTAAAAACGATTTAGCAGAACTATTAGACGACATTTCACTGATTTCCAACAGGATGGTACTCTAGCCTACTAAGGTCGAGAGGTTAAGAATTGCGTAGATGAAGAATATGGTATTCATTGGATAGGAAGAAATAGAAACTTTAAAAAGAGCGTATCCCCGAGGCGTAACCAAAAGTGAGGCAGCAGCTAGCATCAATTAATATTCGCAGTGAATATGCTCTAGAATGCAAACAAAACCAAGGACCAAACACCTGTTATAACTGTTTTCATACACACATTTTATTATTGTTTTTTCATTAAAAAAATAAATACAAAACGTTATAAATATTTATTACGTATTTTCTGGAGAAAATAACCTCAGTCAAAAATTAGCGTGGGTAAGAGAAAGTGAATAGGCTTAGAAATTGGAAATCTGAAGAGCCCAACAGGATATCGACTATATTTAAACGTATTTATAAAGACTTGTATATTTTCTAAAAAAAGACCCTAACATGGGTCAGGGTGGAACAGACCAAAGTAAGCCTTTTCTTACATCCCAGAAAAATTATCTCATACTGTACAACGATTTTGTTCTAAGACTGTACCAAACACTTTTAAGGGTAGACATACTCCTTTTAGTTTTAATTTCAAGAATTGGCAAAATTCACCACAATCAAAAATAAAACAACCACTCGCATATATTATCGTATTATGTACATAGAAACATAATTACAATTATTTTTTATTTCTCTCCGCATCGTAAAATATATGTTTCGTTTTTGGTTAAAGATTTAAACCTAAAAAGTAGAAGTAAACATTTGATTCACATTCATTCCAAACATACAATAAATTTTAAATGATTACAAAAACACAAATGGCAAACATTAAACTCACCTAGCTCTCTGTGTAGTGGGCGACTTTTGCATATTATTCTTCTTATATTGCGTTAGTGGAGACTGGATTGTACTTTGATGCCAAAGATAGCTAATTGGTGAACTCGCTGGACTTTCCAAATCGGACATTTCTCCCCCAGATTGCATTTCAGTTGCACCAGTTAGAATTTCCACACTCTCGCCCAGTTTTATTTTGAGATCTTCGATTTCACTATGAAGCGATGCAATTTCTTTTGCTTTCTCTTCCAATATTTGTCTTGTGTTTTCACGAAGCTGCTCGGATTCGGCTTCCAAATCCGCATATTGCTGTTCGAGAACATCTTTTTCTTCAATCGGCGACAAACGACCGTCCTTACTGAATTGTTCCTCATATTCACGTACCTTTTCCACCAGCTCTGTGAACTTGACATCGCTTTCCTTTTGCTCGTCTTCATAAATTTTTCTTTCTTTGTCGAACAGTTGGCGTTCTTCGGAGAGTTTCTCCTGCCAATAGTCTTCACAATCTTCATAGGCTTTCTGCATTTGTTCAAGACTTGCTTCAAACTCTTTGCAGCGAATTTCCAATGCATCTTTTTCTTTTTTTAATGTTGAAACATCAACACTCGAATTACTATTTGCATCAATAGTATTAGCTTTTAGTTCACTCTCAAGTTGAGAAATTTTAGCTTTCAAGTTGGTAATTTCTTGATCTTTTGCATCCAGTGTAGAGTTTGTACTATCCTGCGAAAATCCGGAAGAAGTACTGGGTGTTGAGGTCACATTCAATGGGTTACTCAACTCAGAGTTTAATGCTACCCAATCACCGCTCGCATCACTCTCACTGTTTGCATCGGTATTACACCTACGGAATTTACCTAGTCGGGGGCTTTCCTCAGTTATTGTAGTCTTACTTGGGGAATCGCCTCGTCTCTTAACTGCTGCCGAAGCATGTTCAGAATCATCTTCGGTACTAACCCCAACCGTTGATTTTTGGGATCTCTTTGTCTTTACTCGTAATATTTCAAAGTTTAATCCTTCTACTTCGGCAACCAATTCATCATTTTTATCACGTAAATTTGCATTTTCCACCTGCAAGTTTGTGATCTTCTCTATCAGTTCCAGCATCTCTTCAGTGTCTTTTTCATTTTTAGATCCTTCGTCATTACGGCTTCTCTCCTCCGATTCAACTATTTCCTTGTTTAACTGAATGTTGGCCTCTAGAAGACTAGTTACCTGTTTTTGAAGAACAGTTTGCTCGCTCTCCAAGGCATTGTTTTCTTTTCTAAGCGATTCCATTTCTGTTTTCAGCTTGGTTTCTTCTTGTTCAAACACTTTAATTCGAGCCTCTAAGCGAGCTGTCAAATTTGACCAATTCTCACGGTCACTTGCCATACGAGCTGTTAAGTCTCGTACTACTTCAGCATGTCGTTGTTCTAATAGTCGTATCTATTAAGGGGAATAGCCATAAGTTTTTTGGTTATTTATTATTTTGTTTTGAAAATTTACCTCTTTTTTAGTAGCGTCTTCTAGATTTGCATGTCTTTCGTCTATTTCTTGTGCCAACAAGATAACTCTTCGATTTGCATCTTTGTTGTCAGCATGCATTTTTTTATTTTCTTCGCTGAGTTGAATGTATGATTGTTTCAATGTGGATAATTCCGCTGACTGCAGGGCCAAAGATGCTTTTAATAGTGTTGTTTGTGCTTCCCCACATAAACCACGAAGTTCTTCTTCCAAAACTTTTGACAATTGCAAGATATTTACTTCGTCTTCATCGAAACCAAGACTTAATAACAGTCCCTTTGGACTACTGATGTTGGCTCGTTCCCACATTTCAATTATACTATGCGTAGGGACTGTGTCCAATTGTGCTGGAATATCTATACAAATTAATTAAAATTTTGAAGAATTGCTTAAATTACACTTTGTTTACGTACAAAATAATACACGCAGATAAACATAAAAAAGAAGACAATCTGCTAACAGTATAAAAGGAGATCAACAGATTATTAGCAGGACTTTCAGTGGTGGTGACATTTTATGGCAGAACAACAATTTTACTAGGCAGTTTACATAAAATATCTTGAATTCTATCAATTTAAAACCGATTTTTAAAGAAAAACGCTGTTTCTCTAGGAAACTGTTTATGAATAAGAAGAATAATTAATGAGCTTTTGATAGAACCCTTGTAATGACTTTTAGATTGAATTCATAAACTGACTTCAAAGTTTTAAAGACAGATACGAAAACGATATTTCTTTTATGCAATTACATAAAGAGTGTGTTTCTTTATTCATTTCGAATATTTGACATTTTGACTTCATTTATCTTATTTTTTGTTTCTATGTTCATATCATCCTGAATAAATAAAAAAACACACTCAATTCCAATTCCAAAAAACGATTTTTAAGCTACAGTTACTTAAGTTACCACCACTGTTGATTAATCGACGGAACAAGCACGATCTAAGAGACAACATCGATTTGTGTATGAGTGAAACAAAACAGGATCTATGCGAAAAGCCATCACCAATGGGTGCCTCTTCTGAGGGACACCTACATTTACACAGTGCAATTACGAGCTTAAATTACAAAATTTTCAAATATAACGGTGCGATAGATGGAACTAAATACAAATTAACAAAAATAAAATAAATACGAAGAAAAAAATACGCAATTATTTGAAGAAAAAAAAAAAAACAAAACCAACCTTTAGTATTAAATTGCTTTTCATCGTCCACGACACGAGAAAATCTAATTGAATTACTGTCCACAGAAGTCTTGAAGGGAAGTTTATGCCCAACAAATTCAAATAAATTATTAATTTGCCATGTTGGCGGTGGTGATGAAAGTTCGATACTAGGATAATTTGCCGGGGAAAATGTGTTATCACCACAGCTAATGAGACTTATGAATTCACTAAAAGTAATCACTGGCTCAGTTTTGATTTTGTTAAGTTTTTCAAATACTTCTTCGGCAACTTTTTCCGCGACCGTGCTCACAAGTCCGACACGTTCGCATACAATTTGCAGTTGACCACAAGTAAAGTAATATGTGCCGATTTCGCTTCCGTATTCTTTCCAAATGTCAAGGATTTTATTTGTGAGATTTTCGAAATCTAAATTTCCTATTTATATAGTAAATGTAACATGATGATGGATTTGTTTTAATTTGTGAAATCAAAAAATCGAGGAAAAATGTGTTTTTATTGTTTCCCTGTCTTCAAAAAGTGCGGCTTTCAATTTGAACTTTCGGTATTAGATACAAGCTCTTGTGTCGAAGAATGTATGTTAAAGTGCTCTCAGTAAACAAATATAACCAAGTCGGATACTTACCTAAGGATTCAACGCTGCTGGTGTTTGTTTTGTTAGCTGTTTTTGCAGCTCTGGCGGCTTTTGTTTTTTCCAGGATAGCATCTCTAACCCGTTGATTTTTCTGGGCTGGAAGAGAAGCACACCGTTTAAGTTTAGCTCCCCCACTCAATGGCCGTCTTCTATGTGATGACAGGATATCACTCTGTGATGAGGATCTTTGAACCTTTAAAATTATAATTTAAAAAAAAATTGAAGAATTTTATATTCTGTATTCACAGAAACAACTTACAATACTGTTGCTGCAGTCAACTGTCTCTCTGTCTTGTTCATCTGATTCTGACGGTGAAGAATCCGATCCAATGAACTGTGGCCTGGAACGTCGACCGTACTTTTTCGCTCCAACAACAAATTTTGGTGAGACTTCACGATCTGAGGATTCAGTCGGACTATCTGGGAGTTTATCTTCAGGCTCATTACTGAATATGAGCGTGCGCTCTGGAAATATAAAAATTATTTTTTTTTTCAAAAATGTGAAATATTTGCTAAAAATTTTATAAGGGATTATAACAAAACCTTACCGAATAAACCTATCAATTCATCAACAGCCGATTGATAGAAAAGGTGTGTACCCATTTTAATTTTGGTTTATCTTGATCTTTACTTAATCAATGATTATTCAAAACTGACTAAAATATGCTAAACGATTTCTATTTAAATAGATATTCAAAAATAAGGAAAGTGTGCTTGAAGAACAAGGACAGATTTATTATCGTTTATCGAATTATGGATACCTGCTTCAAAAGGATGAACATATTTATTAATGAAAACAACCTATTGTTGTCAAATTACCTGAGCTGTTTACGACAAACATGTTTGTGTGTGATATTATGCTTAAGCTTAGTATGACTCAGATTTTTATGATTATGAATTTTCATATTTGAAGATAAAACTTTTATTGAAGTAAACCTAAGGAGAGTGTTTGTTCAAAAATAAAAAAAACAGGTGCCGGTTTAAGTAACACAACAAATATTTTCAGGGTATGGTTATTAATAAAATAATTAATGCACTGGCTTAGTTTCAACATTGTTGTTGTTTTTAAACTAGTAATAAAAATGAAAAAAAAACGAAGTTTGAGTATTCTATATGTAGGTATACCTACATATAGAATACCTCTTTTAGCTTTAGCTTTGGGTAAAAGTGTGTCCTGAAAAATGGACAGACTTCAAGAATATTTCGTAAGCGTCTACTTAAAAAAAAACATTAGAAAATTGCTTCTTAAATATCAAACAAAAGATAATTAAAAACTTTGCATAGTGATCTTGAACAGCCTTGTGCACAATATCTTACAAAAATTTAGTTTGTAACTTACAGAACTCGGGTAATTTTAAGCAGCGTTTTTTTCTACCAAAACAGAAATATTTTTAAGAATATATTTCTAAAATTCTTAGTTTATTTACATTATAATTCAAATTATAAATAATAATAATAAGCAAAATAATAAATAACTCTAGGGGAGCTAAACTTATTAGCAGATGGGAGAAAGCTTCAAAGATACATAAAGCGGATAGGAGGAAAATAAATACCACAGAGCACCGATGAACAACTGGTAATCAGACAGTTAGTAGGAGGGTATTTTCTATTTATTTAAGAAGCGGTCTTTAAGAAAACCCGCCAGAAGGTTAAAAAAAAAGAAACATGTGATTATGAACAGTTACAGTTAACAAACAAACGTAAGATAACCCTGCGGCGGCGTCGGAATAGCATACTAATTCGCGCGAACAAGCGTTGGTATTTTGGCCGTGTGACAAATAACCCAGAAAACACACAAAACAATAGAACAAATTCTCAGCATCCAAGTTAATAGAAGTCAAACTCACAAACTGATGCAGCTCTTACTACTCCGCCTTTATTACAATGTAACGTACTGAATTCATAGATTTGGAGCAACGGCTCTCCGAAGAAATATTTGCTAACTTACTTACTTAGTCGGCTACCGATTCATGAAGGATCACTGCCTGAGAGAAGGCTCTCCATCTTCTTCGATCCCGAGCACGCTGGTTCAAGTCATCGAGACAAAGCGCTCTGCCACCAGCGATGTCCTGTTTCTCAAACAGGATGTTGAGTCTCCCCTTTCCCGTCTGATTCGAAGACTCTCTTGGCTGTTGTCTATTAGCCCATGTGAAAGAGCCAACATGGCCTTTATTCACATCTTGGTAAAGTTCACATCAGAGTTCGCGGTTGTATCTTTTCCCTCACAAAAGAGTTTTTCTCTAGAAATATTCCAATATATATTCTATAATGATCGCTTTTTTTGATTATCATCCAACACGTTGTTATAGTGTGTCAAATTTGTGGAAAATAGTACGCCCATGGTATTACCGCCTGCCTTGCAGATCTCCTTGCCGAGATCATGTTTGTAACAGTCTGAATGTCTATTCGCTAGTTGCACATTTCTTCGCATATTTAAAAATGTCAAATGACCCATCTATTTAAAAGATGGTTAATCTGGACTGAAATTTGTTGGCCATTTGCTGAATTTGCATTAAGTAAAGATTTGGAATATGCGACACTGGTATTTGCGAATATAATATTGCAGAACGGCTTGAGACGCTCACACATCACGTTGGATAGGATCTTATATGCGGGGCTTATCATGAAGGCATATCCCGATTGTTTTTGCAGCACATATTTGGATCTTCTTTTTTGTAGAGCTAGTAGATAAATCATCAAGCAAGCTTCTTCTTACCCATACTTGACCCATGATTTTAGGGATGTACCCTACCAAAACATCACGGTCATATTTTAAGAGCCTCGCTCAGTAATATGGAAGGCCGAAAAACTACTGCAATAAATGTTTATTCAATATAGGAAATGGGTATTTCTATTTTTTTTTTTAAAAAAAGGGATTATGACTAATATTTTGAGAGTTTGACAGTGAGATCGTTTAGGGAAGTGGGAGAGGATTTAATAAGATTTTGAATGTCTGAATATCATAATGACAGGGAAATATTGAGTCGGCTAAAGTATTCCTCTTTCGTGCAGTGCGGCTAAAGAAAGCATCTCTTAATTGTACAGTACTTCCGAAGATGGGATCTTTAACGACAGAACATAGAATGGTTAATGGTTCTCCATTTGACAATGCTATCGAGAACAAAATTTATTAAGCTTTTCTAAATCTTCAGCAAAACAGACATTTCATACAACAGATCATTGATGAATATGACAAAAAGAGTCGGATACATGACTAAGCCTTGAGGCACAACAGTATTTATTTTTAAACTTCAGAAAAGGTAGTTTCTAATCCAACAAAGAAGATATTGATCAATACCAAATGCACGCATTTTCGATAAGTGAGCTCCATGCCAATGTTTATCAAATTCTTTTGAAATATCAAGTGCAATAATCTTACTATCTCCAAAACGAGTTAAAGACTTGTGCCACTGTTCGGTAAGATATACCATGAAAAAATGAATGATGGTGGTGAATGAAAAAAAAAACAACATTGCAAGTGTACGAGAGAGATGAGATAAAAATAAAATTGGAAAACGATATTTGTGAGCCATGTTTATGGAAAGATACATCGATTGCTACTTAAAACTCGAAGAAAAGCGACTTAAACAGGAGAGCTTATGACAACTGATGTTTGTGGACCTTTCAGTTCTTCTTTCAAGAAAAAGCGATCAGACCAAAAACATAAATGTTAAAAAAAGAGCCAAGTTCTTCTATACAAAAACCTTTGTGTAACAAGTCAGCCGTGAAAAGTAATGATATCTAAAAGTGCGCCAAGTTCTTACTTCATGAAGATTTAATACCGAATATTTAAAGTAGAATAATATTGAAACAGCTACAATGTAATAGAGAAATTTTATTATTTAATGATTACTGAGTAAAATTTGATAGGCTTACTGGTCAAGTTTTTAAAACCGTTTGAATTGGGCATAAAAAAAAACTTGCCAAGTAAGCCCATCAAATTTTACTCAGTAATCATTAAATAATAAAATTTCTCTATTACATTGTAGCTGTTTCAATATTATTCTACTTTAAATATTCGGTATTAAATCTTCATGAAGTAAGAACTTGGCGCACTTTTAGATATCATTACTTTTCACGGCTGACTTGTTACACAAAGGTTTTTGTATAGAAGAACTTGGCTCTTTTTTTAACATTTATGTTTTTGGTCTGATCTCACTCCTTTTTGCAAAGATTTAAATATTTTGCCATGTCAAAATCTCGAAAGATAAGGAAAGATAGAAGGGTGGACTCTTCCTACTAAAATCAACTTAGTTTATAGCCTTCCTATTTCTTTTGGTATATTTTCTTTTTGTTATTGGTTGTTTTAATTTGCGCTTCAATTATTTCTTCTTATCCTGGCAAGATACATAACACTAACATACCTACCTTAATTACAGCAATCGGAAGTGCTCCATATAAATTAAACATACCACGCCCCCTGAATGGAAAACCTCAATTTTTATTGTTGGTCCTTTATATGCGACTTGAGCCCTACCGTTCTACCAAATTTCATTGTTCTACTGCAATTGGAAGTGCGCCATATATAATTTACATCAGTTCTGAGGAAGTGGGCGGATACCGCGCCCTTGAATGGAAAACCTCGATTTTTATTTTCGGTCCTTTATATGCAATTTGAGCCCTACCGTTCTACCAAATTTCATTGTTCTACTGCAATTGGAAGTGCGCCATATATAATTTACATCAGTTCTGAGGAAGTGGGCGGCTACCACGCCCCTGAATGGAAAACATCAATTTTTATTTTTGGTCCTTTATATGCGACTTGAGCCCTACCGTTCTACCAAATTTCATTGTTCTACTGCAATTGGAAGTGCGCCATAAATAATTTACATCAGTTCTGAGGAAGTGGGCGGATACCACGCCCCTGAATGGAAAACCTCGATTTTTATTTTCGGTCTTTATATGCGATTTGAGCCCTACCGTTCTACCAAATTTCATTGTTCTACTGCAATTGGAAGTGCGCCATATATAATTTACATCAGTTCTGAGGAAGTGGGCGGCTACCACGCCCCTGAATGGAAAACATCAATTTTTATTTTTGGTCCTTTATATGCGACTTGAGCCCTACCGTTCTACCAAATTTCATTGTTCTACTGCAATTGGAAGTGCGCCATAAATAATTTACATCAGTTCTGAGGAAGTGGGCGGATACCACGCCCCTGAATAAAAAACCGCTAATTTTATATTTTTTTCTTCGAACGCAATTTGAGCCCTACCACTTTACCAAATTTCATCGTTTTACAGTAGTTGGAAGTGCTCCATTCAACCAACACCAATTCGGAGAAAGTGGGCGGATACCACGCCCCCCGAAAGGAAAATCTTGGTGTTTATTTTTGTTTTTTTATATGCAATATAAGCCCTACCGGTTCACCAAATTTCATCGTTTTACAGCAGTAGGAAGTGCACCATTCAACCAACACCAATTCGGAGACAATTCGGAGAAAGTGGGCGGATACCACGCCCCCTGAATGGAAAATTTCAATTTTTCGATTTTTTCCTCTGCTTACATGACAAGACCTACCGTTGTGCAAAATTACAAGATTCTACGATGTCGGGAAGTGCTCCATAATTTTGATGATCTGTCAGTCAGTCAGTCAGTCAGTTACGGTTTTTGTGATTTTTGAGGCCTTATATCTCAGGAACCGCTTATGCTAGAAAATTGAAATTTGGTCAGGCGCATGTGCCTGACTAGCTTAGCAAATATTCGGAATTTCAAGTTTCTGACTTGATTGGTACTGAAGATAGGGAGGGGTCAAAAGTCGCCTGAGTTTGTTCCTGTAAAAAGGGTGTAGTGCCAGAACTTGGCTGGGCACTACCGTGCCCTTTGATATTTAGTTGGGTTAAGGTAGTTTCACAACATTTCGCTATGGATTTGCAATTGAGCATATATTGGTCGTCAAGGGCACTTGAAACTCGCACAATAAAAGAACCGTTGAAAGGAGAATTTGATAATGTTAAAATCAAAAAGATGCTTCAAGAGAATGAAATCGTAAAAAGACAGACAGCACCATATACGAGTACACCTAAGAAATGTGGAAGTAAACGAGAGAACCGAATAGAGATGTCAAAGACCTTCCAATATTTAAATTTGGAAATAATATTACCAGAAGCTATCTGGGCATAACTTTACATAATCCAGAAAGCTGCAACAGCGATAGTATTAACAAATATATAGCTATGTTAATCGCCAAAGGCTATAGTCAACGTTATGATATTGACTACGGTCAAACGTTCAGTCCAGTGGCGAGGTTGGAGACGATACCATCAATTTAAAGCATTGCTGCAAGTGAAGAAATCTAGCCAGTTTGTAGTTTCAACAGCTTTTCGATACTGAGAATTTGAATGAGTAATTTGTACATTAAACAACCAGAGGGTTACAGCGATGGTACAAACAAGGTAACCAAACTAAAAAAAAGTCTATATGGTCTTAAACAATCATCAAGATACTGGAGTAAACGTAAAATATTTTTTTTTTCAAATTGTACACTTATTATTGTATAAAATCTATGTACACAGGGGGACGAATAAAAGACATAATTTCCAAACAGGGTATGTTCCTGCAGAAACTTTGCGAATTCATTTCACATTTTTATTTAGATCCTTTGATTTATTACAGAAATCTTCCATAACAAGGACGGATACAAAAAGATTGTCTCATACAACAAAATGTTAATGTCACGGGTTGGACACGAGCGAATATCTTTCAAAGAATAGAGTTCTTAAGTTAATTTAAAATAAAGCAAACAAGCTTTAATTTTAATAAATTAACACCATTATGAATACCATGAACTAAGGAGCACAAAATGAAATTTATCGTATTCAAAACAGAAAGATGCCGAAATTCATTTAACACATTTTATTCGTTTTTATTTTGTACAGAGCACACAAAAAACTGTGCAGTGTGACCAATGCTAAAAAAAAGTTGCGTTCAAAAAAGTAATAATTACTGTACGCTGATGAATACGTAAAAAATATACTATCAACAATTTTTTTACGGATTATTATTCGATGTTTTGACTATTTATTTATCTAGAAGTTAACTTAAATAATAATAAAGTTGATTTTCTGACCAATTTGTGGATTTAGTACTGCAAAGTGGAAATGTAGTTTTCCTTCGGCTTTTTTGGTCGCTGTAATTTTCGCAATGAAACAATCAAGTTACATTAGCTTAGCTTTCCCAACGTTTCGGCAGGGGTTGCTGCCTTCTTCAGGGGTATTAGACAAAATAAGAAAAATAGTCAAAACATTTATATTACAATAAAAAGTTAAATAAGCACTTCAAAGAATAAAGTTTAGTCTGTATGACTCTTCCTAAATGTAATTTGTGCTTTGTTCAAGTCATACAGACTCAACTTCATTCTTTGAAGTGCTTATTTAACTTTTTATTGTAATGCTCGTATAAATGTTTTGACTATTTTTCTTATTTTGTCTAATACCCCTGAAGAAGGCAGCAACCCCTGCCGAAACGTTGGGAAAGCTAATGTAACTTGATTGTTTCATTGCGAAAATTACAGCGACCAAAAAAGCCGAAGGAAAACTACATTTCTACTTTGCAGTGTTAACTTAAATATGTTATTTTAATATCTGGATACGGATCTTTGCATTATTGTGGAAAGATTAAACTTTTCTGAATGCAAGTTAATTTCAATATGTATGATAAAGATGATGAAGAAGGAAACTATTGAGGAGCAGACATTGCCCTACAGCAAGCCGTAGGAGCATTGATGTACCTTAACGCTCGGAACCAAACCAAATCTTGCCTACAGTGTGGGATTTCTTTCAAGAAGAATTGAGAGTTTGTCCAGTGAAGATGTTTGCCGAGTCAAGAAAGTGCAGGAACTTAATGTAACTTATTGTCACGATGCTGAAGATGCATTTCTTGAATGTTTCAGTGATGCATATTTTGATGGATGTAAGAAAAACTTCATGAGTTATTATAAAATACAATAGTGGTGTCTTTTATTGGCTTAGTTAAAGACAAACGGTTGACTTCATCGATAACAGAAATATAAATAGTAGCGGCAAAATTAGCAATTTGGCTGAAAAGATTGTGCTAGGAGATTTTTCCCGAAGTATCGAACATATTTAAATGCAGTATTCAATTTAATATAGCTTTTAATTGAATAGAGAAAATGTTAAAAATAAGAATATGTGACTTTCAAGTTGCATTTTCAACAACACTTTGTTTTGTTTATGTTTAACCCTAGAACGGTAACCTTCGTCAATTCGACGAACATCAATTTTATTTTATCATTTATCTTTTTACTCCTTGTTCCGATTGCATTCTCTTTTCTTGTAACCCTAGTCATCTAAAATATATTTTTTTTCTTTTCTTACCAAAAATTAACTAATAAACATAAATAATTTAACTTCACATGAATTAGTGAATAACTTTTTTTTAACAGCGCAGTTAAATATCACTTCGTCGATTCGACGAATGGTTACCTGTAACGTACTAAAAAATATGGTTACCTTTCTAGGCTTAAGAAGTTTATAAGTTTCAATATTTGTGTTGAACAGAATTAAATTCTTTAAATAAATTGTATTTATTGTTTATTTATAAAAGCCAGCCTTTTAATAAATTCAGTACGAACAAAACTTTTTATTCCAGAAAGAACACTAGCGCAAATCGGAGTATAGGTAGATTTTTTTATAAGAACTGACTGAGAAACATGGTTTTGATTCAGAGGCGCACTGGCGAAAGAAATTGTTCAATGAAATTAATAAATATTGACACATTCTTGGTCTACATGTTATTATTCTTAAATTTGAAAAAAAAATTTAACAAAATATGATAATTTGGCATTTTACATAAAAGTGCGCTTAAAATGCTCACCTTCACTAAAAGCTGAGTGTTGAAGCTACTTGCTTCAATATTACTCTTCTATTTTTGTTTTTAACTTAGCATTCTAAAATTGTATTTTATTTTCTTGTCATTTTTCTAATTATAATTTTTCATTCAGCTTTTGTTTCTAACTTCAATCAGTTCAACTTTTAATTTGTTTTTCGACCTATGTTTTTAAAATAAAAGAATTTTTAAACCAAAATACAGTCCATTACTCAACATTTTTGGTCCTTCTACGCCAAATAATCTTTGTTAAATAACGTGTAATTTTGATTGCAAAATCAATTGAAGAAAACTTTTTCTCGAACTTTTCTCCAAAAGCTGATCTTTTCACAATGAGCGCAACCACAAAACGTGATACTGCTCGTAATGCAATTAAAAGGTCTTTGAATCACAGTAAGAAGACCGAATCATTGGATGCTGCTGAATTGGATTCCTGTATTTTCATTCTCAAGGAGCAATGGATAAAATTCGATCTCGCTCAAGAAGCAGTTGAAGACACATGTTCAGAAAAAACGCTTTCTGCTCAGGAAGTTGAAAGGGATCAGGGAGAACAATGGTACAGGGAAGCTTTAACCAATTTTAATCGTGCATCAAAACTGCTAAAGACATCAACACCAAGTCCTGTTAAAGAAGACAAACTTTCACGTGCTGTTCGAGCGGACGTTTATCTTCCTCCTATGCGCCTGCCAACTTTTGATGGGAATCCAAAGGAGTGGAAACCTTTCGAAGATCAATTTAGTTCCTTCGTTCACAGTGAGTCCTCGCTTTCAAGTGCTCAAAAACTCCATTTTTTGCTGACAAGCCTCCAAGGACCTGCGCTTCAGGTAGTCAAAGGATTTCGCATTACAAACAATAATTACGAAGAAGTTTGGGAACTCCTGAAAAAGCGGTATGATGCGGAACGCATAATAGTTGATTCACATTTTCAAGCGCTTTTTGCACTAAAAAAGATAGAAAATGAGTCATCTACAGCCATCAAAGCTCTTGTCGATGTTATTCAAGAACATTTTAGATCACTTAAAGCACTTGGAAGACCCGTCACTAACTGGGATGACTGGTTAGTACATCTAACTATAAGTAAGCTGGATATCGAAACCCATAAACAATGGGAGTTGTCACAATCCGACAACAAAATAGCTGACTTCAACACTCTTATCAACTTTCTGGAAACTAGATGCCGATCGTTAGACGCAATCAGTTCTCATCAAGTCATGGCAAAACCTCAACCAGGAAGAACTAAACAAAAGCCATCCAATTCTTTCCACATCGGATCAACTGAGAAACGTCAAGGCTATCAGAAAACCATGTGTCTGTACTGTTCGGGTAAGCATTTAATATATAGCTGTGAAAAATTTCGTGCTTTAGAAGTTCCTAAGCGAGTATCTTTTGCGCAAAGCAATAACTTATGCGTTAATTGCATGGGAACGGGTCACAGCCTAAAAGATTGTCCCAGCACTAACACTTGCCGTATATGCCACTTGCGCCACCACACAATGTTACATAGCGGACAGCAAATCTCAAATGCCCCATCTCAATTAACAACGTCAAGTCCGAATTTTACGCCTTCTTATGCTTCTCATTCAAAGCATCATGTTTTACTGGGAACTGCGTTGGTTCAAGTAATGGACAAGTCTCAAAGGTACCAGCCAGCCAGGTTACTCTTTGACAATGGTTCTCATGCTTCTTTTGTCAGCGAGACTTGCGTCCAACGTCTACAACTTAAACGTACACCATCAACGACAGCAATTGAAGGAATAGGAGCTACAGCAGCTGGAACTTCGAAAGGTCAAGTTCGACTTACTTTGTCATCGGCCGATGGAACTTTCACAACAACAATCACTGCTCAAATTTTGAACAAAATTACAAGCAATCTTCCACCGGTACAGATAAAAGAGTTCAATTGGCCTCATATCCAAGGTCTTAAATTGGCAGATCCCTATTTTAATACACCCGCTTCGATTGATGTTTTACTAGGATCAGATGAGCTAGGACAGTTTCTCTATGCCGGACTAATCAAAGGACCTATCGGTACTCCTTTCGCACAGAATTCTACCTTAGGGTGGGTTCTTCAAGGGAAAATCGATGATTCAACGCCTACAACAAGCTCACTCTCATCAATCTGTCTGTACAGCGACACTGCTTTGACGAAAGCTGTTTCTAAATTCTGGGAAGTAGAATCCTTACCTGATGTCAAGCACCTTACTATCGAGGAGAAGTTGTGTGAGCAGTTTTTCGAAGATACTCACTACCGTCAGAAAGATGGGCGTTACGTTGTCCAACTACCATTCAAACCTGAGTGTCCTTTAGGGAACTCCCGCAATGCAGCCGTCTGTGCTCTCTTTCGAATGGAAAAAGTGTTTGCCAAGGACGAATATATCTTCCAGCAGTACAAAGATTTCATCCATGAATTCATTCAACTAGGTCATATGGAACAAGTACATCAGCCTCCAAAACCAGGTGAGCACTATTATATGCCGCATCGATTTGTCATAAAAAATACGAGTACCACAACCAAGCTCAGAGTTGTTTTCAACGCATCCTGCCGTACTAATTCTGGATATTCCTTAAACGATTCTCAGATGATAGGACCTCAACTACAACCAGATTTATTCACAACACTGCTTAGATTCCGAACACACCGATTTGCTATGTGTGCCGACATAGCCAAAATGTATCGTCAAGTACTCGTTGATAGAAATCACATCGACTACCAAAGAATCGTTTGGCGTGACTCTCCTTCTGAAGACATTAAAGATTACAGGCTGTTAACAGTGACTTACGGAGTTGCGTCGGCTTCACATCTTGCAGTGAAATCTCTTCAACAAGCGGCAAAAGATGAACATAACTCCTTATCAGCGGAAGTCATTCTACGAGACTTTTATATGGACGACTTACTAACAGGCTGTTTCGAAGAAGCTGATTTGCAACATCTACAGGTCGAAATAACTACAATACTTAGTAGAAGTGGATTCCACCTCCGAAAGTGGTCATCAAACTCGTCAATACTCATGGACTCCATTCCAGAGGACCAACGCGAAATCATTCAGTCTTTGGATTTATCTGACTCAAATAGTGTTCGAACACTTGGTCTTCAATGGGATCCTTCATCAGATCATCTTCTATTCCCTGTTCAGGTTCACGAAATAGATAAGACGAAACTAACTAAACGCCTATTGCTTTCAGATACAGCGAAGTTATTCGATCCTCTGGGCTTGCTTTCCCCATGCACAATTATTCCAAAAATACTTTTCCAAAGTCTATGGAGACCCAAAGTCGATTGGGATGAGATTGTACCCCAAGATCTCAAACAAAAATGGTTAAATTATAGGGACCATATCACTTGCCTCGCAGAAATCAAAGTTCCTAGATGGGTCGGTACTGGTATTCCAAACGCAGTTACAGATTTACATGGTTTTGCAGACGCTTCGCAATCTGCTTATGCTGCTGTTGTTTATGCTCGATCCATTAGTCCTGATGGAAACATTTCTGTTTGTTTTATTGCTGCCAAGACAAGGGTCGCTCCACTCAAATCCAACACGCTGTCACTTCCACGCTTGGAGCTATGTGGGGCTCTACTGTTGTCGCAATTGATTGGACATGTCAAAACTGTTATGAAAGCCAACATAAGAAACATTTATGGATGGACAGACTCAACCGTAGCACTTGCATGGATTCGCCAACAGCCTGGGAAGTGGTGCACGTTCGTTGCTAACCGTGTGTCAGAAATCCAACAAGTGATACCATCTGAACACTGGTTCCATGTTCCTTCATCAGATAATCCCGCTGACTGTGCAACAAGAGGTGTATTGCCGCAACATTTAGCTAACCATAGGCTCTGGTGGAGCGGTCCAACTTGGCTTCAAAAGGAAAAACCACTGTGGCCACTTCAACAAATATTTGCTACAAATCTTGACCAACGAGCGGAATCCACCAGTCTGCTGAGCAATTCGGAAGCACCAGTCATATGGGATATAATAGATCGTTATTCAAACATCAAAAAGCTCATGCGTATAACAGCCTATATATTAAGATACATCAGAAAGATTCGACGTGCTGTTAAGATGCGTAAAAATGAATTTGTAGATCCACTACAATATCAACCTAATCTTCAACCTGAAGAACTGGAAGAAGCACTCACCATTTGGATCAGAATCACTCAAAGGCATTTCTTTGCTGATGACCTCAAACGACTGCTTTCAAAGAAACCTATTAATCGATTCAGCAAACTTATAAAACTTAATATATTTCTAGACGATAACGGTTTGATTAGAGTTGGCGGAAGGCTAAGCAAATCAACCTTACAACAGAATCAAAAACATCCACTTGTGCTTCATTCTTCATCAAAACTCGCTTTACTTATTTGCGAAGACATACACTACCGCACGACATTACATGCTGGTCCTCAAGCTATGCTTGTTACTCTTCAAAGCCGTTTTTGGATCATTGGAGCTCGTAAAGTTTTGCGCAAGGTATACACGAAGTGTGTCAAATGTCGTAGACATACAACGATTATCCAGCAACAACTTATGGGTGACCTTCCAAGACCTCGAGTTGAAGCATGTCGACCTTTTCTCCGCGCCGGAGTGGACTTTGCAGGGCCTGTGTCGCTTCGATTTTCCAAAGGAAGAGGATCCAAATCAAGTAAAGGTTACATATCCATTTTTATATGCATGTCAACAGGAGCGATGCATTTAGAACTTGCGAATGACTTATCATCATCAACTTTTATTGCTGTTTTCAAACGATTTGTCTCCCGTCGTGGTCACTGTAAGGAACTTTTTAGTGATAATGGAACCAATTTCGTCGGTGCGGACAAAGAACTGAAAATTCTTCTTGATCAAGCAGTAAAAGACGAACATCTTGCTAAGTATTTAGCAGACGATGGTACTATCTGGCATTTCAACCCTCCTGCTGCTCCTCACATGGGTGGTTACTGGGAAGCAGCTGTTAAGCGCGTCAAATTTCATCTACGTCGCATTCTTGGAGACAATTTGTTGACGTTCGAAGAATTTTATACTGTCTTGACAGAAATTGAAGCATGCGTTAATTCAAGACCACTTTGTCCTACTTCTTCAGATATCGACAACTATGAAGCACTGACACCTGGACATTATCTAATAGGCGAACCTTTGAAAATAATTCCTGAACCTACTTCTTACAACTTTAGAGGAAGCTTACTGAATCGATGGCGTCTTATATCCAGTTTGAGACAACAATTTTGGAAGAGATGGAGTGATGAATATTTAGTTCATCTTCAACAGCGTTCAAAATGGAATCGTCAAACTTCCAATTTCAATGTAGGAGATTTGATCGTTTTACGAGACGAAAAATTACCCCCAACAAAATGGAGGCTCGGAAGAATAATAAATATTCATCCTGGATCAGACGGAAAAGTACGTGTAGTTTCAATCAAGACAGCTGCCGGAGAGCTTATGCGTCCTATAGTCAAAATAGCTCCGCTTCTACCCATTACAGAGGACTTGTAATAATAAATATGCCAAAAGAGTTTAATTTCACTGATCGTTCAAGGCGGGCGGAATGTTGAAGCTACTTGCTTCAATATTACTCTTCTATTTTTGTTTTTAACTTAGCATTCTAAAATTGTATTTTATTTTCTTGTCATTTTTCTAATTATAATTTTTCATTCAGCTTTTGTTTCTAACTTCAATCAGTTCAACTTTTAATTTGTTTTTCGACCTATGTTTTTAAAATAAAAGAATTTTTAAACCAAAATACAGTCCATTACTCAACACTGAGAAAAAATCGTGCCATACTTTTGTTTTGAATATCATGACGCATGCACCTATAAAGGCTCATACTCATATTCCCAGTAGGAAATTTGCTCCTCATTGAAAAATAAAGGTGATTTCTTCGTGAAAATCATGTGGCACTTTCATCGAATAGAAGATCTGCATTGATTTCATTCATCGAAAGTCATACAATCGGTTAATAGTTTGCAACTGCAGTTACATCTTGATCTTTGTTCCCGAAAGAAGACGAAGAAAACACTAAACAGCAATATCCTTTTTTGATATCATAAAGGCTTATGAAAAAACGCTGAACGCGACATAATTATATAAATATACGCCTTAAAACAGTTGGAAAATACTTAACGAAACGTCGGGAATAATTTAAAAAATGGATTAATTTGTTTTATTAATTGCATAAAATATCAGAAAGCCCAATTAACGCACATAAATGACATTCCATTTCTCCTTAAACATGCTTCGTGCTTAATTTATGCTGATGATATTAAGTTATGTGCATTAAAAATTCATCAGATTTTTACAATCTTCAAAATGATTTGAATTCGTTGGTTGATTGATGCCAAACAAATTTGCTACCGTTCAATATTGATAAGTGTTATGTCTTTACGGCCCATCGTATCTTAGCCCCAATGATGAACTATAAAATTTTCAACCAGACTCTGGCTCGCAAATCTGAGATTCGTGATCTTGGAGTCATTTTTGATACAAAGTTGTCATTTTCCTTACACATTGATTACATAATTGCAAAGACAAACTCTATGCTTGGTTTTGTCAAGCGAAACTGCAGTGAGTTTACTAACCTATATGCTTTAAAATCAGTTTATATGTCACTAGTACGTCCAATTCTTGAATATTGTTCGATTGTTTGGTGTCCTTCAACTTCTACGAGTATAAGTCGCATTGATAGAGTTCAAAAAGCATTCACAAGATTTATGGTAAGACAACTTAAATGGCGAATTGATACTCCTTCATATCGCTCAAGATGTGCCTTAATTGGCCTTGACTTTTTAGAGAAAAGACGTTATGTTCAGTGCTTATTGTTTGTTCATGATATTTTTTCTTACAAAATAATAAATAAATAATTAGCGACACAATTATTCCTGCATCTTTTCAGTGGTTTTTATAATCCACATAGCATTGCGTGTTTTGCGAATTTGTTTGGCATTGAAAATCACTAAACAACCGTTCAATAGAGCAAAACTAGGGTGATTGATATTGCTAGGGAGAAGGAATGTATCGTTTTACGAACTTCGTTTGCTTGGCAAAATGTTCTACGTAAGCTGAGAGGAAAAAGAGAGAGAGAGAGAGAGAGATTTTGACCGGCAATAAAAGTACTTATTTTTGAGTTTTTCCCTTGATCAGTCATTTTCTGGTTCTTGAATGATTTATTTTCGATATTGTGATCAAAGAGAACAGTTGTTCGTCAATTTTTTATGATGTATTAAAAATAAAATAACAACCGTGGACAAGGAGAACAATTCACCAGTGGTAAATTCATTATTATCTTTTTCATGATTTGAAAGTAAATAATCTTCCTCTTTTCCTTAGATCTTAAATGAAGAGAAGAATAAACATAATCAATCCATAAGCTGGTCGATAGCAAAGAAGAAATGTTCGACCAACGATATATGTATGTTATCTCATGAAATCAGAAAAGAAATGGATAATGATTTCATTCATATTCCTTTTTCTAATAAAACATCCCCTAAATGCATTCCTTTTTTCAAAACTGAAAAGGCAGGCTTCATATTTCACACATTTCAGTAATTAATAATAAGTATTTTCAATGGTTCATTCCTTCTTTAAAGGTTGACTCATTTTTCATGTACTCATTTTCATTGAAGAAAGCATCACATCACTAGAGACAGGAAAAACAACATATGCATTCGAAGATGCCATGAGCATAGTGATTTCACTACAAAATATCTTTCAAGAAAGTGCGTAGTTGCTTCCTTCCAATGGCAAGCGTGTCTTAAATTCATTATAGGTTTCCATAGCAAATTCATGGGTTCAGCTCCTTTTAGGTGAGAAAAAACCTACTTTTTCAGTAGTGAATTTTTAGAAATTTTCTACTGGGATTATGGTCATACAATCACTACCAAAAATTGCTGTCGGCTATTGGTCTATTATGTTGGGTGCATTTTCTATAAAATAGAAAGCCATTAGTAATGGAACTATTATTGCATTACATCAAATACAACTAGGTATGTACCTGTTAAAAAAAAAATCTTTTTCCTAGTTTTTTTTTTTTTAATCTTTTAAAAACGTGTTTATATTGTAGTAACTGTAATGACAAAATTATGTTTTAAGTTTTTGGCTTAAAATTCTCTCAACGACTTTGTTGACTTTTTGTTTGCGAAAATGATCATACACCAGTATTTTCCTGTATTTTAAAAATTTAACCTAATATCTATCATCTTTGTGTTGGTCTATACATCTACAATTAAAAACTACCGTAACGTGAGGTATCATATGTTATCTTTGATTTTGAAAAGCATTCACCTCCCTTCTTTAAAAAAAACACCGTTTGGACACATATAATCGTAATTTGATTCTTCATTCTTTGGGTTAACTAAATGTTCTCACCTAGTTTGATGTAAGAAAATTTAACCCTTTTTAGCAATACAAGTAACTGTTTTTGATTTCATGCCTTAAAATTACAACAAAGATATTTTAAAATAATGTAGATATATGTATGTATATTGAAATTAAAACGTATTATTTCGAAAGTAGAAAGTCATACAATATTCAAACCTTAAAATTCGTTCTCCGAGCCACTTGACGGCTTTGTACATAGGTTAAAGTGGCTGCTGACCGGAAAAGGTCAGCACACTTAGACCAATATTTGGTCCGTTGTGATACATACATAGGTATTCAAAATGTTTACTGAAACTAAAGAAAAGTTCAAAACCAATAAGCATTAACTTCCACAACTTTTACATTATTTTAAAAAAATATGCGGGTATTCAATGTCCATGGATTTATTTTAAATAAAAGAACTATTAGAAACCTGTCCTTCTTGATTCATTCATTTTCATCTTCTTGAAGATGTAATTTGGAAGCGATACACAAATGTTAAATGTGTTGACATTCAGCTCTTTTGCACGGTTCTTAAGAAGCATCGCAGTTTGTAAATATAGATTGCATAATTTTCCAATTGCAATTTGATAAACAATTTCACAATAACACACCAAATTAACATTTAATTTATCTCGATATTAGACCATGACGTCTATATAAGGAAGGTTAAAGTTCAATCTACGCATTAAAAAAGACGAAGTTGATATTTTTTGGGCAAGTTTTAATTTCCTAAAAACTAATGAAACAAAAAAAAACTTTTCTAAAATTGCATTCCTCTGTTCTTTTTATACATATATGTATATGTACTGTTATGCAAGCAAACAAAGTACATCATACTTAACACCCAACTAAAATCCTATTACTCAAAATTAAGAGGCAGATGCACTTACCCCCTGGCGGCGATGACAATGATCCATCGATTTCTGTGCCAAGAAAGTTCAACAGTGCTTCTTTAAAATCGCCAAAAGAAATCCGTGACCTTGGGTTCTTTATGAGGTTCTTTATAATAACGGATCCACGATCCTGTAACTCGAGCATTTCACACAACTTGCTCAAGGCGTTCTCGTCTAGTGTGCCACTATGATGTGTATCGCAGCTAGTGAACATTTGAAATAACTTTTGCTCATATGGATCGGACGATACTTCCATTTTATTCACACTTTTGGGTCACTAGACGAAGTAATATATTTGCTTCCAACATGCAGTGTGTTTCATTCAATCAGTTAGAATATATATGTATTAGAATTATTGAGTTTAAAGAAAGGGAGTTCCATGTGTGTAGGCAAAGCAAAAGCAGAGAATAAGAAGAAAATAATTCAACGAAAATGGCTCGTACAATCAATCGACTTTTATTGTTATTTTGTTATTTAAAATAAAAACTGCACTTGAAGTTATCTTAAATGCAGTATGTAATGCACAAACAAATAAAGCACACAACAATAATTTCTTTTTTAACACAAATATTTATATGTAATATAAATAGTCTTCTTTTCTTCTCTTTTTTATATACACATTTCACGGAATTCCCGATTAGTGTAGTTAAATTTTCTTTTTTGTACGTGTAGTTGCCATTGACAGTTCTCAGAAGGGAAAACAGAACAAATTAGTAAGAAAATATGCTTTAACTGTTCTTACTTACAGTTATGCGGCCAAGCAAAGCAGAAAGCAGAAATCTATTGATCTCTTTCAGTGATATATCAACAAAACTATCGATATATTTGAAATATTATCGAAAACTACGAAATTGAGGTGGCCAGCATTTAATTTCACAAAAATCTTTTACTCGTTTTAGAAAAAAATTACAGTATCATAATAACAAAAGAATTCAATCTGGGTAATGGCCAATTTCATAAATAAACACTAACAGACGTATTAATAAAAAACGCTTATTCCACCTATATTCCATGGCTTTGCTAAACCATGGAATAGGAGTTAAGCCATGGCTTAAATATTTTTATTAATAAAAACAAAATGTTCCTGGTATAGTAAAATGACGTTTATAAAAAATCCTTTTAAGAAAATCTTCTATAAAAGTAAGCAATCTCTTTTTTATATTCTGTGGCTATCTAAATTGATTGTCAATTGCTTGTGTCTGACTGTGGACATTTCTATTTCTTATTCCTTCGCTAAACCACCTACTTCGGTGGTTTAACTTTATCATAATTAGTAAACGTCACTTAACTGAAAATTTGTTTTATTAATGAAATTTCGCACTTAGTCCAGGACTTAACGATAAACCTCCACTAAACCATCTTTATTAATATGGGTGTAACAGCCTTATTTACTAACTCGTTTTAGCGACGGAGTAAAGTTACTTCGACTTTACAACGGCTCTAAACCTGAAAACCTTATTTATAATGAAAATGCACGAGGAATAGCGGTGGAATAAGCTAAAACTGGTTCATAGGAGGTTTAAGGCCGTTTTAGTACCTAAATATCATTTTGAGATGACATCTTGTGAAATTTACAAAAAGGAGTGTAAGCAATTTTTTTTTCGTTTCTTATTAAGACAAAAAGGATAGATATTTTGCAATAATAAATTATTTATATTTTCCAAACGTACGGTATTGGGAACGCAATGTGGTTGGTACGTTCGTTTATTGGATTTGAGTTTTATACAATCCAATTTTAAATGTATCCAATTTCCAATATGCATACAATGATAATAAAATGAATAATAATGGAAATCAGCTGGGGTTTGATTTATGCGCGAAACAGATTAAACCAGCAACAGCACCAGCATCGTCAACAGCAAACAGCACGCTGACCAGCAAAAATTTCTCAAACACATTGCCACCAGCAACGTCATTTCATTTGCTTGACATTTCATATGGAAAAAAAAGCTTTTCATTGTGGTGCCACTGAATATTGCAGTGGGAAAGTTGACAACACCGCACCAGCAACAGCGAATTTAGGACTTTGGCCTAACGACGCTGTTGGCGTTGCTGTTGCTGTTCTAATGTGTGTTGAACAATTGCAATACATTGGCTCTAAATTAATGGCGGCCGCTGTTGCTGTTGACGGTGCTGTTGCTGGTTCAATCTGTTCTCCGCTTTAGGTGTATAATAACCAGAGTTTTAGATTTGTCACTTTTTTTCCCAGTATATTTCCAGTATATTTGACATAAGGAAGGCGTAGCTAAAACGGCTAAGAAAATAATTTTAAATAAGGATTTGTTTGACGTGGCGTAAACCCGAAGTAAGTGCTTCGGCCCGGTTTAACTATTCCGAGGTTGAACCCAGTATTAGTGAAAAATAATAAATAAGGCTGTAAAAGCACTTTTATCAAAAATCCTCTTAAATTTTATCAGACACTTAAATCTTTCGAGTTTCACCAATCTATAAAAGGGACACTTGCGAGTGGTTGGTGAATACCCCACAGAAATTTCAAGTTCTTAAGAGCCTCGTAAAGTTAAGAGCCGTTTAGGAGCGCTCGGTGAATATGAGCCTACATCTCTGAAAAAAGAAATTGATTTTTTCTTTCTAATAAGCAAAATGTATGAGATAAAATGAGAAAGCATTATGTGTTGCAACAAATGTCAAGAAATGCAACAAAAAAAAAACGAAATGCAAACAAAAAAATCTTTGGAAAGATTCTGTGGCATAAAATGCTTAAGTAATAACCACTTTATTTATTGCACTGACGGGTTTGTGTCGGATCTAAATGACGACCAAACAAATTCAACAACTGATCCACAGATGCTTTTGGAATATCGAAACCTTATTTTGAAGTCATAGTCGGAGAATGGATTCCTGTGAACCCAGGAATACTCTTGCTCGACGAATAACTATGGGTTGCACTTTATCGTTGAATGAAGATTTATTTTATATTTTATTCTAAATAAAAAAAACAGATCATTTAAATATTAGTATTTGTATCTTAAAAATTGAAAAATAAAATATTACAAAACAATAATTTCAGCTGTTATGTTTATCTGATGACATTTCAATGACACTTTTAAAATTTACTGAGCCAAAAATGGGCATTTAGTTTATAAGGGTGTTTAAAAGCTTGTTAAATTTAAAAGCTCTTGGTGAAGCTAAAACATCCCATTTTATGGTTTAGAAGCCTGTTAAATGTTTAAAAGTCCTTCGTGAAATCGGTCATAAGGCTAGCCGCGCACTGGCAATACTGTGATCGAAATCAAATAGTTTAATCACCAGTTGAAAGAGAACCGCGCACTGGTAACTCTTTACTCACGCTCACACTCTGTTCTCTCTTGCTCACGCTCACACTCTTTTCTCTCTTTTGCGCTTATAGAAAACAGCTCAATTGTTGCGAAGGCAATCGTTTAGTTTGTGTTTGTGTTTGACAAACTTTTTAGTTGCTCGAATCGAGTTGCTTTAAGTGTGCGGTGTCCCATATAAGCCCGCATATGTTTAATTTTAGCAACTAAACAGTTGCGAAACTAAAAATTGAATGTGCGCGCCTGGCCTAAGGCTTTAAAACCTCATACAAAAATAACAACGATTATATACAGTATAAACGATAACGGGTAGAGCATCTGTTTAATTACGGGTTGGACTAAAGTGCTCGCTTTCATTTTCAAAAAATGTCCTTCTTTTAACATGAGGTCACCATCAGTGAACGTGAAAGATTCCCAACACACGACCACGATCCAACATAATTATGTATTTATTTATTTTGTAGGTAAATTATTTTTTAAATTAAAATATATGTAATTAGCTATAAGTTTTTTTTTAACGTTAGACCATTAACGGATTAAATAAATTAAATTAAATCAAATTGAATTGAAACTTGAAACGGGGAAAATATTTAAATAAAAATATTTAAAGAAACTGAACAAAAACTTTCGCAAATTTTTAATACATACAGTAAATATTGTTCTGTTAGAAAATACATTTTTTTACGATATGACCCCAAATCTGAAGTGGTTGAATGGAAATCAACAGAAATCATCTGTTTCTTAAGTTTAGTACAATTTTTCGTACAAGCAAATACCATCCCTGTTCGTTATAAATCACCCACCATTTTCATTTTCACACACGTCAAGTCGATGTGAGGACAAATTTTCCAAGAGTTAACTTGGGTTTGCGGTTGTTTGTATATTTTTATTTTTGTTCTCAAACATCGAATTTTCTGCAGAAAGTTATAGAAATAATTTTATTCCAAGAATTTCAAAGGTTAGTTAGCAATTCGTAATGAAGAAAAAGCACTCAAACAAGGTGCATTATGGAATTGCAATTAAAGGAATCTTGAACACTCATGGCCAGGCCTCGCGAATCCTCTAGACAAATTTTTAAAAAGTTCATCTGTCATTTTTTCAGCTTGATACCTTCTCGCTGTTGGCACAGCAGAATAAATAAATTTTGTATACAATTCGATTGCAAAATCTTGTATTTTGATATTTTTCAGTTCTGGGCAAGATGAATTCCTTCATGCGGCGAAATATTACTGCCGAACAAATGCACAGTTTCCTTAAAGACAAACAGGCTTGGGAGAATGCCATCGCTATGTACAATGGACCTGATCCACTTGAGCACTGGTACAATTATATATGCTGGTACAACAGTAATATACATGGTGATCCGGAGAATAAATTCCGGGAAACCCTTGAACGATGTCTTACGCAGTATGAACACAACGAGTACTACAAGCAAGATCCTCGAATGGTTAAGTTGTGGATCAAGTATATAGATCTGCAGCCTAACCCTTTGCACTTCTATCAAATCTTGTATCAGCGGGGCATTGGAAGACAGTGTGCTTGCTTCTACACCAACTGGGCTCATTACTACGATTCTGCGAGCGCATTCAAAGAGGCTGAATCAATTTACAATCTGGGCTTCCAAGCAAAGGCTGAACCGTACACGGAACTGGAGGGTGCTCATACAAAGTTCCTTTATTCCCTCTCCCAGCGAATGGTTTACGAGGACAAGAAACAACTAAATTCCCACCCCCAGCACCAGACTCAACATCAACAACAAATACCTATTAGCCAGCCGTTAGAGAAACGACCAGCAGAGGTATGCCAGCAGCAACCGCAACAGCAACAGCAGGATATGCCTGAACAAGTTCAACATTGTAATCAACAGATTCAGCAACCGCCACAAAATGTAGAGGTTCTAGTTCAACCCCAAATGCAAACACAAGCGCCGGTGGTTAGCTCAAACTGCCAATACACTGAATTGCAGAGTTCTACAGCAACTGCCATATCTTCTTCATTGAACTACATATATAATGAACCACAGGTTGCTACGGCTGTCTACCCACAAGAAGCAGCCTCCTTCAGCTCGCAACCGCTTGATACTCCAGTTGGAAATGTCAAACTACCTGCACAGTTTGCTACCTATTGCCGCAACAACTACGAAGTCTGGAAACCAGCCCTTTTCCTTGAAGAACCCGAAGACCCATACAAGCGTTGCCAGTATCAAAAGAGCCTCGTTTATCCAGGAGGAGACGTGGAATTCAGTCCGGAAGAACTTCGTGCGAGAAAGTGGAAGAGCAACCAACAAAAATCGAGACAGCCGCAACAAAAACCAGTTGAAATTCAAAAGCCCCCAATTCCAATTCTAGAAACATGTGACGCCGATATTGAAGATCAAATTGAAGCTTCGACAATCCGCTTCAGCACTCATGAAGAACACGGTGTGACCAAGAGCAAAACAATTAAAATCAAATTTAAAAAAGAGAAGCCGACATCATTGGATTCCACATGCAATTCCACCAATGGCCAGAATAATTATAATTACACCATTGAGAATGCCTATGGAGTGGAGGCAGCCTCGCAGGACGATGGCATCAATCGTGGAAATGGCTTCCATCCTTATCAAATGCAAACATCCACTCCCAAAGTAAAGAAGCCTAAAAAGCTGAAGAGCGTCAACAAGCATCTAGCTGGGAAATACTTAGCCGCAGCTGCTCATGGGGATAGCAATTCGTCAGACTACCATCCACAGCAATCTCAGTATCAGTACGAAGAAGCAAATCTCCTGCTGACTTTTGCCAAAGAAAACACCTCTTCCTCCACCACTCCACAACAGCAGCAAAACAGAACACCTATAAAAATTCGACAAAAGAACGGTGATTCCGTACACTATGCGGCCAATGACAACGCCAGTTTCTCATTTAATGAGAGCGCTTATTTGGACAATTCGAATTGCTCGGTTAGTTCTGCAGTGGGTCGTTTGAACTTTCGCGATTCGCAACGAGATGATTTTTCCACATATGCCGAGAACAGTTTCTTTGCATCAGAAAACGATAAGGAGCTGCAGGAGCAGCGCCTCGAGAAAGCGCTCAGTGTCATTGAGACTCACATGGCCAAGCCGGTTATTGATCCATTCAACAATGAGCTATGCAAGGCATTTCTGACCAAACTCAATTTTCCGTCCTACGATGCGGCCGAAAATGTATACAAAGTGGTTAGCACACCTCTGCCAAAATTGGCCAACACCAAGATGATAACGCTGGCGGATACACGCTTCAGCATCGAGAAAGAAGTAGGACGTGGATCGTATGGATCGGTCTACAAAGCGACCGACTGCAAAACGGGAACGGTTGTAGCTCTTAAATACCAGAAACCTCCCAACATCTGGGAGATATACATATGCCATCAGGTGCGAGAGAGAATTCGAAAACAAACCGTTCTGCCGGGTGTCATGAATATCTCTTCGGCTGTTATTGCGCCCAACGCGAGCATTATAGCCACCGAATTCGCACCCTACGGCTCATTATTGGACATAAACAATAAAATCCGCCAAGCCACAAAGAAGGTAATGCATGAAAGTCTGGTTATGCACTTCAGTAGCCAGATTCTGAACATTATTCATTGCTTGCACAAGAGCAAAATCATTCACGCAGACATAAAGCCGGACAACTTCCTGCTGATGCGTGTACCCAATACAGATCTCCATTATCCATCGCTACGCCTAATTGACTTTGGTTGTGCACTCGATATGACTTTGTTTCCAGAACGCACACAGTTCCGGAAAATCATTCAAACAGACGGATTCACTTGCATCGAGATGCAAGAAGGTCGGCCTTGGTCCTATGAAACTGACCTCTTCTGTGTAGCAGGTACTGTTCATGTGATGCTCTTCGGAGAGTATATGCAGATCGCAAAAAAATTCGAGACCTGGGACATAAAGCAGAAGCTCCCGCGCTATCTAAAGAAACACGTTTGGACGGATTTCTTTGGCAGTATGCTTAACATAAAAAGCCAAGATATTTTACCCAATTTATTGGACATCAAAATGCGATTTGACGAGGAAGCCATGAAGATGGATTCTGAACTGCAGTCGCAAATCAGGACACTTTCGAATTTGCTTCATCGTCGATAGTAAGTTACACGCTTGTATTTTAGCATTCATCTCACAATTAGATGGGAAAGCAACAAAAAGAAAGTATAAATGTATTCCTTTTTTGTTTTAATTTTGAATTTTTTCGATTAACTATTATTTAATCTACGCAGATAATAAAAAAAATGTTTGAATTTAATTATTATAATGAAGAAAACACGAAACATAATCCAACTGTACGATATCTCTATTTAAGAACTGATCACGGCTCCAATGGAGGAGTAGTAGTTTTTTTTTGTACACTCTTCTGGTGGTGTATTCTATGTTGTAAGAAAGACTTAAATTTGAAAATATATTGATTTCTAAATTTAAACAAAAATAATGTGCACACAAACTTCTAAAGTAAAAAAATTAAAAAATAACTATTAAAATATTAATTGTAAAGTGAGATGATTCTATATAATAAAAAATATAAAGCCAAACAAAATTGTTTTTATGTTCTGACTTTTGTTCAACTTGTTGCATGGGTTTTATTGCTCTATCACGTAAAGATCTTAAATCATAACTGCCTTTAGAACACATTGTAGACAAATGCTAGGTTTATATTGGATCTTGGACGGGTATTGCTATTGAGTTGGGTTAAGATATAAGATGAGTAAATAGATCCCGTCAAAAGTTGGAAAAGAAACAAAAGGCATTGTTAAGAACCGTCTAGTATCGATAGGTTAAGAATAATACTAGGCCAAGAACAATGTTTCAACACCAATCGAGAAAGCATACAGCATTATTTATCTGAAGTAATTTTATAAGATAGACGAAAAAAATCAATTCGCAATCGACGAAATATATGAATGAACAAAGAAGCTATCTCCGAGGGTAGTCGTGCTTAGATTCATTCCTCATTGCAAACACCAACTCTCAACCATTCCTGTGTGCTTGTTAGCAGGAATGGGGTAGATCTGGAATTTTCTACAGATACTGAACGGCTAATGGGCATAACATTTCATGACAATAAATACTTTTTTGCGGATTTGTCATTTCATCGCCTGAGGCAGCGCAACACAGAAAACACATTTTGTAGCGGCTGAGAAACGAACCCAAAAACACTCCGCATAATAGTCCGACAATTACGTCAAGGAATACTACATTGTTATTTTAAAAACTATAGTTATAAGAGCATGCTAGATGACAGAATCTGAACTCAAGAGATAACTGTTAATTTAATGGAAAAATACAGCATTGAGTTTTTGAAGCACTAAATTTTTAGTGATTTTTCATTCCCCATTTGACAATGCTATCGAGATCGGAATTATATGAACTTTTTTTATCATACTCTGCCGTTCTAAATCCACATCCAAATAACAAAGATGTGCATCTGAAAACGATTATGAGAATATGAGAGTAGTGTCGTCAGCAAAACAATTTAATAGAATAGAAGTTTCAAACAAAAGATAATTGATGAATATCAGAAAGAGAGTCGAAGACAAAACGGAGCCATGTGGCACACCAGCAATTATTTTATGAATTTCAGACTTAAAACCGTCCAACACAACTTGTATTGAGAGGTGCGAATAGTAGTTTCTCTATTAAATTCTTTTGAAATATCAAGTCCAATAATATTGCTTTCTCCTCTAAACGATGTAAAGCTTTGTGAGATATACCATTAGATCACCAGTGGTTCTATTGCAACGAAAGCCACACTATGTAATTGAGAAGTTTTCGATCTTCAAGGTATTTCTTGAGCTGATAATTTATCAGCGTTACCATGACCTTTGGAAAGAAGAGTCGTAAATGCAATTGGACAATAGTTAGAAGATTCGCCTTTCTTAGGAACAGGCCGGACTAATACTCCTTTCCATTCACTCGAAAAGAGAACAGTAGAGTAGGACACATGGAATAGCTTATGCAATGGGTTTTGCCAGCGTTAAAGCACACCTCTTCAGAAAAATGAGGGAGATACTATCCGGGTCAGCGGATTTATGTATTTGAACATCTTACAGTACTCTTACAACTGTTCGAGTGCGAAAGTAGATTTGTCATATAAAATCGTTTGGGCTCTAAAGTACAGGAGGAGTTATGAAACATTCTGGGAGCGACGAAATTAACAGCAAACTTTACTGCAAGCAAAATGTCTTTTTCTTGTGAGCTGACTAAAGGAGTCTGAGTTGTAAACGGGCGAAGGAACCGAAGAATTTCGCAATTTTTTTCAAATGATCAAGCAATTTTGATAACTTTGGGGCATTGCAGTATTTTTTGTTTTAATTGTTGGTCATTAAAAATTTGGTTCGTCGAATCTGATCATTACAAGTCTTTCTAACTTGTTTTAACATTTTCCGGTTTTCCTCAATAAGGTTGGCTTTATAACATCGCAAACATAATTCTCTGACCCTAAATAACCCATCGAATCAAACCAAGAACTCTTTTTCGGTTCCCTATTCGCGAAAAAATTTCTCATTCCGAAACTAGTGAAATTTGTAATTATATCTGTACTGGAGCCCATCAGGTTCGAGGAAGTATATAGTGACAAACGGTTCTCTTAGGAATTTTTTCTCTAACTGGGTTTTGTTGATTAGGAAAGTTTGCCTAGAGGCGATAATGAATTCATTCATTCAGAGGTCATAATACACTTTTATTGTATTTATCAGGGTCAAAGGTAACACGCAAGTTTAGGGTGATCGCGGATTGACCTGTAAAATTAGGAATCAGACAAAGATCGTGAACGAACTGAGTCAAGTTGCTTAACTTAGAAGAAATATCGACATACCTTTCCTTGGATTTTGTCTGACTAGAATGACACAGCCACGAAGAATTGTGTACATTAAAATCACCCTAACCAATTCTCTTTATGTTATGACTCAATATCAAATTTATTAATCCGCCCCTGGTTTCCCAAAAACTAACTAAATTCAACGAAATCTCAATAAAATCTTGCAGAAATAATACAAAATGAGAAGAGATAAATTTTATTAAAATATTTTCAACATTAAAATACAAAAAACATCATCGTAAACTCTATCCTATATACTGAAATAGTTTATGTATTTGAACAATTATATTTTGCAACACAATTGAATAGACCGATTTTGTGCGATGTTAGTCAATTATCACAAATCATTGTAGCCGATTCTATTCCAAACAATTTGTTTTCTCGTGTGAAAGGATATAAGTTTGGTGAATGTACAAATTTTTTTAACAGCATAGTAACGAAATGTCATTTAACAGCTGATGGTTTTATTTTGGTTTTGGATTTGTGAATTTTTTACTTAACTTCACTAGTCACTAATCAGTATTTAAAATTTTTAATTTAAACAAGTAAAAAAGGATGAGTGATGAAAAGCCGCATAAGGTTAAATATTCTCTTTAATATATATGTATTTTATAGATACAGTCATTAGTTGTAACTAAAATAATTCCATTCAACATTCCTCACTATTCACTCATAATCCACTCACTGCATAAAAACAAATTAAGAATTTTATAGTGAAACTAGCCGCCCGTGCTCGCGTTGCTAACTACGAATATTTTTTTTTTTTTAATTGTGAATCTAAACCATTCTCAGATCCACACACTCACAGAAGAATTATATATATTAAGATTAGCTAATAAACTTATTGATAAACAATTTATTTTTCTTATATAACATATCAAATTTAACAATATTAACTATTGTTATAATAGAGTCTTATGATATTTGGTCGAGATGTCGCCCAAATACCATGCTTCCGAAGCTCATTCCTGTATGGCATTGCTGGTGGAATGACAGTAGGGGCTTTAACATTTTTAAGAACTTCCAAAGTACAATTCTCAACGCATATAGGATTTGGAACATTTGTAGCAGGTACATTTGGATATTGGTTTGTTTGCAGGTTGGTGGTAGTTATAAATTTAATAAATAAAGCTTTTCAAAAACAATTTAAATTTCAGATATCAATGGTCGAAAACAAAGTTTGAATATCAGCAACTTAAAGCAGCTATGAAAGAACAAGTACTATATGAAGGAACCGACCTTGAAAAAAAATTACAAGATGCGTAGCAATTAGTTTTTTAACATATTGCTTGACCATTGTGTTATGTACCTATTGTCCTTTGTTTGGGTTGAATTAAATTTAAATTAGTTTAAAAGAGTTTATCACATTATTTAAAAAAATAAGCTTAAATAAACAAAACTGAAAATAATTTGTCTGGACAAGTATTCATGAAGTAATTGAAAAGGAATTGATTTGTGCTTTAAAGCTTTTAAGAAACCGAGGGTACTTTTAATTATCATGTTTAAAATTATAAGAATTCCTAAATATTTGTACTCTCGCACAATTTTAAATATTACGCCATTTAATTTCTACTTTTCGTTTCTCGATAACCTGATTTTTGTACATTCCATATTCCAGTGTTTCAATAATTGTTATATTTGTTCATTTGTTGAATGCCATCTACAGTGTCTTCAAAGACTATATCGTCTGCATACATAAGTGCAGGAATTATCGCACTTCCAATTACCTCTGACTGCATCCTTTGATATTAATGAATAATATCAAAACAAAAGCGCTCAGAATGCAACCTTCTTTTAACCCCATCATCTGATAATAAAATGTATCAATTCTCTTGAATGGGTTAGGGAATCAGCCTCTCCACCCGTTTATAAACAACTCAATCAATGCTTGGGTCAATATAATGATTTTAGAAATGTGTTTGTTCTCAGCATTTGAAATGGATTTAAAATTCAAACCGAGATGTTCAAACTCAAATTTAGGGCACATAGAACAGATATAAATCCTATCTGCCCATTGTGTAACCTTAATGAAAACAAACACGTCGTAAATTTCTAAGCGCTGTGTACGATTCTACACGAGATCCGAATCTGAAGGCTTCATTTCAGATCCAGTTTTCTCACCTTAGAAAAATGTATTCAAATTTTAAATGGAGATCATAGTTGGAAACTACTTGTAGTTATCGAAATACATATTTGAACTTTCTCTGAGTCGTGGTAATATAATTTTGTTTTAACAAAACTCAAGTCTTTATTTTATTTTTTTGTCTCAGAGTATTTAGACTTAAAAATGCAGTTCTTTTCAAACTTCCCCATAGTATTGTACGTAGTTTTTATTTTCCTTTGTTTTAGCTTTAATTAAAGCCAAATTTATATTCAATTTTGTATAGACATTTATTTTATGTTAACTTTGTATATAGACTACAATAGTACTCATACCTTTAAAATTTCGGGATTCAAAGTTTTGCAGGGGTGTACAACTGAAAAATCCTCCAAGAGTATGGGCGTTTTCCTAAATGAAGTATTGCAGCGCATCGCGAATTTTGATGCTTTTTTATGCACTTGCTTCAAAAAAATAAAGTTATCAAATTCGCATCCTACCGGTAAGTGTTAAAACGTTGTGAGAGCATCAAAATCCACGATGAGCTACCACACTGCATTTAAGAAAACCCTCTATCTCTTGTAATGAAAAGCGCTGCTCATTTGCCGTTCGAAATAGGCAGAACATTGCAGGTTCCCTCCATTTCGGATAGCACACGCACACAGAGATGGTTAAGTAGTAATTCACTAGGTTAAGACTTTCTATGAGCCGTTATGATCTCTTATTTATTATTAGACGATTTCGTCTTCCCATTAGTCGTTAGCAATAAAACAGAAATATATTCTTGTTGAAATTTATTTTTATTATAGAAAATCAAACAAGCAATCAAAAGTCCATCTTAAAATAATTTACAATACTTTTAATTTAATAAGTTCTTCTTAAATTTTGCACCAATAGCAGTTGACCGTTTTGGTGGTATCCAACGCAAGTAAGTCGGATCAATAGTGAGTTTTGGTTTCTTGAACTGTGGTAACTGAAGATGTTCAATAACTGTTCTCGGTGTGACACAAATAACATGCTGGCCTTTCCAATACTTTACCATTTTCATCGACTGCAGGGTATAGATAATGTCGTCTTGCGTAATGCCACTTAGCTCACTCAGTTCTTTTATACTCTGGGTAGTCGTCCGATTGTCCTTCATCAGCTCCAAAAGGGTATAAGCCCAAAAACTTCGATAGCTCAGACGACCCAAGTCACTTAGAGGTTTCTCTGGACTGCCAACTACTCCTTCGCGACGTGAAAGCTCATAGCTAAATGCTATCAATAACTTTCCATATCCTTTTCTCTGGTATGGAGGCAGAATTAAAATGCATGCAACATTATTGCTCTCAGGGGATTCTTTTTCCTTTGAAAAATAACCCACAATATGTGCTCCTTTCTTGTCAATCTCGCATAGGACATAGAAGTAGAATGGTTCGACGTCGTAGTATAAGGTTTTGTGGTCCAAGAATAGTTTCGCCATTAGACACAATGTCTGGCAATAGAGTTTGTGGTCTTTACCATCTATTTCAAAAATAGATACCGTTCCTTTGCGATAGATTTCATTGCCGGGTGGTTGGCGCTGACTGCACTCTGTGGTGTGGTAGCGATATGTCTTTTCTAGTTTCATGTACTTGAGACAATATTCGCATACAAATAAAGTGCCAACTTTGCCGTATTCATCCGGATACGGACTAAAGTACCAGGAATCTATTTCAAACTTACCAATTCTCAGCTTGTCTATATACTTAACCTTTGTGATGGCTTCGTGTTCCTTTTCGAGCGCGGCGGTTGTGGGATCCATTTCGGCATAGGTCTTTTGTACATGATTGATTTCATCGTGTCGTCTTTTCTGATTCCTAGTCACTTTCCTATCACTGTTCTCGGCCGATGATGGATTTTCAAGAGACGCTATTTGTTCCTTACTCAGCTGTTGTAAGGTTTTTGCACTGTTGTTCGTGTCCGATGGTGTGGAACTTTCTCCTTTCTCAGTTTCGGTGGCGTCGGTTATGCGATCGCGACATACCCATTCGTCGAGTCGTCTATTTAAACCAACATAGTGGACATAGAATTCACTGTTGGAGAAATCATTTTCATTGCATCTGGATTGGATTATTTGAGCTGGATAGACGTCGCCATCGGAGCGACGTATTAAATAAACGTCGCCTGTACTAATCTCTTTGTTAGTAGAACTCCTTGTAGCCCTTTCTATTTGTTTTTCCTGGTTCTTATTTTCATCATTTGATGTCATTTTCTTTGTTAAACTAATGTTTTTCTTTTTTATTTATTTATGCACAAATTACACAGCGACAATTAAAATCATGCAATGGCGGCTTTTGGTTTTTGGCAGTTTTGCGCTGACTTCACATCCATCAACTTTAACACCAGCGATGTCCGAAGACGATAGTTTTGACAACCCAAATGAACGTATTCAGGAAATAATCAAAAAAGTAATCCTTTTTATTACTACGTTTTCACGAAAAGATAATCCGAGATTTATAAGGCTAGGCGCGCACATTCAATTTTAGTTGCACAACTGTTTGGTTGCTTATAGAAAACAGATGAACTATTTGGCTGAATGTCCACGCAGGTGCATATAATTATATGTTACACAAAATAGCGAACTCATTTTAGGGCAGGCGCGCACATTCAATTTTTAGTTTCGCAACTGTTTAGTTGCTAAAATGAAACATATGGGCTTATATGGGACACCGCGCACTTAAAGCAATTCGATTCGAGCAACTAAAAAGTTAGTGTTTTGACACAAACAGAGTGCGGTACTCTATCAACTGGTGATTAAACTATTTGATTTCGATCACAGTTGTCAGTGCGCGGCTAGCCTTTTAGGCTAAACGCGCACATTCAATTTTTAGTTTCGCAAAACTGCTTGGTTCAAACAACTAAGAAGTTTATGTTTTGACACAAACTAAATGATTGCTTAAATTAAGTTCGCTATTTTGTGTATTACATAATTATATGCACTTGCGCGGACATTCAACCAAATAGTTCATCTGTTCTCTATAAGCAACCAAACAGTTGTGCAACTAAAATTTGAATGTGCGCGCCTAGCCTTAGGCAATCGTTTAGTTTGTGCCAAAACACAAACTTTTTAGTTTCTCGAACCAAGCAGTTGCGCAACTAAAAATTGAATGTGCACTCCTAGCCTAAATTTTAAAGTCAAGAAGCTCGTGTGTAACTTTGCTTTAATGTCAATTCCTTTACACACTAGGGATTTCGATACCGGATCATTTTTTTTTCTTTTGGTGTGCGTATTTTGTATACATGTAAATCCCTCTTCAAATACGGATTCATAGATTTTGATATCTGTAAAAAAAATCAATGTTTTTGGTGTTAAGGAACGTAACATCTGTCGAGAGATCGAAATCTTCACACAGAAATTGTTTTCTAATGTGTATAGGAAATTGGCATAAGCAAAATAAACTTCTTTGTTTTTCAAAATAACACAAATGTTATTAGTTTTGTTCAGTGAATAAAAGTTCAGAGTAGAACAGAGCAGAGTAGAGCAGAACAGAGCAGAGCAGAACAGCTTCCATGAGAAATGTCAGACAAGTTAGAACAGTCAGTTATCTGTTCTACCTTGCTCTAACTAAAAAGCAAGGGCAAGAAATCTTGTTCTAAACTGTTCCAAACTGTTCCAGACAGACTCATTGAACAGCAAATCAGAACAGTTTAGAACAGAAAATTTCTCATTGAACAGCAAAAAGGTGTACTTTTCTGTTCCAAACTGCTCTAAACTGTTCGGAACAGCGTCACTGAACAAACCTATTGTAACAAATGTCTTTTATACTACGTTTCCACTGAACGATAATCTAGATTATTTTCCAGTTTGATTTAAAATAATCTAGTAGTTTCCACTGGACTTGTTAGATTAATTTTGACATCTAAAATCTTAATAAAAAACAGGGTCACAATTGAAAGTTTTATTGGCTATTAAAAATAGAATAAGAATGTTCTCAACTGAAATTAAAATTTTAGTTTTAAAAATAATTGCTCTGAGAAAAACAAAAATGTTACTGCATAAAAGATTGAAAACGAGAAACATGTGGGTCAAAGTAAGTTATCAGAGTAAAAGCCACTTTACACGATAATAGAAGTCATATGACCTGTCATCACATTTTCTCTATGATTTATCAAGTGAGCTGTCATTTCAAGTCAAGTCATACCGTTTTGGTTTATCTATGCTTTAAGCGGCCCCTAGACTATCAATATTATTGTGCAATATTTGATATTGCACAATATTATTGAGAGTCTAGGGCTCATATTGAAGGGTTGTGCAATATATTGTACAAAATCAAAATCCTTTTGATATTTATTGTGCAACCAAATTTATTGTATAGTCTGTGGATGTGTTTGCACAATATTTTGTCAATCGTTTTGAATTTTCTTAGTGATAACATCTCGCGGAATTAAAAGTCGAAATGGCAAACAATACAAATAAAAAAGAGGAACGCAAATTCATTGTGGAATTAATCGAAGTGTATGAAACTTTGCCTGCTTTGTGGAATGTGATGTGTAAAGAATATTCCAACAGAAATGTTAAAAGTGATCAATACGAAAAAATGCTTGTAAAATACCGCGAAAGATATTCCGACGCTGATAAGACTCAACTGATCCAAAAACTGAACTCTTTGCGAACCAATTACAGGAAAGAACTAAAAAAAATTTCTGATTCGGAAAAAAGTGGTGCTGGTGCCGACGAAGTTGTTGAACCAAGTTTGTGGTATTTTGATGCGATGCATTTTTTAAGGACATTAGAGCAACCATGCTCTTCAAAGAGCAGCATGAACAACAAAGCAAATGATACAAATCCGGAAATGTCTCAGGTAACAACTTTTTTATTTTTTATTTATGAAATACAAATTATATAAATTTATTTTGCCATGAAACTTGACCTTCATTATTAAAATAATGACAAAAGCTATCTCTGATAGATTTGGCACTGGCAACTGAGTTTCTGCTGTGAGAATTTTGTAATGTAGTCAATTGACTACTCGTTCTCCAATCGCCATCGATAATTTGTCCTGAGTCTAGGTTTTCAACATCTATGATGTTTCTTGATATATATTTGTTTTGCTGATTTCGTCTTAAACAATTATGCAGATAGCAACACGTTAAGACGATTGTTTGAGCTTTTTCAGGGGATAAATTAATTGGCCGCTGAAACACGCCGAATCTTGAAACGAGAATGCCAAAAGCATTTTCAACAATTCGGCGCGCGCGGCTGAGACGATAATTAAAGATTCGTTTCTCTTTATTTAATCCAATTTGTCCATACGGTTTCATGAAGTTGTCGGTCAGTGCGAAGGCATCATCACCAATAAAAACAAATGGTAATTTCTTATCACTGTTTGGTATTTTACGAGGTCCAGGAATATGAAGTGATTTATTTGTAAACGCTTTTCCAAATTCCGTGTGGCTTAAAACTCCTCCATCCGATATTCGTCCGTTTATGCCAGCATCTACCATCATAAATTCATAGTCTGAATTTACAACAGCCATCAGAACAATACTATGGTATTTTTTGTAATTGTAAAAGTAAGAGCCGGAATTGGGTGGCTTTTTGATTGCTACATGTTTCCCGTCAATCGACCCCAAACAATTTGGGAAATTCCATCGGTCATTATATCCATTGGCAACTTCTATCCATTCATCTTCTGTTTGTGGCATCTATAAATTTGAAAATATAATATGAGTTGTTATCAATTTTCGTATCTGGATCTGAATAAAGGTCTTTAAAAGACCTAGATCCATATCCATGTAGAAAAATATAGTTGAAAATTATAAGTATTTGTTTTATTCGTTTATATTAATTCTTTCATATGTCTCTTTACAGAAAACAGATGAACAACCACCGAAAAAAGCTAAAACAAAAAATGACGGATCTCAAGAGTTGATTTCTTTGGTTCGGAAACGGCTTCAGGAACCAAAGAATGAATTTGAACAAATCTCCGCAGCTTGGGCAGTCGATTTGCAGAGAATGGAACCAGAGCAACAACTTTTTGCAAAAAAAGCCATAAACGACATATTATTCGAAGGCCGTATGGGAACTTTAAACCGAAATTCGGTCAAAATAAATATGGATGGTTACAACAGTGCGTCGTGTTCCACTCCGTATAGCTTTGTACAGCCAACGCCAAGCCCACCTGATTGCCATTATGTCGAAGAAAATTCTCAAGTTGTGTATTCGGAAGAGGATACGAACTCGCAAAATGTTTCTGAATTCTTTTCTACTTTTCAATAAATAAAAAAACATACCTACGTATGTATTAATGTATATATGTATAAACTAAACATAGATTTGTAATCTTGTATTTTATTTAACTAACCTTGATGTAATCCTTCAGGACGTGTATTAAAGCTGTACAAGTTTCAGTGACGATTAAGCCAATCGATTGCGGGGATATTGCGCTTGTAAATTTTAAGTCTTCGAAAGTATTTCCGGTAGCAAGGAATCGTAGTGTAATTGACAAACGCTGGGAAGGGGGAATAGCATCTCGCAATTTGGTATTTTTCTTTATAATTATAGGCGTAATCATTTCCAGCAGTTCATTATAAAATCCATCGTCCATTCTCATGAAATTTCGAAAATCATTGGGTTCGCTCAAAGCCAGCTCATTTAATAAATTTTGATGAGTAAACACGTTTCGTTTTTTATACCAGTCCTTCATCCATCTTCGTTTCTTTTTTTCTTTTTTTTTTAATGAAATAGCAAGAGCAATTGCCACACAACAATAATCCATATCATCGAGCATGATGTTGAAGCACAAATAAAGAACTGTCAAATGATTTATTGTGCGAAATATTGTTTAGTGTGGGATACCAGTCAATAATATTGTGCAATATATTGTTCAATAATATTGATAGTCTAGGGGCCGCTTTACACTTCTATGACTTCCCCTTTGATTTTCAGAGTACCAACATTCAAAATAAATATAAGATATAAACAGAATTAAATTTTTGTCGTTATTCCATGATGGAGAACAAAAAGAAAGCAATGGCAGTGGTTTTATCAACAATGATAGCAGTATTAATTCAAAAATTTACAGTATATGTGTTAATGAGATCTGAAATATTTATAAAAACCGCATACATATTTTGTATTCCACTCTCCACTCTCAACACTCCATTCAATGTTTCCCACGAAAACAACAAATCTCGTATGACTTCTCAAATAGAATTAGCTATAGCTTGCGAGAAACAGATTAACACAGCAACTTCAACAGCAACGAAAACTTTAACATCAAAAGTCTTGTGAAATAGATTACAACGTGAACAGCGTTTTCGACAGCATATATAATTAAAATAGAAATGAATTTGCCGTACATAATTTGATAAAAATTAACGTGAATTGCATCAATATATACAACTTGCGCAATTTGTCGTACTAAAATTAATTTGTTTTTAGTAATTCTTCCATTGTCAAAACCAGAATAAATAGACGAAACAAAAAGATGGTTGTCACATTTTCATTTGAGTGTTGATAATACTGACAAATTTCGCCTTAAAAGTTGGTAGCATTTGCACAGCGACAGCGAATTTAGGGTTTAGGTCTAACGTTGATGTCGATGTCGAAGTTGCTGTGTTAATGTAATCAAAGCCATTTAAAACCAGTGGCTCTAAAAAGAGTGACGTGGTTGTCAAAGTTGCTGTTGAAGTTGCTGTGCCAATCTGTTTCTCGCATATGATTTTTAATATCGTGTAAGGTGGCCTTAAGAAATTTCAAGCTATTAAACAGACTTATTTCTTGTTGTTGACGTTTCTGGCGTCCTGTCAAAATTTATACGGATGCATTTCTTCGCTGAAACTGCTTTCTGTTTTTGCTTAATTTTTTCTTATTAAACTTCAAAATACGGATTATTTATATATTATTATCAATTAATTTATTTATTTAAATTTTGTCTATAAATTAACCAATATAACCATAGTTCCCAGAAATGGAGAACACTGAGGAGATAACTCAACACATCGAGTATACTCGTACAGTTGTGCCTTCAACTATGCGGAGTCTCTATTGGAAGTTTTTTGGATTTCCATCGGATAGTTCGAATAATGTTTTAACAAAACAAAAAATAATATGCACACTTTGCAACGCTGTCATTGCGTATAATAAAAACACATCAAATCTACGCACTCACATAGTGGCGCGACATCCCGAACTCCTTATAGAATTATACAATGAAAAGAATAAGAGGAACAATGAAACGGCAGGTACTAGCTTATTGCAAGACAAAACATCAAGCTCTGAACCAGTAGCTAAGCGCCCTAAGATACAGTACGTGCTTGGTTCACCTGAAAATGAATCGCATGAGGCGAGCACCAGCGAGCTGAAATCATTCAACGAGTCCATAATTGAAGAAAACGAAGTTATTGAGCACACTGATGACAAAACCACCGACAACAGTGATTTTGATGATTTTTCAGGATCCATTACCCATAATACTGATTATGGATTTGAGGAAATAGAATTAAATGCACCTAAAAGCTCGCTGCCTATTATCGACGAAGCAAGTTTCGAAGAACAAATTCTAGATATGCTAGTTGTAGACCTTCATTCGCCCTCAATTGTTCAAGAAGCCGGTTTTGAGAAGTTGATATCAAGTATTGACACCAGGACTGAAATTCCTCGAAAACAACAAGTAAGGAAAATAAATGCTTTTATGTTTTAAATCTGACCACAATTCTAGTACATAAATGTTCCAACATCCTCTAAAAGGGTCACAAAAATAAACATTTACGTTCTTATTGCAATTTTTTTTTTGTAGTAATCGGAATATATATATTGCTACTTTTTGTTTTTTTTTTAATATTAGTGAAAAAAAAGTTTACTAACAACATTTATTATGGTTACTGTATTACGCGTTCCTTTTTTTAGATCGACCAAAAAATCAACAAAATGTACAACAAGAGCTTCAAAAAGATCCATCAACAACTAAGGGCTGTTACAAATACAAAACCTTACTCATTAAGCATGGAATTTTTTCGGAATGTGGAAAACAAAACTTTAGTGTCCATATATTTTAATCACCTGATTCCTGTTGAAGCTCGTTTGCAATTGACTGCTTATACCACAGTTGAAGTAACACCAAATCTTGAACTTGGAGCTGTTTTAAATGATTTCAACTTGAGTAACTGTTCTGCAGTTATAATCAGTGAAGAAAATGAATTTATTGAACAATTTTTTTTCTCGCTTGGTAAGATTGCTTTATAATTGGATGAATAAAGATTTTATGATTAAGTTTTCCCTCTTCAGGCGTTCCTATCGTACCTTGCTTTGAGTCAGTGGTTAATAGTTGCATGATGTCAATATTCGCTCATACGGCAGTAAATAGTGCATATAAAAGGACACTGGAACTATTCGAAAAACACGATTGTGCTTCAATGGTAAGAGAATAAATATTCAAAAATTTCCAAATCGATAAGGCTTTTAGAAAGTACAGACATAAATGAATTTTCTTTTTATTTAAATCAAATGGACACGATGAGTTTCCTTTGCCTCTTTAATTAAATATTTAATATAACAATTCAATTCAATTACCATTACATTATGCAGACTTTTCCAAATCAAACTTGCACGTTCATCGTATCATAGGAGCAAAGTTCCTCCTTCCCAGTAATCGATAATTTTGTTTCAAGAGGTTTGAAAATCGCATAATGGTTTCCTATTTCATTTGCCGCAAAGTCTCACTCCACCCCTGATTCCACTGACAATGATTGTTACAAACGTCCCATACTTATCGTTCAAACATAGAACATCAAAACGCTCGGGATTTATTATACTTTTAGTTAATTTGTTTATAAGCATACAATCGTTTCAATTGCAGGGGCCCTATTTTGTAAAACGATTATCGTTGAAATTACTTCGTTATCGTTGAAATGTGATTATGTTTAACGATACTCGTTAGTTCTAACGACTGCCATATACCTATCGTTTTACTTTCGTTTTATAGTTTCTTGATTTATAATTTTTTTTTTTTCATTTATTTATGTCAATTTTAGACATTCCTAATAGTCGAGAAGTTGGTTGCGCTTCAAAAAAAAATGTTTTTTTCGGCTAAGCTTGGCAACATCTTTTGTACGCCTTTTTGGTTTTACTTAATCGCTCTTTGTCGTGATTATCGTATTCCTCAGTATCGTTGACTTGCCGCTCGTTTCATAATGCAAAATAGGGCCCCAGGATATTTATCCTTATGTAACTGTTGAGCAACTTCTAAATGTAGACCATCGGATAGTGGCAATTCATCACTTTTGTGGGCAAAAGTTATCTTCTTTCGGCCATGTTCGTTGTATATTTAAATGCGAATTTAATGAACCTTAACGGGTTCATATTCCAATTTGGAAAAGTTCGCTATATTGTTTTGCATAATAATGGCTATATCTACGGATGGAAATTTAAATGCATATTCTGGTATTGAGAAGCAATTTATCACCCAAGCGAACAGATCCAATGGTGTGTTCATCATTAAACTCTTTTGTATTCTTGGTTTCGTGAATCGTATCAATATGAATGGCTGCGCCATTACGAATTACCGAAAGAAGATATTCTTTAGAAACATTTTATCATTGTTGGTGCTAAAACATTCGAAATTTATGGGTGAAATATCGAGTTAGTCACCCATGTTCTGCATTTCACTTATAGTGAATTCGAGGAACAAAAGTGAATTTTGATGTTCTGCAGTCCGTATAAAATGACTTTTGAAAATTCGTGTTCTACATTTCGAATACATTGCGCGCTAATTGACAAAATTGTAAATAATGTTTTGAAATTTTGCCTTGATTTTATTAAAATAAATTAACTTGTTGTTAAAAAGCAAATATACAAGAACTCACGAGAAGAAAAAGTTTTTTTTTTTAATTTATGATATAAGTTAAGGAAGAAGGAAGAAGAAGAAAAAGAATTGAAGTCGATTTTATTAGGGAATTTATTTCCAAAATGTAAACAAATGCTTCTTCGTTTAGTCTGAAACTTCTTTTGAAACTACAAACAATTTAAATATGTCAATTCATTCCCCATTTCAATTACGCTGCCTTTGGAAGATCTAAAATTTTGGCTTTACCATGTAAAACTTTTACGCGAACTCTCTATCCTTGATTTTCGTCCCTTCTACCACTTAATAATAATTGTGAATCTTTTCTCGTTTTGCACAAGATTTTGATTTTGACATTTCAAAAGTAATATCGGAGTGAATTGAAAAAAATTGAACTCACTCGGAATGCAGAACATGCTGTTTCCTTTGAAGTGAAATTGAAATTCGTTTTCAATTCACTTTCACTGGGAATACAAAACATGGGTGAATATATTGAGAGTCTTCCTCTCCCACCTTCGATCCAGTTAGCATAGTGACCGTTGTTTCGCCTGCATATTTTGAAAATGGAACATCTAGCATTGAGTTGGATAATAAAAATAGTTCCTATATTTTGTGAATTAGTTATTGAAAATTTCCTCCAAATACATATTCACGAAGAAATTTAATATTTCGTTCGTCGATAAAATAAAATAAAAAAATAAAAATAAATGAGAGAAAAAATGATATATTATTTATTTTCCAGTTGGATAGTATTCCTGAAATTTTCGAAGAGAATCCCTGGTCAAAGTTTAACTTCCTGCAATTTGTTCAAGATCATTTATCAATGGTTGACGAGGAGAACAGCGAAGCAATTGAAATATCAAAGCAACTTGTTAGTTTTCTAAGCCCACTTAAGGTAAGTTTTGTTTTTTTTTTTTTCGATTTCATAACTTAATTCCTCTTATTATATTTAAGACAACACTTGAAACAATAGCCGATGAACCGTTACCTCTTTGTTCGATCATGAAACCCTTAAGTAGAAAATTAATAGATGAATATTTATCGACGTTCTTCTGCGAGACAGATGCCCTGACCGATGTTAAAAATATTGTAATTGATGAATTGACACAGAGGTATATTGCACACTCACCCCTTTAATATTATAAATAATACAAATTAAATCTTATTAATAGAATTTTGAGCAACATGTTTTTATCAGAATCGTCACTTTTTGATCCTCGATTTCAAAGTGTTACAGTCGAAACTGAAAGCCTCCAAGATATAAAAGATTCGGTGGCACATCGTTTTGAGCATCTCTTAGCTAACAACGTTGTTGAACAAAAATTAATTAAATTGGAATCAAAAGCTCCACAAAGAAAATCATGTAAGTACATTGATGAACATTTGAATTCTGTGTTTTACTTTTGATATAATGTATATTTAAATATTTACAGCCCTTAAATTATTCTTCAATCGAGGTGTTAAAACAGAACCTAAACCAGTACAAAACAGTATGAAACGTTCACTAGACTATGAAATTATGAAGTATACCGCCGAGGGTGCGGTCGATTTGGAACAGTGCCCAATGAAGTGGTGGGAAGAAAATGAATTTATATTTCCAAAACTTCGAAAAATATCCGATTATTATATGTGTGTACCCTGTTGTGCTACTAATTTCTTTAAATCCGCTTTGGTCGATCGAGTGGCAATCACAAATCGTCGATTTATGTTAAGAAAGAATGTAGCCAACCAATTGTTGTTTTTGCACTTAAACAAAGACATTTTAGAAAGATCTAAAACCGAGGAGCAGTCGAAAAAGTAATTTGTCAAATTCACTGGTAAATGTTGTATGTATGTATGTATCATAATATAAATAAAGGCAATTTCATTTCTGTATTTCTTTTTAAATGATTACGTTCATTAAACTCAACATTTGCATTTGAACATTTTTGAAGAAACATGTACAATTAGATATTAAAAACAAAAAATAGAATTGCCTATACATAGAAATCAAAAGAATCCAAACTTTATTTTATTTTCTTTATTGATTATAGGTTAGTTTTGTTTAGTTCTTTAAAGGGGGTTATAATGAAATGTTGCACATTAATTCAAATTTTGTACATGTAATAGGTAACAATATAATTTTGGCTCAATACCCAACATTTCAGAATGTGCGTAGTAAGAAACTTAAAAAAATACGAAATAAGATGTAAATAAATAAGATTTTAGAGACCGTTCTTCTATGAATCAATGATTTGCAATAAATTAATCTTAGACGCTAATTGTACGTTGCTAGAACAAAAAGAAAAAATTGTTTTTGAGCAGGTTCCTGGCTATTCGTTAGTTTGGTAGCTCGGATTCCAAACACAGCGTCGATAATAATTGATCCCAGGCGGGAAATTCTAACGCAAAGATAACAAAAATTGTCAACCATTTCAAGCAGATTACACAGGAAATAGACATTAAAGAAAGCCGCACACTTGAGAAAGAGATAGCGGCTGCTCGCAGAGAACCACACAAAAAAGGTTGAGAGTTGCAAGTCACTAACTACTCAACTACTTTCGACGTTAAGCCTAGTACTCAGTTCAAGTGAAAATGAAAATTTCATATAAAAGTGACTGCTGGTTCACTGGCATGAAATCCGCAACGAGAGGTGAGTACTAAAATGTGGATTGGAAAAACAATTATGTTCCACAACTTTTTCCACGCTATGTTTTTCATTTCTCAATGTACAACCATCAGGAAAAAGTTTAAGGCATCGTGGAAAATTGTGACATTTGTCAGTTGATTTGAATATTTTGTTTCAAAATAAAAAATTGAAAATTTATAAACAGAAAGAACGAATCAGTTTAAAAATAATTGTCTTTTTTTTTCATTCAAAGTAAATATCAAAAATTCACGTCGAAAAGCTTATTCTATTTTCATTTTTATTCTCCGCGTGTAATTTGGAACGTATTTTTTTAATTTCACGCTAGGTGAGTACTAGGCTTTATAGGCAGAACTTTTTCCTTTACGATCTACAACTGGTGTGAACATAATTTTTATTTAAAAAGATACTTGTTAGATTTAAACTGACTGAATTGAGAATTTTCACGAAAAAAAGACTAACGTTAAGTATTTTAATAGAAATCGTTTTAAAATTTGTTCATTGATTTTTATTCAAAAATATAATCTGATCAATTAATTTCCCTGTCAGAGCAAACCTTCTTCTATAGTTATTTATTTGATCTTTAAGAGGAGCTTTACAACTAAGATTAACGAAGCCCAATACACAACAATAAGCATCAGATAAATGCCGCAAACTTCCATAAGAATTTCCCCACTGGTTCCACCATTTTATAGGTGATTCTTCTAGACTGGCAAATGCTTCTTCACGATACCGTCGCAAATCGGTTTCAATAAAATTTTCATCCGTATAGCTTTTCGCTGTTGTTTCTTCTAAGCAATCAACAAAAAACATTTTCAGATCTGTAAGAAAATTTAAAATAATAAAAAAATCCATCATATTTTATTTTCAAACTTATTTCTTACGTGATTTTCTTGAATTCTTTTGCACATCTTCTTTGGCAGGTTCACATTTTTGCAGACTACTACGTTGCTTTCCCATTTGCCGATATTTTTTGTCTAAAGTATTCAAACAGCTGTGCGTATTTTTCAATGAGATAAATTTATGAAACCTTGGATCTAGCATAGCGGTTACTGTCAAAAGATTATTCAAACATACACTAATTTTGTGTTTTAGTAACTTCTGTTTAAATTAAAATGTTTTTAAATTTAAGCTTACCTTCTCTTGAACTCGTTAACTACTTTTTCTTTCATTTCGCGTATTAAAGGCTCATCAAAATCGCTGTAAACATAATGTTTTTCAACAATTTTTTGTGCAAACGGCAAAAACAAACTACTTAGAGGTATATCTTCTTCTCTCAATGTGTCAAGCGTTATCTGATGACAACAATCTTATAAAAAAAAACTTTCAAATATTAATTATGTATATGTCTTACCTCAAGCGGCGAAAGTATATCTAGGATTTGTTTAGCTTTTGTCAGGAGTAAGTCCATATCCTCCGGCCATGAAACACTATCACAAAAAAATCTCAGCACATGTACTTTTGATATGGGAAATACTTGGCAAACTGATGGTATTTCAATTTCCTAAATATCAAATTTTGTCCAAATGTTATTTCTTTTTAGTTTTTTAATTAAAAATTGTATTTATCATTTACCTCGGAAGTTATTTCAGAAGCATAACGAGTCAAAACATCAATTACCTCACTAAAAATGGAAACTATTTCCGCCATTTCGAAAATATTGGAGAGGCAGTTATTGACAATATATGAAAAGCAATGTACTATGGGAATATCTAAAAAAAAATATGAGCTATTAGAAATAAAATTTGTATTGTACTGAAAAAATTCTTACCACTGCTTGATAAGAATGTATTGATTATTTCGTGGTTACTGTTAATTATTGCTGCCGAACAGTTTTGTAAATTGAATCCTTGAAAAAGTGGCTCAAAAGATGTGTAACTATTAAGTTCAAGGGTCATGTATATATTGTCACAGAATTGTTCTTCAAATTCCTCAGATACATGATTGTAATGTATTGAAACAAATTGTTTGCCTTCAATATTATTCCATGTATCAAAACTTAATGAATACGACTTGACTTGCGAATGAATTTTTATTCGATCTTTTAGTTTTTCAAATTTCAAATTGTGAAGATTTTCGATCAGATTCTCCATCTTGAAAGAAAAGCAAAATAATTGTATTAATAAAAAAGCAAGACTATGACTTCAACAAATAAATTTTCTCTATGAACAAAAAACAAGACACGAAAACAATATGAATGGAAAATGGGATTGCAATTAAAAACGATGCGAATGGAAAGAGAATCGCTTTTGAGAATAGGAAAATACAAATCCGACATTAAAAGCGATCCGCCACGCTTTCTGGAATAGGCCTGCACATTTCGAAATCAGCTAATTTAGAAAAGTATTTTTTCTTGATAACATTTTTTTATTTTAAATTCCAATTTCTAAACAAAAGTACAAAGTTTCGGTATTTTACTTTGGTTATTTTACTTTATGATCTGAAATTTTATATTTTTCGTATCGAATAGCAATTGATTAACAACAGCCTATATGTAACAAATGTTCAAAAGAAAGATGGATTGTACAGCACTGCTATATTTCGTATCCGTCAAAATACTTATCTTGTGCTATCATCTTTTGATCCATTTGCAGAAGATGAACTATATGTATAATTTATCAATTTATTTAAGACTGCTTCAATTTAAATGAACACAATTATTTTATTTTTTCACACGAATTAATTTGTTAAAAAAGAACAACATTATGTTAAATTTATATATAAAAACTATAATAACAGCCATATGGGCTAAGTTCCCCGGCGCAATGTATTCCGGACGATACAAATTAATTTGTATTGTTACCTGTGATTTAAATAAATAAATAAATATTTTATTTTTTAATAAATAACATAACATTAGCGTAGGTCCATAATCAGATAAATTAATTAAAAAAAAGTATAATAACAATAGATTTCTTAATCAAGATCTACGTATATGAAAATTAAAGTTAATATAATTAGAAATGCAATTAGTGCAATTAATAAGCGCATAGTTTACCCTGTGTTCGCTTTCACGAAATAAACAAACAAACTCGTAATTCCCGCCATGGAGCATGCAGAAGGGCATTCAATATGTAAGTCAACACATCACTTATGAACACAGCCGAGAACTTGGTTAAAATGAAAATTTTAGATATTTTAATTAAGTTTAGGATCACACAATCTCTAGCATTTTATTAAATTTAAAACTGCTTTAAAGTTAGCTAATTGTTAAGGTGATACTGACGGGGTCGGTGGAGGCGTATACTCCGAAAGATTAAATCTTTGTCTATCTTTTCGTCTTCCCAATCACTGTAGCGTGTTCCAGGCAGAGCTTTTAGCAATAAAAGAAGTCCTCTCTTGGCTAAAAGAAAACGTTATATCGACTACTGATATATGTACGTATCTTCTCAGACAGTCAAGCTGCCTTAAAGTCACTGGACTCTGTCTCCATTTACTCACAAACAGCCCAAAATTGTCGATCATCTCTGGTGGAGATGTCAAAACAGTTTAACATTCACCTTACATGGGTGCCGGGGCATAGAGACATTCCAGGAAATTGTAAAGCTGACGAACTTGCAAAAAACGGAACAATCTTACCTTTGTTGGATAGCAAATCTAAGATCGGTATACCCCTAGCTACTTGTAAACTTATGCTAAAGAATGATACCATAAAGAAAGCTAACCACAGGTGGACCAGCACCCCAACTTGCCGGTCTACTAAACTGATTTGGCCATTGTTTGATGCTAAACGCTCAAAACAACTAATTTTTATTGGTAGATTGCATATTAGCTCCGTTATAGGTGTCCTTACTGGACACTGCCTAATAGGAAGACATGCTTTTCGCCGTGGAGTTCCTGCATGGATGAAGAAGAAGAGGAGTCAATTCCTCACCTTCTATGCTCTTGTCCTGCCCTAGCGCAAAGACGTAGACTCCACTTGGGAGACTACTACTATAACGATCCTAGTCTAAATAATTCCGACATTCACTGTCTCAAACGCTTCATTATTAGCTCAAAATGGTTTAACGAGTAAGGGGGATTTTTGAAATCCTTGTGGTATCACAACGGACCAAATATTGGTCTAAGTGTGCTGACCTTTTCCGGTCAGCAGCCACTTTAACCTAACCTAACCTAAGGTGATACTACTCAATATATTTAACAAAGTAAAGTTTGCGATAAAAAATAACAGCAACATTTTTTTTCTCAAAAATAAAAAATGAAATGAAGTAAGTTTTTTAAAGTCCTCTTGTAGAAGAAAACAATCTACAACGGATTTAATGCATAAGAAAAGTTTTAAATCGTTAGCAAATAATAGTCGTTCAAAATTTAAGAAAATATATGGCATGTCATTTATAAATATAAGAAATAGAAGGGTACAAAGATATCTAACTTGGGGAATACCGAATGTTACGAGTACCATAACTGGACTTGGTCAATGTTCAATTTTGGTTTCCTTCGTCGAGATTATTAAGAACAAAATTTGAAAATAAAGTTAGTGATTGTTGATCTTCCTGTGACAAAGCCATATTGAAACGGTGTTCATTTAGTAGAACAGTCAACTTATCATAAACAATTTTTTCGAAGAATTTTGGTATGCTCAAAAGCTTACAAATCGGGCGATAGATGCAAATTTCCTGTTTAGGAATAGGACTTTCGAATGATTTTTCCATTCTGGAAGAAATTGTCCACTTATTACTTTATTTTATTTCAATACTTTAAATGCTAATGTAAACATTTTAATATTGACTTATGTACATACATATAACTAAGTTATTTATATTCATGAATGTATGAAGTTTTTTAAATTAAGAGCAAATAAATTATACTTAAAGCTTTCAGTTTTGAGATTGTTATTTGTAGAAGCAATGATATTACATTATTAATTAAAAATACCGATTAGCTGATTAAGAGAACTATTAGCGTACTAGAAGGACTCATAATGAAATTTAATCGACAAAGAACCGATGGAGATCAAATAGACCTATTCATTAATTCAGTTTATTAGAAGCTGGAACGCTTAGCTTGAATGTTATGATTTAAGTTGAGATAAGTCAAAACCCCTTCAATAGATTTAAAACTTGACCAGAGTCAAATCTTTCATTAAAATCTCCCTCCTTATAATATACAACGAATTGTTGGCTTATAAACAGAGTTCGGAGAAATAGAAAGAAACTGAATTTACAACAACAAAACTTGAATGACTAATAAAAACGCTAGTCCTCAAGTGATAATTGATAAACGATAAAACCTAAAATTGGGATGGACCTGATCATGTGGTCTCGGTAGCGTGATGCGTAGGGCATTGGCTTCTGACGACGCTAGGTCTGGGTTCAAATCTCAGTCAAGGCAAAAAGTTTTTCGATTAAACTTGATAGTATAAAGGCTAAGCACCACTAATAAAGGAGTCTGATGATCGGCTTGGCAACCGTGAAATAGCTATAACTCCAGCCAAATAAGAACCCACTTGGTGGTAGTTCATTCAAGTTGTTGTTGTAATATTCAAAAATTCATAAATATATGAAGTTTCGCAGGTACACTGCATGTATGTAACCATACAAAAACCCCTTCATAAGTCAAAACTATTTTATATTTTAATAAATGCAAAATGTCGGATGGAATATTTATTTTCTGTGATATATAATTGTCTTGTAGCTACTCGTATGTTAAATTTAGATAAGTGAAACCACTTATATTCAGGTAAGAGAAGTGTAAGAGTCAGAACCTATTGTATTTTTTAGTTGATGGTTTTTATTCGAATTGAATGGTTTCCATTCAGTGTTTTTGACGATAGAGGGATCAACATTATCTGGTTGTGCTAAATTAGAATTGTCTTGTAATATTGGACAGTCTCTGTGCCTGCATTTTCGTCCATTTAAAACAGAATCAAGTGAATTACAGAGGTTGTTGGAAGACACGTCAGAGCTTTATAATTTCCTTTTCCGGTTATTCATAGAGAATTATTAAGACACGCTGATTTGAGAGCACTAATGTTTTTTTTTAATCTCACAAACACTTAATGAGAGTTCATGAAATTTGTTTATAATTGTGGAAAATGTATGTTAGTACAAGAATTATATTTCCAAAATAGCTAACGATTGATTAAAGATTTATAATTATCGTCAGATAATTCGACACGGTGTTTGTGAAAGTAAGGACCGCATTCAAAAAATTTAGAAGATTAAAAGGCGGTCAATTCTAAGACATTTGTTGAAATAATCTATAACCGAATCAGAGAGAAGTTAGTCGAATACATATGCAATATTCAAAATTAAATGATAAAAACGTCACGACGATCTCACATGGATTGTCAGTTGACTGTGAGGGCAATTGACGTAATTTTTATTAAATTCAGTATATCTTACATCGATTTTTTTTGATAAAAATCTATTGTGAACTATATTTAACCAAGATAAAAGTTCTTAATCATTAAAAGATTTTGCTCGAGGGCTAAAGGCCAACAAAAAGCTACTTTGAATCAATAATTCAACGAGTCCAATAATAGTGCTAAGTCTTCTACTTGGCTGATTTGTTTTAGTTTGTGTTATAAAAACCTTCATATAAATAACAATATTATTCCATCAATGAATTAAATAAAAACTACGAGTGTAAAGGAGATGAATGAAACTGAAAACAAAAATTATCACCAGACCAACTTTTGAAAATTACCATTCATTAAAGGGAGAGTAAAGTTGATGCCGATGTAATTTGTAACTCTACTTATGGCATTGAATTAATAATATACAAATTCTAAGCTGAATAAAATGAAAATAATAAACATAAATAAAAAATCTTACTCGATCTAGAGTTGGCAAGATCTGATTACTCAAGAAGCTGGTGACGAAACCTTTCATTCCAGAGTTATATATTGAAGAAACATTGAGAAGATCTGTAACAATCACTTTGGTCAAAGCTTCTTCAATATTATAATTAACTTGAATAGGATTTATGTCAACGGTAATATTAAGTGGAGTAATCACTTTTTCACTTGCATTCGGCAAAACGGTTTGATTAACACCGGTCAATGTCCCATCGAATATTACATTCGATACTTCAGTTGTTGTTATCGTCGGTTCGTCTTCGGTATCTTCGTAGGTTAGCGGTATATGTATTGAGTCCTCTTCGATGAATGACGAATCACTATAATCGACTTTCACCATTTTCGTTGAACGACTGTTTGGACCGGGACGGCTCTCCTCGACAAAATGTATCGTCTCTGATTTCATGGGTTTTTTTTGGCTGTTGTTTACTTTTCTTGGCGGTATGCTTATGCCGTGTGCGGTAACAAGTTGAGAAAATATGCTTTTGTGCGTAGATTGAATGTGAGCCCGGATATTTGTAGTATTGTAGTGGTTCGTAAGAACAGTTTTGCAAAGAGTGCATATTACTTTGTGTTTTGTTATTATTTCACTATTCTCATCGGCGGGATAGCCAAAATACTTCCAAAACACACTCTTCATTTTGGGAACATGGATGTTAGAGTATGTTAATTCTTCTTCACCGCGTTTAAATTTCTTTTTGCGGGAGTACATTTTTTGATCGGACATTTATATTTGATTTTTATACTTTGAAATAATCCAATTTAAACGGTTTTTTTTTATCAATTTAATCGATTACTAGTATTTATCAATCACTAAACTATCGTTCAATCGACTACCATAATTCTTTTTTTTTGTGACAGCATACTATCGCTTTGTGTGATGGCATAAATCGAAAATCGTTGTATACATCAACGAGTATCGGAAAATTTAGTGCTGCCAATACTCTTAGAAATTGATTTGAGATTTGAGCAAGTTGCAATACACTAAAAATTTTTACTAAAACAAGCAAATTTGTCGTGAACTGGCATAAAAGTTCTGAAGCGTGTAGTAGTATTTCATTGTATCGTGTGACATTCACATTCATTCGATGGCGTACGCTTTCAAACGAAATTTTGTTAAATAAATATAAATACAGTCTAAAATTTCAAAACGTGCAGCCAACTTGCTCATCAAGTCATAGCAAATGCACAAATGGTAATTCAAAAGGAAGTATATACACTCAACTTGCTTGCGTTTAGCGGGGTTGGCCTTGGCTTGTTTTTTATTTGTCATAGTTATCATATGGGAAAAATTGATCGTATACGTTGCAATGTTTTTGGGAAATAAACATTCTGGCAGCATTGTAATAAAATATACTCAATCCGAGTATCGAGCAGCTGCTGCTATCGAGACAGAGTCCGAAACACATAAATTTGACATAATGTAGTAAACAGAGAAAAAGAAAAGAAAGTGGTTTATCTAATTTTTTTCACTAATTTATAGCAATTGCCCCAAAAAAAAAAAGAAATAATCAAAAATTCTGATTGTTTTCAAATTCTTCATATCAGCAAAACGCCCACACTATATTTCAGAGCTCCCGGAGAAAGCATGATAATTCCCAAAGAAACATCAATTAAACATCAAAAATGTGTAAACTAAACGTTCGTCATTTTTGCAAAGAATGGAGAATCTGGATTCGTCCACTGCTCATTGTAACATATGTGATATTTGCCATAATAGTGGTTCCACTGCTGATAGTGAATTCCCTCAAAGATGGTTTCTCACGCAAGGATCAGTTGATATTAATTGGTGGATTGTTTGTGTTGTCTGCAGTGCCTATCTCAATTTGGCACATAATTCAACATGTCATTCATTTTACGAAACCAATTTTACAAAAGCACATAATTCGTATTGTATGGATGGTGCCTATTTATGCTTTAAATGCTGTAAGCTGGATACAATGTTATAATTCGTTTGTTTGATTTCTAAATACTAATCAATTCTTCTTGATTTATGTTTTTTTTTAGTGGTTGGGTTTGCTATTCCCCGAACACTCGATATATGTTGACTCATTACGTGAATGTTACGAAGCCTATGTCATATACAATTTCTTAGTTTACTTGCTCAACTACTTAAATTTGGTAATGGACTTGGAAGCGACGATGGAGATTAAGCCTCAAGTCAGCCACATCTTTCCTCTGTGCTGTATGCGTCCATGGGAAATGGGCAGGGAATTCATACATAACTGCAAGCACGGTATATTGCAGTACACTGTGGTTAGGCCTATAACAACATTTATTTCCGTGTGAGTATTTATATCTCCTACTACATTTCTTATTTTTCCCTGAAAATTCTGTTCTCATCACAAGCTTCTATTAGTAATTTTGTGTTCATATTATAATTTGAAATCTTGTCGATTTCATTGCCACTAGACTTTCTGTAGAAGTAAAGTTTGTTTTGCGATAAGAGACGTATAAATTACCTAACTCGAACATGCTGATAGTAATTAAGATGAAATGCCTTCCAGCTCATGAAACATGATCCGGTTTGGGTTTGTTATCTTTGAAGAATGATAAGTCCATCAAACTGGAATACTGATTAGTTTTTCAAATTTTCAGTAGGAACCTAATAATCATTGTTTGAGGTCAACAAAGAATTCAAATAGACAATGAAAAAGATTTGATGAGATTTTTTTTTACATTTCTTCAAACTGTTCGTGGTCTTTGACTTATTGAGTTACTTTACGATTACAACAAGTTACACTCCACGAAATAATATCGGAGAGGAGTTTAGTAGCCGCTTTGGGATATTTATTGTTTTTTTTTCAGTTCTACTATGCCTTTAGTTTTTTTTCCAAACTTTAGGACATTGGAAAGATAAAAAAAAATTCAGATCTTGAAATATAGACACTTTAAATTTGGATGGTACGCAATGTTTTCTTTTTTTTGTTATAATTTATTTTCATTTCGATTTCAGTATAGGATGATGGCACCAGTATTCGTAGTCGTAGTCTTTGATTAGCGTATAAAAATCACTTATTTAAGTTTTTGATAGGGTTATCAGTTTTAATGATTAGTTGAAATGTGTAGATTGGGAAATTCTAGACGAATTAGGTATATTTACTACATGAAACAAGTTATTTACCTTTATGGAGATGAAAGTGTGATTTATTGAGTAGTCGGCCCTTTCAGTTTCAGTAGTCGGCCTTAATTCGATAATTCATATTTTCATACTATTTGGAATAGTAGAAAGTATATAAAAAGCATTTTAGCATTTAATAACTATCAACACACAATTTTAATAGTGTAATAGAAATAAATGAACAAATACCGAAAGTTGCATGGTCAAATCTTTTGCTGAATAGTGAACATTGTTTCAAATTTAAAAAAGTGGAATCAATAGAAGAACTCTTAAAAATAGTTGAAATGATGCCTAATAAAAATGATTTCAATTTCATGAACAAACAAATGTTAAAAGATAGTTTTACGATTGTGGGCCCTACTCTATTAAACATAATAAATTATTCGTTTGAAAATGGGAAATTTCCAAGCTCCTGGAAATCGTCTGTTATAACTCCAGTGGAAAAAATTTCTAACTCAAAGAAATGCGAAGACTATAGGCCTATAAACATGCTTCCTCTGTATGAAAAGATACTGGAAAAGATTGTTCAAATTCAATTAGAAGAGTACCTACAGCTAAATGATCTGATAATTGAGGAGCAATCTGGATTTCGACGAAAACACTCTTGTGAATCAGCTCTAAACTATGTCATAGCAGATTGGAAGGAAACGATACATAAAAAGAAGAAAATTGCAGCAGTATTTATCGACCTCAAAAGGGCATTTGAAACGTTGGATAGATTGATTTTATTAAAAAAATTGTATGGGTACGGAATACGAGGAACTGAGTTTAATTGGTTTAAGTCATATCTAATAGGAAGAAAACAAATTGTAAAGTTTAATGGGGTAAGTTCGGATGCATTAGATTCAGACTTAGGAGTGCCACAAGGTTCAATTTTGGGTACATTATTGTTTGTAATTTATATTAATGATATAAAAAGTGTTTTAAAATATTGTAAATTAAAGCTATTTGCTGATGATGGTTTATTTTACGTTGAAGATAATGATTTAACAAACAGTATAAGACAATTGGTAATGGATATTAATAACATACAAAATTATTTAAATATGAATAAACTAAAATTAAACACAGAAAAAACTAAAATAATGTTATTGCCAGAAAATAAAATAATTTGTAAAATAAATGAATTTGAATGTGTACAAGAAACCAAATACTTAGGAATAGTTATTGATTGTAATTTAAATTTTAAAAAACATTTTGAAATGCTTTCTAAAAAAATTGCCAACAAAATCGGGTTTTTTCGAAGAATACGAAAAAAGCTTAGTATTTCTATGGCGATCAAGATATATAACTCCATTATACAGCCACATTTTGAGTATTGCCCGACAATACTATTATTGGGGTCTGAATTAATGCTTAATAAATTACAAATTTTACAAAATAAGGGGATGAGAGAATCCTATGTTGTAATCGTTATACGTCTATAAGTTATATGTTAAATACCTTGAATTGGCTTTCTGTAAAGCAAAGAATTGTAATGAATACTTTAATATTTGTTTTCAAAGTAAAAAATAATTTAATGCCTACTTATTTACAAAGAAGACTGATAACAAGGAGTGAATTGCGTCCATATAATCTTAGAAATAATAATAACTTGCACTTACCGTTTTTTAGAAATAATAGAACACAAAACATGTTATTTCATAAAGGAATTCAAATTTTTAACTGCCTTCCTAATAATATTAAATTAGAAACTAATTTAACTAGATTTAAGCACTCAATTATTTATTTTGTAAAAGAAAATTATTAATGAATACTGTAAGAGTTTAAAAATAGCAAATTTAATGCTAAATAAATATATACTAAACTAAACTAGTTGTTGTTTCACAACACAAACCCACCTTTTCCAGGACACCCTCAACGCTGTACTTCTTCCTGGCTTCCTCGAACCTAGTGCACACTCTTCCGGAAATTCATAATTATATCTGTATTGCCCAGTGACACGGACCAAGAAGCTGTTCAACTATCGATCAGCCTCAACCAAACCATACTCCTTAAAACAGAAGCTCCTGAGAATTTCATTAATTTCAGATGGCTGGATATTGATAGTCTTCACAGGGACATCGAAGACAGCTTAACTCTTACACCTTCAGACAGGAATCTTCTGGATACTGAAATCGATGCAGCAATTGTCAACTTGAATTTGCCGTATCTGATGCCCTGGACAAGCCAAAACAGTCTGGAATATCAAAGGATAGGTACCAGCACCTTCCCGAGTACGTTCAGAGTCTGTATGCTCACAGACAACGTCTAAGAAAATGTCTCCAGCGGATCCATCAAAGTGAACTGAATACAACCAACAGAAACTACCATATAGTTTGGAATGAGCTACAGTAAGTCAACATCATGTTCCGGAACTCCATTCAACACCACAATAATATACAATGCCAGAAAAGATTGCAAGCAATCAAGCCAGGACCTGATGCTTTCAAAAGTTGAGCAAACACTGCAACCAAATCTGGATAAAATAAATTTTAATATCATCAATCCAGCAAATGATCCCACCGATGTTCAACATTTATGCCATCTAGAGGAGGTTGTAATCGGCAATTCTAAGCCAAAAAAGTTTTCTGGACCACATGGTGTCTCCTACTACATCCTGAAAAGGCTGCCCATGCAGTAATGATTTTCCTCACAATCATTTTAAACAACTGCATCAGCAACTGTTACTTCCCCCAGAAGAGCAAAACAGCGAAGATTGTGCCAATTCCGAAGGAAGGTGCTTCGAACCTAGTTTCCAAGTACAGGCCGATATCACTTCTCAACAACATCAACAAATTACTGGAAGAAGTAATCCTTCGAAGACTGAAGAAATTCTGCTGTAAAATTCCATCATCCCTGACATGCAATCCGGCTTTCAAGAAAAAAACAAAACACCTTGCACCGCAACAATTTGCAGAAATCTGGTCCTGAGACTCCCTGACGAATCCACCATAGCGGCAAAGCCAAACGTCAAGTACCTGGGAGTGCACTTCAACGAGTTCCTAAGGTTTAACCTGCACTCAAGAATTGTTCTGAAAAAGGCCAGCTGGGCCTTCAGCCGTTTGCACCCATTGCTTAAAAGAAGATCACTAAATTAATTGATTGTCGTTTTGACAATCGCTCTCTCTATATTTCTTTATTGATATGATACAGGCAGCCATAGCCAAAATGACAATTAAAAATTAGTTGATCAACTATCACCTTAGCCGATTCCACCCCAGGTCTTAGCCAATTCCACCCCAGGTCTTATCCAACTGACAAAGATATTAATCTACAAAAAATATACTGTTAATAACTTAAAAACTACTTAAATAAATAAATGTTCAGAATTTAATAACACCAGTGAATCTTACATGTGTAATCCTAGCCTTACATACAAAACATAATAGGCCGACCTAAGAATACTGATTGCCTATAGTCGGCCAACTATTCTCCCGACTAATGAAACCATGAAGAATCGAAAAAAATGTCTTCTGAGGTCGGCCCCCTTGTAGTTAATTACAAAAAAAATATTTTTTAAGTTTTTTAGCGAAAATACTCAAATATAAACTATAAACAAATAAAAAATGAACACATAATTCACCTACCTTCAATATCTTGCCAATTAAACCTTTTTAAAAAAAAACTACTTCCACTACTTTTTTTTCGAATAAGCATAAAAACAGAACAAACGAAATCTCGGCGCAAAATTTTATTTTCTACAAGAAAACCAGCAGCTGCAATTGAATGACATTTTTCACCCAGGAAGAAAAACCGTTAGTCTATTAGAAAATATTTTTTGCCTGGAATTTGAACAAAGGCCTTTACTATTACGCTGTACTTTACGAGGTAGTGGCAGACTACTGGAGATGGCCGACCTTAGGTGCCATCACCCTACTTGCAAAAAACAAATATTTTCCGAATTTCAATTCGCCAAATAAAACTTATTGAAAGCGAAAATATTTTGAATATTCACTCTTTTTCTGAGTTTCGGTCAAATTCGAAATCATTTTATTTTTTTTTTGACAACTCTGAGGATTGTCAAGAAAACCTGGGTAAAGTTCAACGAACGAACCTATTTTGACATATTTAATCTGCTTAGTGACGACTTTTTCAATCTCATAACATCATATTATATCTAGAGCATAAAGTTTCTTTAGTTCTGCCCAACAGACCTTAAACGCCATGGCATATTTTTTTTTAGATTTGGTAGATAAAATTTTGTATTTGTTCCCCAAACCCTTTTGTTCCTTTTTTGTTTAAGACCAGTGATACATTTTTTGAATAAATATTTTTTTAACTGTTCTACAGGTTTTGCTGTAGAATTTCTTATTGTAAAAGAAAAAATGGTTATTAATGGTAACAATTGGATGAAATTAAAATGAATGAATGTAAAAATCTTTCGGCCGACTTTTTTGGTCAAAGTAATTTTGGCAATGAAACAAATAGGTTTTCGACATTTCATCATGGGTTGCCGCCGACTTGGCGGGATCTTCATTTATACAAAAAAATACATGTTAAACTCAAGTGCATAGTAACAATTATTACGATTAAATGTACACTCACTTGTTTATAAGCTATTTGGATTCAAACATTTTACATTGTAATATAGAAATGATTTTAAAATCTTAAAAAAGGATAAAAGATCACAAGTGAAGTACAGTCCAAGCAAGAAACTTATTTTAAAATGAGATTTATGAAGATACGAGCGAGAAATAGACAGCAGAAATGTTGTGCGTCTTGTTATCTGTTCACGTGTTTTTATAATTTATTATGTGTAATTTTTCCAGGGTATATCGTTTCTGCTCTGTCTGCAGAATTTTAACACAAAGATTCAGGTATAACCAGCATAACTTATTTTTAGTAAGCATAACAAAAAATACCCATCGAATTCCCTCCCCTTCTGTTCATTGCAGTGTATAAAAAATAAATTACATATTTCCGAATTAAAAATTATGTACTTTTTCTCAGCATATGTGAACTATGTGGTGTTTATGGAGAAGGCACCTTTGCTGGTAACGTTGCGTTCCCTTACATTGTCTTCATAAACAACATTTCGCAGTTTGTTGCTATGTACTGTTTGGTTCTTTTCTATAAAGCAAATAAGGTACGTATATTATGTCAAATATAATATGTCAAACTTATATTCAAACCAAACATATATTCTTCTTTTTTTTAAAGGAGGACCTGAAACCAATGAAACCAATTCCTAAATTTTTATGTATTAAAGCTGTTGTATTCTTTTCGTTCTTGTAAGTTTCAATTTTTAATTTTTTCTTAAATACTTCCATTTTGTATGTTAAACAGTCAAGGAGTCCTATTAAATATAATGGTCTACTATGGATTATTTCAAAAAATTTTTGGGACCTCAACAGACCTAGGAGATAACAAAAATTTGGCGCTTATGTTACAGGTATGGTCTTACATACTATGTTTTTTTCGTTCTTCATAGCCGAATAACATTTTTACTTTTCAGAATTTTCTCATTTGTATAGAAATGTTCATTGCAGCTGTTGCACATATTTATAGTTTTCCCCATCAACCGTTCCATACAAATTCTCCACAATACTGGAACAATCCTAGCACTAATTGGTTTAGTGCTTGCTTGTCCATGATTGACATTTCGGACATGCAAGAAGATGTGACTGAGCATATTGGATATGTGACAGGGTCAATTAGTAGAACTTTTCATGGACGAACTACCTACCAACCGCTATCCCGTGGTCGGCGATCAAGCAGTGAATCGGACTACTTAATGGCAGCCGGAGTAAATAAGACAGACAGCGATACAGGTAATACAAAGTCATTTAGTAATCCGATGGTAACCAAAAATCGCTATGGAGCTACAGATAATCTTCTTCAAGCGCCTTCCACATCAGCAGCTCCTGAGGCCTCTTCTTCGAAGCACTCATCGAATTTTGCCATTAATATCAATAAGAGAGACGAAATAAAAGAATACTCACCACATTACGGGGCACCCACTTCGGGTAATTTCCTTCAAGCCCGTAAGATCGGAGGTGGTTCAAACACTGACTCGAACACAACCACCCGAAACGACAGCTCCTCAAAAAGCGACTCCATTTCTATTGTAAATAGTGGCGCTGGTACTATTAAAAAATCTGATAGCAATAACTCTGACTGGCTGAGTACCCCCACCGACGAGATGCTCGGCATCGATGTGCGGGGTGTCGAAAAAGATCGAATTATGTTTAATATGGGAAATCCAAAGGCTTGAATATTCTTCGCTGTTCTGAGGGTACGTCTGTCGCCATCGTGATCGTCATCGTAGATCTAATTAATACTCAGTATAATCTTGTTTATACGTTTGTTTTGTATATTAACTGTGTGGGCTTTTTTTAATTTGTTTAACACCCTCTCATTCTTATATATAGTATTGCCAAAGAATAACTGAAATGTATACATTTTTGTTGCTGTTTATCATTCCCCGATTTGGTCGAAGTCATCAGGTTGTAGAGTATTGCATTCCTTTCATTTAAGTGCATTGTTACTCGATGCCTTAACGTACTGATGTGTTTTTCTTCACTTCATCTCGCGCTACTAATATCATTGTCCATGTCGCACTAATCAACTTTTGTTATATAAGTTTCTTTAGGTTTGGAATTGACTGCGCTGCTGAAGCGCTCTACCTCTACCTTTCGTCATTTTGTTTAATATTAAATATTGTTCTATCTCATGGTGGCTGTACTCGTAACATTATTGGTGTCTGGTAAAAAAAAATCGTACCCTCTTCTTTCTCCAGACATACGTTTAACCAACAATAAATTTAATTTTCTTTCAGGACAGACATATATAACGAATTAAGTTAATAGAGAAAAATAAATTATTTAAGACTCTCGTGAATTTATTTTGAATCTAAGTTGATTTTTTTTATACTTAGCTGAACAAATTATATAAAAATGTATTTTATGTGTATCAAATGTATTAGCATTATTTAATAATGATCTGAATATTTTTAGGAAAATAAAAAAAAATGCTATTGTATATAAATTTAAAAACTTGCGAGCAGTTAAATATGGTTTGAATAAGCCGTGATTTTTTTCAAATTCATTATTTAGCCATTTTTCATTTTTGTTTAGACTAGAAGTGTTGACAACATTGTGACGGGAAAATTTACCAAAACCCCAAAATTGTATAGTCGTTTTCAAAAACGGGGAGATTGGAAGTGGAAGTTTATCAAACTGAGATATTTATAGTTATATGACATAGTTTGGGGAACCTTTTATTGCTGGATCTAATGAAACCGAAAGGATACCGCTTCCAATAGAATAGTATTAGATTTTTTTTATGAAATGATGTCTTTGCTTTGTGATGTAAATACTACCGAAAACCCTTCGAAAATAATATTATGTTTTCCATAGAATCATAATCAATTTATAATAAACAATATAACTAAGAGATTTGTATTCTTATGGCACAAGTGAAGCAGATTGTCTGCATTGTTTGCATTCGATGGATTAGAAACTATCTGATCAATACAAGTTGTATTGGATGGTTTCAAATCCATAAAATAAATGCTGGTGTGCCACAGGACTCTGTTTGGTCTCCGACTCTCTTTCTGATATCCATGAATGATCTTTTGTCTGAAACTTCTAATCCAATAAATTGTTTTGCTGATGACTGTACCCTCAGCTTGTCACATTCGTTTCCAGGTACATGTCCTTGTTCTTCGGATGTAGATCTAAAACGGCAGCGTATGATAAGCTTATTAAATTCTGATCTCCATAATATTGTCAAATGGGGCACAAAAAACCGTGTAGAATTTAATGCTTCAAAAACTCAATGCTGTCTCCTGTCGTTAAAGCGGAACCCAACTTTTACGCTGCTATCACTGAGCGGTACTTGCATTGAGGAAACCGAACAGCTCTCAGTTCTCGGTATATATGTATCACAGCCCACCTTGTGTGGAATAACCATATATTCGACGTCGCCAAAAACGCTACTAAGTGCTTAGGTTTCCTTTGACGTTGCAAGAAATTTTGTACCCCTTCTCATCTGGCTGTAAGCTATTATATTCGTCCAAAGCTCGAGTACAATTCCCATATTTGGGCAGGTGTTCCAACCAATAACTCATTTGAGTCTCTTGGATAGAATCCAAAAAGAGCTTTAAAAATGATAGATGATAAAAGTATAACAGAAACATTTGAAACTCTCGAGCAACGTCGCAATGTTTCTGGACTCACTATTTTACCGTTATTTTTATAAACACTGTCCCCTTAACAATTTAAAGCGCGAGTATTACGCTTCAAGGAATGTCCATCAGCTTACCCTTGAGCCCAACTTCGGACGTACAGTTAAATTCAGAGATTCTTTCTTTAGCCGTACAACACGAATGTGAAATGCTTCAGCCGACTCTTTATTCCCCTCCCATTATAATATTCACACATTCAAAACCAATGTGCATCGGTATCTCCTCTTAAATCCTCTCCTACTTTCCTAAAACGCTCGCACTGCGCTAAAACATTTTAAGGGTAGTCATAATCTTTTTAGTGCGTGAAAATTATAAAAAAAAATTCAGTCTAAAACTTGTTTTGCTTTCAAGGCCATTTATCATCAGATAGGTTTAGCACGCTTATTACAAATTGCGAGATTCGAGGAGTTTGATTTTCAGTTGGTTGTGGTGATCCCTTTTATTTGATTATTTCCCTATTTGTTTGTTTGCATGTTCCTTAAAAAAGTTTCTTGTACATTACTCTTAATCGAAGTTTAACATCATATAGCGATAAATATAAATTTGTGGAAGCTGTTTAAAAAACTATTCAGTTTGTAACCCTAATAGTTCCAATTTTCTTGGACCTTATAAAATCGTTTAAATTCAAATAAAATTCGCTGTCATCTCGAATAGTTGTTCAATCTTTCCTACGTACACTAAATTCTGTAGTAATAAAAGAAAAATCCTGTTTTGTAGAGCACTGATAAACTTTATTTACTTAAAAATCTAATGGAATAATGTGTCTAAAATATCAATTTAGTTCCTGTTCCAACTGTTCTAGCCTCCGCAACTTAATTTCCATCGAAGTTTTCCCCGAAAGAATGCCATTCCGTTCTATATAATTCCACAAAGACCCCATAAACAGTGCAAATAAGATAATTCCAAAAAGAATAAACTTCAAAAATAAATACAATGTTTTGAATCCAACGGGGACAGAATAATCAACCAGTGCAAACAGAAAAAACGTTACAAAAATCGCTATGCTAAAATACAGAATGCGATCAGTTTTGAGTTTATGCAAGCTTGTTTCACACAGATGCACACATTCTGAAAGAATTGCAATTGTCTTCATCTCGGATACCTCTAACGGACTTTGTCTTTGGCAATAATCGTTTCTGTCATCCAATTTATCAGTTTTGCATTGTTTGGAAGTCAATCTTATTTTAGTCATCACTGCCTCATGATCGGAATAGCTTATTTTCATGTCGGGAATTCGCTCAGGCAGGGGTAAAGAGTATTCAACAACTTGAGCATCATAGAGCTCCGAACTTCGTATAAAAATGTGATCAATTCTAATACCGATTGGATTTTTCTCTGCCTGCTTTTTGGATGTATACGAGTTATGCTGGCACTCGTTTGTACCGATATTCTCTTTCGGGCAAGAGTCGATCATTTTTGAGGTAAATAGTAAAACTCTGAAATAAATTGGAATATTTAAAAAACAAACTTTCGATTGTTCAAAATTAACTCACTTGTAGGAAATGTCTTGAGGTTGTGTATTTAAGTCCCCCGCTAGTATTTGTAAAATAGAATTACCACGAGTTTCTTCAATAAATTGAGCTGTATCAAAAGCCTGAATTACCCGATGAGTCTTGTATTCATCGTTTTCGATATCATATTCAGCATGTAACTATAGAATACAGAAAACATAGAATGCATATTATCAAATGCAATATCTCTATCTTACATGTGCATTGTAAAGATGTATGAGATGTCCATTGATAAGAATCTTGCAAAGTCCAACACCCTTTCCGCCAAACCAATCAGCATGTTGTATTCGGTGGAAGTATCCATTGACTGACCAAGCATGAAACAGAGCTCCTATTATGGGATATTTAGAAAGAACGCACAATCCAGCTCCCATGACCCCGCTTTAAAAAAAAAAAAAAAACATCTTCACAAAATTATCTATATGCAATATAAAATCTCAAACCTGTAAAAATAATGAGAGAATGGAAGAACAGTCTCGAGATTCTGTTTGATGGAATTGTAATCATTTTGTGACCAAACTTCTTGCAGGCTAACGATGTCGTATTTGCCACTAGACAACTCACTGCTAATAGAATTTATTCTTGTCTCTCGATCATCTGAAACATATGGTATTCCCCTAAAGTTGTTCTGCTTTAATAAGTAATTACATTATGTTAATAATTGATTATTGCCTACCAAACGTTGAGTGTTAAAATATTCAGTTCTATCGACATCATTTTTCATTTATTTGTTTGGATATTATGGCCATTGGCTAAGCAAGATAAATGTCAAATAGTCAGATTGTCAAATAGTCAGATGTCTTGAGCAGATGTCATTTTTTTCGATACTCGAACGAAATTTGTTTAAAGCCACTTTACACGATATTAAGGCCGGTATTCACCGAGCGCTCATAACTTAAGAAGCTCATAAACCTATTCACCAAGCAATATTAGTGAAGATCTACGAGCGCATTTAAAAGTTAGGAGTGGTCCCGACCACTCGTAACTTACGAGCGCTCTCTTCGAAAGTTTGTTCGCTTGTGCGTGTGCCACGCACGCATTTGACTCGAATCCATGTGAGCAATGCCAAGTAGAAGAGTATCCATTTGCTGTCAAGACCAACATTCCACAACATTTCACAGTTTGGGTATGCCTGAACAAGAGAGAGTGGCTCTCATTTTCGAACTTCGAAAAACACTTGCGAGTGGTTGGTGAATACCCCACAGAAATTTAAGGTTAAGAGCCTCGTAATGTTAAGAGCCGTTTAGGAGCGCTCGGTGAATACGAGCCTAAATATCATAAGTTTTGTTCAGTGAATAAAAGTTCAGAGTATAACAGAGCAGAACAGTTTCCATGAGAAATGTCAGACAAGTTAGAACAGTCAGTTATCTGTTCTACCTTTCTCTAACTAAAAAGCGAGGGCAAGAAATCTTGTTCTAAGCTGTTCCAAACTGTTCCAGACAGACTCATTGAACAGCAAATCTATTGAAATTGAACCATAATTTGATTTAGGTATAAACATACCATTAAGTTTATCTTGGCATTACTATTAACTCATTAACGAAATTGTCATCACTGCATGTTCAAAACGATCGTTATTTAAGTTTAAATAAATCTCTTGCTTTCTATTCTTTCACCGTATAGGTTGTTTTATTTTTGTCTCCGATTAAACTTATAAATTCATCAGGTTATGGGCCCAGATTCACCCTAATTAAAAGATTAAAGTTTAAAGACAAAAAGTATTAAGTAATTTCCGAAGAAAGTCTCCGGATTGATTAGATTTTCAAAAATTACTTTCTGAATTGTTGTAACCTCAAGATGGCGAATTTGCCGTCTATTGAAAAATTACTTGGCAGAGAAAATTACGACACATGGAAATTCGCAGTGAAGACGTATTTGGAGCATGAAGGATTGTGGGATTGTGTGATCGCTTATGACGAAGAGAAATTGGGTATAGATACGAAGGCAAGGACAAAAATTATCCTTCTTGTGGATCCCGTCAATTATATCCACATCCAGTCAGCCACCACAGCAAAAGAAGTTTGGGATAATTTGGAAAAGGCGTTTCAAGATTCTGGTCTGACTAGAAAGGTGAGTCTTTTGCGAAATTTGATTATGACACGATTAGATGATTGCAACAATGTGGATGAGTATGTGAACAAAATTATCTCCACGGCACATAAGTTGCGAGGGATTGGTATGTTCGTATCTGATGAATGGATAGGAACGCTGCTTCTGGCCGGCCTGCCAGAAATGTACATGCCTATGATCATGGGGATAGAAAGTTCGGGAATAGCTATTAGTTCCGATTCAATTAAAACTAAACTGCTACAAGATATCAACTCAGTTCATCCCCAAACGACATCAACAGTTCTTGCAGCGACTAGGCCAAATATTCCATTCAAAAGAGGTCCCAAGAAGATTCGATGCTACGAATGCAACAATTATGGCCACATAGCTCGCAACTGTCCGAATAAGAAGAAGCAAGTCAATAAGAAGTCTGTGTTGATATCTTCACTATTAGTGAACAGAGCCGACTCTGAAAGTTGGTACATTGACTCAGGGGCATCTGGCCATATGACAATGAGAGAAGAGTGGTTGATGAATAAGCGAAACTACAAAGATGGTGAGATCGTTATCGCAAACAACACTCGGCTATCTGTGGAATGTGTTGGTGACGTCGAGATGGAGCTGTCTTGTGGGGAAGTCGTTATAAAGAACGTTATGTATGTACCAGGCCTTTGTACAAATTTATTGTCCGTAAGCGAAATGATGAAGAACGGCAATTCTGTAGAGTTTGATACGATGGGTTGCAAAATTCGAAACAAAAGTGGTGCCTTGGTGGCTACAGCAACTCTCGAAGGAAGTCTCTACAAGCTGAATCAAAAGAAAAAAACTTGTCTGGTTTCTTCTTCTATTGAAAATAAACAGATTTTGTGGCATCGTCGTTTTGGCCACCTAAACTTCGAAAGTTTGAAGAAGCTGCAACAGACCGGCATTGATGGACTAAACTTCGCAGTTACGCATCCAGAACCCTGCATTATTTGCTTAAAAGGTAAGCAAGCGCGATTCCCCTTTAATGGAACTGGAACACGTGCAACAGGACTGTTGGACATCGTGCATACTGACCTTTGTGGCCCAATGTCTGTGAAATCAATGGGGGGAGCAAACTATTTCCTGACATTTATCGATGACTGTAGCAGGAAGACTTTTATCTACGTCATGAACTCAAAAACAGAAGTCCGACAAAAGTTTGTTGAATTCAAATGTATCGCTGAAAACCAGACAGGAAGAAAAATTAAAATTTTGAGGTCAGACAACGGAACCGAGTACTGCAATGCTGAATTCCAACGATTCTTAAAGAGTAATGGTATCATTCATCAGACGACTGCTCCGTATAGTCCTCAACAGAATGGTTTATCTGAAAGGATGAATCGGACTATTGTTGAAAAGGCCAGATGCATGTTGTTTGATGCAGATCTAGGACCAAAGTTTTGGGCTGAAGCTGTTACAACTGCTGTACACATCATCAACAATTCACCATGTCGAAGTCTTGCTGTCAACAAGACGCCTCAAGAAATTTGGTCCGAAAGAAAACCAAATCTGTCATACCTTAGGGTATTCGGATGCACAGCTATGGTCCATGTGCCAAAAGTGAAAAGAACCAAGCTCGAGCCGAAATCAGTGAAATGCATCATGATGGGATACTGCGACAACTCGAAGGCATACCGACTCTATGACCCCTCAACAAAGAAGATTATCACGAGCAGAGATGTAGTTTTTCTTGAAAACGAAACCGATCCTGATCATCAAACGAAAAACGCACACACAAGAAGTAATAATCTGAAGAAGTACTACTTCTATCCAGGGTTTAAAAGTCCAGTGAGGGAAACGATAGTACTGAATCCTAAACCAGTTCATAGTCAGACATCAGAACCAGAGAATGTTGAAAACGTTGAGAGCTCCGAAGTAACATTGGATGAAAACGATTCGAGATCGGACCAATTAGAAACTAATCATCTCTCTACATCCGAGTCCAACCTGGATGACAACAATAGTTCAACAGTGACTAATGACTCCTTCAACAGCGCCAACGAAACATTAGTCGATGATAGCTCCGATGATTATCAGCCACCACATGATCTGCGAGAAGTGTCTGAAATAAGACGACGTTCCGATAGAGTTCCAAAGAAGAAAGTTTTGCCAGATTTTGTAACGTATATTGCAACATCAGCTGAGTTATCAGATCCAGTAACAGTGGACGAGGCGTTGTCCAGATCTGATGCTCAATGTTGGAAAGAAGCAATGCAAAATGAATACGATTCTCTGATGAAAAACGAAACGTGGATTTTAACAGATCTCCCGCCGCAGAGGAAGCCTATAGACACCAAATGGGTTTTTAAGATGAAGCGCGATGCGTCTGGAAAAATCAGTCGCTACAAAGCCAGACTGGTAATTAAAGGATGTGCACAGCGAAAAGGCATTGATTACCAGGAAACGTACTCACCCGTGGTTCGTTATTCTTCAATCCGTTTTCTTATAGCCCTGGCTGTTGAGAAAAATTTGGAGATTACGCAGATGGATGCTGTGACTGCATTTTTGCAGGGGGAGTTGGACCAGGACATATACATGTTGCAGCCGCAATGTTATTCGGACAACACTGCCAAGGTATGCCATCTAAAAAAGTCCTTATATGGCCTCAAACAAAGCAGTAGAATCTGGAATCAAAAGCTAAATAATGTTCTTCAGTCCTTCGGTTTGAATCCATTGAGTGCAGATTCATGTATATATATGAGGTCCCATGGTACAAAAATGCTTATAGTAGCAGTCTATGTCGACGATTTATTATTTTTCTCTAATGATTCCGATATGACAAATGAAATTAAAAGAAAATTATTAAATAAATTTAAAATGACAGACTTTGGCGAAGCAAACTATGTTTTGGGAATGAGTATCGAACGAGATCGTGATAAAGGTATTATTTCGATAAATCAAGCAAAGTATATACGAGAAGTCTTGACTCGTTTTGGGATGTTGGACTGCAATTCCGTTTCAACACCAATGGACATACATCAGAAATTGACAAAGGACATGTCACCACAGACACAAAAGGAAAAAGAAGAAATGGAACGAATACCCTACCAAGAGGCTGTTGGCAGTATCTTATTCGCGTCCCAAGTATCTCGGCCGGATTTGTGTTATGCAGTTAGTGAAGTAAGCAGATACATTTCAAATCCAGGAAAGGCGCATTGGCTGGCGGTTAAACGTATTCTTAGATACATGAAAGGTAGTATCAATGCCAAACTAGAATACAGAAGGAGTAGTAGTTCAGATTTAGTTGGCTTTTGTGATGCTGACTGGGCCAGTGATGTCAACGAAAGACGATCTATAACTGGATACGTTTTCTTAATTCAAGGCGGAGCATTGACATGGAGTTCTAAGAAGCAACCAACGGTCGCCTTATCCACAACTGAGGCAGAATACATGTCTTTAGCTGCAATTACTCAAGAAACTCTTTGGCTCAAACGACTTCAAGACGAGATTAAGGGTAAGACTACAGGTGTCATCAAAATATTTTCCGACAACAAAAGTGCGATTCAACTAGCATCGAACAACATTTACCATCAACGCACGAAGCATATAGACGTTCGACACCACTTTGTTAGAGAAAAGATATTAGAAGGCATAATCGAACTACAGTATGTGCGAACAACTGAGATGACGGCTGATGTTCTAACGAAGGGGCTTGATACAAAAAAGCACATACATTGCTCAATTAAAATGGGTCTTAAATTTTGAAGTATTTAAAAAATTTTGTTTGTTTGATATTAATTTTAAAGTAAACTTATTTGGCATATGGTTCTAGTGAGGGTATTGAAATTGAACCATAATTTGATTTAGGTATAAACATACCATTAAGTTTATCTTGGCATTACTATTAACTCATTAACGAAATTGTCATCACTGCATGTTCAAAACGATCGTTATTTAAGTTTAAATAAATCTCTTGCTTTCTATTCTTTCACCGTATAGGTTGTTTTATTTTTGTCTCCGATTAAACTTATAAATTCATCAAAATCAGAACAGTTTAGAACAGAAAATTTCTAATTGAACAGCAAAAAGGTGTACTTTTCTGTTCCAAACTGCTCTAAACTGTTCGGAACAGCGTCACTGAACAGAACTATATGCTTTCTCATATCACCTGTCAAAAAAAACATCAAAACGTTTAAACGCACAAACTCATATCACTTCTCAAACGAAAAAGCATATGACTTTTTTGATATTAGGAGTAGGACTGCAGCTAATTCCATTTGAGAAGTCATACGAGATTTGTTGTTTTCGTGGAAAACATTGAATGGATTTTTGAGGTTTGAATAAAAAAAATGGTAAAATACGAAAAAGGTATGATTTTTTTTGTTGAGATATTTCAGATCTCATTAATATATATACTGTAAAATTTTGAATTAATGTTCTATTATTGTTGATAAAACTAATGTCATAGCTTTCTTAGGTTAGGCGCGCACTTTCAATTTTTAGTTTCGCAACTGCTTGGTTCGAGCAACTAAAAAGTTTGTGTTTTGACACAAACTAAACGATTGCCTAAAATTAATTCGCTATTGCGTGTTGCATATGATTATATGCACCTACGCAGACATTTAACTAAATTTGAGTTGTTTTCTATAAGCGCAAGAGAGAAAAGTGTAAGCGTGAGTAAAGAGTTGCCAGTGTGCGGTGCTCTATCAACTGGTGATTAAACTATTTGATTTCAATCACAGTTGCCAGTGCGCGACTAGCCTTACATGTTTCTGCATCTGCAAAATGCAGAAAAGTAGAGAGAGGCAGATGTATATCGAAACCCGAAAGTGGGAGAGAATACACAGGCGGCAACTCTTTTTCAATTCCTATAAACTGCTTTAACTTGTTGGCCTATTAATACGAAACTATGTAATGAAAATTTAACTTACTTCCATTTCGATTTAGGCTAGCCGCGCACTAGCAATTTTTAGTTGCAAAACTGTTTGGTTACTTATAGAAAACAGATGAACTATTTGGTTGAATGTCGGTGAATTTGCAGATAATTATATGTTCAATAAAATGGCGAACTTATTTTAGGCAATCGTTTAGTTTGTGTCAAAACACAAACTTTTTAGTTGCTCGAACCAAGCAGTTTCGCAACTAAAAATTGCTAGTGCGCGGCTAGCCTTAATGTTTTTTTTCTTCATATCATGCGTCCGTCAAGAAAAATCATAGAAAAATGTGAAAATATCACAAATTTACAAAATATGCAATTTAATATAATCTTGACTTTTCTCGAATTTCCTATAAAGCAGAAATGAAGTTCTTCTCTTTTTTCTCTCTATCTAACAAATATGAATTCTGTATTTGGCACTCTTTTTTTTTGCAGAAATCAAATGCAGATACATTCAAGTCCACCATAATTTCAGCCACAGATTTCTCCCTTTTGTATTCATTAAATTTCAAAAAGACAAAGAGTCATCGTGTAGAATGGGGACATTTGGTTTAACAAACCAACGAGCCTCGAAATCAGGTTGGCCAACAAAAAAGTTTAATCGGCAAATTTTGTTAATTGAAGCTTTGACTGAAGTGCTCTAATTCCTGTCGTGCGTGTGTGCCTCACAAATTAAATTAAGAAATTGTTCAAGTAATTTTTCATTTGTTACATTTTGTTCGTTTATAAGTTCTAAAAAAAAAAACATTTATAAAACATATCGTCTATATTCATGTTATACAAAACTATATTTTCCTCATTGGCCTGAATTCCTTCCAGGGAACTGGACGACGAATTTTTTTCATCAATTGGGTAGAAGACCGTCACCGTGTGATCGACCCTAATAAAGTTAATCAACCAATCATCACGAAAACGCAGGGAGGGTACGTGGTTTTTTCCTATGAATTCTGTTCTATCTACTTGTTATTCATAATTGTTTTTTAATTTATTATTTAATAATTAATTTATATTTACAGACTGCAGCAACACGATGAGAAGGAAATGTTTGGGATTAATTTCTGTCCTTTTACTATTGAATTTTGCTATTTGCACTGAACAAGAGTTTGACGATGGAGTCACGGTTGATTCAGAAGAACCTCAGGTAAGTTTTCAGAAGATGCTTGTGATTTTGTTATAGTTATTTGTTTTAGGATTAATTTATATAGCGCATGCATACTAAAATAATTAATCTGTGAATCTTAAAAGATAAGTGTCAATGATGAAATTTTCCCAATAGTATCTTTTTTTGTTGGTACAAACTACACTGCCATTTTTTTAGATATATGCATGGGTTTGCTTTGTTCCTTATAATGTACCTACTTAAGTAATTTTAAGAAAAACGTGGTGTACTATAACTAAGGGATACTTGTTTTTTAAAATGAAGTCATTTTCTTCTGATAACCAAACTAACCCACCCGCATTATAGCAGCATTATGTTGGTGTGAACAAAAGTTGTATTCGATAATTACATTAAAATTGCATCAGCGTTTCGTTATTCGTTCATAGCATAAGGGGTTTCAGGTAGAAGAGCAGTTAACAGCTGGATATATGACGTGTTTTTTCTTCCTCAAATAAGGAGATCCCATCGGGGTCGTTTAAAGAAATATATGTTATATTATGGGTAGAAGTATAATTTTTTCTAGGAATTTGAAAACGAAGAAAAATTGATCTTCGTATGCCTCCTATTTAGTTGAGTAGGAATTTCCTCAATTTTATTCTTTATGATATCAAACTGATAAACTAAAATCAAAATCCTGAAACATATTTATTTTGCCAGTTGATATAAAAAGGCAACATTAAATAAACATGAATATAAGTAAATATGTACATAATATGTATGTACTTAGTATAGTCACTGGTCATCATATAGCCTTAAACTTTAGAAAATCAAATCAAACCATATTCTGCTTAGTTGGCATTGAAATTGGGCTAATATTTAAAATGGGAATGTCCTCAGGAAAAAAATTGATAAAGGAGAGTCATTTCAACAAAGAATTTAAAATGTATTCATGCTAACACTATTGTTAAGTGCTTAAACCGCCGCCTAGTACAGACGTGTTTTCAATTCTGTGACCCAATTTAACTTAAAATAATTAAATCTAAACCTATAGCGCGTGTTACCCATATAATTGCCCATCGCCTATCCTCATTTCCCAACTGTGCTTACTTTGCGCTTCGCAATAAGCAATAACATAAACTCTTACCATAAAAAAAATATTAATAATAAATTATGTCATCCAAGGCGGAAACCCTATCCAACATCGAATCCAGCGTTGCAGTGGTATTTGTGGAAACTCTTTTCACCCTTCCTGTGTTGGCCTAATTAAGAGACCACTTGTCTATCTAAAAGACTTAAAAAAACTTTTTCTTTTACTGTGATGAGTGTAAAAGCATATCACCCTCCCATATTATGCTTGCCATCAAAATCTTCTCCTTCGAATCATGTGGTACCTATCCAACCAACATTCACCGTGCCCTCTACACCCCCTAAACATAGTCAGGAACCTCTTAAAAGTCCTGTTTCACAAACCATTTTTAAACTCGGTCACCTATGGAGATTATCTGACTGAAATACGTTTTTCATACAATATTTCACAGATGACACTTTCGTGCCTGCTCTGTATATTTCAATTATTTACCAAATCACTCTCTTGGGCCATCTCTCCCTCGCATTGTTGACCCATCTTTTGGAGAATAAATTAAATCAGCTTAATTATGAATTCTCTCCAGGTCCCGATGGCCTCCCAGCTATTTTCTTAAAAAAACGTTCCTCATCGCTATGTCTTCCTCTCTCAACAATCTTCAGTTTATCCCTAACCCAAGTAGAATTTACAGAGGTATGGAAAAATTCTTTTATAATACCAATACACAAAAAGGGTCCGAAAGGTGATGTTAACAATTATCGTCCTATTGCCAAACTGTCATATATACCCAAACTCTTCGAAAGCATACTGTATGAATTTTTGAGCTTTCAATGTAAGTCTCTCATTTCCCCTATTCAACATGGCTTTCTCAAGTGTAGATCAACAACTACTAATCTTGTTGAATTTGTGTCTTTCGTCCTGTCGGCCTTAGAGCATGGCAAGGAAGTCGATGTCATATCCACCGATTTTAGTAAGGCTTTTGATAAAATCTCCCATAGACTTATACTTTTCAAACTATCCACCTTCGGTTTTAAACCCACTCTATTGAGATGGATTTCTTCTTATCTGAAAAACCGTCATACTGTGTTCGTTTTAGATCTATATCCTCTTGCACTTTTTTAGCAACGTCAGGAGTCCCTCAAGGCAGCCACTTAGGCCCTCTCCTTTTTGTTCTTGCGATTAATGATATGGAAATGGTCATTAAATATTCTCATATTTCTCTCTACGCCGACGATACCAAATTCTTCAAGACCATTTCTTCTAAACATGACTGCTCTCATCCAACTCGATCTCGATAATTTTTCAGTTTGGTGCCTCAAAAACAGTTTAGTTTTAAATATTGCAAATGCCATTCAATCACTTTCTAACGAAAACTTTTCAAATCTTCTCCCCGTCCTTATCTTCTTCATGATCAGGCCCTATCGTCGACTCAATACGTGACCTTGGTATATTATGTTATCAGGAGCTTAACTTCATCTCCCATTATGATGATATAATTCTTAAGGCTAATTCAGCACTTGGATTCGTTAAACGATGGTCCAAGGAATTCTCCAACTCACACGTCACCCGATCCCTCTATATAACCTTTGTTCGTCCTCTGCTCGAATACGCCTGTCAAGTATGGTCCCCATACTAACAAATTTACATCGCTAGAATCGAGAGTATTCAACGTAGATTCCTTCGTTTTGCTCTTCGAGGTCTTCCCTGGAATAATCCCTTGTTCCTACCTCCCTATCACGACCACCTTAAACTAATCAACCTAAATTCACTTGAACAACGAAGAAAAAATTATGAAATCCTCTTCATTCATAGACTACTTACTCTTCATTGACTGCATTACTCTTTACAACTCTATATTCTTTAATACTAACCCTCGAAACATACGTAATCCCCCACTTTTTTATATACCCACCCACCGTACGTCCTATGGCTCTAATGAACCAGTCTCTCGTATGCTGCGGAGTGTTAACTCAAATACTAGCAACTTCGCTTTTAACCTCAGTACCCCCTGCCTTAAATTCCTTCTCCTGAATCAACCCCCCCATTAACCGTAAAACGTAGCTATAAGTTTCTTGGTTATTAAGTTAGATTAAGCATTAGCTTGTAATTAAGCCAAATAAATGGGGGTTATGTCCCCACCAAAATTAAAACTAAATTATATATAGTGGCTCCCACTACTAATCGGACACAGAAAAGAAGAATGTACGCCATTAAATATCTCCAAAAAAATTTATGGAAAACTCAAATTTATTTAAAATAAACAAAAAAAAAATATTTAAAATTATTCTCCAACAAGGAAACAATTCTATCATTTAACCTCTTACATGTAATCGAACACATAGTATATAATACTCTGTTACGTATTCTTTTCATTAATTCCTTAAGGTGCCGAATTCAAAGTGTTAATGTATACTTTTTGATCAATTTTACGTTCCACAAAATATAGGTAAGTTATCAGAACTACATCTCCATACCGTGACCGATCCACCGCAATGTTTTACAGTATCTCGTGTATGCTTATGAGAAAATTCTTCACTTTTCGCTATACATACGTACCTTAATATGTACATCCGTCCTTCTGAAAGCTTGTTCGCCCGAGAACAAAACTTAATTTATACTGTTATTATGTCCAATGGTACACTTACAATAAAAATAATAATAATTTTACCTTATTCCAGAAAGACATATCCTTTGTTTAATATTCCTTAGCAAATTTGAGTCTTTCTCTTCTGTTTTTTCACTTATTTATGTAGGACTTCTTTCGATCTACACGGCCATACCGATCGTGTTTTCTAAGAACTCTTCAGATAACAAAAAATTAAACAGAATATACTAAATCCTTTCATATTTGAGGTGAAAAGTACTATGTATTACTGAGCATACTGCAGTGCATCAACAGCTAATGGCCAATTAAGTGTGAGAGTTAAAATTATTGAGTTGCTTTTGTTTTTTCTATAATTATTTTTTTTATAATTCAAAAAAATACTTTTGATAACTGGGAAACATAAAATTAAAAAACAAATAGACCATGTCGGTTACCAGAATAAAAAGAGAAATAAATGATTTTTTTAAATACAAAAAATATTAGTTTATTAATTATTAGTTTATTTTGGTGCAAAGTATTTTTTAAACTTTTTAGAAGATTTGTATACAAAAAATTTATCAAACAGCTGATTCAGTCTTCGAAAAAACTGGAAAGTCAAAACTGGATCTATCGAAGGTACCTTAAAAAACTTTTTTTTAATAAAAGGAAGGCTGAGTTCGTAATTGCAATGTTTGTTGCCCCTGCCCTGCCTAGAACATGCTTCGAATACATTTATGAACACAATTACAACAGCATGTGTGCAGTCATCATACTTTGTTAAAAATGAGTTCATAATTGCCAAAATAGTTCGATATCAGCATCGGACCAGATTTGCCTCGTATTCAATCCTGTTGATGAATAGTTATTAATTTCTTATCAAAGATGTAAAAATCAATATTTGTACGATTACGATAAAAAAAATTACTCACATTTGATCCTCTGCTATTTTCCTGCAAATTCAGCAACATAAAAAAAACACATGCCAAATTGACCGCATGTTGACTGTAAGTTTACTTTTATGAACAAAAATGTTGCCATGCTCATGCAGAGATGTTGCTCTTTGTTTACAATTATGAACGCAATTTTTGCAGGACTGCGGCAGTTTTGCAATTACGAACTCAGCCGAAATCTGCGGAACAGTTTAATTAAAAAATATTAAATGTGCACGGATAGAAATCGCAATTTTGATTTTACGACTATTGTCATACCTACATATTGTACGTGTATCGCTAGTTAAAATAAAAGTGTTCTCTGAATATGAACTTTGTTTACCGGAATATAATTATTTTGACCGAGATGACGCAAATAATACATTAAAAAAAAAAAGTTTTATGAATCAAATTCAGGCGTAAATGTTTATGAAGACGCCTTCTTCCTATTCTGTTATGTGACTGTTGATATTGTTTTTAGTTTTATACATAAACAACACATTTTTTTTCATTCCACGTCGACATATAGAGAATTCTAGAACCGGAAGTTAATTTGTTCCATGTTTATGTTTCTTAAATTTGGGGAGATGCTTGAAAGTTCAACTTGTTTATTTTTGTTCATTTAATTTATTTATTTTCACAATAAATTATGAATACAATTGTACAAGCACAATAATTGATGCAGGCATCAAAAGTCAGCTTTTAATCTTCACACCGAATGATGGTCAAGAAAGAAACAATTCCCCAATTTTCTGCATTATCTGATCAATCCAAAAACTTAATATTCCTCTGGGACATTTCCAAGTGATCTGGCAAACAAATACTTAAAAGGTGTCGTACGATTCAAATGATTTAACTGAACACAATATGAATATAGTTTTTATCTTGTGGTAGAAGAAAAAATTGGTATTACTGCACTTTCTTTCGAATCTGGAGCTTAAGAAAGAAGGGATGTACCTTTCACCTTTTATAGTGCACTTCTTCTAGATCTATTAACACGTTTGACTTTCCTAAAATATATTGAAATAATGAGCAAATCGGGTTTGTCGAATCTGTTAAAAACTAAGGTATCAGGTTCACAAAGACTCTTTCTTGGAATTATCATATCATATCAGATTGACAATCGGGAGGGTTTATGGTGGGCTTCGTTTATTGTGGGCCAATCATAAAATAACTAAACTGTTTTACAGTTGTGATTATGAGCATTAGTGTACAATTAATTTTGCCTATAATAGTAAAGATAGGTATATACATAATGTCTATATTTGGATTAAGAAAATACGATCACATTTAAAATTTTTTTAAATCAATATATGGCGTAAGTCTTGAAAATCTATTCAAGCTAAGAACGTTAACATTACCTTACAACGTCTTGCAAACACATCAACCACATTACCTTTATAATAAGATAAGTCATTCACGTTCTGTTATATCCTTGAATCCCGTGCCTTTACGTAATTCACTCATAGTATCAGAGCGTCAATTCTTTATAAATGCGATACGTCTGTGGAAGTCTCTTCCACGATCTTTAAGGATGTACTTTAGCTGTACTAGAGTATTCGCACTTAAACTCAGAGAGTACTTGGAGATATGATTGTAGTGATGTTTTTTCTTTCCTTTGGTTTCATAACTTATTTCTTCTTTTTATATACGTGACTTAGTTTGTTTTCCATTTTCATTTGTTATTTTAAAGTTTCAAAGTTTTTAATTTGCTTTATATTGTTAATTTTTTGGTGTTACTTAGAACACATTATTATGAAATTAATTAATCAAGTTTATAGTATCTAAGAAGTATCTTATGGTATAAATCTATGCCAATAAATATACATGTATGAATAAGAATATATGAATGAAATGCATACATTTATTTTATTTTCCTTTAGGTCGTGAAGAGCGATAATATACATTATGCTTATGAAGTCCCAATGTATGATATCAACCAATTTCATTTTGTTGAACATTTTGACGAACCTGAGAAATCGACAAAAGCTTGGATTCGATCTGAAGCAAAAAAAGATGATATTGCCGAAGAAATAGCTAAATATGATGGCGTATGGAACTTGGAACCACCTCAAAGGATTGTTTGGGAGGACGATATTGGACTTGTTCTAAAATCCAAAGCCAAACATGCAGCAATCTCATCACCATTACTTAAACCCTTTAAGTTTGAAAACAAGCCACTTGTGGTTCAATATGAAGTCACAATGCAGGTATGATTTTCTTTCGATCGTTTTCTAAAAAAAATTCTGATTGATTTCAAAATAATAACAGGAGGGTCAAGAATGCGGTGGTTCATACATAAAGCTATTATCTTCGGGAAAGGAATCCGAAGATCTGAAAAAGGTAAAACAAAAAACTAAATCCATATATGGATTTGCAACATAAAAACTTATTTCATTACTACTAAATTCCATTACCTAATCATTGTACAGTTCAATGACAAGACCCCATACACTATCATGTTCGGGCCAGACAAGTGTGGAAATGACATCAAATTGCATTTCATTTTCCGTCACGTTAATCCAATTAATGGTTCAATAGAGGAGAAACACTGCCGGAAACCCAAGTAATTACAAAAGATAGTATTGATTTTTCTAAGTTCTTAAGTTCTACGAACGGCATAAGCTGCTTTATACGTGTTTTGTTGAACTGGATGTAATTGAGGTTTTGATGTTTTATTTTTTGCACAGAGAACGCTTAGAGGAGCCTTTCAAAGATAAACTACCTCATTTGTACCAGTTAGTCGTGAACCCAGACAACACATTCCAAATAAGGGTTGACCATAAAGTTATTAACGAAGGCTCACTACTTAACGACTTCAATCCAGCTGTAAATCCACCCAGAGAAATTGATGACCCAACTGATAAAAAACCAGACGGATGGGATGAGCGTGAAAAAGTTAGAATTATTTAAGTTAATTTATTTTAATGTTAATAATTTTTTTTTTTGTGTATGAAGATTCCTGATCCAGATGCAGAAAAGCCAAATGATTGGGATGAAGATGCACCACCACAAATACCTGATCCATCAGCAGCTAAACCTGACGGTTGGTTGGATGACGAGCCTGAAATGATCCCCGACGCTAATGCACTTAAGCCTGAGGACTGGGATACAGAAATTGACGGTGAATGGGAAGCGCCGTTAGTGGACAATCCTGTGTGTGAGAAAGCCGTTGGATGTGGACCATGGAAAGCACCTCTGGTTCAGAACAAAGAATTCAAAGGCAAATGGCGTGCACCTTTAATAGACAATCCAAATTACCAAGGCAAATGGAGTCCACGCAGGATTCCCAACCCCGATTTCTTCGAAGATCTCAATCCATTTAAAATGAGTCCCATTGTAAATATTTGAATTTATTGCACTTTGAAGCTCTAATGTTAATTTATTTACTACAGTCAGCGGTAGGAATTGAAATATGGTCAATGTCAAGCGAAATTTTGTTTGACAACATTCTCATAACAGATAATATTGAAGTGGCAGACGATTTTTCTTCTAAAACCTTTGACGTAAAACGGGAATACATTGAAAAAGAGTCGGTAAGTAAACTGGCAAAGTATATTTTATTCATAGAGACAAAAAAGAAAAGAAATAAAACTTTTTTTTGTGATAAGAAAACTTTGTTGCACCGAATTCTGCGGCGAATAAATTACAAACCCGGTTGGTGGGCATTATATTTCTGTTATCTAGCAATACCATTCGTTTGCTATTTTTACTACCTTTCAAAACGAGTAAAAGAAGAGGTACAGAAATCAACAGACAAAATATTTGCTTTCGCCAAAGTTGAGCTTCTCACATGCTATGAATTTTTATTTTTGTTTTGTTTTTATTTTATTTAATTTATTTTGTATGTGTAGACAGGCTAAAATTTTGTATGATTTTTTATTTCTTTATTGCACACATTTCTAGGAGACATTTTTAAACAAAATGATGCAGTATTTGTATGAAAATCCTTGGGTTTGGCAAATAAGTATTGTTCTGCTAGGAACACCGCTAGTATTTTCCTTATATCGACTCATTAGTGGCTCTAAAAAGGTAATAAAATTTGCTTTTGTGATTGCTCACGGATTTGGCTGGTTTTGATTTTTTATTTAATGTAAATATTTGTTTGTACACAAAAGGAGTCTGCAGAAAAGAAAAAAACCGATGAAGTAACTCCAGACGATGATGAGGAAGTTAAAGATAACGAAACTCTTGTTGAAGACAACAAGAAACCATCTAGTCCCAAAGCGAAGAAGGCTGATTTAGAAGTTAAGACCACAGCAGAAGCAACACCGCCTAATAGTGCGGTTAGTAGCGAAGAGGAACAGGAGGACCTAATTGTGGAGAGAGAAGAGGAAGCCGGGAAGCCAAGTTCCGAAGCTGCCGAAGAGACTGAAGTAAGAATACCATTTTTTGTTTTCAAATGAATTTGTACTGACAAAGGAATATTAATTTTATTACAGGAAAAAACAACGCCACCAGCCGCTGAAGGTACTCGAAAGCGCAGGCCACGCAAAGATTAGCAAACTTAATTCCTTTTTTTCTATTTAAATAAGGCTCTATTTAAATAATATGTATTTCAAAAAAAAAAAAAAAAACTAAAAAAAACTTGATAGATACATAATATGTATGTATTTATATTGAAATTTGAAAATGATACATTTAAGTTTTGTTTATATGGGTTAACGATCATAAAGGACAAACTATGTTTATACTAGATTACGAAAAGAGGTCGTCGCTTAGTATTTGATATACTATAGACAACTTTATAAGAATGTATTGATTTTATAATTTAGTTTCATTTTAATGCAGTGTTAGTTTTAACTTTGAAGTGTTTTCATAGAATGCTACAAAAAAATAAACGAAAAACAAAACCACCAAATTTAAAGAAGTAGTTGTTTTTTTTTTGTTCTCACGAAAATTTTCCGTCGTATTGTTATTTCATTTAAAATACAGGAAAATTGAATGAATAGTAAGCATCATAATAACATACACTGATAGCGCATCTTTAAATTTTAGAATATTTTCAAGAAAATAAAAAAAAAATTTAATGCAGTTTTGTTTATCGACATAAAAACAACTTGCATAATATGTTGTATATTATATTCATATCAAAGAAAAAAAAAAGGAATAACTTAGAAATTAAAAATAAACATAAATTAACCCTTAGCTGCCACACTTCTGTAGAAAAACATAGCTGCCACACTGGGGTACGAAATGTCCCAACAACAAAATATCGTATTGTGAGCCAGATAATGAATTTTTTTGTTTGAAAAAATTCTGTGTTGATCAATAATATGTATTTTATAAGATGAAGTAGGTTTAAAGAAAAATATTCAAAAATGATCATTTTCACCAAAAAAATTCTATTTTTTCAGTTTTTAATATTTTGAGCTAAAAATTTAATGAGATACTCTCAAGATGTATACCTTCAAGAAAAAAAAATACTTCATATTTGTCTTAGAAGAAAAGTATATTTATTTTGTACTATGAAGAGCTTCGACGTAGGTCGACCGCGTTCTCGGGACTATAAAAGACGTGGATTAAAAGTTGCGTCTTCCATCTCTACATCTAACTCCGATGAAGATGAACTATCAGATACGTTGAATTCAGACTCAGAACATCATCGACTTCAGCATCCGAAATATTCTCAGCAACGCCATTGTTACAATCATCCTCGATCATTTCTTGTCGCAATGTCCTATTGCGCAAATTGTATGCCATCTAATGGTAACGAATAAATATACTAATATGTATAAATATTATAAACGTTGTAAAAAAAATTCTGAGCAGTCAAAATATTATACTTACGACGATTATTTAAGAGAAATAGAGCCAAAACAGAGTAAAAAAAAAAAAAATTACTTAAATAATCATAACTGCCACACTGGGGTCTTAAACGGCACCACCCACTTCCAACGACTGCCAGAACGATACTAGCGCGTATATCATCGTACTATGGGTTTCAGGGGAAAGAGGTATGCTTCAACTAATAACAAATGGAGCCACAATTCCAATTTTTTGAAAATTGTATGTTTATTGTAAATTAAATAGCGCTGGGGTCACCTGGACCCCACAAAGTGCAGCTAAGGGTTAAGAAAAAATGGCAAAAACTTCAAAACTTAGCATTTTAGATTTTAAAAAAATTTGTTTTTAACGAGTCGTTTCTTTAATAGTGGGTATTGCGATTGCCTCCCCGAACGTCCAAATTATCCCTTTCCTCGATCAGAGCAGGATCTCAGCTCACTAAGTGTCTTTGGAAATGTAGGTCGCCTCTTTATCACTTTTCCCAGCAGGCCCCAAACATGTTCAATGGGATTCATGTCCGGGCTCATGGTGCGAATGGAATCACATATTCCCCCAGAATGTTGTTGATATAATATCTGGAATTAAGGGATCCTTCCACATGATGCACTGCTCAGTTTTTCCGCGCATGGAAATTTCTGCCCACACCATGACGGCACCTCCCCAGAAATTTTCCCGCTGGGTAACTGTTGACGAAGAGTATCTTTCACCTGTTACGTCCATCTGGTGAGCGCAGACAAAACCTGGACTCATCAGAATTCTACTCCATTTGGCATCGGTCCAATATTGGTCAAGGCGAGCGAATTCCATCCGACGTGGCTTCTGCTGTACCGTGAGTCTCGGTACACGAGCAGGTATTCCTGCACTCAAGCAACTCTCCACTAATCCCCACCTTACCGTTTGAGCATTCACAGCTATTCCTCTAACGGATCGCAGTCTGTGAGACAGCTCAACTGCTGTTCGATGACGATCGCGAAGGCTTTGAAGCACCAAATATCGATCATCCATTGCAGATGTGGCTCTTGGGCACCCTGAGCTTTGACGCCAGGTGAAGGAGTTGGTTTCCCTGTACCTTTTAATAGCTCTTCTTAGCATCGTCTCCGGTTTTCCAATCTTAGCGGCTGCATACCGCACACTTCGTCCATCCTCAACTAAAGCCAATAAATAAACTTAATAGAACATTTACGGGATCAAGGTAGCCAAAATTGGTATAACTCGCGTCTATTACTAAGCAAATGATTAAAATGGGGTTTTCATCAATATTATGCACGTATTAAAAGGAAATTGGAAAAAGATTATGCAAACAGACACAAAAATGTACCGTTAAACTAAAAATAAAAAAAACTGCAAAAACATGGCGGCATATTAACAAATGATAACACATCAAAAAGTATGACTGCGCCACTTTTTTGTAACTCGGTGTAGAAATAAGTTTAACTACATCTACTACAAGAGTAATACAACAAACGTTGAAACAGACAAATGGACTTTTCAATTCGGTCAGTTAAAATTAAACACGTTGTGCAAAAACAATATGCAAAACTAACAATAATTTTACCTCTTGGGGGCTACGGCGAATGAAGTTTCTCTGGAAATGTTTCCTTCGCTTGAAAATTGAGAACTTGAGATAAACGAATGCTGAAACACTTCCAAGGGAATAAAATTTCCTTCGTGATTCCAGTTTACTTCAGTTATACATACAAAGAGACCTTTATAAACCTAGGGTCATTTCCCCTATAATCGAACACTTAGTGGCTTACAAAAAAGTAATCCTCAACTGTGAGGAAACAGTTCAACGTAAATTTGTGATATAAATTTAATTACTTGCTGAAACTCAAATTGTTTTTATTGAATTTATGTTTTTTTATTTACTTTAAGGCTGAAAACACACCGGATAAAGCAAAACGTGTTTTTTTGTTTCGTGAAACAAGAGAACATTGTTTCTTATGAGACTGAACACACCAAAGAAAACGAAACAAAACACATGTTTTTTGTTTGAAGTGTTTCGATGGTGGTTGTCGAAAATACATGCTATTGTATACGAGCAACACACACCGAATGCAACAAAACTGTTTCGAACAAGGGTCGTTGACGATAATTGCATACTTTCTTATGGCGCAACGCACACCAAATGAAACAAAACATAAAAACAAAAGCAAAACAGAAAAACATGTTTCGTTGCCGATAGCTGACCTATTGTTTTTTGCAAAACAGAATTTTGACTCCGTTGTTTTTATTGTATTCTTTCGTTGCAATTTACAGATTTATTTGCTTCTACGTTTACTCTGTGCGCAAATTTTAAATAAATATGAAATATGTAGATGGAGAGAAGTTCATTTTTTTTTATTAAGCCAAGAAGACCTATCTATAATTATAAAGATAAGGAACATGCCAATAAACTTACTATTGATAAGTTGTGGATTGCTACTTCCTACTATGACATTTGAAGATTAAAAGCATTTCTCTTTTCTTATAAATAAACACATAATGTCTGTTTTGTAAACACAAAATTGTTATTTGTGTTTACTTGCCGTAGAGTTATAATCTTTCAGCCGGAGTTAAGCTTTTACAATAGTTCGTATTTTGTTTCATTTCAACGCACACCAAACGAAACAAAAAAACAAAACGTTTTGTTTTGTTTTATTCCGTTTCGCTTGGTGTGTGTTCAAATAAAAAATGTTTTTTTGACTATCGAATAAAAAACGTTTTGCTTTATCCGGTGTGTTTTCAGCCTAACTGTTTTTTTTATAAAAAAATAAAAACTGAAAAAAAGTCAAATTCCCCAGTAATCGAACACTTGTTTCCTGGAGCCGAACATAAAGTTTCCTAATTTCGAATGCAAAATTTCGGGTAGGTATAGACTAAACTAAAACACATTTTTGAATTCTTATTTCAGTTTAAATCATCAAATTTATTATGTTATTTCGTTTTTATTCAATTTTATTGAAAATAGGCACAAACGTGGTAAATAAACCTTAAAAAAAACATAAATAGCAAAACTCTTAAGCAAATTAATTTTTGGAATTCATTTTTAAATGTAATATAATTAAATTAGTATAGGTAATTAACCTAAAAGTCCTTCGGCATATTTACAACTAGTTTTGATGGAGGATTTCGTACATAAGAAATACAATTTCTGGCGGTAATGTCACTCCGTTGGCGTTGAAGACTAATAGAACCGTTAGGTTTTCTTTTTCATTTGATAGTTTTACCTCGCATAAGTTCTTATAACCTTTTGGACCGATAACTTTGCCTGTTTTTGGGGCCAAACTAAATAAAGTTTCGTCCCCATTAAATATTCGAGCTGGCTCATCCAAAATATCTTTGGCGTTAATTTCTTTTAAGTATTTTTCGAAATCACGGAACCATTTTCGAATATTTTCTTCCGTTATAGTTGCCCTGGCCTTACATAATGGTTCAGACATCCTTAAGTTTAGCTCTTTGTGTCGATTCAAAAAATTATAGTACATACTATTTTTTTCCAGATCTGTCATTTTTGAATGGTGTTATTCTTTTTTCGTCACTAAATATTTTTTGAACTACATCCAGAATCTTATTTATTTTTTGGGGGAAGCCATATTTAGCAATATTTATGAGCCAATCTGTGACCTTGCGTTCCTCATCTTCTGTAAGAACTGTGGAAAAACCCATCCGCTTAAGCCCATCTGAAATGTTCCCATTAATCCTATCATGAAGTGTAGTTATGGGTACACCAAACTCCCTACTTGCTGCTCGAAAGCTCAAATGGTTCTCACGAATACCTTTTAAGGCATTTTCTAGCGAGGCTTCACTATATATTTGATATTTTCGTTTCGTTGTGTCTGAAAAAAGTTTTAATTTTCAAATTTAAGCCCAGAAACGATAAGACATTAATAACTGTTCGGACAAAGGAAACCAAAAATACAAATAAAATTTATGTAGTTTCCTTGATCCGAACACCCCAGAAAAATATGTTCGAACACTGGCCCTAAAGATTTCGTTATCTTTATTGTAAGAAAAACGTAAAAATTATTTAATTTCCTATAATATTTCATGCTTGAGCGAGAGAAAACTATTTTGACTAAGTTGCCTTTATTCGAACACAAGCGTTCGAATAGGAAACTCGTACAAATTTAGTTTCCTATGTTCGAACAGTAAAAATATTAAACAATTATTAACTTTTTAGATAAAACTTTTGTTTTATTGAATAATAATTTATTTAAAATAAAGAAAAAACTTTTAAGGATATGTATTTACCTCAATTTTCACACAATACACACAGTTTCCCACAACACTTGCAACAGTTTTTTTTTTCTGCAAAACCCGTAAACGATCTGACATCTGACTCTCTGAAGTCTCAACACAAACAACCATTCTATAAATGTTGACATTAATTGTATTAGTTAAAAATTTCTCAAAGTTAAGGGTAATAACACATTTGAAATTTCTTATATTCATAAATTGAAAATCTGAGAAATTAGACAGTTTAAACGGTTTTATTCAAAAAGTGTTCGACTACCGGGTGTGTTCGAATTAAGGAGACTCTACCCTATTGGAAAACTAAACAAAATATTTAAAATATTCAAAGAACACCCGTCGAGGCAGTCTAAACTCTAAACTGCTTCTTGGGATTTACAACGTTAGTTAGAGTGCTTTACATCCTGTATTGGCTTAAGCAGGAACAACCATAGGCACATTTTATGAAGTCTTAAAAATGTCTTGGCTCTCTAAAAGAAGTTAATCAAGTGTTATATTTATGTAATAAAAACTGTATTGCCGGCATCAACTATCGCTTTGATACCAAGTTTGTTTGGAAAAATCTAATTATCTGAGCCACAATTATATTAAGAAAAGGCAATCGGTGTCTTAGAATTGAATTTTGTAGCTGTTTTTGAAAATAAGTTCTATCTTTTATTTCAGATGTGTTTTCTTACATACATTTTAAGTGGGATGGATAATTCCCCATTTTTGACAATAGGTGCGTTTTATTTTTCACAAATCTATCTGGATCATCCCTTGAAAATAAAACGATACGGATCTTAGTGACAGCAGTGTTATAAGCCCGTCTCTTTTTATCCTTGGGTTTGGAAATTTTAAATTATGTCCTGTCCTTTTTCTTTAAACTATAGCTTACACTACCTTACCATAAAAAGCCATCTACTCGTCAGTGTAAAAACTAATTTTTGGATCTTTGAAATAGATCTCGATAGAAAACAGGATCCCAAATTGTTTTTGTAATACATGTTAAAACTTAATCCAGATCCGGATCCAGATAGATTTGTGAATAATAAAACGCACCTAGTGTAAAGAAAAAAGACAAGAAATATTTGAAAATTTACAAACCCAAGGATAAAAAGAGACGGACTTACAACACTGCAGCTGTCACTAAGATCGTTTTATTTTCAAGGGACGATCCCGATCCGGATCCAGATAAATTTGTGGATAATAAAACGCACCTAATATTGATAGTTATTTCATAAGGATACTTAAATTGATTATTTTAACAAAGTATTATTAGTACAATTGAAACCTCAAGTGACCTCAACTCAATTGAATTATATTCATTCACTCCACTTTAACTGAAATGATTTTCCTATTTCATATATCTTTATGTATTATTAGTACTTTTTTTCAACAACTTCACATAAGTGAAACTGGGAATTGTTTAATACTGCGTACTGGGCTTTATTTTTAAAATAAAAGCACAATTTGTATTGCATATCCGAAGGCATATAGTTTGACAGCTATAGTTTATAGCAAATGTTCAAACCTCAAAAACTGACAGCTGCTGTAATGAAAAAAGTTTATATACAAAGCTGTCATCACAAAATAATTTCTGTTTTGTCAATATTTTCTATAATTGTTTTAAGTTTGTTTTGCTTCGTAAAAATAATACAAGAAGTTGCAATTGAAATTAAAACTTAATAACAATAACCAAAAATATGTTTATGGGTATTTGCTACATTTGCTTAACATTAAACTAAAAGTCCACTATTATGGAGGAACACATAAATCCCACGATTCTTGATAACTTTGAAAACAATTGCGAAAGTGTATGTATTTTTTCCTTTAGGTAGGAATAGGTATTTATGTTAAATAATCATTATAGATGGATATCAAAAGAACAAATCCACAAGGAGTTCTGAGAGGTGTAGTCGAAAGTGCGAATCTACAATTCATGAACATCCACAGCAGAGATCAAGAATTTATTGACCACGTACTTAGAGCATTCAAGATACGAATCATGAAAAACAAATACATTTTTTTTTTTAATTAGACTCTTCTTGGACCTGAATACATTGGTAATACGATATCAAATAGCTTCATGATTGATCTGATGGACGAAGAACAACACGATCCCTCCGGCCAAGCAACTTCCGATTGTCCAATTACAGCATTAGGTACCAATGAATCGTTTCCTTCCGAAGCCCAACTGCATGCAATTCTCCAATTTGTCAATAAACAAGGACACGTTCGGAGTCAACCAAACATCAATGTCGTCGTAAGTGCGCACGTTGAAATTTACGAAGGGAATATTTTTCCTCTTAATTTTTCTACGAATTCAGGAGAGCTCAAACGATCATCTTATTCATCACAGCGACAAGGAGATAATTGATTCTGAATTTCTGGCAATGCATGGAAATTTGTTGAATGATCAAAGTTTCAAACTATTTTGTAGTCAGCAAATCATCCCAATTCAGGAGGGACTCAGTACCGATTTGAATGATACTCAACTTCAAAGTCTGCCAACAACATCATCACTGCCCATTACACCAACTAAATGGCTAAAAAAAGAAACTTACCAAGAGACACCTGAACTAATGGGACACTTAGGTGCGATTGCAAAAAAAGTTCTTCCGCATAAGAAACGAATTTCAAAAAAGTTGAAAAATCTAGATAAAACTGAGGCTTCTAGCTATGATCTAACAATAAGTCCAGAAAGCCCTCCGCGGGTAAATCAGTTTGTGGTGAGTTATATGTTATTAATACATATTTTAATTTTTTATTTTGTAGTAAAAGAATTGGGGGTGAGATTTTTAAGGGAATCGACTTTTTTGTAAACATTAGTTTTATGTGAACATCAAAAGTATGTTTGATTTTCTTCTGCATCCACTGAATCAACTTTTTGAAGCAATTTAATGTCTAGCATCAAATTGTGTACAGCTCGAAAACAGCGTGACCGATTTTGAAGACATTTTCTAGAAATCTTCAGATTAGCCCAGTAAGTGTTTGGAGTGTTGTAGTGATTGGATGAACGCTCACAACAACAACCAAAATCATTCGCAGCCTTGAAAAAAAAATTGATGGAAAGAAATTCTAGACTTATTGTTTCAGATTGAAAGTGATCAGCATTTGAACTCAACGATAACTGAGGCATCATTCACGTGTCTTCAAAAACAAATACGAATACGAATTTTGTTTGCGATCATTTTAACAGCAAGAGCATCCGCGAAATCTGTAGGGAAATCATCGTGAAAGCCTCATTGAAAACAATCTCAGGTTATCACGTGCAACTGATCCTGACTAGGATTATTCGGACGAGATTTTCAGCCAAGCTCTATTGCTGATTGAATTGAAACTGGAAACTGTAAAAATGCTTACGACAAAGTTATGCAACGTGTAAAGCTTATCTTGTGTGTTGTGTTGTTTGGATATCACTTTCATGTTTTTCATATGCGAAATACCATATTTTTGAGACGCGTCGAAGTTCTTCGTGTTCTCAACCTTGCTATGTCGCTGAAGTGTTTTCCTGTGTATCGAAAAAAGAAGGTCGAAAATTGAAACAATTTTGTTCAATAAGAAGCGTATGCACAACAGCAATATTTAATGATGTGCACAGACTATGTCACAACACTCCACTGTACGCGAGATACATAAGTGCATAGCCCACTTAGCAAACGGAAATGTACTTTTTTTCATCGATGCACTACGAGAAACAAGCAAAATATTCCTCATCAATTTGATATTGGCGTCGTAGGTTCGAATGCAGAATAGGATTGCACTCATATTGGCATTGTTGGGAATTGCATCAACGTTATTGCTCGGCAGATGCAATGGGCACCAAGCACTCAACATCCATTGAATTTAGAGTAGGAAGAAACGCCAATTTGCAACATCAGCAAAACTCAGGTTAGTTCACATTTCTTAAAACTTGCAAAAGCACAATGCGCTTGATCAAACTGTGCGTGATTTTCGAGGAAACAACCCACCGATGGGAGGCTCTTTTCTTCTTCTTGCTGGTGATTTTGTTGAAAAGTATTTAAAAACTCTGTTTAAATAATACCCCAACAAGATCCAATATTTATTAATTATCAAGGCAAAACTTGTCTATCGAAAAAATTAATAAAATATTATTCTATTGTTATCATTAAACGAATTAAGTTGTTTATTTTATTAGTCCAAAATTCGGATATATTTCTTAAAGAAAACCCATATTACAACAGATTTCCGCCGAATTCTGCCTATTATATCGCGATCAATGTCCGAAGATAAGCTAAACGCATGCTTGAAATTATTTTCGACAAACATGCAATTCTGTGCATTTCTGCAATACTCGTCTACCCGAAAACATTCTTAAAACAACTTTTGGACATCTGAAATGAAAAAATTCCAATTGATATGATTGAGATTATGTTTCCGCCGAATTTCTTTGAGATGCAATTGAATTTTCAAGCCGTTGTCAGCAACTACAAAAATCATGATGATGATGATGATGATGATAATGGACTAAGAACAAGCTGTCAATTACCCGACCCATTTTTTTAATGCATTGGAACCACCCATTGGATCATCCCAAAATATTGTCAACTTTAATCTGCTTTGACGATGATCCCGTCTTCGCCCCACCTTCTCGAGAAAGGTTTCAAATGAATCTGGAAATTTTTTGACCCAGAACTAGGAGAAGATTCCTTTCGATGAACTCGATCAGCACAATCATAGTTCGGTACTAGGAACTCAAATTGGAGGTACCATGACAAAAGGCTCTGAAATAGTTTCATATTAGGCACCATAACTATTTGATGACTATCATAGAAAATTCTTTTTGCGACAGTTATATAGCTAATTAATATTTTGATGTCAAAGTTAAGCATATGACTATATTATTATCGGCAAACAATTGTAGGTCTCCTCCATTCCTACCGGCACCGGCATTACGAACACAAAAATTGTTGAGATTTGTAAGTCATAAGGCCCTGGTTCCATGAGGAATTTATACCAAATTTATTTATTTTTGACCTTCTGCATAGTAAAAAGACGAACGTTTGCAGCTCAAATTAACATTGATTTTTGACATTTTCGAAAGCATTCTTTTTCTTTAAATCATTTTAATATTTCAGTTTGATAAATTTCCACTTATCCCTCTTTGGAAGCGACTATTCAAAAAGCCAATAGGAGGATTTTGAAGGGCTTTGTATATATGCTACCATGCTATGATTTTAGCAATATTTTTACTATTATCCTCGTTTTATAAATAAATCATTGAGCTGCTGAAATTTTACAAGCCACTGTTATTGGTTGATCTTGACACAAGCAAAGTATTTTTTTCATCACATCAATGGTTTTTCCATAAGGATGAGGTCTGAAGATTACGGGAGCCAATTCCTTACAACAAACCTTTTTGCCTGGAACCACTGTTTCACAACTTTACTTGTGTATTTTGGGCCATTTGTCTTGTTGAAATATTCGGTATTTCATTTTCAGTATATAGCAACATAACTTTCTGCATGATCTTCACTTAGACATGCTGATACATGATACCTTCAATTCGGACACTATGGAATACAAAAAATTCTAAAACCATTATGCTGGAACCTCAATATTTAACTATCTTTGTTGTAAATTGTGAATTATATTATGTGTTCGGATACCCTCTTTCATATCGATTCTTTCCACAGTATAAAACGATTTTGGACTCGTCTGTGCAAATAATATTTCTCCACCTTGATGCAGGTCAGTTATGATGTTTTCTTTGCTAATTTGTACCTCTTACACAATTGAACGTGTGCGCGTAAACGTCTACGAACCTTTTCAAACTTAGCCTTAACGCCAAACTTATCCTTATTATCAGAAGCTGGAGCCCAACGACTCGTTTTATTAATTTTGTTGAAATTACCGGCTTCCAAGCGCGATTTTCTATTTTTGGAAAGTAAATTATGGCATTTATTAACGTCGCTGTTACCAGCAGTATCTAATCTAATTAGATTGCAAATCTCCGAACAAGTCATTGTTTAGAACAAAATCGCGCTGTTCAGAAATACAGATCTTGCCTCTTCTCATACCTGCCGAATATCTTACATCTTAGGAGATGTAATGAATAAACTAAATCTAAACTATTTCAAAACATTAAGTCTATAAATAAGAAGGTAAATAATATTTTTGGACACTAACCTATGCAGTACTATTATTTTGAACAGAAGAATTTGCAGGTTTGAACAATTAGGGTTGTTTATTTGTCATTTTTAAATTTCAACAAATTTTTTTGGTACATAATCGTAGAGCAATTGTTATTTTGTAAAAGCGTTACAATTTGTGACTAATAGTCTGCGCTTAACGAAAAAACCAAAAAAGAAGCTTTACAAATACTTTATTTGCACTGCTATTATTTTGAACGTAGGAATGTATGTATGTATATATTTTTGATAACATTAATTTCTAGGTATTCAATGGGTCACATTATGAGTGTGAACTTTGTGGGTCTATTTCCGAAACGCAAGTAAAATTCTTCTCGCACCTTAAGGGTCACTACGAACCTAACATTGCAGAAGAATCTGAGTGCCCAATTCAGAGAATACCAAACACTTCTATTATTGATGTGTCTGACGAACCAGTACTGAAAGAATCTGTAAGAGACTCTTGTTATACTACTAATTGGATCCTTTTAAAGAAGAATCTGTTTTTTTTATATAGGGATCACCGTCGGTTGCTGTTGTCCAGAATCATCAAGTTTTCAATGAAGTTGAACTAAACTTCGATAACTTCAACGAAGTAGTCGAGCTGACTGCACAGGAGCAGCATCATCAGCATCAACATGAAAACGCCCCCAATTCAACTGATATTAAAATCTTAGATTCAAATTCTATTGAAAAGTGTATGGAATATGTTGTGCGAGCACAAGAACCTACACAAGTTGTCTGTAACGTCCACGAAGAGGTTGAATTCAGCGATACTGAGGACATGTTGGAGGGCATCCGAGGTGTAGTAGATAAGGTTTCCATTGATGATACTTCCAACGATCTTGACATGCATCCAAGGGATATTTGTAAAGAATCATGGTTTACAAACAGTGCATTCAATGGTATAACTTTTAAAGAAGAAATAACGAGCAACGAAGATTTTGAAAGACGAAGAGAACTCATACCAATGTCCACCCATGAAACTGATGACGATCCTAAGGCCCGAATAAATGCCACCGAATTTAACAATGAAGATTTTAATGATAATACACATGGTACTGGTAGCTCAGAGCTAAATGATTCCAGCAGCTTCCAGGAGAATTCAAATGTAAAACGCAGAGGTCGCCCTAGAAATGCGGCTGTGAAGAAGGTTCCAAAAATTCCACATACAGATGATGATGATGAAAGCTCACAAGAATTCCCAGAAAACAATAAACGCCGATACATATGCACAAAATGCAGTAGAGAATTCAACTCTTGCAATGCGCTAAAGTATCACAATTTGTCACATACTGGCGAACGACCTCATCAATGCGAAGTTTGTGGAAAATCATTCTATGCCCAAAGTGCCCTCAAATCACACATGCGACTGCACACGGGTGACAAGCCCTACGAATGTGAAAAGTGTCATCGAAAATTCCGGCAGTGGAGTGATTTGAAATATCACATCGTTTCCATACATTCGGATGTGAAGAATTACACATGTGAGTTCTGTGGCAAATCGTTTTCTCGAAAATACTCTCTGGTTATACACCGACGGATTCACACAAGTGAAAGGAATTACAAGTGCGAATTTTGTCCCAAGTCGTTTAGGGCGAGTTCATATCTACAAAATCATCGGAAGATTCACACAGGTAATTTATTTTGACTGTGTTTTGTTTTTTAAGATTGCAATTATTGATTGAGATTTTTGTTCAAAGGTGAAAAACCATATACATGCGAAACGTGTGGCAAAAAGTTCCGAATGGGTGGTGACCTACGTAGGCATATCAAGACTCATGAGCGTAAAGCACCTAATGAATCGAAAAATAGAAACGTCGAAGTGCCTGTACAATCGAAAAATGTTAATGTAGGTATTTGGTGAGCTCCAATATCAAAATTGTTACATTTTTTCTTCTATAGATAAATAAACACGAAGAAATCGACGATATTAAAAATGATGTGCTCTTGAAAATAGAGTATCAAAAGGAGAGTAAAGATGACTTGCTATTTCTGGATAAAATGGCAAGCAAAATTAATCATCTATTTAAGACTGAAGAAGATTTTGAAAATGAAGATTTGGGAAACTCAGACCTCTCGTTTGTAACTTAGTTATTTAAGTAGGTATATGTTTTTGTCTAAACATTTGTTGATAAATATAACAACTCATAAGCCCCCTTTAAATTTATAATCAAAATGATAATAGTTGCTTCAAAATTCTTTACTGTTTTATCATATTTATTTATAATTTTTTGTGTCCGGATCATTTATCAAAGACCAAATATGTAAATCGAAAATGTGTATTTTAAATTCAGGTTGATGATAAGTCTCGTGAGTTTATTAAACCATACAACTATGTATGAAACATTTTAAATGAATTATTCTGTTAGTATTTTGTAATTATTTCCTTGTTAGGTTGCAATAAAGTTCACAATAATTTTGTACATTTAATTGTGTCTTCTTTTTCTGAGATATATTACAGCCATCCACAACCTAGAAGTATGCAAGCAATTTGTCTTTGGTTTTGAAGCTTTGACGAACACAAAAACGAAAACCGTTAGATTTGTCTCTGCTAAATTTAATAATAAAATATTCTCTTTTTTACTACTTGTTTTTTATCTTATCTTATTCTCCACTGTAAAATCGTGCGCTTATTTCAGCGCCACCACCAGGGGTGGAATCGGCTAAGGTGATAGTTGATTTATCAATTTTTTATTTTGACTATAGCTGTCTCTATCATATCAATAAAGAAATATAGAGAAAGCGATTGTCAAAACGACAATCAATTAATTTAGTGACCCTTTACTCTTACGCGGTACGGGTCCAACTATGGCATAACAAAATCACGCTCCATCATAATCAGACTTATCACAGACCCCGTCTTAATAGATTCGTAGTACGAACCCCTAAAAAAGATATCATTGCTCCCGTCGTACTAAAAAAAACTTGCTACGAAATTCGGAGTTCGTGAATAATGGTATCACTATACTCTGTCCAACAAAAATATACAGTGTGGGCAAGATAGGACGTTTGCCTCGCATTCTGGCTACAGTGGATTGCATAAATCTGTCCTTCATTAAAGCTCTCACAGAGTTGTCGTAGTGTTGATTTTAAATGGACCCTTTTTTTAAAGCTCTAAAATCAAAAGCACCTCAACAGAAACCCAAGGAAAAAAAACTGAACAAGTTAGCAAATGAACAAGGGTAACTCTGAATGCACATCAATATTTAATGGGGGTTGAAATTGAATATCACCAACAGCCATAGGCCACAGCAATTCAGTGCACACTCAGATGTGCGGTCAATAGGAAGTCGGTTCTGCGTCAGATGCAATCGAAAATTTACGGGCGCACAAACACTTTTTTATGGAAGAGTTCTTTCAATTTAGTATGGTGCAAAATTATAGCACGCTACTGAGCTATAAGCTCTCCCATAAGCAGTGTTGCCGCAAGCCAAAAAAAAGAGTCGCTAGATCGACCTTAAAAATCCGCTAGATATGCTAAAATTTTGAAAAAAGTCACTAGAAAAAAATTTCAGTACACATATCAAAAAAAAAATATATTCAGTTATAAAAAAAAATTTATTTTGAATAGTAAAGAAAAACTTATAAACATTAAGTTAACATAAAAAATCTTAAAAAAAAAACAAAAACAAATTCAGTCTAGAAAATATAACTACTTTTCATTTTTTAAATGAAAAGTAAAGAAGTTTTAACAATAACTTCAAACAGCTATTATAAAAATAATCAATCACAAATAATTATAGCCATTATAGCATCTTCATCAATTTCATTGACTTCAATATCTAAAGCATTATTGAAATTTTTAAATTTTTTGAAAATAAGTATAAATATACTTACAAAAAAAATTAAGTTTACTCCCGAAATCTCCACTTTGGCCGATTCGACAAAACCAAACAAAAACAATTACAGTTAAAATTGTACATAAAATAAATCATATAAACGAAATGACCAGGTAGTCTAGTTTCTAAAACATATACCCGCTCACTCGCAATCACACTCCTTTTGGTCTTATTTTGTGTGGTGAAGTTTCAAATTCAGTTCAGTGGTCGTGGTAAAAAGAAAGTCAATCGAACATAAGTGCCAAACTCGAATGCCAGGGATGTAACATCATCACATGTTCTTGCAAAAAGTCACTAGAAAAGTCGCTAGAATTATCTAGTGACAAAAAATAATTTTTTGTCGCTAAACTTTTGAAAATTCCGCTAAATATAGTGACAAAGTCACTAAAACGGCAGCACTGCCCATAAGACGTGTACTGCATATTTTTGTTGGATGGAGTATAGCCCCGAATGAATAGGAAGTTGGACAGTTTTTTCTACGAACAGATATTTTGATCCGAACTCAAATTAAAACGAAACACAAATACAATTAAGCGAACTAAAATAAAGGACATGCAAATAAAATATATAAAAACAATTTTGGTATTGTTTTCATGTGAATTTGTTTATATTTTTTTATTTTTTGAATGGCAAATAAAGTAAATACAAATAAATATTGGTGTCCTTCTGTAATGAAGCTCATTTTTTTTTAACGACCAACAAAATTAAAATCTAATCAAAAGATGAACAACGAAAATGTATTTATTTTTTCACACTTTGACGCAAATCAACTGAATTTGAAACTCCGAAATTAGGAAAATCCTTTTTTGATTTCGTTCGGGGCCTATGATGTAAATTTATTCGTATTCGTAGCGTAACAAAATTTTCGGGGACTTGGTGCGAATGAATCTGTGGTAGGGGTGAATATTTCACTAAATACTTAAGTGAAGTGCCTGAGTTTGGGTTAATGCAGGCTCAGATGAAGTTGGCATGGGGTTTGCAAGCAAATTGCGCTGGGATACACTGATTAAATTTCCACTTGGGTTTAACCATTTCCCTTGCTGCTTTTATTTCCTTTAAATTGCGGATTATATTCTTCTTCGCCCCAAACATAATAAGAGCAAAAACATTAAGAATTTGTCTTTAATTATGGAATAAGCGATTTAATGCCCCTATTATGGGTTACAACTCAACTCAGTTGAGTTGTCATCAACACAACTCAACTCTTAGGCAACCAAGCTAATTTTTCGTATTATGCAAGTCAACTAAAATCAGTTGTAATGAAAAAATACGTTGCCGTCTTTTAGGAGTCGATTTGCTGTCAAAACCAGCTGCCCAACATGAAATACATACAAAGGCAAGAATAAGAAATTGTATGATGCAAAGTTCTTTCGATTTGTTTTTAGGTGATTTGGAAGATGAGAATTTCCTTAATGTAGCCAAAATAAAAAAGAATATCCGTATATTTAATAAACTTGTATACATTTCTATTCCTAAAGTATGCATTTTTTTATTCGAAATAGTTTTCCTAAAACAACCAACGTTCCTCAGCGATTCCACCAATTGTTAAACTTGCTCCTGCTCTTAGTTTCATGAGCGAAAGAAGTTGCCAAAAGTGCAGTGGCAATGATTTTAATTTAGGACTGACTCAATCGATAGTCAGTTGAACTAAAAAAGTGGTCGATGTGATTGAGGAACTCATTTGTGGAAAATGGATAAATGCTCAGCTAACATAGAGCAACAAGTCGTTAAAATTGTGATGGCCATGTAGCTTTCAAACTAATACACTCATTACATTCTATTTTTATTAAAATTGTTGTTTAACTTACTGTTTTGTGTCCTTATTTTTTATCCGAAAGCAGATTCTTTCATTAAAATGTTCTACACAACTGCTTCGAACCAGTTGTTTGATTTTGACGCTTATTACAACCGAAGCACAACTCAACTTACTTACATAATACGAAGAGACAACTAAAAAGTCGGCCATTTTGTTAGTTGTCTGCTAATCGGCAACTGGTTGTGCTTAGACAGACAATTGGTTGTGATCGATAATACCAATTTTAAGAATTACAACTAAACTATAGTTGAGTTGTCTTCCATAATAGGGGGGTAAAACTTTTGCCAAGCATCTCCATCTCATATTGGAGGAAGTTTTTTGTATCCCCTTAAAAAAAAAACACTAACTGCTCGTCCTCTTCATCAGATCTACGAGCGTCTGGAATTGTTTTCATTTGTTAATTACAACATTTTAGTACATATATAGGTTAGTACAGCAAATTTAGACAAATATGTAGGTACTTGTTTTATTTATCGTAAAAAAATTCGATAAAATAAATTATTTAACAAAAATACTTGCACTTTTGCGACCTTCTATGTCTCTGTCGTGTGTAAATTTTTGAACGAGAGATATCGTCGTATTTTTTCGTCTTGCAGAATGCAGAAGGAAAGTGTTCAACGACGTTTGACATTTACAGACAACAAAACGAGTGACAAAAGTTGGAAACGACTTACGGAATGCAGATCGTGTCAGGTCGTATATTTCGCTGTCGTTTACGACATCGGTAATCGAGGTGATTATCATGGTATTATCATGGAGCGTGATTTTGAATTGCGAACGCTATCCTGGTGGTGGCGCTGAAATTAACGCACGATTTTAAAGTGGAGAGAATGATAATATACAAAACAAGTTGTAAAAAGGAGAATATTTTACTATTAAATTTAGCAGATAAATCTAGCAAGTACTGTTCCTAAGCTTAAGATGTCGCCACAATCGTTCGTCTTCTTGATAGTATTATACGTTTTATATACAAAGGCTATATATACAAAGGTTATATGTATCTACAAAGGTTAAATTTAAACAAGACTGGTTAAAGATCAAGTAAGACTTACTTTTCCTGTCATATCTTGAGATATCAAATAACTGTAGATGGAATGATTAGACTTATTTTTAATGGGAGCAGATCATCAAATTCAATTGAAAATTGTAAGGGCTAATGAATGAATGAATGAATAAATATGGGGTTTAAGTGAATTGCGATCTATAGACCTATAGCGCCTCTTTTTAGAGCTGGAAATCCCGTGATTATTCGGAAGTTGTACCGATGTAGCCGATGCAAGATATAAAGTGGTCTTGGTTGTAGCTCAAAAGAATTTGGGAGTTCTTTTTATGTTCCGCAACAGAGCTCTGGTCCCGTTAGGGGTGTCGTTGCTTCTGTTTTTGCCTCTTCATTTCCCATGCCTCCAACGTTTCCTGGTACTCAATGAAGGGCTTAGTTTGTCTACCAGTATTTTTTTTTTAAATATACATCTAAACTTCTACACAAGAACAGTGTTCAAAACTGTATCAACGGAGTGGAAACCAAGATAAACTAGACTATTTGGTTTTAGGTCTTAAGCTTATATTTTTACATAAAGCCAAATTGAAAATTCACTTGGATTATGTCACGTCACTAAAATTCTGGGAAAAAAACTGTTTGAAAGAATTCAGTCTCTCAGCTTTAAAGTACTTTTAAGCACTAATCGTATGTCCCTACATACATTGATATATAGATATAAAAACAACTTTTTATTCCATTAACAAATACAGTTTTATTGATTTAATTTTTTCTCAATATTCTTATTTGTTTTTTTTTGTATCTTTTCAAAATAATCTTATTTTGTATAAAAATTTATAGAATGTAAAATAGAAAAATTATTGTAATGTAAATATATATATATACATATACCCATGTATAATTATGTTTTTGTTGTTTTATTCATAATAATAATTACCTAATATGTACAAGTAGAAAGAAAATATATTGTTTGCTTTCTGCGTGCAGCTGAACACTTTTATAGCCCTTCTAAAAAGAAAAAGAGCCCTTCCATTTTAACTAAATAAAACGGAAGCTTTATTTGTTTTTCTACCATTTACTTTTAATACTCTCTACAAGAGCGGTTTATTTTTTATTTGTATTAATTATAAATAAAAAAGAAATAACAAACATAGCAAGTTATTCACCAAAATGTTTCGAAAATCATCTGGCCGACTTATGGTTAATTGATATTAATTTTTCTTTAATTTATTTAAAGTTAACATAGTCTATGATATAATTTAATTTTCTTTTCATATAGTCATTTCGTTTCTTATATAATTAATCCATAAAATTATTGTACAAGCTAAAACTATTATCTAGTTAAACAAAAGAGTACTACTAAAATGGAAGCCGATTTTATTTTAAACACTTTTTGTTTTTTTCTTAGATATTTTTGTGTTTGGAAGAAAATAAGAAAATGTTTTTTTTCTGACCCTAGTTTGCACTGAAACTTGATGCTGAAACTTGAAACTTAGTGCTTTGCACAACGTCGTTAAATCTTTGTTTGTTACAATACAGCTGTTTAAGCCAAAAAGTGTTTATACACATTTCGATTTTTTTTAAATTGATAATATTAAAAAAAAATAAACATAAAATAAAAAATAAAACTGTTATCACATAAATCGTAAAACAAAAATCAACAATAAACAAAATTAATGAAACGATCTAATCGAAAATAAAAATCGTTCTACAACTACTGACGACCGAATCACAAATTTCTAAATATTTTGTGGGGAAAAATATAGAAAAAAAGGAAGCACAATAATTCCGTTTTGGAAATAAGGGAAATAAAAAACAAGAAAAAAGAAGATTAAAAATATTTACATCTTGGACAAAAATTCATGAATTCGTTTTTTTCCCCGTTTTATTTATTAATTCTTTATTCAAAAAAAAGCTTTTTTTACCAATTCATGTGCCTCAAACTTAATCATTTCATTTCCTAAGTTATAATATTGTAAAGCTTGGAGAGGTTTTTTTTCTTAGAAACTAAAAAAAGAAAAAGATAACAGAAGCGATAGCTTCTAATATTTATGTATAATAACGATATTGCCTATTTAATGAACTAATATCTCTTATTTAAAAATTAAATAATTTTACAGAAATTTTACGAATTATCATTTAAATTGGCACATTTTACATTGTTTTTGATTTGAGAATCATCTTAGAATTAATTTCATTTATATAATTTACTTGCTAATTCAATAAAATTAAATATTTCTTTTTTCTTTCTCTCAGTGTATTACATTATGTATAATATATTTTTTGTTTTGTTTTGTATAAAATATATAATGTATGAATAATTTATACAGACTCCTCTTGTCCAGAAAACTGGATTGCAAATATTGTTAATAAAAAAATATCATTCTTTTTTTTTTGTTTGATTTACCATCACGCACAAATCAACATTTTGTGATTGTCTATTTTCTGTTTGTTTTGTTTTTTGTATTATTTATGTTTAATTTTGAAATACTGTCCAGCAATTATTTATTTACGCAGATCTGTAGGCATATTACCGTCGTAGTTGCCGGTTTCACTGCAATTTTCAGTTTGCATTGTTGATGTTTGCATGTCTTCGGAAGAATCGTGACATTGCTGCATGTGACTGGGAGACTCTGGCGAACTGTTTTCGTTGTAGCGAATCAGTTTTATTGTAGTCAGACCATCTGCGTTGCGAATCAATCTGCAAAATTAAGAAAATAAACAGGTAAAGTTTAAATGTTTAAAGATTTTGCGGTGGGCACCATTTAAATTTAAAAAAAGCAGTTGAACACCAAAACTTGCTATTAGAGAATTTAATATTTCAATTTTAAGGAAAGTGAACGAAAATCATGAAAATTTGCAAATAAATTAAACCAAGTGTTAATTCTTATCGAAATAAATAAATTTCGATTGCAAGACAAAAACAATTATGGTCGGTGTTCAAGGTTTGGAACATATCAATTACAAAATAATTTGTGTAATTTTTATTTTTAAGTTCAAATTAGGGAAGTTTACTTACGGATAGCAGTCGGAACTCGTTGATTGTGAATAGCTTCTCTTTTCCGAAGAAGAATGACCCGATGACACGCTTAGATCAGTTGGTTTCATTTCATCTCCATCTTGGCTGTTTCCTTCCAATTTAATCGAGTTAAATTGAAGCTTTTCGCTGGGAGTTGTAGGCAGTGCAGGTGAATTGGGCGGTTGTTGTTGTTGTTGCTGTTGTTGTTGGGTATTTGACTGGAGGTAATGGAAGGCACCATTGATGGCGTGCATAAATAATGGGGATGTGGGCGGTGGGCCATAAGCTGCTGCTGCAGCTGCTACAGCAGCCGCTGCAGATGATGAGATCGCTGAAGCTGAAGGCAGGGCACCAGGTATACCCAGTTGATTGTTGTTGCTTCTTGAGGACGGCCTCTGGGGGGATTGCGAGGGTTGTGAAACTGCCTGTTGTTGTTGGTGCTGCTGCGCCTGTCCCGATGGGCCTTGGCCGTTTTGGGAAGACATTGGCCAGTTGTTTGAACTGCCATTGGCTGTGGGTGTTTGTACATTGCCTGATGTACTATTGTTTCCTGTTCCTGATGAATTCGCTACTGATTGTCGAAGAAGTGAAATGTTTTTGATATTCTTTAGTTCAGTAGGATTTCGAAGAAATCTATAAAAAGAGAACATGAATTTATTAACAAAATCATAAAATAAAACGGAAAAATTAAGAAATAATTGCATTGGGTATGGGTAATTTTTGTTTAAAAAAAATAACTGAAAAATAAATTACAACTTACTGGTAGCAATGACGTTCTCCTTGAACTTTCCGTAGAATGTTCACGCGATAGTAGTATCGGAGTGCTCTTGACATTTTATCGTAGTTCATTGAAAGGTGATTCTTTTGAATTCCCCACAACTTAGCTAAGCCAGCTGGATCCACGATCTTAAATACTCCTGTATCTCTGCATTTCCATGCGATCAAATCACTGTATTTTTGATTTCTATCGTTTAATAGCTGTTGTAAGAAGTCCCATAACAGACGACCATCTAACAAAGAGAATAAAAAATAAATGTTTAGCAAACTTCCTTATGGTTAACTTAATGTAAAATTACTTGTATTGGGCTCAGAATTCTCTGGGAAGAATTCCCTCTTCACTGGCATATAACTGGGGGTAGTTGGCGCCGATGATGAACCACCACTACTGGTGCTGCCCGAGGCACTGTGCATTTTCTGGTTGGCTTGGTTTTGAGACCAAGTATTCACAAAACTATTCGTAATCTGATGTGTAAGACTTGGTGACATATCCTTCAGAACTGGTGTAGGTGGCGGACTGTTGTTATTATACTGCGCCACGGCTGCAGCAGCGGCAACTGCGGCTGCTGCCCGGGATGCGGCTTTTGATTCCGAAAATGTTTCCTCATCTGAATCCGATTGATTGCTACTCGAACTGGTTGTATTATTTTGAATGAATACACTTCCGTTGTTCATATTGCTAGTACTGCTGGAGCTGCCATTACTACTAGCATTTTGTTCTTGACCTTGCGGTGGACTGCTGGCTTGAGAGTCAACAGATGGTGGTGGACTCAGGGTAACTGAGTTTGGAGGCATAAAGTGATGCATATGTGCGTTGTGGAAGGGGCTCTCTTGTGGTACAATAGGTGGCCATGTAGGCGTTGGCGGATGACTATGTGGTGACAAAGGGTAACGGCTGGTAGGTGTAACTGGACTATTTGGCAGGTGCCAGTGCATCATGTGTGATTCTATTATTAGCATCTGCAGTACATTATGCAGTACATCTCCAGCTCCAGGACAACGATGGCCAAAATCTGCTCTTGTCAAAAGACAAAGTGCTTTTCCGTTCATTTGAAATAACTCATGATCGACTTTTGGCAGATCAAATTCACGCTCACAAAACCTTAAAAACACTGTAACATCCTCTCTACCCCAGAGCCGAGGATCTGAGGGCAAAGATGCCGGCAACTGGGTTTTCAATTCGGCTAACTGACTCGGAGGAGCTGGTGGACACCGCCACAGCACATCACTCCAGAGACCTAGCGGTGGATTCAACGATAGTTGCACTGGTAACATTTTCATTTTGGATTGTCTGTATTTTGATGATTTGAATTTGGTTTCGAAACCTTTACTTAGTTTTCTCTGACGTTAATTGTTTCAAAGAAAATAAATCTAAAAAAGAAAAAAGAAATTTGTTTAGTATTAAAATTACATGGGAAATTTTTTTCTTTTAAATTTTGAAGAAAGATCATCTAATATTCCAAAAAACACATTTTATTTTTTCCTTATGCATACAATATCAACTACGTTGGGCGCCATTTAATAATTAAAATTGAAGAAGAAAGTAAAAAAAGGTGAATAAGACATTGACTATTCAACCGAACATCTTTGAAAGTATCACTAATTAAAGTAGATACTTTAAGTTACTTTATTCGCTGACAAAGGCATTGGTAAAAAAAACTCTTTCACGTTTTTTAGATACGACCAGTATGTAATATGTACTTCCTCAAACTTAATTATTACTTCTGACTTTTTAAATTTATTTCTGATCATACAAACAACATAATATGAAGACCGATTGCTAATATATATTATTTTGTCTGTAACAATACTAGAAAATTATTGCGATAAAAAATACCCATTTTAGGTCTTATCATTGAAATAATTCTAGTTACGCTACAATCTACGAATTTACGATTTATTATGAACGCACACGTCACGTGAATTGGTTTTAATGCTATCTATTTCCGAGAGATTAAAAAATATTTACATTTTTGAGATACCTTACCTACGCATAAACGTCAGACAAAATTTGCAAAAAATAAGCGTACATTAAAGATTATAGGTTAATATTAGGTGCGTTTTATTATTCACAAATCTATCTGGATCCGAATCTGGATTAAGTTTTAACATGTATTACAAATACAATTTGGGATCCTGTTTTCAATCGGGATCTATTTCAAAGATCCAAAAATCAGTTATTACCCTGGCGAGTAGATGACTTTTAGGCTAGCCGCGCACTAGCAGTTTTTAGTTGCGAAACTGCTTGGTTCGAGCAACAAAAAAGTTTGTGTTTTGACACAAACTACATAAACGATTGCCTAAAATAAGTTCGCCATTTTATTGAACATATAATTATCTGCAAATTCACCGACATTCAACCAAACAGTTCATCTGTTTTCTATAAGTAACCAAACAGTTTCGCAACTAAAAATTGCTAGTGCGCGGCTAGCCTTATGGTAAGGTAGTGCAAACTACAGTGTAAAGAAAAAAGACAAGAAATAATTTAAAATGTATAAGCTCAAGGATAAAAAGAGACGGGCTTATAACACTGCTGTCACTAAGATCCGTATCGTTTTATTTTCAAGGGAAGATCCAGATCCGGATCCAGATAGATTTGTAAATAATAAAACGCACCTATTAGCTTTGTTTTTGTATTAGACCAGTTTATACCAATCAGTGGATAGGTACAAAAAAATATGTATAATGTTGTAGTCTAACATTTATTAACTAACAAAGTTTGACAAGTGAAATTAAGCATGCAAATGGGAAGAATTTGGTGTAGTTGTCAATTGTGTGTCTATACCAGTCAGGGGACAGACATACATATGAATTTATATACTCATACATGCAAAGTTCATATAAACGATTTAGGCCATATCATTTATGTCTAGTCCATGCAATTGTCCAAGGAAATATCACCGCAATATGTCTCTGTAGAGATCTCCATTAACTGCAACTTGACGGTCACATTTATCAAAGAGAAAAAAAAAAACGGTCCAATGAAACCACCGGCATAAAGTGAAGTGGTGTTTTTTTTATTACCATGAAGGTTTTTAGCTAACCATATTCTGTTTTTTGAAATGCGTTCACGCGAATTACGACACAAATTTGGCGTTAACGCCCTAAAAGTTGCCGTCACCGACTCGGAATATTTTGCAATTAATTTTAAATATTTGTAATCGTTCTTCTTTCATGAAATTTACCATTATGGAAATGTTAGGTTCGTTCGTTCAACTTTACTTAGGATTGACCCAGGTTTTCTTGAAAACCCTAAGAGTTGTAAAAAAAAACATGGTTTTCGGTTTTCAAAAAACGCCCAAGGACTGTCAATCGTGTTGTTGACAACTAAAAGCAAGAAACAAAAAATTCTGTGTTCTGATAAAACTTTAAATTCGTTATAAATTAGGTTTAAAAATTAACAAAAACAATTTTGTATTGTTGGAATATTTTGTCTGATGAGTACAACAAACATTTAATTGCAAATCCAAGCAATAACATGCATCATGCGAATCGACAAACGACAAAAAAAAAATATATATGAAATCTTATGTGATTTTTGACAGTTTGATCGTTACCTGAACTCGCGTGCGTTCACAGTGAAATAGTCAAAGTTGTCAAGTCACAATATTGGAAAACACTTTACATGGCCGAAGGGAATAAAATTAAAAACAACGTTTGGATTGTAAAATCATTTATTTTAAGAAGGAATGTTTCAGTGAAAATGAAAGATTCATACAAAACGTTAAGAACCTATGTATATTTTTTCTGTTCTATGTACCTATGTACAATAAAACACCCTTTAATTATCGTATTGATTAAAATAAATGCTTACAGGTCTAAAAATTCAAACGCCTTAAATGCCTAAGATAGGTAGTAGTATTAAAGTTGTACCACACGACAAGATTGGCAGTATCAATTAACCATCTAGTCATGGTTTAAAGCAGGCTAAAGGAATAAAGTAAAGCCAGTACCACCGCATCAGTTCGTTTTATGTATGTGTGTATGCATGTATCAATAGACAACTTCATGAAACTACCGCTCTGGCATACTTGTCACGAAGCTTAGGAATGCCGGTCACCACAGATAATAACATTTTTGTTGCTTTATTAAATGCAAAGAGTATCCGGCAAATCCAGTTTAAGCGGAAATTCAGATTCTTTTGCCGTCATCATCTTGTGTGTTTTTTTCTTTTTCTTATTTCTTTTTTTACTCTTCCTTTCTCCCTTCTTGTCTGCCTATTCTTGTTTATTATAAACTTTATTTTGTTTCAAGTTTTTTTATTTTTCAAAATTCTTTCGTTGAGGTATTACTTGCGTAGATACCTACCTACTTAAACATCATAAAAATTATCAAAACTTTAAGAGCAAACATGACGAATTGGTTAATTCTATAATTTTATACCTACTTGGTTTTTTCTGTATCTGAAAGTTGTAGTTTCAGACAAAAGAGATAAACGAAAAAAATAGTAGATAAATACGGAAATCGTAAAAAATTCTAAATCTATATTTAGATAACAGCAAAGAAAAACAACGCCTGACAGCAAACTGAGTACATATACATATTATATACAACCGAAACAGACGATGCGGAAGTCCAACGACTCCCGCTTCTGTGTTCATCTCCTGCCGCGCGATCGCTTGTTCATCGCTCTCTGATCCGACCGACTGACACTGCCAGTTAAAACTGTAGTGTTATTGTTTGGCCGAGAGTATCACGCCGCCATTGCTGTTTCCTAGTCCTTCTTCATACTCTTATACCACAGCCAGACCAACAGCTAGTATAGTTCAGTTGTTGTAGCAGTTTGCGCGACTACGCCACTTCCCGATGTCAAACCGAAATGATAAAAAAAAATACCAACACTTTGTGTCTAAGAAAAGCGATGAGCAGAAATCAAAAGCAAAAGCATTCAGCGGGCTAGGAAACTATGATCTTCACACAAAAGCAGCAAACAAAACAATCACATCAGAAGCTCTTCTCCCGTCGATATAGGTACCTACTTAAAATTTAGCTTGTTGTTGATTGTAAATCTACATATCTGTTGGTTATTGGCGCGGCGACGGCGAGCTTTATTTCAGTATGGACCATTAAAAGTTTAAGGTATTTGTTTTCCAAAGTTTGTTTAACAGGTTCCCCATCAATTTTTTTTGGGAAATTATGTAAGGAAGATCATGCAATATTTCGTCTACTATCTGAATATGGTGAGTCATTGTCAATGAAGTTAAATTCGAAAGAAAACTTTCTCAAATAGTACCTATTACACTAAGAAATTGGGATAAATTCGAAAAAAAAGAAAAAGACATAACTTCGAAAATATTGATACAAATTCGAAAAAGAAAACAATTTATTATAACCGCCATAACTTCGAAAATGTTAATATAAATAAATAAAATGCAGAAAAAGGTCGCTCGAATTTGCTCTTAGATTTTTCAAAAATGATCTTTTTCGATTTTATTAAGGAAAATTGTATCATAATGAAGAATAAAATGAATTTTTTAAATGGCTAAAACAACACCTTTTTTTATAATTTTGCGCGCACAAAAGAGATTATGACAACCCTTAAAATGTTTGAGAACAGTGCGAGAAAAGTTGGAGAGTATCTTAAAGGAAAGATATACTGATGCACATTTATTTTGAATGTCTGAATATCGTAATGGGAGGGTTAATATTGAGTCCGGTAAGGCATTCCATATTCGTGAAGTGTGACTGAAAAAAGAATCTCTATATTTAACAATACGCCCGAAGTTGGGCTCAAGGATAAACTGATGATCATTTAAATCTCTTTTTTGGTTCTATCCAAGAGACTCAATTGGGTTATTGGAGCACCTGATAAACCTGGATAAACTGATGATCATTTAAATCTCTTTTTTGGTTCTATCCAAGAGACTCAATTGGGTTATTGGAGCACCTGCTCAAATAGGGGAATTTTATTCGAACTTTGGCCTTATAGATTACAGCCAGAATATGTGAAACATTTCTTGCAAAGTCGTCTCCTGAGCACTTAGCAGCGTTTTTAGCGACATCGAGAACTGTGAATTGTTGAGTTTTCTCATGAACAGTGACATGGGGGAGGGTTCTGCTTTAACGTCATAAGATTGTATTTAGTTTTTGAAGCATTAAATTCTACGCGATTTAAGGTGTTCCATTTGACAATGCTATCGAGATCAGAATTTAATGAGCTTCGTATACGCTGCCGTTCTTAGTCTACATCCGAAGTATAAGGACATGCATCTGGAAACGAATATGAGAAGCTGACAGTAATGTCGTCAACAAAACAATTTAAAAGATTAGAAGTTTCAGACATAAGATCATCGGTGAATATGAGAAAGAGAATCGGAGACAAAACGGAGCCCTGTGAAACACCAGCATTTATTTTATGAATTTCAGACTTCAAACTATCCCATAGAACTTCTATTGAGCGGTTCGAAAGGGTTGTTTCTAATCCAACAAAGAAGAGATTGGTCAATATTAAAACTACGTAAGGATTTGTGCCACTCTTCGGTAAGATATGCCATCAGAACACCATCTGTGGAATTATTGCTGCGAAAGTCGTATTGCCAGTCATTCAGAAAATTTCGATCTTCTAGATATTTCTTGAGTTATTGATTGATCAGCGATTCTATGACCTGGGAAAGAAGGGATGTAAGTGCAATTGGACGATTGTTGAAGAGGAAGAAGTTTCGCCCATTTTAGGGACTGGCTGGATAAATAATGTTTTTTCATGAACTCGAAAACAGGCCAGGATAGAAAGACAGATGATGGAAAAGCTAAGGCAATGGTGTTGAAGAACACCTCTTGCAACTGTAAAAGTGTAAAAGAAGATTTGTCCCATAAAATAGTTTACGCACTTAAGTACAAGAAGAGTCATACACTTTTTGGGACTCTCAAATTTCCTTTTTTCCTTTTGTACAAGTATATCTCCCAAGGCGCGAACTTTTTTCGGGGCAATCAAAATGTACTATGTATGTATGTATATTCTTTTTGAGTTTTCATCATTACAGTTTCAAAAACCATACAACTAATCTGATATTTAAATTTTAAGAATACAATAATTTAAATAGGTACGACAAGTACGACAAGTTCTTATATAGTTGATAAGCACAAAAAAAAATTTAATAAGATTGACTACAAAGGCTTCGAGGCTTTATGAACGGTTCTCAATATTGTAATCCATCTTTGCAGCTACAGGGTTCAGTCTATCGCTTAAGTCGTAAAAACTCGTTTCCGCATACCGTATAAGGCTTCTTTGGAAGCTGTGTCATTATCTATAACATGAGGCAACAGCTAAGATGAGATGAAATGGTACTTTTCTCTAATTCACGATCTTGGCTTAACCGCACCACTAGGTGATCGTCACTCCCCGGGCAACAGGTTGAGAGTAGTCTTAAAGTTCCCCCGAAAATAATTACATAGCCAAAGCAGTTCCTGGATGCATCCTCTCTGTTCTTCCTTTAACACCGACACAGCACTGCACTGCACGGCCCGTCCCCGATCCCCAGTGCCCGTTAAGATGGTTATACTTGAAATTCACTTCCTGGATCCCAGACGAAAATCTTGTTTTCCAGCCACCACCATCCACCGTCACCAACAACCAGCCAGAGCAATCGATGGATGCGCAACTGGAATCTTTATGTGCTCTCTTACGACTAAACCGAACGACGACGATCGTCAGCATCATAATCATGATGTTGCCGATTCCGATCGCCTCCTTCTTTGATCATATTGCGGATGCTGCCCCTTTGGTGCTTGCAATGACCTCGTATTTGTTCCTGATCATGCCCAGTCAGCATAAAAAGCTGGATATCAATGTGTTGTTCCCAATGTACCTATATATGTATGTTCCTACAACGAGACTTCTTCTTCCTTCTTTGTGCATCGCGCAGGAGTATATAGGATGAAACCTTAATCTAGGAGGAAGCAATACACTTAAATTTCTGTACTTTACCACCCCTGCTGCGCATCTGTATTTCAAAACGTGCGAGCAAAGAAACCAGTTTAAGCGGAAACTACACAACATTTTAACTGCGGCTGTGGCAGAAGCGCGCTGATGGTGATGGAGCAGAGAGCAGCAACACAAGCAACACACAGGAACAGGAGACGACTTCGACAACGGCGGCGGCGGCTATGGCCAAATTCCATACTCAAGTCGACTTTTTTTGTTTTCTTTGGTTGTTGTTGGTTTGTTTGTTTACCTTCCCCTCTTCAGCACTTTCCTGCTGGTATTCCTTACTGTATGCCTAGCAGCCAAGTGAATAATAGGTATCGCTATTTATGATGCAGACACAAAACGAAAGAAAAAACCATGCAGTGGGTATCTTTCAGAACAACATGTGTAAAAAACGATTCTTTTTATGAGTTTTTTTGACAGTGTGGCTGCCGTTTAAAAAACCACTCCAATCTGAGCTGTACAATGTACATAGAAGTGAAAGATGATGCGATCGGACTGAAAAAAAAAAACAAGAAATAACAACAAAAAAATAATACACATGCTGAAACAAGGACAGAGGGTGCGTAGCGGGAGAGTTAGGGCGCGTCTTTTAACTTGTCTGTTAAAAAAAGAAAATATGTATTTTTTTTTTTCAAATGAATATGATGAGAATACGTTAATGATTGACCAAAATCTGAAACCAACATGATCTGATCACCCATAAAGACAGGGTGACGAATAATTGAATTGTTCTTTTTTTAAACTATACATATGTCAAAATCAAAATTTTACTAATTTTAATTGAAATTAGCATTACACGAGTACTTTCTCAAACATTTTATTAAAATTGAAATCAACGAAAATCTATTTTATATTTTTAGTAGGTAACTTAACTTGACATTTACAAATGTCAAAAAGGTGTGTGTTATTTTTTTGTTCGAACTGTCGTTGTTCTATGTTTGTTCAAAGCAATTTTTTACAAAATACCTTCATTACATATTTAAAGAGTGTTTAAAATTAAGAAAAAAAGTTAGTCTCTAAACTGCTTCGAAATTAGAAAACTGTTTAGTACTTCAAACTAATACATAAAACATACTGCATCTTTTCACAAAGTCAAGCCTATTCTGACATATCTACTATTCTGCAATAAATTTTCTCTTATAAGTTATAAAAGATTTCGATCTTAAAAGATCTTTTATGGTTGATATTCAGATGTTCGAACTTTTATAAAAATCTGTTATGCAAATCCGAAACTCCGAAAATCAGATATGATTAAGTAAAATATTTCATCTGACATAACTAAAATGGGTGACAAACAAAAAAGGAACCTCTTACACACTATTTGTATCTGCACCATGGACTACTATTTTAGCACCTGTTTCAGGGAAAAAAAGTAACAGAAGTTTGTATTTTATACTTTTATGATTTTTAACAGATTTCATAACAGATTTTGGCATGCCGAATACCAACATTATAATTCATAAAAGATTTTTTTATAGCTCAAACTTTTGTATGGAAATTCATAGCAGAATAACAGAATGTTCGAACTTTTATAAAAATCTGTTATGCAAATCCGAAACTCCGAAAATCAGATATGATTAAGTAAAATATTTCATCTGACATAACTAAAATGGGTGACAAACAAAAAAGGAACCTCTTACACACTATTTGTATCTGCACCATGTACTACTATTTTAGCACCTGTTTGAGGGAAAAAAAGTAACAGAAGTTTGTATTTTATACTTTTATGATTTTTAACAGATTTCATAACAGATTTTGGCATGCCGAATACCAACATTATAATTCATAAAAGATTTTTTTATAGCTCAAACTTTTGTATGGAAATTCATAGCAGAATAACAGAATAGAAGAATAAAAGATCACGCCGATTAGACCTATATATCGTTTCTACTATTTGGATTTTAAATAAGACCATCAGAGGCTTGAACATGGACATCTGCGCTCGAATAATTAAAAAAGTTTATAGATATCTTAGCTATGCGAAATTGAAAACCAAATTTTAAATTGAATTGAAGAGAGCTAACTTCGCTTCAATCGTATATAAATCCACTCGGATAGTTTGACTAGTTCGATTTTGAAACGTCAAAAAATGTTGCACCGAAAACGTAAAAGTAAGTCAACTCTTGCAGCTCCCGGTGAAGCCGAGTTGTGTTTTCACTTCTGAATTTGTGTGAATTCGATCAATTTCTAAAGCTCTTACAGTTACAGCTAAGTTTCCATTATGTTCAGAATGACAGAAGAGGTGAATTGGAGTATGGGTTTTTCTTTCAGTAAATTCAGATTTCAATCAAAAACTGATTTTTTTTGGAAGTCGAATGGAATGCGCTTTCAAAATGGTTAACTTTTATCTTTTGTTAGTTTAATTTTGAACCTTTCTCATTATGAAAAAAAAAATGCATTCTTTATTTACTTTCAGTAGAGACATATGAATTAATTGATAAATTTACCGAACTGCTTCCATTTTAACTATTTTCCTTCGCGTTTTGGATATAACTTTTAAATTTGAAATAAAATAAAAAAATCTAAAAGGACGTTTGCAAACTGACAGATAAACATTTTTTTGCTATAAGCACAGGCAGGGGTAAATCTATCGAAAAATTTAGATTTACAAAATTGATTTTAAAACGAAAAATAAATCAATTTTTTTGCCCAATAGATTGCAAAAATTGCCCAAATCGGCATTTTGACAGGTTCAACACGAAAATTAAATTATTCATTTCACCAATGGAAAACAACACATGATTTTAATTTTCAAATGGTAAAAAATGATTTGATAATACATTTTCAGAACTCCGAGTTACCTTACTTTCCGCCAAACTTAACGGAGGAAGTTTTATGAGACTTCAATAATTTATCTGAAATAGCTTTTTCCTACAAAGAGGATGTGGTAATAAAGTTTTGGAGAAGTTGTGGAAAAATTCTAATTTAAAACTGGCATTTTTCAAAATTGATGTTCAGAAATAAGATTCTTACACACAAATAAATAGTTGATCGACCGATCGATCAAGTTTAATTGGCTGCTTTCAATTTATTCAGTATAAAAGTGTTCTTAGCTAAAAATAAAAAAAAAACACCCTGTCAAATGAACACAAGATCATCATCCCTCACTCAAGCAACACTTGAACATTTGATATTGGAATTTCCAGCAAATTTGGTGTATATGACGTGAATATCATGAAATTTGATGATGACATCACACACATTTGCGGGCGATGAAGAACGTGATATTTGTTTGCCAATTTGTTAATAAAGCAAAGATATAAACAAAGGAATTTTCAAAACACAAAAACCAAATAAAAAAAAAACCGGACATAAGGGACGTTTTTTTTTTAATAAAACAAAGGCGACGTTATAAGATAAATTATAATTTTTAGAACTGCTAACGGTAAGTTTACCCTCCTCTTTCTGTGGCCATTATATCTCAGAGCAGTCATTGACCCGATCAAATTTGTCTACAAAAAAATGTCTATTGCGGAATCCTAAGAAAATGATGAACGAATAAAAATTTGCTATCATCTTGAAAAAAAGCACTACATCAATCGATAAACAAAAAAAACCAGAAACTTAATTTATTCACTTTTGTCGAGTGGTTTTTTCCCTCATTTGATTTTTCTGTCGATTTTTTTTCACTGTTCCAACTCATTTCTTCGTCGCAGATTTTGATTTTGTTGTTGTTTCTGACTTAATTATGCTGGAAGTAGGTGGTGCCGTGTCCGAATACCTGTTTCTTGTTTTTTTTCCTCTTATAAGTAATTCTCAATCGGACTTTCGTTATTCGGAAAAGAAACAGAACACATATAGGAACACAAAAATAATAGGTAAACTTAAGAGGTGTTATTAATCGTTCGATAACCTTTTGCGTTTACGCATTTATGTTGGTCGCTACTTGGCTATGTGATGCTGCCTTCGGTTTACCAGAAATCACGAGCATCATCATCATGAAAAGATCACCATTGGCAAGAGAAACAGCAGTCAAACAGATCTTTGGAAATATAGATAGAATATAGAAGACAATGTTCTTTTGTAGGGCGAGGCGGACATTAGTTTTGGTTTTGATTTTTTTTTTTAATTTGTTTTGTTCGTTTAAGAAAAAAAGTCATTACCCGAACAACGATAGAACCCAAAATCAGCCGCAGGGAATCTCTTTTTCTATTTGTGGCTCTGCCTCAAGCCATTAAAGAATTTAATTTAATACATTTACGAAAAAGGTGAACAGGTAACAGTAGTGTGTTTTTCATAGGCATTAATACTTCGTTTCACTAATTTTACTCGTACTTTTCGTTTCCTCAAATGATTTGGAAAGAAGAATTTTTTTTTCCAAATCTCAGTTAAATTCATAATGTTTTTATTTCCTCAAACAACAATTTTTTATTATAGCTATCAAATTGTTCACTCGAAGTTCACGCGATAATTCGGTTCGAGTTTGACTATAAACTTCAGATATCACGTACTATAACGAATGATAAGATAAAGCTACTAATACGAGTACCCACTACCTATCAGCCAAAAATCTTTTATGTACATATTATATCTATAAATTCTTTTATAAGTTTAGATATAATAAATATTGTAGATTATTTCCTGAAAAATATCACACAAAATTGAAATCTTTTCTTCTTTATTGTTTTAATATTTAAGATAAGTTTTGTTTAACTATTTAAAATAAAATGTAGACCTAAAAACTCACCTCACGCGGACAGCTTCCTTAGACCAGTCATGTGTGCTTATTTTGAGATGACCAAGTTGTCTTTTTTTCTGAAAAGAAATCGAAATCGCTCATTAAATAATTATTTTATTTTTATTTATCTTTGTTTGTTTAAAATTTTGTAAAAAGTCTTCGAGACTTTATTGTTGTTATCGAGTTGTTTAAATTTAAAGGTCTATTTAAAATGATTGATTTTTTTTGTTTTTTTTTCTTTCATTTTATAGTTAAACTTTATTTTTTGATAAAATTTTATGAATAAGAATGTAAGAAGCAAGCTTCGGAAAAGATTTGGTACCTTGGAAAATTTCAGCATTGATTTACGAATGTTCAAAGGCTTAGTGTTTGTTCTTGACAGCGAGATTGATTATTTTCAGGCTTTCATACATTCCCAAAGTTTAAGTAAAAGTCTATTTTTTCCATTTCGCCAAAACTCTTCCCGAGTTTTCAATCATAGCAGTCGTAGTTATAAGATTAGCTTAGAGCACTCTTGGGACAGTTTTTCAGATATTCATTGTCTAATTTTGTAAAATGCCAAACAAAAATTACCCCATATGCCATTGTCCTTTAATGGAACTTTAATTGAAGAAACCAAAAAGCTGTCAGTACTCGGTATGTGTCTCAACGGCGGCGGTCTTCGTTGGAATGACCACATTCTCGAGACCGCCAAAAACACTGCTTAATGCTTAGGACTTATATAAGAAAGAAATTTGTCACCCCTTCTGATCTGGTTTTTATGTATATTCCCCCTAAACTCGAATATAACACATCTTTGGACAGGTACTGTCAAAATATCTCTTCAATTACTAAGGATTTAATTCAGAACAGAGCGTTAAAACTGATAGAAAACAGAACAATCATGGAATCATTCCTATCTCTTAAACACCGTCAGAATGTTTGATGTATTTACATGTTTTCTAGCTTATTTCACAAGCAATGTTCACTCAAAGTAGCCATCCGTTGCATTCCTCGCCTCAAACAGTTCACACGTGATAACTATTTTGGTAGGAATGCTCAACAGTTCACCTTCGAACTTAATTTTGGAAGCATTATTATGGAATAATCTACCTGCCTCGGTTTACCCTCACTTTTTTAATTTGCAAACAGTCAGGACCATGGTTCATCGATGAAAATTTTTATAAATACAGGGTGCGTTTTGTGTTTCATATCGATTTTAGTACAAAACTAATGCACACGCAACTTTCTGCATACATTTTTTTCCGTTATTCGTAACCGTATAAAATTCAATTGACACAAAAGTTGCAGTGAAATGACCATCAACCATAATTTTAATGACCATATAATCAATCAATAAAATATAAATTATAAAATTGGAATTAATTAATGTACCTACTTCTGGGTACATTCAGTGAACATTGGAAAAGTTTTCTAAATATGTCCCATTCTACACATTGACATTCCTGCAATTTGCAATGAATAAGAGTGAACTTCTGGGTACGATCAGTGAATATTTGAATAGTTGTCTAAATATCTCCTCACATATTCACTTCCATACATACATTTAATCTGTCAATCTCGAATGAACTAATGAACTTGAATGAACATTAAGGAACGTTCAATGATCATGACATACATTTCAAAATAATCGAATAAGAAACTAAAAACTTGTCTCGCCCAATTCATAAAACGTACCGACTTTAGACAAAACTTAAGCCTTTGGGCATCGATGAAATGTGTTATACTCGAAATTAACGATTTATCAACAGATAAATGCATATTTTCACTTCTAATAGTCACCGTACCGAAAAACCATTCTCACTTTTCGGTAAAATTAAATTTTTTCGATTTCTTTACATAAATTCATTTTGACATTCAGGAAATATGAATTTTTTTTTATCCAACTCATGCAATGATGTGTCAAAATACTTATCGGAAATATCTTTTTATTCGTTTTGCCCTTCTACAGAGCATTACCGCACTTATTTTTTCATAACGACACCAACGATTAGATATTTTTAATCAGCACAAAACATGAGTGTAGGTATTTTGTTTGTTTATCAGTTCGATTAAATGTTAGTATTTACTCAACATCTGAAATTACTATAGGAAGTAAAACAAAACAAAAAAACTACTTTTCTTTTCCAATTAAATCAGGGTTTTTACATATATTTACGTAGTTTAAGAAATTGATAAGACGCGAGGTGAAGTCTTAAGTGAATCAGCAGTTATATGAACAGCTTTTCATAAGAAAAGCATGCTACAAACATACCTAGTTTTGTTTGCGTAAATAATAATTAATCAAATTTATTAGACTATATACTTATGTATGTACATGAATTCATGTAGATAAAAAGTAGGGACCAATAATTTTATTTTAAACATAGCTAACTGAACCACATTGTATATTCATAAGAGGAAAAAAAAAATAAAATAAAAACAAAATACCAACATGTGTCATATGTCAGATTAGTGCGAGGAAATATTATAAAAATTCAGATTGTTTTAAAAATATCTGTCTGCTCCATTTCCTCGCTCGTTAAATACGGAAGTATAAATGTTTTAAAATATAATCAGTTGTCGGCAATAATATACAACTTTTTTCTCTTAGGTCTTCGTCGTTGTTGTTGTTCCTGATTCGCGGCACAAGCTAAATGTGTCACTTTGTTCTTCTATACACAATTTACACGATGACTCAATAAGAAATATTTTAAGTATTATAAAAACAATCTATTAGTAAATAATATTAATTTATTATGAATTGTATAGTTTTTTTTTTTTTTTAAATTAGCATACATACATCTGTCTATCTATCTATGCATAAATTCCTATCAATTTTTAAGGAAACAAGTATTCATTTTAAATTCTACGTTCTCAGAGAAAATCGCTTGTGTATAGATCCAAACTTACCCCACAACGCCATAGCTACCATCTTAACGACATGTCTACACTGGGATATTATAATCTTTAGAGCTTTACGAGTAGGAAGTAAACAGATAATCAAGGTAATCAACTTGTTGTATTGTGTCGTTCCTGTTTTTTTTTTTGTATTATAATTTGTCGCAGCATTCTGTTCTGAGTCTTAAGTTCGGAAAGCGATTTATCCAACCCCCATCGTTTGAGAATACTTGATGCGCGTGTATCGGTGTGTGTGAAATCGAAAATTTATTACCACAAACACAATGTTGCCTATTTCCTCATGGCGGCGGCGGGCGCGCGGTTGAATTGTCTTAATCGTTTAGGTGTGTAGAACAATAAATTTCCTGCCTGTCAATTGAATTCATATCTACCTACCTACCAGTCACGTTTATTTTTTCCTACAACAACTAACTAACACTAACATCCCCTCTTCCCTCGGAAGGTTTAGCTATAAAAATCCGAAGATATTATATTCTCAGCTCAGCACCACCTTTAGCTAGAAATTATTATAATAATTTCCACTTGATTGCGTGATTTCACATTTAAATGATATAGCAAATATATACCGGGAAAGAATCGCAATGTTTCCGCATTTAATTCAAATTATTTCTAGTTCTGCTATTATAAGTCGTCGTCGTTGTGCGAATATGTATAGCTTTACCCTGCCACCCAAAGTTCAGGTCGTCCGTTGTTGTGTGCTGGTTTCTCCAGCAGTGGCTAGCTAAGCGCCATCTTATGACTGACTATCTGCTATCTCTGAGAAGTCGAGTCGATTTGTATAAATATAACTTGAACTGAGTGTTTAAGGAAGCGATAGCAAGTGGCGGCGGCGGCAGTGGCTATAAATTCTTGTACTTTTGCAAGGCTGATATGTATTTTGTCTACATAAATATATACATACATATATATTTAGATTAAGTGGGTATAATATTTGTTGACACATTATTATTTGCTGTAATTATTTACACTTTGATCGAAGTTCAATTAAATCAGAACTAAAACGAAGAGAAATGTGTTATTGTTCTGATATTTTACTTCCTCATTCTCAAAGTTGACTTTTTCTTTGCTTTTGGTTGAAAGTTGTTTACATTATTGCCTATAGAGAGATCATTGATTAGTTTGATAAGCTGGTTTTTATCTTAAAGTACTTTTTTTATATGCAACTATTTACATGTCTACACATAGATATAGAAAAATTGGCTGACATTTACTGCTAAATATGTCATATTTATAGGCAATTATTGGGCTTTGGGCTAATATAAAGTTAGTAAACTAGTCATCAATCTATAGTAGTTAATAAGTAGGCGAGATCAGACAAAAACCTTATGAGTCGTTACGAATGCTCAGCTCAAAGGTTATGATGGCGCTATTACCGAAAACTAGTTCGAAAACATTCACATTTTTTTTTTTTACTAAAATTCGTTCTCAAAGTAGTTTTTGGTGCTTTACTTAAATTTGTCATTCCAGCAATAATTTAAGTGTTTGAGATTATTTTCGTTAAATAAAAAACGCTGTTCTTGAGGTGAGAAGATTTTATCCAACAAAATTTTACAACCATTCTTGAAAATGCCAACCCGTCATTCTTTTCAAAATTCAATTTAAATCTTTCCAACGTTTATTTTTACTTTTTAGTTATTTGTTAACCTTCCCCTGGGTCTAGGTAATGATTAAAATAAAAATCTCTCTTCACATAAAAGCTACCAATGATTGAACGAACATTCGTCCAATTTTGACATTCCGTTCATATAACATTTTATTATTCGTTATGAATGACGTTTAAAACAAACAGTTGATGGTATGTGGACCGCGAATAGTGCTTGTCAGTTTATACGGAACCATTCACATGAGAACGACCAACGATCAATGAATGAATGAACATTCGTCCATATTGACATTTCCTTTACATAGCATTTTTTTATTTATCGCAAATAGGGGGGTTCACATTCTCAAATATGTTTGACATTTGCGTTCACATTCATCAAATATGCTGTCAAACATCACTTCTCATTAGAATTCTTACCATATCGGACCAATTCAGAGCATAGATGAAATATTAGTTGAGCAAATTGACTACCATTTTTATGTTTGGAAGTCTGCAGAAAATTTATGTATATTAATCTAATAAAATCCACCTGAATTACCGCTTTGCATATATGACACATTCTAAAATATTTTCTTACGATATACACAGCTCGAGAATTTGTCAAACCAGCAAAATATTTTGATATCATCAAGCATGTTTGACAATCCGTATGATGAAGCGTTCACATTTTCAAATTCGAGTCAATCAAACCGCATTTGTCAAACATTTTAGAATGTGAACCCCCCTATTGACGGTTTAAAACAAACAAAGCAAACAATCAGATTGTAATTTGTGACGATCAATTTATTTTCTGAAATTTCTTAAATATTTTGGAATTTAAATGCTTGTTTTGAGATGTAGATGTAAACATAACTCAACTATTTCTTATTTAGAAAAAGATGTGAATGAATTCCTTACTTCATTGTAGTTATTTTATATCTACTACTTTTAAGTTTTCGAAATAAAAGATTTAAGCTAAGGCTATACCAATTTTGTACTCCTAATACACCAAAGCTATAAATGTAACGAATGTTTTATTTGAACTATTAAGTTTTAAGATATAAAAATTGAAGATAATATGCAACACCAGATATCATTGTCAAACAATCTACGCGCGTCCCACGAAAAAAAGAAACGAGTCTCACTGAGAAATTAAATAAGAAATATTTATCGATATCCATAAAAACCAAAAGAGCTTCCAATTGATAACTCTGTGGAATGTGAATTAGGCCTGTTTGATAACTGAAAATTAGTACAGTTTAATTTCTCAAAAAAAGATTGCATCTAATTTGATTTTATTTTCTTAAATTATGTGCGAATTTCAAACAAAATTGAACAAATGGATTTTGATTGATGTTTGTGTGAAGTTTTGAGATTTTCTATTTTTATGAAAATTTTTGTCTTATTTTAAAATTTTGATAGTTTGACCATTCTTCAATAAAACAAACAAACCTTATAATGATAAGATTTTCTGACGGTTGTCCATTAGGTGGTGATAGCATGAAGTCTACTAAGTTTTTGAATGAAGTAAAACTACCTACGTTATGTTTATTTCACTATAGATTGTTTATGTCTAATTTCTTCAGACTTACAAATTTAAAGAACACACGCATACAATATATATAAAGTTATTCTATTACTTGTCAAAAGTGATAGATACTCGTAAATATAGAACTCCTTTTTTCTCGAATTGCTAAAACAAATTTTAAAATCTAAATCATAAATTATTTACTTATTATTGCTAGTAATATTTAAAACTTCGTTGGCAACAATGAAAGGCAGTATTTATTAATTATATTATTTATTGTGATTTTGTTGCGGTTTAAAGACCACTGGAGTACCAGGGGTGGTAGTTAGAAGGGAAAATATCAAAGTTTTCTCTTCCTGAAGAAAACAGTGACTCGGCGCGCGGTGTCAGCTGCGGCAACGGCAGCGGAGACGACAACGAACGGAGATAATGTCGATATTCTTATCTTAGTAGGAAATAAACAATTCCATTCGACAATAAAGCAGAGCAAATAATATACTCGTACACTCAGTTTTGAGAGAGACGAGAAGTGTTCGTGTTCTGGAAATGTTTACCCTGCATGTAATGGCATAGCCTCTGTGATTTTGTTCCACTTAACTAGCTACTGCTGAAAACAACACGTACGATGAACAACGACCAACCAAACAGATATAAATACTAGCAGAGGTAGAATCTTGGAGAGGCTATACTATACGCTACACGCTTTGCTACACTCACATACATATAGGAGAGTGTCGCGAAGCCATTTTCCGCATATTAACACACCAATGGCGACGACAACGACAGCGGCAGCGGTAGCAATGAGAAGCGGATAAGAACATGTCGAAGTGAAGTGAATCTTTTCTGTAAGTTGTTGCTGTCTTCGTTGTAGTCTTAGTTCACGTCGTCGTCATCCCAATTCCAATTCCAAGCGGCATTTCTGTTGTATTCAGACGAGTCATACCCTCCAACTGATATATTATATTAGAATAAAAAATATCCATTTGTTATGTAATTATGCAAGATTCCGCTTAATTTCCGCGGTAGTTAGTAAAAATACACTGTGATTTATAGCATTCATAGAAGCGCACAAACATAAACGGAGAAGACAGTTGTGAGGCTTGCTTAACGAAGATAAGATAATAGAGGCGTTAATAGTACCAGTTCATATTGACGCAAAGCACATTGGGTTTTTTTTTTAAAGCACTTTAACAATTTAAGCAACGATAGATTTTAGGGCACTATTTAAGATATGTTTATCGATATATCTATTTTTTAGATAAAGGCATTTTATTTTTAAGTTTGTCCCGATTTCATATTTCGAACAAGAGAACTGTCAAAAACTTGGTTGCGAAATCATGACGTCTAAACTTGCTTCGAGTTGTTGTTTTTTTTTAATTCAAGCTAGTAACCATTCAATAAATAGTTAGCTTTGAGTTAAAACTGTCAAAACGTTTGGCACTAGATGACAGATCTTCTTCTGAAAAGAACAGAAAATCGGAGCTGAATTTGAGAAAAGATCCAAAACCAGAAGCACACAAGCCCACACTTTCAGCCTCAAAATCTTGAAATGTCATTTTTCGTTATGAATACAGTCAATGACGGATATAATAAAGTTCCAAAAGCTTGAATGCAAATGAAAAATAAAAACAACTTCAATTTGTCGTCTGCATTTGACGTTTCACAAATGCAACGAAACAAAAACTTCAGAATCAAAATCGTTTGGTATTCCCGATCGGAGAGTTCCGGATTTCCAAACGAAAACTTTATTAATCGTCAAAATACAGATCAGCTTAAAAATTTGGAGTAAGTAAATTGTATTCGTCAGAGAAGGTACTCATATATCATTATCTTTAACACAATGCTGGTAATCAACTAACAACTCTCAAATGAAGAATGTGATGTCAATATGAAAGTGCAGTTGAATACTTAAAGGTCCTTATAAAGGCACAATTGAACTTGAAATAGTTTAAATCTCCTCCATATTGAAAAAAAGGAAAGATTTTTATTTTAAGTTTGAAAAGTTTCATTTTCACGGCGAGAAACTTTCCAATTCTCAAGAGAAATGATTACACTTTTGATGCCAATATAATTCAATTTGTATTTTATTCGGTTACCTTCAGTTTTGCAGTGGAAGTTTAAATACATATATGTATGTTCAGCTGAAACTGAACTTAAGTTAGAGGTTTTAATTTGAAGTTCAACTCCCCCAGTTGTCCAGTGTAATCCGAATTTCAGTTCAATTGAACTCAGTTTAAAGAAATTGGCAGCACTGTATATAATTCCTAAATTTGTGACAGAATGTAAACAGAACGTAGGTAGCTTTTAAGTGGCTGTTCCAAAATTTTCTCTTTGTTTTCTCCTTCTTTCTCTTTGCAGCTAAGAATAAATATTTTGTGTTGTTGACAGTCGTGTCTTTTCTTTTCTGTCAAACAAGAGCAAACTGGAAATCAGAATAAGAATTTTTTTGACTTGTCATTCACAACCAGATCAATCATTTTTATCAGATAATTGAATTTAAAATTTTAAAATTTTTTTTAAATCCAGTCGGAAAATTTTAAAGCAATTTAAGTTATCACCGTAGTTTGATAACGACAGAGATTGCTAATACCTACATACATCGATTGTTACTCCAAAAATTTCTTTAGTTGATTGTTCAAAAAAAAAAAAATGATTGAGGAAGTGTTAGTGGCACATAAGTAACGTTATGATTTGATTATTGAATATTTTTTTATGCACGTATTTTTTTTATAGAATCAACTTTGAAAAACTTGAGAATTAACGTTAAAACTTGGTAAATTTATGATGCAGCACAGAACAAAGAACCAAATTTGTTCCATTTTATTTTGAAAGTCGACATTCAATTATTCGACACAAAGATCATATTCAAGTGCTATGTGATCTTCTGCGTCCTGGAATACTTCGTAAACATTGCTGGGTTACAAGAATGGATTGAGAAAAACATCAAAACTTCCACGAGGCAAAGTTCTCAGCAGTACGTGATGTCAGGGCGGTCTTTGGAAATAATTTCACGGCAGTTACACCTATTTCCATGTAAGATTTAATTGGTTCATAAGTTGAAGCAAATGATCCACATGTATACGCATTTGACGTTTGTAAATTTCAAAGTGTCAAAATCAGCACGATACAAAAAAAATAAACTGGCTATTCCCTGATTTTAATTTTAATAAAATTTTAGAGAAAGTATGAATCTTAAATCAATTAAAATTTTCAAAACTGTCATTTTAACCAAGTATATCATACTAAAACAGTTTTAACATCGTACTAATTCGACTAAATTTTTTTGCGCCATCTTTATTTCCAAACCATATTCTAAGTTTTAATAAATGCCAAAGTTAAATTAAATCAGAAAGAAAACGTTTCGTATGTGCCCTGTATAATAAAAATAGTCACATTTAATTGTAACTAGAAGCCCTGTGCATGCGTTGCTTCATCTAAATTTTAATTTAGCAAATTTTAATGTGTAAATCCTTATTAAAAGGCAGAAAGTATTTCAATTGGGTTTAATAAATTTTGATTTTACTTACAATCGAAGACATTCGTCTAAATCTACAAGAATGTCAGTCGGAAAGCTTTGAAAGCTTACGGCCCTTTTGGGGCAGATTCGGATGAGTTTTCAGAACCATTACTTCTCTGACAATATGTCAGCTTCTAACACGTATATTTTTTTATTATTATTTTAATAATGATGTATATTTGTCTTAAGAATTATAGGGCCCTCAACATATAAAATGCGTCATATTAAAACAATTTAACTTTATACATCTTTTCTTGAGTGTGTAGTTGAAGATGCTGATGATTATGATGTTAACAAGGAAAAGTTGTTAAGAAGACTTAAAAATACTGAAATGCAAACACAGCTCAAACGACTTCTCGAGAGCTGCTGCAAGTCGTCATCTATAGCATTTTCAAACACGATCCAACCAGCACTTGAAAGTAAAGTAGGAACTTCACGAGAGATCATTTTCCCACATTGATGACGCGGGAGATTGACACAAGGATGCAGACAACAATTGTCCACATACTCAACGAGTCTAAAAAAAAACACACGTTGTCACTATTGGTGTGGTTTTTTTTTTGTGTAATTTGTTGTTTAGTTCGGCGTTGTTGATGTTTCGTATTGTTGGACTTAAAGGAACAATTTTTGACGTCAATGATGCTGCATTATCACAATTATGAAGGATTGTTTCCAACTAGGAGTGGAAGTGGCCGCAGGCAATAAAACTCCTTGTGTGTGCGTTTTTTTGTTTTTCTTCTTTTTTTTGCTAATTTATATTTATAATTTTTGCATTTGCTTGGTTCTTACTATTCAGAGAAGCCGAGGAACATCCTTAGGTGTCATCTTCGTGCCAATTTTATAATTTTTCTTCATTATCTCATGGAAACAATCCGCAAAGCAAGGATATGTACTTTTTGTCCAACAAAACTCAAAGTGCAATTGTAAGAAATCTCATTTTCTTGCAGGAAATCATATCATCGCCACATTGAAGGATTATGCAGTTATCTTTTGTTGTCGCTAATGAGATTTTTTGAGAGCGCTCGCGCCCTCTAGCTAATTTGTTTATAGCTCTACATTATGTATCTTCTTTTTGTGTATGACACGGTAGTAGTTGTTATTGTTGTTGTTGTTGTTGTTGTCGGTGCACGTATTACCACTCTTTGGGGGCAATTTATGTTGCTATAATTGGCGACAATGTTTTGGCTTTGTATATCAAGGAAGTACAACATCAAGAACTAAAAAACAACCAACGGGCAATGCAGATACATATGTCACCGATTTTAATTATATACGTGTGTACTTTTTTTTTTGTAATTTGTCTGTTTTTTTTATGTATGTAAAATGTCAATGTTCGCAAATTTCTATTTAAGTATATGACTGCGTAAATTGTCTGTAGATATACATTTTTATGGAGAATGTTATACATACGCAGGTGTAATAATGTTGAATTTATATAAACTTGTATTCGCCTTTGAAAGCATTGAAAATTTCAGATAAAAAAAATCATTGCAGAATATGGCACATTTGACATTTTTCTACAATTGAATTAAGCGCCATCTAAGCTCTCAACATTTCAACAGTTTAAATTCAATTTTTGTTCACCCTGATTGCTGACTTAAATTGTACTCGTATATACTTTAAGTTTTGTTGTTTGAGTGTTAAAATTTGAAGCCTTGGCTATTATTTTTTTTTCGACAAAAAACACGCCTGGCGTCTTTTAACTGAAGAAGATAGCATCAGGCAAAAATGTGTATGAGCACCGAGAAAGAGTACACGGCTGGTAACTCTATTTGATGTCTCTTTTTATAACTATACAGCCTGTTACGAGATTCATCTCATAAGGCATTCTAAATAAATAAATAAATAAATAAATAAAAATAAATAAATAAATAACTCTGTTAGTTCTATTTTTACAGTTGCGCAAGAAAAATTATAGGAATTATGAAAACATGCAAAAACTTTATGCAGATGAAGTTGGTAGAATAAAGATGTACATGTTTGTGTTTACTATAATCTTCATCTTTATTTCTCTAGTTTCCTATAATCTTCATCCATGAAGATTTCTGCATTTCGGTCTTCTTTCTCTATTCAACTAAATTTTATATCTTAAATCCCGTTATTTTTGCAGAACTCTCATGCATATGAATGTAAATCCACCATCAATTATGATCGTAAATACTTTTACTCAATTGTGAACTACCTGTATTGGAATATGTAGTGCCTGCATAAATATTTGTAACGAATACAAGTTACGTGTATTTATTCAATAAAACTTGTACTGACTTCACGTCTCACTATTTAAACTCAGATGATTTAGCTTAAACTTATTAATATCTTGAACTAGTATTCTCTATTGCCAATTGTACTAAGAATGGCTTTCAATATCAGTACCTGGAAAGACTAGATTTCATATATTTTCAGGTTAAATGGAAAACCAATAGTGCGATAAGCAGTGAAGTCAGATAGTGTCGACTCACAGTGATTACAAGATGATTTTGAAATTACATATAATTATTAACAGCTCATTATAATAAGTTCACTGTCTATGTACTCATAACATATTTATGCAGTTTTTTATTGGGTACATTAATTTACGTGATTAATCAATAGAATTATTTAAAGAAAATACTTAGGCTCATAGCTCACTTGACCTTTGAATATAATTTGAAACAAATAAAAAACAATGCACTGGATATAATAATAAATATATTGGGCTAGAAATTCGAAAAGAAATATCAATTTTTGGGGGCCAAATAACTATATAACCATAATAAATAATCAAAAGTTGTATAATCAATTTTGTAGAAAATTTTTTGAGCTTTATGTACTTTTGTGGAATACTTTTGGCATGTTTTAGATCACAACTCGTATTCACATGGACTTTTTTTTTAAATTTATTACTTGATATTTTTCAGTAATGTTGGATTTACAATTTATGTGAGTTCTGCAAAAAAAAAAACTGGATTACATTTGTTGAACAGAGAGTAGACCAAAATGCAGATATCACCTTTATCAAAATAGCCATTTTATGTTTTTAGTATCGTGCTAACTTCATATGACACTTTGACATTTACAAACGTCAAAAACGGTCTGTTTACTTTCTACGAACTGACATTGTTTTAGGTGTGTTCGGAAACTGTTAGTAAATAAAAAAAATAGCCTTAGCTTGATACTGGTAACAAAATGTTTAAAATTAAGAAAGGTTTAGTAAACTACTTTAAAGTTATCAAATTGTTAAGTTGTATCATACTAACATCTTACAGTTCATCAAAACCTCATGATCGTTGTTCATAGCAATGAAGAAACGTGTGATGACTACCGACAGTTGTCAAAAAATTATGGCAAACTATAGCAAGTAAAAAAAGAGTTACCAGACGTAACGTAAAGATTTAAAAGTGTGAAAACCTTAACTGACTGGACTGTTAAATAGACACAGCTATTAGGAAGTCATTATATAAATTATACTTACTTTTTTATATTTCTCTTTCCATTTTCTTTAAGTCGTAGGTACCTACATTTGTTTCAAGAAGTTCATGTTTTTCAAGTGTTCAAATTTTATGTTTTTCAATTATAAATCTCCAGATAAGATTGGCAAAATATAATAAATTATAAAATGAAAAATCTAAATTAAAAATCAGTTAGCACGGTCGTGCAAGATTTCGGTTTCAAGTTACGGAACTTCCTATAAAGTTATTTCATATTATATCTTATAATTGGTTCTACTCGTATATGTTCAAGTACCTACATACCAACTAAACTATGCAATAGATGATAAGAAACGGAACGTCGATTTAATCAATAAGAGTATCTACATACATTTATATGTGTAGGTATGAACGTAATTGAAATACCAATAAGCACACATGTTTTACTTGCAGTTAATTTTATTATTTGCAAATATAAATAATAATAATAATCAGCTTTTGCGTCACTTCCGTAATTAGATACAATTGTGAGAATGGGTAAATAAAGACAGATATACTTTACACAGTGTATGTACCTCTATTTATTGATGGAGCCATAAATTGATCGAATTGATTTACGATATAGAATCGGCTTGGCTTTTATTATTATGTTTACTGTATTTGTCAAGTGCTGAACGACTATCGTCTATGTGTTTGAGAGCCTCTTAGCTCGGTTGTTCCTACGCGGACAGGTATTTCAAGCTCGACTCGGGTAAACCCATTTTTTTTTTCATTTCTAAGATATTTTCTTCATTAGAAATTTTGTGGAAAAAAAGGTTGTTTGAAATTCTTATGAAACACGAATAGCTTATGTAGGTACTCTGGAAACACAACACTTCCACACAAACATACACACAATTTAGGGTTTCTGTTGCTGCTGTTGCTGCTGCATCATCAATTCCTGTTCAATATGCATTACAAAGATGCGATAAAGATCAATGAAAGGTAATATCACCTTTTCCGGTTAAGTCGGATAAATAGGTAACGCTCTCTCACACTTTATTTTTGTGTGTGACTAAAGGCCGAACCCACAGAGATCTTTCTACCTGTCCCAAATATTATTACAAAAAATACAAACGACATAGGGAGAGGGGTGAGCAGCAGATTTGCTTTTAGCTGCATTCCCCTACGTGACTTGAATTTTATTTTTTTCTTTAATCTCAAGAAATATTCTATTGTACGCTGATGGATGAAGGAATTTTCTTGAGAAAACGATGATTATCCAGTGATTATTATTATCGATAAAGAAAAAAATAAATATTCTTCGATTTATTTTATACGTTATGTGATTTTTGTTTAAATGCATATATGCACGCTTATGTATTTTATTGTCTCCTATCACACTTGAAACATTATGGATTCGGGTAACAACAAGTGGTTCATTGAACCACTGTTGGGATACGTCACTTTGGTTGAATGTCAAACGATTGCACTATTTTGTCGATTACACCATCTGATTTCGGACGACGAAATTGTAATCGATTTTTTTTTTCAGTTTTGCTTTTGTTAAAAAATATACTATGTAAAAGGTATAAGCAAGTTTGTGCTAGCTTAGTAATAAATGTCATTGTACAGGCGGTTTTATGCTGTGATTGACATTTCGAGCGGTAACTTAAAACGAAACATGTCGGAATTCAATACCGACATGAGAATACGAGCAGTATTAGAATTTGACAAGAAGTGTTCCGGGACATACATAATGCTTGTGGCGCGGGTAGTTGTGGGAAAGTTTTTGTTTCGCAGACTTGTTATTTGGTTTAGGTGAAGACGAGGAAATGAGCATGAAATTATGATTAGATTTCGATTTGAAGTGTGTTTTATCAGTCAGATTTCAGCTGAAATTTTACTTATTGACATTGGCAAAACGACTTTTGTTTGTTAATTTGAAGTCAAAACTTCAACTTCTGCGTTTTTGTTTGTTGAACCCTAACATTTTAGTAAATGAAAAAAATTCAAGAAATCGCCTTCTCAACACAACAAATGACAGTTCAATTTTTACTTTGAAAAAAAGGAAAATCTTTATTTCTGAACTTTTTTTTCAGCATGGTCCTGGATTGCCAATGAAAAACGGTATACATAAATCTTATAATTGAAGATAAATCTGCTCCTCATCTGTCAAATGAACAAGTTGAAGAAGATATCTTGCAAATCATTGCTTTTGGACTTTATTTCAGAATCGAAATCAACATGCTTCTGGATTACTAATGAAAACTGACATAAGTCTTATAATTGAATGATATATTTTCTTCTCATCTGTCAAATGAACAAGTTAAAGAAGTTATCTGTCAAAACATTGCTTTTTGATTTTATTCTAAATTGCAAATGCAATGAAAGCTGAAAAACTTCCTTCTGATCTGTCAAGTAAACAAGTTGAAGAAGTTATCTGTCAAAGCATTTGAAATTCTTTCAAAATTAGAGAATTAAAATAAATAATTATTAGTTTTACTTTGGCAATTGAATTGTATTATATGAATATATAATTAAAAGTTTATAAACATACGAGTACTTGAGGACTTTACAATTGGCAATTCGGAAGAACTCTCGGATCCGAGGTATCAAAAAAGCTAACAAACAGATCCAATTCGGTTATGAAGTTTAGCTGTGTTTGTGAAACTTCAGAAATCGCCATTTACCATTTCATATAAATCAGTAAAGTTAGAATCATACCATCAGTAAATGCTGTCAAAATGTCCACGTGTAAACTGCAGACGAGATTGACCTATTATGTACGAAAGCGATCTTCAAGATGTTATAAATCTCTGAACATTAAAGTGTGAGAGAAAAGCAGCCAGTTATGCATTCCACATTGGTGAACTGCGCCTTAAGAAAGAATCTCTAAGACTTAATAGGTCGTTCGAAATTAGGCTCAGAGGTAAATTGATGGGCATTTCTAGAGGCGATAGTGAACTATTACTGAAAGAAATGGAGGAATTCACAATTATTAGTACCATATACAATTTCTTTGTATGAGCTTGGATTAGATACAAAATCATAGTTCTAGATTTTTTTTTTGTGAATGGCATCACAAGACGAGCAGAGTCTAAGTAAGCGAACAGAGTAAAATCTGAGTAGAGTTTGTTCACAGGTCTCTGATTTAATTATTATAGGCGTTTTTGTGTTTTAGTTCAGAGCAGAGCCCGAGTTGTAGAACACTAAATTGTGTTTCTTTTTTTGTTCAGAATGTACAGAGCTACGAATATTATGTTTCTTTTTTAATTTGAGTTTGTTCAGAGTGCGCTCTATGAGCTCAAAATAAAATAACTTAATAGGGGGTCAATTTTCTATCTGTGAAACTATGAAGTGATAAAAGTTAGTATTTCAGTTTTCACAGCCATTTTTCAGTTTTTCATTTCATAAACTCACATAATGCGATTCTGAAACTCATTCTGATAAATGTTTGTTAAAACATGTACTAAACAGTACTAAATGATAAATGCTTTCATTTTGATGTCATTTTTGAGATATTTTATCAGGGCTTTGCACAAAATCGTTTGAGTGTGAAAACAAATTTAATATTTGAAAAAAATTTGACATTTTATTACTTGTTTTCATAAATTGCGATCGCTTAGTCTGTGAAGTTGGAAAAAAACTTATCACTTCACAGTTTCACAGATAGACCCTCAGATAGAGTTAAAGCCTTTGAGTATATATAATATGGAGGGCTCGTTTCTATTCCAAATGCGTGACTATCATAGGGGGCGCTACTCAAATTTGTGTAAGACAAAGTTATTGCCGAGTGCTTCATATCACATGTGACGGAGAACTATATGCGAGGAGAAGGTAAGCACAAATCGGAGGATACGGCTGTATCCTTAACTTACAGAAAGTGAGACAGCGACCCCTATCACAACTTCAAGTACTACAATGCATTAGGGATAGGAACGAGCCCTCCATATTATATATACTCAAAGGTTAAAGCTTAACACAAACATTTGAGAGATAGAAATAAAAAAATGGTGACAGCTAAGTGTGCAGGTGTGTTTCAGAAACAACTCAGAGCGCTCAGAACACGCTTCGTTCATAGGATGTTCAGAACATGGTCGACTCGACATGCTCGAACTCTGTTCAGAGCTGTATTCTGAAGTGAAAAAAAATGCCGTTTTATTCGTTTTTTTTTTTTTTTTTATAAAATGATTACCCTCTTTTTTTGATTATTTTGTATTTCCCAAGTGTCAAAAGTGACATGTTTAGCATTTTTCATGTTATTCTATTCGGATCTTATAAAAGCGCACTCTGAACATGCTTCGGACTAAAAAAAAAAAACAAAAATTCAAAGTTCTGATATAAAAAAGAAACACCCATTTTTTTGACAACTTCATTGAACTACACCACCGATTCTTATTAAATTCCCGAATTTCTGAAACCAAGTTTTTATTTTTTTTTAATTAACGAATTTCCAATAAAATTATCTGTCAAATAAGAAAACACGATCATTCATCTGATGGTAACTATACATAAATACCAACTTTCTTGGAAACATACCTACCTACCTACCTACTAAGAATCCCATCTAAGATAAAACCGCATTAAAACTTTAAGACTGAGTGGTCAAAAATTTCGAATAGGTACTTGTATTGATTTCATTGATTGAAATAGGATATTTTTGTGTGATTTTGTGGGCAAGGATCAGGGTCATTTGAGGATCAGTATATTTATGTATACCTAAGCCTGCTTGAAGATTTTTTTTTTGTTTTAACTTCTTTCGGAATTGCAAGGTATTGAAGTTTATTGCATTCATTGTGAAAGAAGACAAAAAAGAAATCAACAATAACTTCATACACCACTTGAAAAAGGTACTCAAGTGAAACAAAAAAGAGGACCTCGTGAAAGTACACATTTATATATATTATACATAACATGGAAGCATTTTAACTGTGTACAGGACGTCTTGGGAGGTCCCAAAATCTACAGAGCATCTCGAAATGATTTTTTTTTCTGTTTAAAAGATTTATCTTAGCGGAAGGTAGAAATAGGGTAGTTAATTTCTTTTTTCAGGAACACATTTGATACTTAAGGAAATGAGTTTGGTTCCACTGCAAGGGGTCTAGTGTTTAAGGACAGGTAGGGATTGTTCTGGTCGTAAATCATTTATGTATTTCAACAAGACAACAATAAGTTACACTCAAAAATAACAATGACAATATTTTATTGCTTCAATAGATTACAGGCTTCAGAATTCAAGTACGCACTCGAGTGCCTGCCAAACTACGAGTACTTCTACTCCATTCGTACCTTCGTAATACACCTGCAGAATTAACACAGTTAAAGACTATTATGGGTGGTAACACCTGTGGAATGAGAAATCTGCATATAATTCGATGACAATCGTTACCTTTGACACCTTCCTTCCTCCTATTCAATCACAGGTAAGAGACTGGCGTGCCCCTATCGCATTTCTTTACCACTTCCTCGTTTTTAACTACAATCTTAATCGCGGGAATGGGCTAAGAGCGCATATGCTACACACAAAATAAAAGGAAACAAAACTTAAAAAAAAAAAAACACGCGGGAAGGGAAGATTACGACGACAACGAAGTCAGTTGTTAGGTAACAAACTAGCAACCGACTTTATGAGCTCAGTGTCTGGCAACTTCCTATTTCGAAACGTAACCAAATCCCTCCCAACAACAGGTTAGATGTGTGTTGTAGTGTGGCGCTTTTGGGTTAGGTGTGTTGAGGGGGGTAATGCTGCAGCAGCGACGTGCACCACTAATTCACTTTTTTGATGCCCACGCCGCCACTTTGGATATACATGGAGAAGCATCGACGGAACGACGACGACGACGAAGGCAGTAGTATTATAGTTGAAGCTACGTAACTTGTTTATAGCAACAGCACCACTTACTACCTTACGCTGCGCTGCTGATGCCTGAGCTGAGATTCGATGTCGGTCTGCCTCTGCAGCTATGCTATAGTTAGCTATTCGTATATGTTTCTACCAGTTATATGAGTTACACAGTAAACCACAAAAGAAACGACGATTTGCTTGTCTTTTTGCCTCATTCTTGGTTGGTCTCAATTTTCTTCCTCTTTGGCTTAACATTTTTACCCACATTTCCCCTTCCTTAATTTGCAATAATTGTGGAATGAGGGTCGGTCGGTCGGTGGCGGTGGTGGTGGTGGGATGAATTTGGTGGAAGTACAAGTAAGTAAAGTATAAGAGTGTACAGTAATAAATATGATTGCCAGTTTTTTGTTTAATTTTTAATTTTTGTCAGTTCAACATTTTAGTCGATTTAGTAATTTGTGTGATACTAAGTTTAAAGGACATTTTTTAACTAGGTACCATCTGCAATAGTTAATTTAATGTCGTTTTTATTTGGCAATCCGGAAGCCTTCTGGACTCTTCTGAAAGTGTTCACTTGGGAAAAAATGACAGTTCTGATTCTGAAAATAAGAGAAATTTGCTTCTGGATTTGAAATCAGAATCGAAACCAGGAGCACTCACACATTCATATAGTTAAACGTCAGTCTCAACAGCTGTGATTTTTTGTATGCTAATTGTGCGAAGTGTATCTTTCAACATACGTTGTGCAAATTAATTGGGACAAACAGATTTTTGAGCATTTTTTTCATTTATTTTGAATAATGTTTATAAATAAGTATAAAAATATGAAATTAGTACTTTATATGCCCCCCTTAAGCATTTATGAGTTCTTTAACTCTCTTCGGCACTGATGAAATTAACTTCTCGCATATATTTTTCATTTGTTGGTCGTAGAGCCATACCTCAATAATTGCCGAAATTGGTTTGTTTTTAGTCGTACAGTCTTTTTTCCTGAGCCTCGCTTTTATAATAACCCATAGATTCTCAATCGGATTAAGATCAGGTGAGTTGCCAGGCCACTGCAACACCTTAATATTTTTCTCCGCGAAGAATTGCTTCATTTTTTTGGACGTGTGACACGGAGCAAGATCTTGCTGAAAAATGGTTTCCTGTTTCGAAGTTCGTCTTTGGATAGTAGGAAGGAGCAAATGCGTTAAGACATCCGCATACTTGGCGCTGTTTATCATGCCTTCGATGGGCTTTAAGCTTCCAGGACCCTCAGACGTGAAACAACCCCAAAACATAACTTTTGGTGAGTGTTTAGGGGCTTGGACGATATGTCCAGGTCGGAGTTTTTCTTTGTCACTTTTCCTCACGACACTTACCCTGTATCCTTGGACCTCGAAATGACTCTCGTCCAAGAGAATTACTTTTTCCCAGTCCTCTGCAGTCCAATCCTAATTCATTTTGGCCCTTCTTAATATTTTTTTTGCACATAGCGTCCGTCAAAAGCTCTTTCCTTAATGGTCTTCGAGCCTTTCAGCCCACTTCTAGAAGACGCATTCGAACTGTTGATGAATCCACATGTACTCCAGCTGTCTCCAAGTCCCTTTGAAGCTCACTACTTGTTTTTCCAGGATTTACGACGCTGTTTCGGACCAACATTTTGTCGTCATTGACCGTTGTTTTCCGTTTTCGACCACATTTGCCCTTTCTCCGTGTTTCAACTGATCCTGTTCCCTTGTGCAATGCAATTATCCTACCGACGCTTGATTTTGCTACACCTACAGTAATCGATATCTCCCTAATGGTTTTTCCTGTATGTTAATGTAAAGCGATGACTTTTGCTCTGTTTTCCACCGAGATATCCATATTTTTCTTGAAGTCGAAATATTGATAAACAGAGTACCTAGTAACATGATTTCAAAAATAATGCCATTCTTTTCAAATCCCTAAGAAAAAATGCGACCTACCTTCAAAAAGTCATCAGAAATATTGAAATAAAACTAATTCATGGAGCACTTACCAAAATATTCAAAAAGTTACCGCAAAAATCAAAGTCTACTACCAAATTCATTTGAAAATTTGTTTGTCCCAATTAATTTGCACAAGACTGTATATTTATTCTTGATTTTCATTATTGTCCACATTTCATGTTTCACATATACAATCACTAAAAACTTCAGAATCATCAGAATCAAAAAAAAATCTTCAGTTGGGATTCCGGATGGGAGAGAGATTCCGGATTGCCAAATAAAAACGACATAAGTTAAAGTCATCGAATACCTCTTTTTAGTAACAAACCAACTCCATATGAAACTTTGACATTTACAAATGTCAAAAAGGTGTGTTTGCTTAGTATTTTGCACTAACTGTCATTGTTTTCAACTCAACCAGAATTTCGAGTGTACAAAGTACCTAGTTGAATTTTAGTTTGTATTTGAGGTAAAACTAACCATTAAACAATTTAAAAGTAATCTAAGAGTCGAATTTTGGAGATATTAAAGAATTATTCAGACTCAAAAAGAATGTTTCAATCTCGTTCTGCCAAAAATCTCAGCCGGTTTTACATTTGAACCGACAGTATACGTACATAATAATGATGCAACTCATGACTGGAGTACATCCCACGTAAATTATGAAAATAATTAGCCTTTTGCTGATTTTTTGTTTTGGTTTTTAAAATTCAAATGCAAACTTCTCGTACAACATTCTCTTCGTTTTGTTAAAAAAAAAAACAAGAAAACTATGCATTGTGAAAGTATGTTTATCAGCATCAGACCGGTTTTATGATCCGGGAAAGCTTTAGGTGCGTTCGAACACCAGTCATGTGTTGGAAGATACAAAAATAAATGTCAAGCTGATTGGTGATTTGTATAAACTTGTATAACGGGACATATAGCGAATGTAAATTTAATTATTAGTGATTGAATTATAACTTCTATAAGCAAATCATTAACTTATGTATTTAAATGTGTTCCAGAAGTAGGGAATACTCTATACATAATTCCAAGAAATGAACTTCAATAAATTAAAGGAGAATGAGCAAATATAATGGTGAGCGAGATACACGTCACGTTCTAAGAAAATTATTATGACCATAAACCTAAGGGCTAGCAAATATGTTTTATTGTATCTATAGGCGTGTTTTGTTGAGCTTCTTATCACATTGAGAAATGTTACATTAAAATTACTGAAGAGTGAATGTGCTGTTAACTTGTTGTTGTTGTATTTACATGTGCAAAATAAGCTTAATGTGTAACATTTCTTAATGTGTACATTAAGAAGCTCAATAAAACACGCCTTATATGTACATATGTAAGTACTAAGCTAGGAAACAAATCCAGTGAGAATTCCCTTTTTAAGGAATTCAAAGATATAGTTATACTTGACGATTGGAACTTCCAAATGACATTTAAACCATAAAAACTGATATTCAAACGAGACAGTTCAATGAACGAACCTCATTTGATTGTTTTCTTTGTCATTCATTTTCACCAATATCAATTAACAATTTAAACAGTTTTGTTCTGGATTCTCTACTTAGTTTTGTTTGTTTTATTTATTGCTCTTTTGCGATGGTTACCTACTATAATTTTTTTTAGCAACAACCTTGGCAACCATGTTTTCAGCCCATGCAGCATCCTTTCGTTGATGATGAACAGTTGAAAGGGTCGACATAGACACACTCAAGCTCCTTGGGGGATTTCTTGCAAATTTTCCTGGAAAACTGAAATCCAAGAGTGTATGGAAGCGGAGGGTTAAATGGATGTGGTATGTGGAAGTGGAAGTATTTCTTGAATTCAAAGGAAGATCTGTCACAGATGGTAGTGAGCAAAAAAAACACGCAGAAACAACCATCATCACATGTGGTGTAAGTTGAATGAGTGTGTTTGTGAGTGTTTTATTTATTTTATTATTTTTTTTTTTTGAGGAAGAAAAACAATGTTTGTGGGATGATGAGTTGATACTGAATCGTGAATCTCATCATCCAGCGTGGCCGTTACAGAACCATAAACACACCACCAGCGTTCACAACAGAGCTCACCATCGCCGCCGCTACCGCAGCATCGTTTCATCGACAATCGACATTCGCCACGCGATGACAGAGTAATTGTGCTTTAAATGTAGCCATTTCTGCTGGTGGAGTAGAGTACTGAGAGCAGCACGACCGACGCGACGACAACAGACAACTTAGACAAGACTCTACGACGAAGAGGTGGAAAAATAAGAAGACTTTTGTTTCTGACTCTTCTAGAGGCTCTAAGCTAAGCAAAAGCGTGGAGCGTTTATTTTTGCTTGTTTTTCTTTTGATTTTCTTCGGTTTGCCATTTTTGCTTGCCTGCTTCGAGACTTCGAATCCAATCGACTGTCGACTGCTTGCTTTTCGAACTGCAAATGTGTTTGTGTGTTTGTGGAGCAATGCGGAAGTGAATTTAATTTATTTTGCGTTTTTTTTTTTTTGTTGTTACTTTATATTTTAATGGAAGACGAATCAGTGCTGCAACGAACGAACGGTTAAGCCCCTTCGTGAAATGCGGGGGAGCGAAACGATAAATTGTTGCGTGAAAACACATCTTGAATTAGGAACTTATATATTTACTAGCAATCTAGCGTTGCAACAGACGAACTTTAGCGGCGGCGATAAGAATAGAAGTGCATGCGTTGTTAGCAATTTCCTTCCGCGAATTTTTGTTTGACCTTGTAGGTATAGTGGCGACGTCAATGGTGACTGGTGAGCATTAACACTTAGCAACTCTTAGCCAGCAAGCCCCTCGCCAAATCACCTGTCTGCAGTGTGTGAAAGTATATACCTACGAATTTTGCCATAGCACACGAAAATACGGTAATGATTTGTCGTATGCGGAACTCGAGCTACTTTCCGCACAAAACAACAGCAACGTCTCGGTCACCAACATCGCTGCCGCCTCGTGGGCTATGAATGAAGCAGGTATATGCAAAGTTTGCTCTGACGATTAGTGAAATGCTAATCTTATCGCCAAAAGCTGTTATATGAGCGCAAAACAGGTTTATGTGGTCAAATGGCTGATCGGTGCTAAGTTCAAATTCTGAATTCGAGCAGGAGTTTAACTTGAAAATTATGCTGATGATGAGACCATTCGTGGACGCAGCTATGGACCAGACACCAAACGTCAAGGAAGTCCGGGTAGGGCCGTTCAACCCGAGCCCAGCCAACCAACTTAGAGCTATTAACATTTATAAATATTTCATCTATTGTGTCATGCAAATGATTCACACTCAAGATGAGATTTCAAATCTTACCTGTTTCTTATTTATTTATTTCGTCGAAGATTAACGCTGTAGGTAGGTGTGTAGGGGCAGGTATTCTGCGTTCTGTGATTCAATTCAATACGCTTTCCGGTTGTATTCCATGGCTTCTATAACTCAGCTCCAAAATTCAAATTTAACGACAACTGGTAATCCAAGCAATTATATCACTAAATCCAATACGAAGCCCACAAGTTTCTTTTCAAAAATCAATTCACGGGGTTTAGTCCTTTTTCCTTTTTGCAAAACAGTCTATTTTTCTTTTAAACATAGGTCTTGTTCGTGTTGTGTGTAAACAATGTTGCCGAACAGTAAATCACTACGAAGGCATTAAATATTCACCACAATTGTGTTTCTTCTTTTTTTTTTTTGTTTTAATCCTACACTATTACTAAAAGCTTTATTTTTTTTTTGAAGTAATATTTTTGAATTATTGCTCTCTTCACTTAACACATTTTATTTATCTTTGAAATTATCGTTAATCTATCACTTTTTAGGCAAAACGCAGTTGTTTAATTATGAAGTTTGGTTTTTGTTTGTTATTGCTTTCGGATGCATTATTTAGTATTTGTTTTTTTTTAGTCCACAAGATCCGCATTCAATAAACAAGAAAACATATTTTGTAAATAAATAAATATTATTAATTCCAATTAGAAGAACTCGATACAGCCTTTCGAAAAACAAACCGACGTCATCGACGGCGAAGCATCGACTGGTAATAAAAATTGGAAACACAACAAACGGAACCTGCCGCTACGTCCGCCACTAAGCCACCAGCGAAAATCACACACTGTTTGCATGAATATAGTGTCGGTGTGGACTTGTGGAGTGTGCACGACGAAGAACGCAAGAAGAGAACGGCAATATTAATTTTGTTTTTGAGTGCGCGAGGAAAAGGAAATTCCGCAAACACACAAACTCACCAATACAATAGCGGTAAACCATCTGTTTTGTTAAGATAGTGTGTGTGGTGAGAATTTGAGAACAAAAATATGAAATGAGAGAATTCACAACATTGCCAGATGGTTGCCACTTTGGTACATTTTAAGTACTATTAAAAATTATTTCCTATTCAACGTGCTATGCGAAAGTGTTAAACCGTTCTGTAATAATTTAGTCGGCAAGTACAGTGTGGCGTCCGTCCCGGCAGATCGACTATAGATCAAATATTCATATTGAGGCAAATCCTGGAAAAGACCAACGAATTTCAAGTCGGGAGTCACTATCGATTTAACGACTTCAAAGCCGCATATGATAGCATTCATTTTCAGGAGGTCTATATGGCGACGGTCGAACTCGCGATCAGCGTTGCCTTAAATTGCCCGGTCGGCATATTTGTCACTGTTTTTAGTAAATTTGATTTTTCATAAACTTTCTTTTAAGTCCTTACAAGATAAAGAATTTTTCATATCAAATGTTTATAGGTTGATATGGTGTCTTGCTGTAACATTTCTTCGAACATTTTCTTATAACAAAAAATGGCCCCAACTTTATGAAAATGAGTCTCAAAAAGACCCTTAAAATTGTTTTCTTCATGGCAATGCTGCTCGGGATCCCGAGAAAACAGATACAACTTTGTCGCGTAACTTTGGAAAATACGCGTTGCAATGTGTAGCTGGGGAGCAACTCCTCCGAACTATTTCAAACATGCACGGGTTTTCGGCAAGCAGATGCGCTATCATGTGATTTCTTCAATATTGTTTTAGAGGAGATTGTGCCCAGGGCACGGAAGGCGTTATATTCAACAAATCTGTCTAACTGTTAGGGTAAATATGTGGACAATATCGACATCATTGGCCGTTTCCAATATTATGTAATGAATCCTTCACGGCTGTGGAAGATAAGGTGAGACTTGTTGGTTTTGAAGTAAATGAGGACAAGACTAAGAATATGCTTTAAACACGCAAATAAAAATCTCTCTCCCGATTAAAACTTCGAGGTTATTAAAGAGTTCATCTCTTTCAGAGTTAATATTAACTCCAAGAATGATACGTTAGTCATTTCCGATGAAGAATAGCAAATCACTGCTATTTCGGTTTAGCAAAACAAATGGGTTCAAAACTACTCACTCGTAAGACGAAGTGCGCGTTTCACGCCGCCGATTGCTGGACTACAAGCAAAAAAGGATAGAGAATACTTCGATGAATATTTTTTCCTGTGTGAGAGCAGGGTGAATGGGGGAGAAGATATGACCACGAACTCTATTAGCTGTACCAAGATGTGCATGAAGTCCAGAAAGCCAAAACACATTGACTACATTAAATTGGCCACATTGAACGAATGGACAACAACGCTTCAGCTTGTCTTCGAATCCAAGCCCCCAGGTTCGCGTCGATAAGGAATACAGAACCTCCGGCTTAAAGACTAAGCCATCGCGAATGCGATAGAGTTTGATATAGTTGACTTGAAGCAGTGTGCTGCAGTGCCTAAGGCAGAGACCCTTAATGGATCGGGAGCCGGGTAAATAAGTAAGTAAGGATTAAAATTTTGTAGTACCCCTTGGCATAATGGTTATTGCGTTGGCCTGTCATCCGAAAGGTCTCGAGTTCGATTCTCAGCCGCTGCAAGAAAGTTTTTTTCAGGGGTGCACCGCCTCTTGCGAGGAATTGACAAATTATCCAAGAGTATCTATTGTCATGGAAAGTGCTACTCATAAGCCGTTCGGAATTGGCAGAAAATTGTAGGTCCCCTCCGTTCCTGGTAACATCACGCACACAGGAATTGTTGAGAGTTGTAAATAACTAGGTCCTGTTTCACTCCGAGCTCTTGCACCACCAAATTTAATTTAAATTTAAAGTATTAAAATTATTTAAAATGATTTAAGATGTTTGTGTTTAGTAATCGGGAAAACGAGTTACTTTTTTATTGTCTCCACCAAACAATTTTGAATGGATTGCTTTTATTTTATATTTCCCAGGATAAGAAGATTAAACGTCAAAACCATCATCATTTCATTTAATTGCTTTTATTAGTTTGTATTATCGCTTAAGAACAATGGGGCAAACTTTTAAACATGATAGTTTTCAGGCCATTGACTTATTAGATATGGACTTCTATGAGATGAGAACACTTCATGCTGGTTCAATTTTAAGCTGTAAGGCTACTGGCGTTATTGGTGAAAAGGCGGAAAACAAAAAAATGGAGACCATTATGACTCGTAGAGAGCCTAAGCCTAATGACTTACAACTCTTAACCATACCTGTGGGCATCACTAGGAATGGGAATGGGAATGGGACCTAAAATGTTGCGAATATTTGCATTTGATTGGTCAAAAATGTATTTATTTTTAATTTTAAATCAAGTGCATCTCATCAAGTGCAGTCAGGAACCTTCATTATAGGCAGCTTTTCAAGAAAAGTTTCAACATCCCCAAAAATGTGTTTTTAAACTTTTATGCTACTTTGCGAATACTTTTTTATATCCTGATAACATTTTCTTTTTATAAAATAAAACAAAAACAATCGAAAGGAGGTTAGACTATCTACCTGAACGACAATAAACAAAAATTTGACTTTCGCTTAGGAAACCTTATTGCCGCCCATAATTAAACGCTTGTGCCATGAGAATAAGACAAAATAAATACAGACAGGTTAAGCAGATATAAAGTTTACCTATGATTCTTCAAATACAAATTTATTTTTAGAGAAAAATTTTAGTTTTTAAAAATTATAATAGCACATGAATTCCACTTTTAGTAGTTTTTGTTGATATGGTAATACTTTTCCAATAATTCTGTTGATTTCTCTCACTCTCTAATTTCTTAATTTTTCTCTCATTCTCTATATCGGATCAGTTCAGTACTTCTGTTCAGTTGTGTGTGCTGTATGCTGTTGCTGTTTGAACTTTGAAGTCTACCTTTCAGTGATGCTCCTTTGCTCAACTAAAGTTTCCAGTTTCAGTTTAAAGTTTCATGTTTCCAGTGCCAGAACCTTACGTTTATGAAAGTGTGCTAGTTCTTCGTGAATTTTTGATGTTTATTAAAAAAAAGTTACATTACAATAAAAGGGAAGGATTTTTTGATCGAAAATAGGTCTTAATATTTTCACAGATTTTACCATAAACTAGATTGCCACACACAAATTAGTTGAAAGATTTTTAACTGTCAAAAACTACTTTTTGTCTAAAGACAAATTATTTTGTTAAAAATAAGTAAAAAACAGCAAATAATTAGGATTAATCGGTTTGGTTTTCTTCAACTTACCTAGTATATCATTTTCCATTGGACGTCCGAAAGGGTCCGGAAGCGTCCAGAAAAGTCTTCTCAAACCATTCCACTAGAAAAAAATTACTCTTCTGACAATTCTGAGAAAAGAATTTCGTTTCTCGATTTCAAGTCAGAATCCACTCAAGGAGCACTAATACACATAGTAAAATGTCAAGTGTTAATCCCTGCTCGTTTGTGTTTGCTACAATTTAATTCATTTGGAAATAAATTATTTAATCCAAAATACCTATAGACAAATAACAAATGATAAGTTCTGTCGCAAATTTTCACCAACACGAAGATTTAATATACAAAGACCAAATTTCAAAGTTGAGTAGAAGTAGCTTGCACCATTTCATTGGATTCCGAATTATTGGATCCTTGAGTGAAACCAATGGAAAACGACATTAATCAACAACTCTCAAATTGACAAACTACAAAAACCGTATTTTTTCAATATTATGTGATTCCATAGCATATTAGAAAGGCTCATACATATTAATTTATTTTTCACAGTGGAAGTGTAAACACCACTTTTGGTTTAAACCTCAGTTAAAAAATACATTTGGTTTCACAGTGTCATTCAAGCTTTGAACATAGTTCATTCTTCAGTTTAAGTTAAACGACACTATTTTACCGTTTAAGCTCAGTTCAACAACTACTTCACATATTCGAAAGGGAGAGTAACGAAATCCGAAATCCGCCGCACAAAATCCCGAATCACGAAATCCCGACGAAAATTAAAAATAAAAATCACGCCGACAGATATTTTTGGAAATATTTGGCGGGATTTTCAATAATGTTTTAGTACTTTTAATTAAATATTTTATTTTGATCTATTTTTAAACAAATGGAAAGTATTTAAGGGACTGTTGGTTCAGGAAAAATTCAGTTCTTGTTAGAACTCCGAGGAGGAGGGAGTGATGTATCACATTATTTTTTTTTTAAACTTTTTTGGATATTTTCTTATAATTTTCTTATTTTTTTATTTTTTGACTCAAGATACTTTCAAGACTTCATACTTTACTTGTCTTCAGCTTTAAGCCAATCAGAGCTCGTTAAAAATTAACGAAATCAGAGCGGTCTTCTTCGTATTGAATATTCCAGTACAATAGTAGGGAACTTCGTTCTCGTTGCTTCTGATTGATTCGAGTCAACATTACTATGGAAATGAAAATCCATACTGTGCTGTCAATTAAGTATTGGAACGGCGGGATTTCGTGATTTTGTGAATCGGGATTTTTTGAATTGGGATTTTGTGATGCGGGATTTCATACGTAACCCCATTTAAAAATAGAATTTATTTTCATTTTTTATTTTTTTTTCTTGTCACAGGTCACAACTGAAACAAAGCAAACTTTCCTTGATTGTTTTTTCTCTGATTCAGATAGAAAGAGAAAACAATTTAGTTAAACTGAAGTTAAGAATCGACTGTGAAACCGTACGAGTTGAACTTCAAATTTAAACTCCAGTTCAGGTTCAGCTGAACTTTAGTTTAAACTTCCATTGTGAAACTGAGAGTTAGTGTACCTACATACCCTCTTAAAATTGTTTTTTAAATTCTTTTGAATTAATGTTTGACACATTTTCCACAGTATGAATGTACGTAATAATTTTTAAAAAAAGTGTCAAAAGTTTTTATGTAACCAACAAATTCGGTCTCGTTGTCTGTCACAGTTTACTCACAAACCGTCAGGTACAATATTGAATTTTTTGTCTGAGGAAATTACTAGCAGATTTAAGACGATTTTGCCCTGTAAATGAAGTCAAAACTGAGAAACCAATGGAATAAATTATAACAGTTTGTTTAATTTAATTATTGACACTTGTTTCGTAAATTTGAGTAACGTTCTTGGCACGAGTACGATAACTTGGCCGCCAAGATTTAATGACGGATTTTTGTAGAGGGGTCAAAAATAAGCACTTTTTACTACGGGAGGGGGGGGTCTATCTCCCCCCGTTAAGGAGGTAGGGGCACTTTTAGAAAAAATGGTTTAAATTGAAAAAAAAAATATTAAAAAACAGCGGCAACACCTACAATAAAGTGCTATACTGCGTTTGAAAGCCAGAAGATTGTTCTAAAATCCTGCATTTAAATTAAATTACTCATATCAATAGTTTTTGAGAAATTCGCATTTAAAGTCCAAATTTTGATAAAAAAACGTGAAAAAAAAAGTTTAGACCGGTTGTTTTCAAAATTGTGAAATGAAATTGTAAATTAGCTTACATGTGTTTCATGTATCTATCAGTTCTTAATCGAACACAAAAAACCGCATGGTTCTGTGTTTTCTGGGTTTTGACTTTAAATGCGAATTTCTCAAAAACCATTGACATGAGTAATTTAACTTAAATGCAGGATTATAGAACTATCTTCTGGCTTTCAAACGCAGTATAGCACTTTATTGTAGGTGTTGCCGTTGTTTTTTAATATTTTTTTTTTCAATTTAAACCATTTTTTCTAAAAGTGCCCCTACCTCCTAAACGGGGGGAGATAGACCCCCCCTCCCATAGTAAAAAGTGCTTGTTTTTGACCCCCCTACAAAAACCCGTTATCAAATCTTGGCGGCCAAGTTATCGTACTCTCCCCACGTTCTTTGTATACCAGTTATTCCTTATATTATATTATTATAATAAATTAACTGCTTGAAGAAATCACAAAAACTATTTAGGTAAAGTGTCAATGGTTAAATAAATATCTACTTAGACATTAAAATTGAATACTCCAAGTCTTAAACTCCAACCGAAATCATGTCAATTTCGTTCGGAGATTTTTATAAAATCTCGTCTTCATTTGGATTTTTAGCTTTTTATGTGCATGTGTATATAAAATAAATTCCCATATTATATCACAGAATAAATTCACCTCTTTTGTATACGGAAGATCTTGTGCGAGCTATTAATGCACATATTGGCTTACTTAGACTTAAAGCCAAGCTCTAACTTACGTAAGCCTTAGCCTTTCATTGAGTCACATATACTTGTACACCTCCATAAACCAACCGGAAAGATCCCATTTTGTTTGTTTAAAAAAAAATACACATTCTTGAATTCAACCAAAAAAAGATGCCCTTTTATTCTTCCTTTCTTAAGATCTTTCTAGAGAGGTAATTCCTTGGAAGAAGTGAGGAATATCATAAAACAAATTCAACAATCAGCTGCCAATTGAGGTCCAGGACCAGAAAGGTAGATGAGATGCGCGCCATTGTGACTGAGAGTCTACAAATGATATAACCTCTCACTGTTCATATACAATCTTCTCCGTGATTTATAAACACACCGCCATCCAGTCGAATATTTGACAGTGGAGTAAGTTAAAGACGGAATCTCTGGACTAAAGTACGCCTGGAGTGCGCTTGCCAACCCGCCAGCATCATCGACAGCAACAGCACGAAACAAATAATCAAGCAAGAAACAAAAAAAAAAAAAAAAAAAAAAAACAGCGGAGCTAAATTTCAAATATTTCGCGGGTGCGTTCCCCAATCAATGCCTGTTTGTCATTATCCTCGAGGGCAGCGCGCACAGTACAACACACATTTCCCCCCAAAAAGATATCCGCGGATATATTTCTTTGGATATGCAGATAGTCTCGCAGTCGAGAGTGTACCCGCAGAGCTCTTATGTGACGACTAGCTTCGCTTCGGCTTGGTTGCCTTCCTTCTTTTGCATTTTGTGTGCCATGCACAGCACTGTTTTGTTTGTTACGACTGGAAATTTTTGTAAAAAAAAAATTAAAAAAAAATTACAACAGGAGTTCACGTAAGCAGCGACTACAGCGACGTAGCGAATAGTCGGCCACGGTGCATTTCCGCATTCGAGTTCAGTGAGGTAAGTGCAACACTGAAAGATTGGTGACCAGGTATTTATTATGTTAGGAAGCCACAGTGCACAGATGAACTGTATGCATTTTGATTTCCCTGCCCAGTGCTTATGGCTGTTCCCAGTTCCCACACATAATCGCATTATAGGATTTGTGCAAGAGGCCGAAGCACAAAGTCATCATCATCATCATCATCGTGATCATCAAGGTGCAGCATTCGACTTTCGATTGGACCGTTCGTCAATTGATGGCGCTAAAAATAACCGACGAATTGAAAGATTTTGTTAAAAATAATCGACCATTTGATTAGCCGGTGCAGAAAGATGACGATTGCTCTGCGTGCATCATGTGCTCTGCATTTTGTGAGCTTGGGCAATTGAATTGGCAAACTTTATTGAAATGCAATCGAAGTGTTCAAAGAGGGTGGTTATTTATAGGAGGAAAATGGAAGACGTTAATTTTATTGATAATTTAATAAATTTTGAATGTCTATGTAGGTAGTTATCGTTAGAAATATTTGCGGGAAGAAGTCGGAAATAAAGCTGATTAACTTATGATTTATTAATGAAATGGTCTTCAAAGTGTTATTTTTGAATCAGTTTAGTATTGCTCAAACATGACGAGATCATTGGATTGAAAGTACATGATGCATGCAGCTCTAAGGAGTCTCAACTTTTGTTTTTATCGTTGCGTCGGTCGTCGGGGAAAATAAACACTTTTATTTACGGCCATGTTTATTAATTCTGTAACACGAAACTTTCGTTTTCGTTCCGAATGTTTCTTCTTGGCTCATGAGCATTGTTTGTTAAATGGGGTATAAGAAATGGTGTGGAATTTAATGCTTCGAAAACTCAATGCTGTCTTTCGTCGTTGAAGCAAAATGTGTCCCTTATGCCATTGTCCTTGAATGCCACTTGCATCGAAAAAGCCGAAAACGATCTTCGTTAGTATGACCACATTTTCGAGATCGCCAAAAATGCTGCTAAATGCTTAGGATTTTTATATCGATGTAAGACCACCTTTCACCTTTTCTGACCTGGCTACCATTTATGAGGCTATTTCAATTTGAAAACATCCAAACCAAATGTTAATCGGTACCCCCTTTCTCTACCCCCTAATTTCCTCATCGTCCGTGCTGTGTTTAACATTATAAGGGCCTCTTAATAAACCGTTTTAACTTTAGTTCTGTATTACTAGAAATCGACAGTTCTTAACATAACCTTTGTCTCCGACAACATTCATCACATGATTGAAGATTAGATTAGATTCGAAAGTATCGAAGGAACATTCGTAAACTGACCACATATACATCAAATTAAATCTAGATGATGTACCTCTCAGGTAAGTAGTTTTCAAAAATTACATGAAAATTCAGTGGCCCAAACATATAGACTAAGAGCCCACAGCAATTTTTGGGTGTGATTGATAACAAAAAATAATTAGCATAATTAGATAGGCCTTCAGTAAATATTTACAAATGTGAAAGCCTTGCATACTCTAGTGGGCGCAATAGTGCATAATAGTGCATCAAGTATGCAGTTCTTTCCAAGTCCAAATAATTGTGATTACAACTTTGCCAAAATGTAGAGTTAAGCCCCTTGATTGAAAATATCGAGGTCCAAGACGTTTTACAGACAGCCTTCTGCCTGCCAGACGCGATAAGAATAGGCAACTTCTTGCACTAAGAAGGCCACCTTCAAAACGTCATGGACCTCGATATTTGCAATCAGGGCACTTAGCTCTTCATTTTGAAGTTATGGCAAATTTTGTATACCAATTTTTTAGACTTTGGAAAGAACTGCATACTTGATGCACTATAATGCACTATTGCGCCCACTAGAGTATGCAAGACGTTCGCATTTGTAAATAACTACCAAAGCTTATCTAATTATGCTAATTATTTTTTGTTATCAATCACACCCAAAAATTGCTGTGGGCTCTCGGTCTAATAGAAAAACACTTAAGAGTAGAACCTATACTTCTAAGCCCACCCTCCCACACAGGTGAACTTGACAGTAAAGTCAATGATCTCATTCCAGCCCTGAACAAATCCATGATAATTTTCTGTACTCTTAGTCATGAAAAAGGAAGCCTTACTAGTTTTGGAATTCAGAACTTGAGTCGATGAGAAAAAGTTGCAGAAAACTATTCAGTCGATCCAAAAGCACAATAAATATGTCAGACGGGGATTCCTATAAACATTCTATAATATATAAAAAAAGAACTGAGGAAATCCAAAAGATCTTTTTACAAAATAAAAGAAACCTCCAAAGCTTCTAGATCTCAATAAATCCAGTTATGCCCACTGTTTGAAAAGTCCTGATTTTTCATGAACCTCCTCTAAGCTAAGAACCGCTGAACCTGCTATTAGATACTTACTTTCCAATTAGATTACAAATTACACTCGCTACCCAGGATCCACAAATAAGCTAAATTACAAGGTTTGGGTTTGATTACGAGTGACAAACTGAAATGGGCGATCAACAGCTTCGAACAAGTCTGCTCGACCAAACGGCATAGTACTAGGCGAACTCCCAATGACTATCTTAATCATTCTTCCAAACTTGGAGACACTCTTCAATAGTTGTTTGAGTTAAGTCTACATATGGGGAGACGTTAAAGTTTTTCTTATACCCAACTGGTAAATGCGCATGCAAACCAGAAGAACTCTCGGACCTATCAGTCTGTCATCATTTCTTCTTCTTCGAAAGATTGATTAATATTATTTACCGAATGAATTTCTCCCTCGGACCATTTTTACCTCATACGTCATACCATTGACTCAATACTCATCGAAAATAAGCTGAATCAACTCAATGATGAGTATATTCCCGGCCCAGATGGTATCTCCGCCATATTTCTCAAAAAATGCTCTTCAAGACTCTTTCTTCCCATTTCAAAAATTTTCGGTTTATCTCTATCTCAAAGAGTATTCGCTCAGTTATGGAAGACCTCTTTCATAACCCCAATACATAAAAAGGGCCCAAAGTGTGAAATTACAAACTATCGTCCAATCGCTAAACTTTCACACATTCCCAAAATCTTTGAAAAATTTTGTATGATATTTTAAGTTTTCGTTGTAAGTCTCTCATTTCCCCTAGACAACACGGCTTTTTTAAGGGTAGGTCCCCAAGGACTAACCTTGTTGAATTCATATCATTTAGCCTTTCAGCCTTAGAAAACGGAAAGGAAGTCGATGTTGTCTTAACCGATTTCAGTAAGGCCTTTGACAAAAACTAAGATAAGCTTATTCTATTCAAACTGTCTACCCTTGGCCTTGAACCTATCTTCTTAAGATGGATTTCTTCTTACCTAAACACCCGTTACTACAAAGTTCGATTCAGATTTTCCTTCTCTGATGATTTCTTAGCTAAGTACGGGGTTCCACAATGCAGCTACTTAGGACTCTCCTCTTTATTCTTACTATTAACGATATTGAAATGGTCATTAAACATTGCCATATTTCACTCTACGCGAACTATACAAGGTTTTTCAAGACTATTTCTTCCACATATGATGGCACTCTTCTACAACTTGATCTCAACAGTTTCTCTGTCTGGTGCCTGGAAAATTGCTTAGAACTAAATATTTCCAAATGTCAATCAATAACTTTTTCACGAAAATCCATCCGATCTACTCCCCGTCGATATCTTCTACATTATCAACCTATATCCACCGTTGAGCCCTTGGTGTTTTATGTGATAAAGAACACACCTTTCTCACACATATTGATGAGATTATACTAAAAGCAAACTCTACACCAGGCTTTGTGAAAAGTTGGTCCAAGGAATTCTCTGACCCCTACGTGACCCGTTCTTTATACATAACCTTTGTTCGCCCTTGAATACGCCTGTCAAGTATGGTCCCCTTATAAATAAACTCATATATTCAGAATCGAGAGCATTCAACGTTGTTTCCTACGTTTCGCAATTCATGTTCTGTCTTGGAATAACTCTCTTATTTTACTTCCGTATCAAGCCCGACTTCTGTTAATCAACTTGAATACGCTGGAAGAACGAAGAGCAATAATCGACATTCTCTTCAGTCATCGATTACTTTCAGGGTGTGTTGACTGCACAACTCTGTACAATTCCATCTCTTTCAACACTAATTCCCGTAACATAAGAAATCCTCGTCTCTTCTATCTGCTACCCACCGTACCTTTTATGGCTCTAACGAACCTATTACTCGCTTGCTTTGAAACATTAATTATAACATTAATTGTTTCGACTTTAACCTCAATTCACTCTGCCTGAAACTCCGTCTTAATCATCCTTCCAATTCCCAACCCTAGATTTAAGAGCTCTATTTAAGTTAGATTAAGAATTAGCTTGTATTAAGCCTAATAAATGGGGTATTGCCCCTACCAAAATTAAAAATTAAAATTTAAAAAAATGTCGATTAAAGAATAGTCTTTGATACGAGACTTAAGTATGTCAACGGCTCAACATGCTTACTGTAAAGGGAAATGCTTTCCACACATTGGTGCGAACCAAATTCCGAATTCTTTTACCATAAAGAATTATTCAATGGTTGCTTTCCTAGATGTAGAAGGCGCTTTTAACAAGGTCGAAATATCTGGAATCAAAAGTTTACCAACAGGAATATTAATTCAAAACCGTGTGGCTTTCTCGCAAGAAGAGGTACGTCGCAAGGCGATGTTATATCTCCCCTTCTTAAGAATTGGGTAGTTTATGAGCTGCTAAATAATGTCTGTATTTATAATTCAAGTTTCGAGATAGGGACAATTCATTTGAAGTAACAACTGATTTCATAGCATAGCATAGCAGATTTCAAAACAATAAAATGCATGGAACGAAGCCATTCATGAGTTTAAATCAACGAACAAGTGCCCTTGCAAGTCATGTTAAGGTGTTGAGCATTTTGAGGTTTTTTGCCGATAGTAGTTTTCAACGTGCTGTTGGCCAAGATTCTTTATCTTCATTGTTCCACACATTAGTGAGTCGTTTTATTACAGAATTAACAATCAAAAACATTTTCGTTTTCGCTCCATCTTTTTTTTTCACAGGATCTAACAGAGTGAATCGACAGTGATAAGAAATAACATTTTGACATATGTGTTTCAATTTTTAACACTTGGGGAATCGATTTGGCTTGTTGACGAGATCATATTTATCACTTCACAGTTTTACATTTAGAGAATTGACTCTCAGGATTAACTAACTCTGCTTTAAGGGGGCAGCTGAAGAGGTCAGTAACAGTACAAATTGAATTTGTGTAGGTGCGTATATCGAATTGTATTGCGATTTATAGGTACTAATATGGCAAGTTGTGCATTCGTTAAAAAAAATCGAACTTGAGATTTTGATCAGACATGATATGACAGCAGGAAAGACTGTTCCAAATGCCTCATTATCTCACCTAAATTGGCTTATAATTCGAAATAACAATGCTTTCTTTTCGAAAAAGACTGATGTCAATAAACTTCAGCAGCGAACCAAACAAACTCACGAACATCAGCTCGTACATGTACAATGGCTTGGTATAAAAGAAGATCTAAGAAGTTGTTCCAGCTAAAAAGGGCTTCACCGTTGTCATAAAGAAAGGTAAATACCAAAACTGCACATCAAAGGACACCGTTCGTGTGAAAATGAAAGCCGGACTCAGGCGCTCTCTGAATAAGTTGAGGAACCTGCGCTCCTCAAAGCGTCTATTATCTATATAACGTCAACTGCAGTCAAGAAGGCCGAAAAAGTTCGAGTGGCAGTTTTGTGAGAAATAAACTTTATAAAAACTTGGAAAAAAGTGGGTCTCGAAATTCTGTTTGTCTTTGTAGAACTTCTGCACTTCTAAACTTTGTAGAGAGCATTTTTAAATTTTTCTCCTCACACATTTTTTCTTTTATTTTTAAGACCAAAAATACGGTACCTATCATACATTTTTTGGTACACCGCACAGAACCTTTTTTTTTGTTTTCAATTTTCTCAAAAACACTACAACTGATTTTGGTAATTTTTTGTATAGAATACTATTTATAACAACGGTAAAATAGTAAAAGGCAAGAAATGTTGCGGCATTGCTCGTGAGATGCAAATTTTGTGCTTAAAGTTCCTTCAACTATCATTTTTAAAGCTATGTTTTGGATTATATCTATAAGAGACTCAAGTGGTCTATTGTATGGCCTGCCCAAATATGGTAATTGTAGTCGAGCTTTGGACGAATAAAGGCTTTATAAATTACAGCCAGATCAGAAGAGGTGACAAATTTCTTGCATCATCGAAGGAAACCTAAGCACTTACCAGCGATTTTGGCGACATCGAATATATAGTCATTCTACACAAGGTGGTCTGAGAGATGTTCTGTTCCCTCAATGCAAGTGCGACGCTTTAACGACAGGAGACATCATTGAGATTTTGAAGCATTAAATTTTACGCGGTTTTTGGTTCCCCATTTGACAATGCCATTGAGATCAGAATTTTATGAACTTATCATACACGGCGGCTCTAAATCCATATCCAAAGAACAATGACGTGCATCTGAAATCACTCATAAGAAGCTAAGAGTGCAGCAAAACAATTTAAAGGCCCTTTTAGACGATCATTTCTTTTAGTTTGCGGTGATTTATTAAGCGACAAAGGCTTTCATCGTCTAATACGCAATGTATTTCCTCTGATTTTCGACTGCTCACAAGTAAAATGAAAGCTCAATCGAACACTGGACTGACGTCTAAATAAACTGCCTTTTTTAGCTGAACTGACAACTGAACTGATAACTGCAGGAACAACTGATCGTCTAAAAGGGGCTTAATGGATTAGAATTGCCGGACAAAAGATCATTGATGAATGGGAGAAAAAGAGAGTCGAAGACAAAACGGATCCCTGTGGCACACCAGCATTTATTTTATGAATTTCAGACTTAAGATCGTCCAACACAACTTGTATTGAGCGGACCCAAAGGCAGCTTCTATTCCAAAGAAGAAGAGATTCATCAATACAAAATACAGGCATTTTGATATAATGAGAGCTTGAAATATCAAGCGCAATAATCTTACTTTCTCCAAAACGATGTAAAGATTTGTGCTAATGGTCGGTGAGATATACCATCAGATCAGTTGCTACAAAAGCCATACTGCCCGTTATATTTTTGAATTTTGGATAGAAAGTAAACACCGAATTTTATGCATTTTACTCGAATTACATATGTAATTGTTTTTGTATACACAATTTTTAAATTCCAAAGTACTTGTACATAAAAGCAAGCATACGTGCGATCCAGTGGGTCATTTTATTTTGTATACAGATGTCAATGAAAAATTAAACAAACGTTATTGGAACGGTTTGTGTCATTATACTCAAAATGACAATCAAGTGATAAGTGGAAAGGGAATTTTCATCAGTCAAATTAATTAATCCTTTTTTATGAACAAATATTTTTTCCAAGGAAATTGTTGTTTGTGAAAAATGATCTCAAGTGAATCAATTCGCTTGGTATCCTTTTTATATTTCAAATAAATCATCCGAAACAAAATTTTGTACGGTAAGTAAACTTTCTACAAATTGTTTATCACATGGGTCCAAATATTTGAAACCAAAAACAAAAAAATATTAATAACATGAAATATTTCCTACCTAGTTCTCAAGAAAATGCACATGTTTCATGCCACCAAGGTGAAACCTATATAACTCAAAAACATATGTGATATCTTATAACATAGCCAAGGAAAATTTAGCCGGAAGCGCTCAATCCCCAAAATTGGAAACTTATCCAGTCAGCATCTCGAGCATGGTCGGGTTAAGTAAACAAAAACCGTTTTCGAGATGTCTTCTTTTTTTCATCATATATTTTTCTTTGTACATATTATTTCTTTAAATTATAAACAAACGGCAAATTATCTTTGACGAAACAAATGTTCAGAAACAATATTGTGTACACAATTTCTAGAACTCTAAATTTAGTCACAAGTAGGATTCTCGTAAGCGCAAGGAAATTCACCATCATCGCCAGCACCACCACTAGCACTAAGTTGGTGCATAACTCTTTGCCTTTGGGCAGCAAGCAATATATCGTCGTCATCATCATCATCATTGTATGTCGTTGCAACAAGTGCAATTCGACTGACTGAACCATGGATATGCGATATGTTTTCTATTTCTATCGAGTGATTCTTTCCATGTGGTAACTATTCGGATTCGGATGGCATAATTGCCATCGCACTCTCGTGTAAAACGATTTTCTTATATTCATGGCTCTATTCTTGGAATTGTGCCGCCACCACCGTCTTCGCTGCCGCCGCCACAGTTCGTCCGTTGTGTAATTACAAAACAAAAGACACACATTTAGGAGAACAGATAGACCTCTCAGCTCTCCATCGGTAAACATTTAGCGTGTCAGAAGACATGTCCAAAAAAACACGGCCCATGACGACGCACGGCTAACGAACACAACAAACCTTTTGGGCTGTTAAAACCAAAGTTATGTTAATTGATGCTTAAACCAATATCGGACTATGATTGTTCGTGTTGACAGTTTTCAGACGTTCAAACGTTTTTCATATTATATATTGAGAAAATATGAAGATGCCAGAAGCGCACGAGCTTCAAATATTTTCAAAAAAAAAAAACGACTTCTCTTCCGAGGTGTTAAAGACGGATGATGCTAGGCTGTAGAAGTTCTCAAAGCGGACACGTTGAAGATGCTAGTTTATTTTGATTTTAATGGTGGCTCTATGTGTACTCAATAATAATAATATACCCACCTATCCATCGGGCATTATTTCTAGGAACCAACCGATAGACAAACAGAACAAAAGATAGCCGTCGCACATGCGTATACTTCAAACAGTTAAAAAGAAGCCCAGCAGAACAGACATTCCGGCATAGAGAATTCTTCTATCCATCGAGATTTGGTTCGTCCCTTTTTTGTTTTGAAGAAGTCCGAAAGAGAAATAAAATACAAAAAAAAGCCAGTAAATGAAAATAAATCAAGTCAAAGAAGATATAGGTACCGGTTTTCTAAAGACTTATTCTTCTTCTTCTTCTTCTTTTTCATGCATTAAATCCAAGTAAAGTAGTAGACCCAGTGCCATGATCCCATCAAAAGAGCGCATGAGGATGAGGAACGATATACTTTAGCAGAAACCTAATGAGTATTACATGTTCCCAATTGACTTCTGCTAACCGAACAAATGGACACTCGAATTTAATTGCTGATGATTATTTAGAGCTGAGGCGAAGAATGCTTGTGTTAGCCCTTTCTTTAAGTGCTCATTTTACATATACCTATATCTAGATACCTGCCTGGAAGGTCTGTGGTGGGGCATGTAAAATTGTAAATGTGTAAAATGCCAACCACAAAGGCGGACAGAGCTTCCAATTCCGTATTATTGTTGATTTTTATCTACGACATTTTGTTGACACTATGAGGACAAATACATAGTTTGACTTGGGGTCAATATTCCGATTGAGCCTTGTTTTACTATAAATTCGACAAATAATAAAACAAAACGTTTCGAAAATGTGTAGCCAACAAATATTCATCTGGCAATTTTGAACATTTGTTGTTAAAGTTCGATCCTCTATAGTAAGAGCCACTCAGGTCCAGCCAAGAAGAAACTGAGAGTGGGACCTATATATGTACATACATAATGTTCAGATTGTGAGCTGAATTGTTGGGTATAGACACTTTTTCTCTCCGATTAATAAGAATTAAAATAAATTGATTTTAAAAAAGGTTTGCGAATAGGTCAGTCAAGAAAAAATTGTATTGTAACCTTTAGACTTTGATGAACAAGAAAATTAAAATTATTTTTAATTAGAAACCTAAATTGAATGTGCTAGTACCTAGGTATGTTTGATTTTGAAAAATCAATTGAGTTACTTTTGTTTGGGAAAAAAATTGTTCTTCCATGTTTCCAAAATGATTGCATTGACTTTATTTTATTTAACAGGCGTGCTTTGATGTATAAACTATGCTTAACGAAAAAACGTGCAGGTTTGAACGAAACTAAAAAACGAAACTCGATATAATTTTGAGTCGGGTGGTAGGATTGTGAAAGAATGGAATGGAATGTGAATGCAATCTCTAAAAGTCATTCATTGAATTTAATAAAAATATTGCATTCATGGACTTAGACTACGACTTTAAATTTTTAATTACCATTTATTTGACATTACAACAAAAATACCAATCACTTTCTTCTCCACTCATTATAAATCAATCAATTGATTGCAATCTTTTAGGAATAATTCATGCAATTCTTTGTATTCATTTGCTGTCTTTATATTTGATTACATTCATTTACATTTTTATGTGAAGTTTTTTTTGCGTTGGAAAAGAATTAAAAGACTGAATATGAATTCAATTAATGCAATCTTTTAATTGAAGTCATAAAGATTACAATCACAAAAGATTGCATTATGTTACAAGCTTGTCAGGTACTCGGTAGAATAATTGTTAACTGATTTGAAATAGTTGTTTGGTCCTTAGTCCATTAATTATCGTTTCGTCGCGGTGGGCGTTCTTAATTGGAGCAGTGGGGGCTTTGAAACAAGAGAGCATACACAGAAATCGAAATAGAACTTTTAAAACAGGAAACCATGCTCGCCGAAACAGAGTATACTAGTCGCCGAACAGCATGGAATAGTAGATGCATTTAAGCAGAATTTTCCACATCTGCTTTTGGGGTTTCATTATGAGTGATTCCAAGAAGATACTCCTACCAATTATTTAGGATCCAGTTCCTTACCGTTTTAAATAATTAAAAACAACAAGGCAGCAGGATCTAAAGGTTGACATGGAGAGCTCTTTAAAGACGGAGTTGATGTATTGGTAGCGAGGAGGCATTGGTGTATGAAGCTGAATTTTCAGTTCTATATGCCCCATCTACAAAAAAAGCCGATCCTATGTCCTGCAAAAACTATCGAGGCATAACCCTTCTAAACCTCGCATATTAGGATTCTATTTGACTTGCTGTGTGAGCGTCTTAAACCGTTTTGCAACTCTTCCGCCCTGTTATATCGATTATAATACAAATCTTCACACCAATGTCAATTTCAAGTTGAGACTCACCATCATTTCATCATCTTCGTCTGGAGCTGTATATAGCGATGGCCGAACTCGGGATCCCTTAAAATCTGATCCTATCGTGCCGGAAAATAGGAGGTGCAATGTGCAACTAGGAAATAGCTTTTACGAACTTTTCAAAGCATACACAAAGTTTTGGCAAGGAGATACGTTATCATGTGACTTCTTCAATCTTATTATGGAACAGATGATGCTCAGGGCAGGCTTTAACAATGAGGGCACTATTCCAAACAAATCTGTGCAACTATTACGGTATGCAGACTACACATCATCGGCTGTTCCCATCTGTCTTTAATGGAGTCCTTCATGGCGATTGAAGATCAGGCGATACTTGTTGGTCTTCAAGTAAATAATGATAAGACCAAGCACATATTATCAACAAACAAACAAAAATCTGTCCACCGACTAGGAGTAGGACAAAACGTCAGTATTGATAGCCACCATTTTTTAAGTAGTTAAGGAATTCATCTACCTCGAAGAAAATATTAACTTAACGATCACTGGCGAGTTGACCCTCTGACGACAATTTTGAATATCTAAGATGCCGGTAGAAGTTAAATTGCCACTTTTGACAACAAAATGTCTACAATTGTACCGTTTACTTATACCGAGTCTAGTCAACTTTAGATAGAAACTCTCTAATCATACGGTGTCGAAAGTCTTCTCCAAATCAACCATAGAAGCACCAGTACACTGCCTTTAAGTTTTTTTTTTAAGGTACTAGTACCAGTACGTTCTAGAACGCAAAAAAAACGCACAATTTTTGGGAATTTTTTTCTCGGAAACTATATTAGGTAACAACATTATTTTTTAAATAATAAATACATGCGTCAAGAGTACAAAAAATATTAATTTTTTTGTCGAATTTTGGACGAATTATAGAGGTCGCCAACGTCGACTCATCAAAAAACACATTGTCCCATTGGCCATGGTAAGTTACACGATTGATTGAACAAGCACGTCCAAATGATAAAACTCTATTATCAAAATGAGTGTTCATTAGTGCAAACGTTGCGCCCATTTTACGGCTCTTCATAGTCAACGCTTCAATGCTTGGTGGCCAAATTTGAGATAACCGTAATCAATCGGCGAATATTCGTATGTCAAAGGAACGCTAAATCGGCCGAGAACATCGCCGTGGTCCGTAAAAGCTTACAGCAGAATCCAAGGCAATCGATTCCCCGCCGGACACAAAATCTCGGTCTTTTGCAGACTTTAACTTGTCGAATATTGGGTTGGGACTTGGGCCTACACTCGCATAAGAACCAACTGATCCAGGAACTAAAAATACATGACCATGCACAATGCCGTCGTTTGTTCGCTGATTCCGCTGCGGAGCGTTTGGAAATGGACCCCAATTTTGGCCGAAAAATCATTTTTAGTGACGAGCCGCATTTTTAGATGAATGGCTGTGTTAACAAGCAAAATTGCCATCTATGTGGCGACACCAATCAACACCTTGTTCACCAGTTGACAATGCATTTTCAAAAAGTTGCAGTTTGTTGTGGATTTCGATCCGGCGCAGCGCAGTCGTTAGTCCGTACTTTTTCGAAAACGGGCGGGCTATTGAACGATTTCACATTCTATTTATAATGGCACACGCATGGGTCTTTCAAATAAAAATTTTGTTAATACCTCACACACAGCTTGTTCAATTTCATTTCAACATCTACCCACTCTTATTGAAAAACTTTTTACATATTTGAAGAGCAAAATTAATTGTTTCGAGACATTTGAAAAATCTAATTTCTCGATCTTTGACTTTGGCTCTTATTGCGAGTGTCAGTCAACGTTCGATCAAAACGTTGAATGCGTTAGAGCTATCTGGATTGCTTTATTTTGCTCTTGACACCTTTGAAAAACAGCTGATGGCATCTGATACAACAACAACTTCAGATATCTTAAATTTTCGATGATTGATTGTCGACAAAAGTCGTTTATCAATTGACAAATGACGCTCGTAATACGGCCTTTTAACAGTTTATAAAGACTCCTAGTTTTACCAAGGTCCATCTCCAATGACATCCTTAACTACTGTTTTCCTTTTGCTTATTTGTTTGTCCATCTTTCAGGACTATTCGGTAGTCTGGGTTTACTTTATTCGTACCTAATCATAACACCTTATGTCAAACCCTATGTCCTTAATTTTTGTTCTCATAAAACCATTTTTTTAAATTGTTCTTTAGGCGAAATCATTCATGCCTTTCGAATCCATCTTCTCAAGCAATAGAAGTTCATAAATAATTTATTTATTTTTTATTTCGCGTACAGTAACTTCGTGGGCATTTTAATGTTGAAATTCGCCACTTCCTTCCTAATGGTGTGACAAATTACATTTATCAATTCATCATCACCAAGAATGAGGGTGTATTAATGTCCTTGCCCATTATATAAAATCCCTGTATTTCTGGAATTAGAATAGAAAAAAAATTATATCGAATTTCCTTAGATAGCTCGTCGTAACCCCATTTAAAATAGAACACCAACCTTCTTGCCACCGATTTATTTGCAAAACTACCCCAAGATATTTCGCCATATGGGCTTGGTGTATTCCTCAGCATATGGCAGACTATTTTAAACATTTGTTCTTTATGGATTCATGTCTTCTATAAAAATAAAGGAACTCGAATTGTTTTTTTTTTGCGTGTGTATTCTTTTTGGATTCTGTTGCATTGAACGAATGCGAATATTTATGATTCAATAACTGTTCATCCAAGAGTTGGCTGAGGCAAGATGGGACGCTGAAGATGATAATGACGATGACGGTAGGAATACCATGTACTCGAGGTCATCGGGTGAAATGTGCAGTAATGTACATAACATCATCGTATATGATGGAAGGCTCGTTAATGATATGATATAGGAAACCGAATCTAACAATGATCGGGGCTTCTGAACTCCCATGCAAAACTGTCAAAGGTCCAGGTTCAACTGATTTGAATTAAAAAATTAATTAGAAAATGCCCAAGTACCATTGGAGCCTTCGTTTTCTTTGGTAGATACGTAGGAACTATGATAATATGCTGTGTGCGATTGCATGGAAGCGGCGGCGCATGAGTTTGCAGTTATTTATCGGTTGGTTGCAGCTTAATTTTTATTCAGAAGTCATTTCAAAGGGAGGGATGAATTGCAAGGAATTGTGTGAGGCAGTAATGGACATTTCCATCAATATCATGTGAATTCAAATTTTTAAAAAAATTGAAGTTTTCTCTCAATCTACGATACTGCCGCTAATTTCGTTCTTTTTAACAATTGAGAAATTTTATGGTGTTTTAAGTAAGTAAGTAGTAAGTTAGATCATCAAACAAATATTTTATTTTCCGAAATTTGAATTTAAGAGCTATGGCTTAACCGTCAGCCTGATTTACAGATTTTAGAGTTAGATTTAAACACAAAATATAATGTCATTAATGAAAATTATAAAAAGGAGTGGAAACAGATGGCTACCTTGCGGGATACCTGATATACACTGAATTTCTTTTGAATATATTTCTCCAATCTTAACTTGTTGTGTTCTAAAAGATAAATATTATAACCAACGAAGAAAGTGAGAATGAAAACCAAAAATCTGAATTTTATTCAGAAGTGTTTGATGGTTCACAGAATCAAAGGCTTTACTAAAGCCAGTGTATACTGCGTTCACTTGAAATTTTTGTTCCATAGCGTTAGTGATGTACAAGGTAAAATAAGTAAGATTGGTAAAAGACGATCGACCGGAAACAAAACCATGCTGCACTTTTGATAAGTATTCACTTGTAAGAAAATCAAGCTTAATTTTCACTATACTTTCAAAACATTTTGGGAACTGCGGAAAGTTTACAAATACCCCGGTAATTTTCTACATCATTCTAAGAACATAGGGCTAAATTACTGCATCAGTTTTCGAGTAATAAGTGACTGAACTCACTCACTCGATCACTGAAGCGGTAATTTGCCCGCTGATTTATGAATAGAGATCATGTAAGAGATTTTCCGTTCTTCAATAAAAATACCTTCATGGCATGTTGAATATGATAAGTAAAGGGGTACAGATGGAATCCTCTTGGGGAGGAATGCCGTTTGGTCCAGAACTATAACTAGATTGAAGTGATTTCATTCCAGATTTAACTTCTTCACTTCTTAACTGGTTCTATCCAATATCAATCCTACTTATTACGTTATTCAGTGAACTGTTATTAAATCCTGAATGAGAGTAAACCGACTCAAAATAGTTAGCGAAAAATTCGACTATGGACTCTAAATCGGACGATTCAACACCTCTGAAAATCATGGTATTTGGAATCCCTGCTGATTTCTTTTGAAATTGACATTTATCGTTTCTTACACAGTAAATGTTAAGACTTGAAGTATTCAGTTGTATTCCCGTTTCGCTAGGAGTGCTCATCTGTTCACCCTCGAGCCTAATTTTGGACGTCAAATAAAGAGATCGTTTTTTAGTCGCACAACACGAATATGTCCTAACTGTAGAAAGATTTCGCTAGCTCATTTCTGTTTTCTTCAACGGATGATATTCTCTCATCAAATCCTTCTACTTCTAAGAAAAGTAAAAAGAGAAGAAGGGACATGACCACCATGTCAGCCAACGTAGGTCCAGCACCTAAAAAAACGTCCCTTATTGGTAGTCAAGTCGTTGAAAATTCAATAACTTTATCCGACCCGGTTATCGAATCACTCCATATTAATGAACCAAATACTAACGTTACCGAAACCTCCTCTGAACCCACCGAACCCATTCCACCTCAACCTGTCACCGAAAATCTTGACTTGACTCCAACACAGGAATCCGTCGTTACTGGTCCAAAAACTTTAATTTCAGTTCCGAAGCCCAGGGCCATATTTATATCTCGTCTCCAACCCGAAACGATGCCTGAAGTTGTTGTGGATCATTTGATTGCAACTAAGGCTATTGTCAATTCATCATGCGTCAAATGCTCCAAAATAAGCAAACCAAACAGCTTCGTAGCCTCTTTCAAAATAATAGCTCCCAATTCTCTCTTCGAACCCATATGTAGTACTTCTTGGCCTCCTAACACATTGGTAAAAGAATTTACAGCGCCCCTGAGAAGGAAATCAAATTTAAATTCGTGTTCTAGTATAAATTCAAAAAACTGCCCAGGTTCTGCATCTACTACCAAAATGTGAGAGGTCTTCGAAGTAAAACTTCTAAGACTTTCAAAAATTCCTTAGTTTTGTCATACGATCTTTTTGCCCTTACTGAAACTTGGCTTAACGCAACAATATTAGACATGGAACTTTTTGATAATGAGTTCTTAGTTTTCCGAAAGGACCGTCACGATAACGTTACAAATTCAGTTGGCGGGGGAGTACTTATTGCTGTTAGAAGTAATTTCTGCTCAACACAACTAGTCTTCCCATTCGATTTGACAATTGATCTGTTATGCGTCAAAATAACTAAGGAATCTGTAGTCTTATTTGTTTTAAATGTTTACATTCCACCTAAAAGTCCTGTTTCCGTATACACTGAACTTTCTTTAGCACTCGATTTTATTTTCAGTTTAGCTAGCCTTGACAGTAAAATTCTTTTATATATCGAATGGGTTCCCTCTGATGACGAATCCTATTTTGAAGCTTCCACAAGTTCACCCCAACAAGAGCTCCAAATGTTGGATAATATTATCTCTACAGATTTACAGCAAATTAGCTGTATACGAAATAATATGAATAGACAACTGGACCTTGTATTCTCATCTGACGCCATTAGTACAGTAGTGGTAGAATCTATCTCTGCTTTGTCTAACATAGATCAATATCACCCGCCTCTTGACATTTTTCTTGACTTGAGTGGTCATTTACTAGAAAATAGTAATCCCCACGACTGTTCTTATACTTTTGACTTTCGGAGAGGTGATTTTCAACAGCTTTTAGATAGTTTAATTATTTCCGGTATAGAACGTTTACCGATTTCTAATGATCTTGACAAAACTGTCTCAAGCTTCTATTCTATTTTGATGAGATGCATAAATGAAACTGTCCCTAAAAAAAGATCTATTCCCTGTAATTCTTCTTGTCATCCTTGGTTCACAAAAGAACTAAAATGCCTTCGAAATAAAAGAAATAAGGCTTGGAAAAAATATATAAGGTTCATGACAGTAGAGAATCAAGTAGTTTACATTTCCCTTTTAGAAGAATTCAAAAAACTCTCTTATGAATGTTATAATGATTATCTTCAAACCATGGGGCTTTCCCTGAAATTAGACCCGAAAAACTTCTGGAAATTTATAAATTCCAAAAAGAAAAGCGACGGTTATCCTGTTAATCTCGTTTATAATGACGTAATCTTGAGTACTTCTACAGAAATCTGTGAGGGATTTGCAAATAATTTTAGCCAATCCTTCATTGATTCCCCTGTTGTTGTTGACGATAACTATTTTCAATTCTTACGAAATTGTCCTCAGATATCATTTAATAATATTACAATAGATCACGACAAAATTTTGGACTTTCTGTCACATTTAAAAGACGACTATTCTATTGGACCCGATGGAATACCACCCGCTTTATTGAAGAAATGTAAGTCTGTTTTAGCTCTTCCTCTGCGTAATATTTTTGTTCTATCCTTGAAATTAGGTAAATTCCCTGCAGTTTGGAAGAAAGCATTTTTAACGCCAGTATTTAAAAAGGGAGATAAAGCCAATATTACCAACTATAGACCAATTTCCAAACTTTCTTGCATTCCGAAGTTGTTCGAACAAGTTGTATGTGACAGTTTGACATGTATATGTAAAACTATTATCTGCAACCAACAGCATGGTTTTATGCAAAAACGTTCTACTGTTACTAATCTTGTTGTCTTTTTGAATAAATGTTTAAACTCTCTAGAAAGTTGTCAAAAAGTTGATTGTGTATACACTGACTTCTCGAAAGCTTTTGATCAACTGTCTCATGAGATTATCAAGTTTAAACTTCACTCATACGGATTTCCACCACCTTTCATCAAGTGGATATCGTCATATCTTGAAGATAGGTTTTATCAAGTCAAATTCAGAAATTCATACTCAAGAGAGTTTATTGCCAAATCAGGTGTTCCGCAGGGAAGCCATCTGGGACCACTACTCTTTACATTGGCTATTAATGATGCTCCTCTGTGTGTTCGCAACAGCGAAATTCTAATCTTTGCAGATGATATGAAGATTTACAAAAATATAGTATCTTCAAATGATCGGGCTTTACTGCAAGATGATATTAACCATTTTGCCTTGTGGTGTGAAAAGAATAGTCTGAACCTCAACCCGACAAAATGTCAAACTATGACTTTTTCTAAAAAACGTTCTCCTCACTCTCATGAATATGTTATCTCACGGCACATTTTAACTCGTGTTATGACTGTAAGGGACCTTGGAGTTCTTTTTACACCCAATTTAGATTTTTCTGCTCATATCAATAAAATCGTGAATAAGGCTAATTCAATGTTAGGGTTTATTAAGCGCTGGTCTAAGGAATTTGCTGATCCCAATGTCACCCGGGCTTTATACAACTCCTTGGTGCGTCCCCATCTTGAGTATGCATCGCAGGTTTGGACTCCTCTTTATGATATTCATATTGAGAGATTAGAATCTGTGCAAAGAAACTTTACTCGATTTGCCTTGAAAGGACTTCAATGGAGAGATCCTTCGTATGTCCTCTCTTATGACCAACGATTATCTATTCTTCAGATGCAAACTTTGGAACAAAGAAGAACAAACAATGATTTGGTATTTTTCCACCAATTAATAACAGGCGTCACAGATGCACCAGATCTTTTATGTTCGGTTTATTTTAATTATCGGGGAGGAGGTTATAATCTTCGAGGCCTCGATATGATTAAGGTCCCAACACATAGGACCAACTATGGCATGCATGAGCCTTCGACACGTATGGGTAGACTTGTAAATTGGAATTCAAATATTTTTGATTTTAATATAAATAAAAGTAAATTAAAAAACCTACTCAAAACCAGTGGTCCACGCTCCTAAATGTTCTTTGTTTAATGTTATGTTATTGTTTTGTTCTAACGTAATATTATTTGTTTATTTTTCATGTTTTCTTTTGTCAGTGTTAATTGTAATAGAGTTTTCCTACTAACAACTAACACTGCACTAAATGATGAGCCGGTGGTATAACACAGTTCTCTGTGTTGGCAAACCATTGGTCGAAAGACGGAGCTTGCTATAAGCTTTCTTCGACCAATTCTGATAGTGAAAAAAAAAAAAAAAAAAAAATATACGGCATGATATATCTCACCGAACAGTGGCACAATTCTTTACATCGTTTTGGAGAAAGTCGAATTATTCCATTTGATATTTCAAAACATTTGGTATAGTTTGGCATCGCTGGCAGACGGCAATGCCACCGCCAATTACTATTAATACTTACTTTGTATAAACATACATATATATACCAACCAAATGTATTTAAAATTTTTGTAACTATCAATTTTGTTTGTAATAAAATCTATCTATCTATCTAGTTTGACATCAAGCCCTTTTATGTTTTATCGAAAATGCGTGGATTTGGTATTGATGAATCTCTTCTTCGATGGATTAGAAACTACCTTTTTAACCGCTCAATACAAGTTGTACTGGATGATTTCAAGCATGTTTTTTATAAGAGATAATTCTGGTGTACCACAAGGCTCTGTTTTGTCTGCGACCCTCTTTCTCATATTCCTTAATGATCATTTGTCTAAAACTTTTAACTTTTAAAATTCTGATCTCAATAGCATTTGTCAAATTGGGAACCATAAACCGCGTAGAATTTAATGCTTCAAAAACTCAATGTTGTCTTTTGTTGTTAAAGCGAGACCCAAGCTCCATGCCGTTATCCAAGAGTGGCACTTGTATCGAGGAAACCAAACGGTTCTCAGTTCTCAGTACGTGCGTCACAGAATACCTTGTATGGAATTACCAAACATGGTCAGAACAGACGTCGCGGTCGCCAAGAAAATCTGCTAAATGTTTAGGTTTCCTTCCACGTTGCAAGAAATTTTTCACCCATTCTGTTCTGTATAAGACCTATATTCGTCCAAAGCTCAAGTACAATTCCTATATTTGAGCAGGTGCTCCAATACTTCAGTTTAGTCTCTTGGATAGAATCTAAAAAATAGCTTAAGCAAAGATAGGTAATAGAAGTATAACAGAAATATTTAAATCTCTCGAAAACCGCCGCAATGTTTCTTGTCTTTCATTATTTTACCGTAATTTTTTTAAAGAGTTATATTTCTCCCCTTATGCAATTCGGGGAATACCCATCAGTTTACCCTTGAACCCAACTTTGGACGTGCTGTTAAATTTATAGATTCTTTCTGTAGCCACACTACACGAATGTGGAATGCTTTACCCTGCTCAATATTTGCCTCCCATTACGATATTCAGACATTCAAAACTTGCACTGTGCTCAAACATTTTAAGGACAGTTCATAATAACTTAGTGCGCGCAAAATTTAAAAAAAGAACCTTATCTACAGTTTCAGCTTAATATTTAAACAATTCAAAAACTACCAACTTCATAATAAGAAATTCAAATTCTTGTCCAACAAAAAATAACATTGAAATTTGTAAAAATGGTCCATAGTTGTCAAAATGTTCACATGGAAAACTACAAGAAACTGCGATTCACATTTTGAAAATTGCATGCACATATTTTCAATATGACAGCTGGTAAGATTTAAAAATCATGTTATTCAATTTTGTTCCAATTTGACAACTGTAATCATCCATTTAACGATTGCAATTTTTAATATGACAACTAGGTACTTCCACTTACATTTTCACTTTGTAGAAAAATGTAAATAAACAGTCAGATTAACAGTTATTACAATCCCTAGTCTAAAAATTGCAATTTTTCGTCAAATTTAAGAACAAAATTGTCGAAACTCAAAATGAATCACAAATCAAATTTCGCTCAAAATTATTGGAATGTCCTATAAAACAAGATTGAACTGAAATATGCATTCCAGCCCCAACGCCCTTTCTATCTCAGAGCAGTATACTATAAACTTTATTATTGTATGTCATCGACGAATACTTCTGTGACGATTACTCTCGATTAAGCAAAACCAGAAAAAAAACCGTGGTCAGAGTTCAAATACCGTCAATTGAGCCAATCAAGATGGAATCAACAGAAATGTTTCTTGATGTGTGCTCCCCTTTATACTACTTGGGTTCGTCCGTCCGACATCGACGTAGTCGTCGGCCGTCGCATAAATGCACTAGCTCGGCGACATGAATCCATGTCGATCCGGCTCGTCGCACACGACAGAGTTTTTTATCACAACATCTTGGATACACCATCATCATGTGTGAGTGAGTATATAAATTGGCGAGTACCCCAAAGCTGCTCTGCCCCAATGGATAGGGTGGCAAATGGTGGAGAGCTACAGTGACTTTGGATCAAGAAGCAATTGCTCCTAAAGATTCCAATTGTGGTGTGCCAACGCGGGCACGGCACAAGTGCTTGCTTTACTTCGAATTCCAAATTATCATATTAGATACACAACATCAAGCTCCAACATCAACAATACTATGCTGAGTTAGATTTGACTTCTACTGCCATTTAGAAGTTCCACATCTGAGATGTGTGATCTGCTTAGAACTGACATGAGGGCGGCGACAGCAACGACTCGACGATGGGCAGTAACGAGCAACCGCGACGGCGTTGGCTGACAAAACGGAAATAGCAAAGAGAAATGTCTTCAAGAAAATTACGTCCATTGTGCGATGAATTTAAGTGATTTTGATTGATATATTCAGAACAGTCGCTTATTGTTATGAGGAAGGAAGAGATTTTCGAAATGAATTTACCGCAATCAGAGCTAGTGTGTCGTGTTGATTTAATACCTAATGTGCCTCCCATTCAAATACACCCCCACGACGAGACGCGACGACGATGTGGCGACTTCGACTGCAGACATATGATAACCTGTTGATTTTACGTTTAAAGATAGCTACGCTTTTGAAAGCTTAGAGCACACTATCAATATCCGAGTACTTTCCTTCCTTGCTACTACTACCACTCCAGCTCTGATGTATCTGGTGGTTGTTCGTTAACCAATTTTCCCACATCGCAATGGGACCGACCGGACCCCCGAGCCCCGACACCGACGGACAGTGGAATGGGGGTCAGTAATGCCGTCAAGTGGAAGTTTTATGCCGCTTTTCCTCATTGGATTTACGGCTTCATCTGGTGCAGTGCAGGCCGCTTTACAAAAGTCTATCTACACCTCTCTTTGCGAGGGGACACCCATTATATGAGCCATGAGTATCGATCAGATTTTTTATTTCTATTTTCTCGATTTTCCGTTCCTCGCAGTTTTTCATAAGTCACTACTTACGGCACATATTACACTTTGACTGGAGGAGTTGGCAGTGCAACTGGGGTCTCTGGTAGCGGCGTAAATGAGATTCAGATTCGCATCTTTTACAGCTGCCGTGCGCGCAAATCCCATGTAAGAGTTGGCGCTATAGGCGCACTCATGATGGTCCAGAGGGATAATCACTTGCTGTGGTTAGATAGTATGTAGATATTATATGACTCTGGGTTGCACATTGAATCAAAATATCTGTTCTTAACAATTGGCAGTACGTACAGTTAGATAATTTCAGTTCATTCAATCTTGAATATTGTTCGCACCAGTTGATGTATATGGAAAGGTAACGGAGATGCGTGATTACGTGCTTTCGTTGTAGGATCAACTATTAATGTTATTGATATGCTAACTACGGAGTCATAATACAAATACATAAATGTATAGATGCAGCTTGGAGAAAACATGGCTGGAGTTTGATTAGATCTTGAAACAGAAATACGTTTGTAGTGAAAAACTATTTAATCTTCAATTTTAAAAGGACTAAAACAATTAGTGAATTGTGTAAATAGGTTTAACAAATATTGTTCTGAAAATATGAATAGTTTTTATTAAGATATAAATTTGTACATATACTTACGAGGGCGGTCCGATAAACTTAGCCTCACCGCCCGATGATTCCACCTGTATCGCAAGAGAGATTTACTATCGTTTCAGGCGAATCGGATTCGTAGTTTTGTTTTGACCACGTGTGGAAGCCATCAGCTTGTCCACGAATTTTAGAAAAATGTAAATCGCTCAGCAAAATCAAAGAGCGCTTGGATGCGACTCTTCTTCTTCTATAGCGACCGTCAAAAATTGGTATAACGAGTTTCAATGTGGTTGCACATCGGTTTCGATGTACGGGTTCCCCGAAAATGGCTACCACGGAGGATAACGTGTCAAAAATCCACGATTTCGTATTGGCAGACCGCCGATTGAAGGTGCGCGAGATAACTGACAGTAGGTATCTCAAAAGATCGCGTGGGTTATATCCTCATGAAAAAGCATGAAAAAACTGTCGGCGCGATGGGGGCCGCGTTGGTTACTCCGGATAACAATGGCAGCCGTAACACAGCAGCGCAATTGGTCGAATAGCACTACGAACTACTGCTCCATCTACCGTATTTTCCAGATTTGGCCCCGTGCGACTTTTTTTTGTTTGAAAACTTGAAAAACTCACTCGCTGGGCAGAAATTTGAGTCCAATGAGAAGTAGAGCTGTAAAAGTAACGACAAAATGAATACCCGCATGCATACGTTACTTTAGGTATGAGTACCCGTTACAAAAATGTCGTTACTCGTTACTATCGTTACTTTAGGTATTCCAATACAATTCGTATGTATCACGTTATAGGTAGTATTAGCCAAATATGAGTATCGTTACTGTAACGAAATACGTAAATCATACACAATGTTGGTTGGTTTTATTTTGAAGTCAAATAAGAAGATTCTTTTAATTAAAACATTACTCCTTGCCCAAAAATGTCAAAAAATCATTGTTTGTTATGTCTTGTAAAGTTGGTCGCCAAAAATGATACTTTCAATATTTTCGGAACCTATGGATTTAATGCAAATGAATAATAGTCTTTTTGGTAACTGTTTATTGTACTTTAATATGACTATATAATTATTATTTTATTACTTGCGCTATAATGTACTTTAGGGGAAGTTTTGCAATTGGAAAAATAATGAAACTCGAGATTTTGATCAAAGTTGACATTACGATGATTGCTTCGGAAAGGTTGGTACTGGGATGTTCTGGAATGCATCTTGTTTTTTCAGAGATTTTTATTATGTCAAGACATTTCAAATAAAGCTTCATGTCTAAGACGTACAAAAAATCTCAAATGTCAATTGATTGAAAAAATCCTGGAAAATCTTAATTTTTTGGATTTTTTTTTGTTCAGGAAAATTTTAGGGCTTTTGGAAAGCATCTAGAAAGAAATACTCTAAGTAAGTCAAAATATAGTATATTACCCATCAACCAAGGCATAAACTGTCAAATTCCATTCATTGGAGGATGGCTGAGATCTCGATGGATTAAACAACATCTATAAAATCAAAAATTTTTTTTAACGAAAAATCGATTTTTTTGCTCATTAAAATTGTGCAGAAAGTATGAACGTCCAACGCGAGCTCATCTTGTGTGTATAGATACTGAATTTGTGCCAAAAAAGTAACGACATCGTGCGAGTAACGACTCTGATTTGTGAGTAACGTTTCGTTATTTGGTATTTCATTGAATACCCGTTACTCAGTAACGAATACATACGATTCGCTACAGCTCTAATGAGAAGGGCATCGCCGTCACGGAAACATACTTTGCAGACCTCGAGAAAACCTATTTTTCGGATGGGTAAAACAAGTTGGAGCATCGCTGTATCAAGTGTATCGAGCTAAAAGGAGACTATGTTGAGAAATAAATCGCCACTTTTCCAAAATTTTTGTTTTTCTTTTGTAGACCTTAGCCTTAGCCGGACAAAAGGGGCACAAGTTGTCACCTTATCGGAAAATGCTATAAGGGCAATTTTGAATTTCAACAACATACGAGTAAGTTAATTCTTAATCTAACTTAAATAAAGTCCTTGATGATTAAGGAAACGGAGTCTTGAACTGCATTTATCGTCGAAACAGTTAATTTTCCAATTTATATTCCGAAGCATGCGAGTAGGTAATAGGCTCCTTGGTGCCATAAGAAGTAAGGTGGGTGAGCAGAAAGAAGAAACGAGGATTTCTTACTTACTTACTTAGGTCCTCAGACCTTTTATGTCTGTGAAGGACCTCTAGTGGGGCATAGGGTGTCCACAACGCCAGCTCGCCATCGTGTTCGGTTCCTGGATATGAGTCGCAACCCCCTCCAACTCTTGCCTAGTTGGGCTGACTCCTCCTCGACTGTCCTTCTCCATGAGCTTCTCGGTCGTTCAGCTCTTCTTCCTTCTTGAGTGAGCGGATTCCACAGTTGTCGTCTTTTCGAAGCGTGTGTCCGATCCATTGTCACTTTCGACGTCGTATGATAGAGTCAATAGGTTCCTGACCTGTTTTCTTGAGGAGCTCTTCGTTTGATATACGACTGGGCCAGAAAATCCAAAGGATGTTTCGTAGACATCTATTAATGAACGTTTGCAGCTTCTTAGTGACACCCACTGTTACTTTCCAACTGCGACGTTGGATCGAAACAGCCGCTTAGAGAGTTATTCCTCCAGATATTTCTAAGCATACCGAAAGCAGCCTTTGCCTTCCCGATTCGACTGCTGATGTCCTGTTCGGTGCCACCTTCGGAAGAGATGATACTTCCAAGGTATTGGAAGCTCTGTACTTTCTCTACCGGTTGTTGAAAAATATTTATGAGAGAAGATGACTGGGTTCCTAGGCTGATCATCTTTATTTTGCCGGAGTTGATTTTCAGCCCCACGATTTCTGCTTCTCTCTCTCCACCCCTGCTGTCATTTGGTTAAGATCCATGATCCTATGAGAGAGTAAGCATTAGTCGTCCGCATAGTCAAGATGTTTCAGGTGAGACGTCAGAGTCCATCGAATTCCTCCGTTTCCCGTCAAGGCCGCTCGCAGGACATCGCTTATCACCAACAGAAACATTATTGGTGACAGAATGCAGCCCTGTCTGACTTCACTTTGGACTTCAAACTCTTCTGACAGCCTCCCTTCGTGCAAAACATGACATTTAGATCCATCATAATTTGCTTTTATAATAGCTATTAATTTATCCGGGAAACCCCTCCTGCGTAAAGCAAGCCAAATAAATTCTCTATTGACGCTATCGAAAGCCTTCTCAAAGTCAAGCGGTGATCGATATTCGATGCACTACTCAATTATGATCCTTAAAGTATTGATATGATCAATGCATGAGGATCCAGTGCGGAAACCTGCTTGTTCGGCATCGAGTGTGGCTTTTTTATGTTCCCTGATGCATTCCAGTACTATTTTCGCTAATATTTTGGCAACGGCAGGCAAGACACAAGTCCCCCTCCAGTTTTCGCACTGTATTAGGACTCCTTTTTTAGGGAGCTTGACTATCATTTTCTTTTTCCACTCATTCGGAAATCCTTCGGAGACCCAAGCTTTCTTTTTGAGTGTATGCAGGAGTTCGCTCGATGTTATTGGCGCCGCTTGTAGAAGCTCTGCAGAAATACCATCAAGTCCTACTGCTTTGTTGGTCTTCAGTGCTTTGATTGCGTTGCAGATCTCATCTCTACTGGGGGGTGCAGTGCGGATTCGGGAATTTGTTGTTTCTGTCAGCTCAGCAAGTATCAGTTGGGCATTGCTGTCGGTAACTCGGTTTAACACCGACGTAAAATGGTCCTTCCACCTTCTCAGCTGATCCTCAACCGAACTAAGTAGCGAGCCGTCTGAGTCTTTTACGAGGTGTTGTTTTGAACTGCGAGCACCAACCAGTTTCTTTGTAATGCTGTAGACGGTTCTACTGTCGCATCTGTTAGCAGCATCTTCTGCTTGTTGGGCCAAAGCATTGACGTGATTACGCTTGTCAAGTCTTGCACTGCGGTGAACCTCTATCTTTCTCATGCGGTACAGGGATTCTAGCTCTCTTTTTAATACTCCAGTTGTAGCTGCAATACGGGCCTCGAGTTTTTGATTTCTTAGATTACGTGAGTTATCGTTGAAAGAGAAGGAGTTGTTCATTCAACAGATCCAGAAAGCAGTCAATTAATGAACAGAATGTCCCTTATATCTTTTCGTTCTTCCAGAGTTAGAACCAAAAGCTTATTCACTATAGACACCGAAGGGCCAAACGTAGGAAACAACGTTGAAAGATCTCAATTCTGCATATATGAATTTGTTGATAAGGGGCCCATATTTAACAAGCGTATTCAAGAACAGGGCAAATAAAAGTTATGTAAGGAAATAGGGTCACGTAGGGGTCAGAGAATTCGTTAGACCATTTCTCTTCTTAAAAATAATTTTGCGCGGAATAAAGCGATTATGACTACCCTTTTAATGTTTGAGCGAGTTAATGTTTAATGTTTAAGTGCGAGTGTCTTAGGGAAGTCATATTATACAGAATAACATAATGTGAGGGAAATATAGAAAAATAGAAATAGGAAAAATAGAGTCGGGTAAAGCATTCCACATTCGTGTAGTGCGGCTTAAAAAAGAATCTCTGAGTTTAACAGCACGTCCGAAGTTATGCTCATGGGTAAACTGATTGGTATTCCCCGAAGCGTGATTATTACAGTTGAATTGTGTATGGAGAGGAATGCAACTGGCTTGTTCACCTTTTTTTATTATATCTAAGGGACTTAAGTGGGTTATTGGAGCGCCTGCCCAGATATGTGAATTGTACTCTAGCTTTTGTGCGAATATAGGTCTTATATATTTCAGCCAGATCAGAAGGGGTGACAAATTTCTTGCATTGACGAAGGAAACCTTAACACTAAGCGGCGTTTTTAGCAACTCGATATCGTATATGTAGTCATTCTATACAAGGTGGTCTTTGATGCACACTGAGAACCTAGAACTGTTCGGTTTCCTCAATCCAAGTGTAGCTCAGGGATAACGGCATGCGAGGTGCGTTGGCGCCTTAATGGCAAAAGACAGCATTGAGTTTTTGAAGTATTAAAATCTATGTGGCTTATGGTTCAACATTATACACGCTATCGAGATCATAATTGAATGAGCTTACTATAGATATATGCTGTCGTTCTAAATTCACATCCGAAGAACAAGGACACAAATATGTGAAGCTCTGAGTAATGTCATCAGCAAAACAATTAAATGGATTAGATATTTCAGACAAAAGAACATTGATGACTATAAGGAAGAAAGTCGGAGACAAAGCAGAGCCCTTTGGCAGACCAGAATTTATGATTTCCAGACTTAAAACCATCTAATACAACTTGTATTGATCGGTTTGAAAGGTAGTTTCTTATCCATCGAAGAAGAGATGCATCAATAACAAATTCACTCATTTTCGATAAAAGGGTGACAAACTCTATCAAATGCTTTTAAAATATCAAGTGAAAAAATCTTACTCTCCAAAGCTATGTATCTAAAGATTTGTGCCACTGGTCCGAGACAACGTCATATTGACTGTTATTGAGAAGCTTTCGTTCTTCAAGATATCTATTGAGCTGAATTAATCAGCGTTTCCATGAACTTTGAAAAGAGGGGCGTAATTGCAATTGGGCGAGAGTTAGAGGGGAAGAAAATTCGCCTTTTTTAGGGGCATGCTGAATAATGCTGTTCTCTATCGACTCGGAAAAAGACCAGTACAGTAGGACAGATGGAAAAGCTTACACAATCATTTTGCCAGCGTGGAAGAATACCTCTTCAGAACAATAGGAGGATGCTTTTCGGGTGCGCGGATTTGTGTATATCGAGATCTTTTGCAACTGGTATGGGAAGAAGTCATGTTTAGTAAATTAGTGACAGTTCCTTAACAATTTAATAAGGTGGATAAATTTATAGTGCCTTTTGGTACCACCTTAAAATAAAACATTTTTGGCCTAGAACGCACTCCTTTTTAAATCATCCACGTCTCCAAAATCGCTGCTCAACTCCTTAATTCTTTTTAATGTACTCGATTGTCAACAACGATCCAATAATTTAAGTCACCAGTTCGCCGAGTTGTAAAAAAATGTAAGTATTGCCAATGGATTCCGTTAATTTGCCACAAAATGTTGGCACTTCGTTGGTCCTGTTAAAGATCCGGGAACCTCTTTAAATGCTAAGTTCTACTTGGATTGGTCTCACTCCTGATAAGTTAGTAATATTATCAAATTTAGATGCCATCAACCTCAACCAATGAGCCAATTTTCTCTATCTGGCCACAAATTTCTTTCTTTCTAAGAGGCTACCAGCATGGAGCAGTTTTATAAATTAAAACAAAAACCTCAACTCCTAAAAGTTTGTACCTTTTAAAAATGTTGATGTGCATTTGTCACACATCCGGAACGTGGCGACAACGAGCATAGCTTATGGAATGACCATTTCAAATCGTTTAACCACACTCACCTAGATTCGGTTCCTCGGGAAACAAACGTAACCAATCCAATAAAATTGTCCCACAAACTAAGGCTCATAACTGCAATTCTCCTCAAACCATATTTACTACAAAGGCATGCGTATAAAATGAAGCAGAAAAAAAAAGTTGTTTACGGTTGTTCAACTGAAAAGCATCATATATAGTCTGTGTGTCAGAGAGGCGGATATTAAGTTGGACTTCACAATCATGATGATGTCTATCGCGTCCGTCGCCATCAACACTTTACTTAGCCACTTATGCATTATATCCTTATGGAAGCAAGTATAGCTGATGATGAGTGTCTTGGATATAATTCTGTACTCGTCTGACCGTATTCGGCGAAAATGTACCATCATACGGTAGCGGTCGTTGTGGGAATCTTCAGATCCGGTATCATACCATTTTTATCACTCCAAGTGCAAGCTCATCTCATCGACGACGACGCGACGATGGGAGCGACGGGTCAGCCAGTAGTCAGCAAAAAGCAAATCAGCCAACTTGTTTCCTCGATATAGCATCACCTACATTCGGCTAGTTTTTGTTTTGTTTTTTGTCGATATCGGTGGAATTTCAATGGTTGATGTTGTTATTGATGAGCAATTCGTTGAATTGGCTTAAGTTTTGACCAGACGAGGGAAAGGTAAACAAAATGTGTGTTGGACTTTGTCACGAGCGTGATTTAGATAGAAATTGAACAATTTAATTGTATCTTTGATGGGGATTCGTGGAAAGCTTTTAAATCGGTGGAAGTAGGTGCGATTTTTTTCTTTGAGAGAAACATTTTAATGATTTTTTCGTCCTACAAGTTTTTGCTGTGAAGTAACTTAACTTAAACCGACTGCATCTTGTATTTAGTATTACATTTTGCGATTTGGTTAGGGCGCACGTTGGGCGCCAGTTTGAACAAATTGATTGGAAATTCCTTCCCGCGTTGGGCTTAAAGAATGATGAAGTCAATATTGATAACTGGATTGATGTTTTGTATTTCGATCTTGAGTCGGTGCAAGTTGGTTGCTACACAGGAATATTCTTGGCTTGTAAAATTCACACTCAATCGAGTTTGTAAACTTACGTGAATCAATTTGTCACGGTAATTGTCATTTTTGTAAAGAAAATGGAAATTAAAATGCAAAATAATATTTTCTATAAATAAGGGAAGACCTGACAGCAATGATAGTTTTTCGAATTGTTTTGCTTCAGCAACTGTCAAAGATACTAATGACACCTAGCTGTCAAAATTTTCAGTAAGGTTTGACATTTCATCCGGTCGAACATTGACACCGGTGAGTTAGTTTTTTGAGCACTGGAAATGTTGGCCGAAAATTCGGATTTTGGTCAAAAAATTATCTTATTGGACGAGGCCCAAATTTGGATCATCTAACAAGCAAGGTAAAAGGCAAAATTGTCCTTATTGGAGCAAAGGCAATCCAAAAGTGTTTGAACAAGCATCAATGCATATACTATATCGATTGTTTGGTGTGATTTATGGCATGGTGGTATCATCAGACAAATATTTGGTTCAGGGTTTCGAGCTTTCAAAATTTGATGTTTTGTATTAATTTTTGATATTTATGGTTCGGGTTCACTCCGAGCGTCACCCTGGAACAAAGAACCTTGCTTGGACTGTTAAACTACAACCCTCACCGAAGTAATTACAATTTTCCTGAAAATTTGAAATTGAATTAGCAAGTATTTGATTCGGGCCAACGTTGGGCGCCACACAGTATTATGCTAGCCTGACCTGTAAATTTTCTACTTCAGTTAAATATTGTATTTTGTGTATAAGATAAATTAAATTTAGCAAGCTAGACTCATAAGATGTAATAATTGTTAATACATATTTGGTTTGGTCAAGCGTTGGCCCCATTTTCATGCTTGCTCTGGGAAATTCCTTCTTTTACTGATCTATATTGTGTTTTTGTGTGATTGAAATGATGTTAACTTAGCTGGCTGCATATCACTTTTCATATTAAATTTTGATATAAGGTTTGGTCACACGTTGGGCGCCACTTTGAAGCACAACACTAAGCTTGGTGCATTAAATTGGTGCATTAAATCAAACATGTCTAGCTTAATTAAGTATATTGAGCTATACAAATTGTGTGATTCTTACAAATTTCGCCGTCAGAACGATCGTGTAACAACAGAGTTGTAGGTCGCTTCTAAGATTTTCTTTGCAACACGAAAGGAGAGGCTAAAATAAATAAAAAAGAAGAATAAAAACAAACATTAAATCTAATTAATTTTACTTTTATTTAAAAAAACAACTTTTCGGAAGAAAATCTGCTCCCTTAAAAAAACAATTATTAGATTTTCTACAACTTGTTGTGTGAGATCAACAATCTGTCTATAGTTTTGTAGACATAAAATCTTTGTGATAAATTATAACCTCTTCTATACGGAAGAGTTTCCAGAATAATTGTTGGTAACTTGCCAATAACGACACATTACGCATCCATGGGCCGCACAGGTCCCTGCATCCATTGCAAATACATACTATCGCATTAATTGTAAAATCTATTTGCATGGCAATAGCTTTGTTTTGAAAGGGACTTTGTAAATCCCTTCCCTAAGAACATGGCCAGCAATGCCTGGTACTGAACCACGGGCTATACTAGATTCAGAGATTTTACTCATCCAAAGTAATATGAACAAATAGACATAAACTAAACATATATTATATGGCAGATGCATGCGAGAGGGAAACCATCTTTATGACGGAATTTGTAGTTTGCCATTTTTCTTCTGCGATTATTTCTAAAAATATCCACGAAAAATATTTCTTGTGTGCATTTGTTTCAATACTTTCTTTATGATGAAGATTTGGAATTTTTTGTTTGTTTTATTAAATTTTGGAGTGGTTGATGAAAACAACGCATTCTTTAACAATTTTTTTTTTGTTTTCAATTTTATGAGTTGATTGTTGACAGCTGGGAATAAGTGATCTATACTTCAAATAATAATCGTGTATGAAGTTTTGTTCTTAAGATGATCATGTTTATTAAGAGTAAACGTAAGGTATTTATGATATTTTACAGATCGTTTAGAGTAAATCCCTTTTCATCCAGTATTTTCTAAATGATTTAAAAAATTTGTTCCATTTATATTCTTGGAGAAATATTCAAAATTTACATGCAACCTCCGATAAATAGACAATCGTAATTCTTGGAATTATATTTTCGAAGATTGTTTACTTAAGTGGTACCACCACCTCCGAAAAAAAACTTCATCATACATTTGTTAGACTTAGTACCTAATGTGAACTAATTTATCAATGATTTTCTTGAAATATACTTATAATACGGCGCCCAACGCTTGACCTTTCGAATTTGATATCTTGAAGGTTTATATTACCGATGAAGCTGAAGATCATGCCAAGGAGACATTTTATGATATACCTATGATGTAAAAGTTGGGCTTCAATGCCAAAGCGTAACTTTCCCTAAACAGCAACAGATGACGACTGTGACGATCATTTATAAAGTAGCTGGAAAAAAGCATTGGGAGTCTATGGCTTAGGAACTACTCAGCAACCTGTCGTTCTTGAGAGTGACTGTGCTAATCGATTGGAATTCCACAAACGTGGACTTTGCAGTTCGTCTATCGTCACCTCTGGAGTTCAGAGCTTGTTTGTGTAACGAAAAATAAAAGGTTGTGAACCACCTAGAAGTTCGATGTCTTAGCATACCTGGAGTATGCTGTTAATTCAACGCTCTCATAAAGAGTCATAACTCCTGTACTTGAGATTTTAAGCGATTTTATGCGAAAAATCTTCTTTGGCACTCGTACAGTTCCAAAAGTAAAGAAAGATTTTGATATACACGAATCAGCTGGCCCGGATATTATCCTTACCGTGTTCACCACATAGCTTAAAAGATAAAGAAGTTGCTATAAATATAACTTAAGAACATCAAGACTGCCGATTCTGCTCGTTTTTTTAGTAATGCTTATTACATAGCGAGGGTATGTGGTGATGAAGTGCATGCATCAAATCATCAACCAAGTTTGGAAGGATGATTTGACTATTCCTATGAGCTCCTATGTATAAAATAAACCCCCCAAAATCAAAATGAAATATCCGCCCCAAATTATGGAGTGGATTTTTTTTTGCATATGAAAAAAACTCCCCACAAAATAGGGGATTTATTTCATAAGTTATTTCCTCATGTTTTATTTGTCTGTTATCTCCTGCGGTATTGTTGCCTAAAACTCTACTGACGTAGGCGCCTGCCTTTTCCTTAAGTAGAGTAACAGAGTTAAATAAGGGGTACAGAGGACCCAAAGAGCGAGTTAAAATGCTAAATTCTTGGAACCCGCGTACGTGGGAGACTTATTTCAAGTTTGATTTCAAGAACAATTTTACAGTAAAATCATTCCCGATTTCAGAGGGGATGTTTCATTGAGGGATTATTTTCTACAGCCTATATGCTATATATCCCCAAAAAAGGCAGTCCTTAGTTTTGTAAGAAGGACCGGGACATACCTATCCGGTGAAAAATAACAAAAAAATCAAACTGAAGTATGAAATGCTCTTAAAAGATATATTCAATATACTATGTGAGCGGCTTAAGCTCATAGACGTGCAGATCGACCATGTAACAAATCTTCACATTGACACAAATCTTGGAAAATGACAACAACTTTTAACCACCTTTAACATATTATAAGGCATTCATGATAGCGTCATGAGATAAACTCGGATATAATCCAAGTCACGATCCTGGGAAAACTGATAATCAAGCTTTGGAGACGTGCCATCGGAACTGCAATGTGTTACTTAGAAACAGATCCTCGAAACTATTCTAGGCATGCGCAGTATTTTGGCAAATATTTGCTCTATCATTTGATTTTTAAATCTTCGTTTGAATCAGACTGTGCACTAAACGGGGTTAAATAACAAAAAAGAACGAACTATATCTTCAAAGAACATCTGTCCACCGCCTAGAAAAAATATCTCTATTGATAGTGCCAGTTTCGAGACAATTAAGGAGTTAATATTTATTCAACAACAAAAGTGGCGCCCAACGTACAATTAAAGAAACTGGTGAAAAAAGCAAATATTTATTTATAAAAATAAAATTAAATACATATCATCTTATATAGATACTCGTATATGAACCTTTTTTTTGATGTTCCTATTTTGCTTATTTAATAAATTAAACAAAGTCATTTTCAAAGCACTTCCTTTTCCTAGAACAACATCATCGCCAACTGTTAGCAATTAATTAATAACACCGAAACCAAACACAAAAAAAAATCTTAACAATATTTCAAAAATCGTATTCTTATTCGAAAGATCTTAAGTCGTATATTATACATAAAAGAAACAGAACAAACATCAAAAATAACTCAATAGATGTTAATTAGTCACGATTTATATTGGATCAATTAAATATCGTGTAGCAAATCGAAAGTGCACACAATTTATATTATGTATGAACACTTGTCTATTGAGTCTTCCCCTTTCTTTGGACAAGAGACGTCGTAGATTTTGCGATGCAACTTCCTTGTAGCATTTTGTCATATTGTTGTTGTAACATTAATTGAACCTGTCAGAAACGCACAACAAATTTAAACTCCATGGAGTTTTTTTTATTTGTCACACATTTGGCCAAATGGCGGAAGCCGAATGCTGCCATGTCTGTGTCGCCACATTTAATTCCTAACGTCGTCCATTAGGACGCTTCCATATCCAAAGGAATGCTCCTAAGACATAGGGCCTCTCTTTTTGGGTGTCTGTCGCAGTTGATATGAAACGAAAAATGCCGGGTGTGCAAGGTGAGTGGAGGACAGGCATCCCTCCACATGCCAAGAGTTGCAACCAGCCGCCAACCCAGCAGCCGAGTCGGTGGCATGGCGATGGCGTACGATGAGCTATTGCTATCTCTGGTTAGGTGCATCGACAGCATTTCAGCCAGCAGACACTTAGTCTGTAGAGATGGGCAGAGGACTAAGATTACAGGAGATTTTGCGATTATTAAGATGAATTTGCACTCCGCGTCGGTTTTGGCTGGCCACGTCTTACTTCTCTCTTCCTGGGGCAATCATCATCCGTCATACTATATTTAACGCGTCCAGACGATGCTCTCGTTCCTTTTTTTTTCTGTTCTACATATATCTAGGTATAGGTACATAGATGCATCTATAAACACAGTAAGATTAAGAATTTCGAATAGTTCTCAGAATAGACCATGATTTCGTAACGCATCCGATTCGATTATGGCGAATTCATCTTCTGTGATGGCAGTGAAAATGGCTAAAATCATGTTCTCTGTCTCAGACCGCAGACAGAATGTGCACATGTCCCCATAAATTGACGTTAAATTAGCATCAATTGCCAATATCTGCCGGCGCGTCCCGCTTTACGCCTACCAGCCAACCCTCTTTGTGACAAATACACGGACGCATCGGCATTACAAATCGGAAGTCCTTCATTAGATGCAATAATTGAACAAACAATATTGATTTGTAATTTAGCTTGCCTTCTCCCTGATGTCTAATCAAATTACGATCGAGTTGAGATTTTCTCTCTGATTTCTCGATCCGATATATCTCAGAATCGGAATATCAATTGCCCGACCAACATTTCGATCAATTGACAACAATCAAAAGTTAAATTTGTCTTAATTGCTGATGGCTGGTAAATAAACTCAACTATACTCGACTCGTACATTTTCCACATTTGATCCGACAATTGATTTATGCCCAGAGACGACTACATACTCGTACACCCCTTTGATTGGCGCGAAGACATTTATGTTTGCATCAAATTGCTGACACACTGCGATCTGGTGGCGGTGGCGGCGCGGCCGGCGCACGCTAATAACCCGCAGCTGAAGGCGTTGTTTTTTCGTCTTTATATTGGACGTCTGCAGCTACCGTCCTCTTCGCCTGCCACCACCCATCATAAAAAGTTCTGCTCATACTGGTGGTCGGTCACCTAAACCGGGTGATTTCCTCATTGTTTGTCATAATGTCACTTCTCGAAAATTATTAGAAGTGGAACGGAATTTTCTCAGATAATAATCTGTTGATGTGGTATAATAATTCTATACGATGTTTGTATTTCGGAAGGGTGATCTAGATCTAGATATAGGCGATCCGCCATGCAGAGCTGTCGAAATTGCTACTATAGTAACACACCAATGATGCTTTAGAAATTATGCAAAAAGAGAGAAAGGGAACGCTGAGTTTTCATTAGTATTCTGCCATTTTGGAATACATAATACAAAAAATAATGATAAGCCACAGACTTCAGTTTTTTTCATTTTCTCTTATTTGAAAAATTTCCGTGAATATTCCTGAATCAGCGTTACCACTTCCGGAAAAAAAGTCGAAGTAGATTTGAAGAAAAAAGTGAAGTAAATTGAGAAAATCGAAGTAGATTTCAAAAAGGCTTTTTACTTGCTTTTAGAAAAAATGTTGCATACAAAAATTTTTTTTCTTAAATGAATACATATTACCTATTAAATATGTATTTAAAACTGTCAATACATTTCTTTTAATTTTAAAGAAATTTCGCATAAAATTACTCATTTCTGTATTTGTATTGTGTTGACGTTCTTTTATTTTATGGTAATTATGAGGTTATATAATACTACTTAGAGTGCAATAGAGAAAAAGAAGTAGATTTGGGCTTTATTTTGTAAAATTGAAGTAGATTGAAACAAAGATTTTTAAAATGAAGTAGATGTCAGTATTTTGCTGATGGTGCGAAGTAGGAAGTAGATTTTAAAATATTTTGGAAAAAAGAAGTACCTAGATCTACTTTAATTGAAGTAAAGTGGTACCACTGTTCCTGATACCTTTTGCCAATGAAATATGAATTTTTTAAACTTCAAAAGAAATTGCTGTGCAGAGATTTAAATGGCAATAGATTTGGTGACAAGATACAAAATATAGAAACTTGCGTGAAGGTTCATGCGATGCGTTGGAATCGGCGCGCAGCGGAATGAAGGTTAAAGACCCAACATTAGAACTATTGATTTAAAACGAGAGTATTCATAAAATGTCCTTAACTTTCCGACGCCATAAAGTCGTAGGCTTTAGGACAAACCTTGCAATGACACCCTCCAATTTTCTCCAATTTTATTGTTCTCTTTTAAATTGTAACTCACCTCTGCAGTTTTAATAACAAAAACCTAAAAAACGTGCGTTGTAAAAGATTTCACTCAAAAATTTTGACAGTTCGTTTTCGACACTTCGTAAGCTTTTGGGCGTTTACAATGAATATTTTATGAATGCACTTAGTATGGTTATGGTAGGGGAGGGTCCATAAAGTGTGGGAAACTTTTTTTGAAATGGCTGTACTTAGGTGATAATAGCTCCGCTGAGTATGCATCTTTGTAATTTATGTTCTTTTTTTATTTTAAAATAAAATAACATGCACGACTGGGTTTAGTGCACTTGCTTTTATGAAATAGACATAGAATTTTAAAAATGAATGCTATTAGAGAAAAAATTTCATAACCATAAAATTCATTGTGTAAATGCCTAAAACCGCTCCCATATTAGTTGGAGCAATGGACAAAATATCGTTGCCATGTGAGTTCGTAGGAAAATAAAAATTCATAAAAGGACAAAAATTATAAATCGTTGTAGCGGTTTTTTGATGTGTAAACATCTATGCCGGCAGTAGGGTAAAAAAAAACGTGGGTCTAACGTATACGTCCCCTGTAGGCCGTTACGATTACACTTTCCGTATAGCTCGTTACGGTTACACGTTCCGTGTAGCAACTTGTCTTACGGAAGATTGCATTTAAGACCCTATTTACATTGGAAATATTACGTACTTACTACATCGTGTTGACATTGGAAGCCTATGACGTCAATGGATTGAAATCTTGATTTTAGTACTTTCCATTGATAGTTAGAACTAAATATCCTTATGTTTCCAACATTTCTTCACCTCTCACCCAATATGTCAAAAGACGGAAGACAAAACAATTGGTGTCAAATTTCATTGCAGGTTCTCATTCAATGTTTAAAAAAATCCCCTTCACGTTAGTGATGAACGATTGCTTTTTTCATTTTATGCTCCGGAAAATGCATTTCCAGAGTTAACATTTAAAATATTTTCTGTTCCGTAATATGCATTTTCAGGACAATCGGTTGACATATACAACAAAATATGCTCGATATATCAAAACTTTATTTGTTCCTTATCTTTCAAAACAAATCATGTCAAATTTCGATTTAAATATTCTACATACATCAAAATATACATAGATCGTTCTCCATCTGTCAAGCCATGAACTGGATGATGACTTCGATTTTAGTTTTGCCGGTTATATTTACTTTTACAATTTCTATTACAACATGGGAATGATGCCAATCGGCTTATGAAGCTCTGACAGACAGAGTGAGATAGAGTATAGGAACGTCAAAAAAAGTCGGAGGATATGATTTAGTTCAGTATGAACACCGTCTATAGCAGAAAAAAGACATGAAGAGCCTGATTAGACTATTCGTTTTTACTTACGACTCATAGATAAGGCAAATACATTTGTAAAAAAATTGAACTCGAGATTTTGATCAAAGTTGACATTACGATGATAGCGAAGACAAAAAAGTGGGTCTCGAAATTCTGTCTGTCTGTTCGACTACACCCTTTTTCTTTTTTCTAAGAACAAAAATAACGGTTCCTGCCATTAGATTTTTTTTTTAATTTTATAAATATTTTTTTTTCTCAAAAAGTGTGTTAAAAATTGTTAAATGGTTAAAAAAATATTTCAAAAAAAAAAATATTATTTTTGGTGCCCCCCTTGTAACCATTTTTTTGTTTTCGATTTTCTCAAAAACGGTGCAACCGATTTTGATAATTTTTTTTTATGCTAAAGCTCCCCAAAAGTTTGAATATTATTGTGTGTGAAATTTTTTAAAAAAATTTGTTTTGCATTTAAAAAAAATTTAAAATTTTTCTTTTTCAAAACTCAAAACCACGAAAACCACGTGCTCGATTTTTCTTAAACTTGATTCATTTTAACGATCTATGTATAATTTAATAAAAAAAAATTTCCACTGATCCTAAGGTGCGACACATTTGGTTTAAATCCAAACCAGGTTTCAAATGGCGCGCTGTATGCTAATTTTGTCTGGATTGAAGCACGGTTTTTGGGCTGACGCGATAAATACGTCTGTCTACCTAAGGAACCGATCACCAACAAAATTATTGGAGCATTAAACACCATTTGAAGCCTGGTTTGGATTTAAATCAAATGTGTCGCACCTTAGGATCTTTGGATGCAAGGCGTTCATGCTGATGAAGAATTAGAGATGAATCCTAACGAAGGGACTAATGAAATGTTTGGATTAAGCTAAAAAATATGGATCTAGTAGGTTTTGATGTTTCTTATTGTGAGTTTGCTTTTGCACAATCATCCGGAAATTGGATCACTCACTCAGTCGGACCACCACACTCATCCGACACCATCTACACTGTGCTATGGTAGGCATAGGCAGGTTGTTGCCTGGTGCTGAAACAGTAGCGAATCCAATTGAGTGATCATCCGGGCCCCCGCAACGTAAACCTCCGTCAAAGCCCTTAGTCTGCTAGCTCGGGATCTAAGGAGTCAAACGGAGGGCACGGCAGGCACAGAAGAAACGGAAATTAATTTTAGCGCCATTTCGTCGCGTTTAGAAAATAGATAAAGTCTTTGGTCTTAATTTTCGAAAGTTCGTCAATGTCGTCAAAAAATCCCCTTCCTAATAAAAATAAATTGTGCTCCAATTTTGGCCAGAGGAGGACTGTTTCCTTTTCCCGCTGGTCCCCACAGCTATGACAGTGAGTGTTGTAAGGAATGTCTAGCTTTGCTGCATGCTCTTTTATTGACCAGTGTCCGCTATAAATAGCTTTTTTACATCAAGTGTCCGGAATTAATTAAAAGTGGGCCAAATCTTTCTAGATATAATGTAGTTAGTAAAACTGCTCGAAGAATTGAGAAAATTTTGCCCTTCAAAACTTCAGCTCGTCCACCCGTTCATTCCCATCAATGCCAGAATGACCCGGAACCCAGATAGGAGTGACATTATGGTTAATATTGAGGCTAGCAAGCTCACCGGCATTGCTGGACCAATTTGGAGTATGATGTACTAGAATTAATGGCTTTAACAGTCGCCTGACTGTCTGTGATAATAGCCGTATTCTGGTTCTCGTTTGGATCTTGTTTGAGTACCTTGCATGCTTCCCTGATAGCCAGTAATTCAGACCTAGATATGTACATAAATTCAAAGTTACATAGAAGGTTCCTGAACCAGCACCATCTTTTTGTAATTTCATTTGTTTTTAAGGCTTTTTACTTTTGAAAAATCTTTTGAATATATGTATGTATATGCGACAGCACTGACTGATATCTCCTGTTTCATTGTTGACGAAATGCCCGCGCTTCTTGGCAGTTGTCGCCTCGTAAGATTCGAAATAGAAATTAAAAGTAATCATATAAATGTTGGTGGCGTCGGAAGCAGTACAATTAATTAATTCAAACAATGTACGTTTCTTCTTAATTGAGGCTGTTTCTTATGATGACAAACGAACCGGAGGCTCTCTGTGTGTAAGCTTTTCAAAAGGTCAAAGTGCAAAATGATGGAAAATATGCAGAAAGAGGCTATTATTTGCTTTGAAAGAATGTTTTTTTTTTTTTAAATTAAAAACAGAGTTGAATATTTTTCGTTATGATTAATGTAAACGTAAGGACAAATGATGACACCTTATATTGTGCTCAATGAGGTGTGTGCATTAGGAAAATTAAAAAAAAAATATCTTAACACACGTTTTTCTTTTCAAACTTGTTGTTTCCTATGTGCCTGAGGAATGATACTCGTATACATAGGAACAAAGCTTAATAAGAAAATTGGAAAGATACGTTTCCGTGGCAGGTCTTTTAGAGTATTACACGTTATTCAAAGTTTCCGTTCGTTTTTATTTTTATAAGCTAAGTGCAAGGGTTGAGAAATTAATGTTGCGTTGCAAAGATATGATTTTTGAATGTTGTCAATGTAGGTGTGGGTATTTTCGCAACATCTAAATCAATTTCAGACAATATTTCAAATTCAGGTAGGTACACAATTTCACTTACATTCTGCAGTTAAACTCGACCTTAGGACTTACTACATAAAGGGTTTCTTCTACTATTCAAAGAATCAACTCACTTTGGGGAAAAGCTGTTACATTTCTCACACTTAATAGCCCAAAACTACGAACAATGCCAAAATCCCCACATCTTTTTTGATTAGGGGTGAGATTTCCAATAAATTAGTAAACACACACCCTTTACAAAACAAATGAACTAAATCCAATCTTTTATAAAAAAAAAAATCAAGTGCAACAATGAAAACAGGAAAATGACGCAAAAGTTATTACATTTTGTAAATGTGTATATGACCTCTCTCACTCCGTCATCCTTTTCTATATCTCTGTTTGGTACAAATAAATAGAGAAATACACGAAGGAGGATGTACAAATTTTGAAAACTGATCCTCATATCCTAGTCACCTGCGTATTGTTAGAAAAATCGAGATCCTTTTTTTTTGTTTTCTTGATGCGCATTGTGGAAGACTCTTAAATATCCCGAATGTAGGTTATCCTTGGTGCTCCCATCAGACCGTGGGAAAACATCTTCCGAGCGCGATGTTCAGGAATGCAGCATTGAATTTATATTTCCATTTTGGATTTTCCTCTCCTTGTGTGTTGATTAGGGATAATGGTTTTTACCATCCTAGGGGCCTTTCCAACTGTCATTTCCCTTTGTTTTGTATACAAAAAAGGAAAAGAAAAAATCTAATCTATAAACTCCAACACACACTTGTATCGGCCGTGTCGACTCTTTAAGGAAGGTTTCGAATTTCATATAAGTTGTGCACCGTTAGTAGTCTAAATAAATCTTTTAATGGATTTTCATTTTCCTGCGTAGGAGAAAAGGAAAATGTCGTTTTTGAGAGTTCGTAGTTTTGTCGTCCTGCACTCATAATCTTGTTAATGGCGCGTTATGTAGATTTGGTTTTCCTATTATTTAACCCAAACAAAAAAAAAACAGGTCTTGAAATTAACGTGTGGTGCAATGGAATAAGTAGAAGTTTTGAGCTGCATCATCTGGTGTAGTGCAATTGGTTTTGACTTGATTAGGTCAATAAATTATGAGATATGAATTTCAGATAAAACGATTTTTTTAAAAGAAGAAGAGATCTTTTTTTCTGGCGAGTTAAATAAAGTGGTAAGATTTTAAGTGTTCAGAGTCGAAATACAGGAAACAGAACATGTATAACTATTAGGTACACAAACATGATTATCTAAATCTTAATCTAGAACATCTGTTGAAAACCTTTTGACAAAGTTATAGATATAACGACATAACAAAGATCGATTCATGATAATACAGTGAAAATGGGATTTTGCTAAAAAGTATAATTCATTAAAACGATGGAATTTTACATTAAATATGCAGTTTAAATCTAATAAAATACAAGAGCCTTAAATATGCGTTAATTCCGAATTGACCAAGAAGAACTATCGGTTCTCCATTAATTTGTTTTGGGATAACAGAATTCGAACCGTATATCCTAGCGAGCTGAGTATTTTTCCACAAGTTAATAAGATGTTTAGGAGGAATGATCAAAACGATCTTCAGTGTCTTAGGCCAGGCGCGCACATTCAATTTTTAGTTTCGCAACTGTTTGGTTGCTAAAATGAAACATATGGTGTTATATGGGACACCGCGCATTAGAGCAACTCGATTCGAGCAACTAAAAAGTTTGTGTTTCGACACAAACTAAACGATTGACTTCGCAACAGTTGAGCTGTTTTCTATAAGCGCAAGAGAGAAAAGAGTGTGAGCGTGAGTAAAGAGTTGCCAGTGCGCGGTTCTCTTTCAACTGGTGATTAAACTATTTGATCACAGTTGCCAGTGCGCGACTAGCCTTAGGCTTCAGAGGACGACAGCAAACAGAGACGTATACAACAGGTGGAGATCCTGAGGACGCCGAGTTAAATAATGAGCATTTGGCAATCACGGACTCAGTTTCCTGTAGCTTAGCAGGTGGAGCTCCAGCTCATCTTCGACTCATTAAGGAAAAAGAAGTCAGCAGGAGTCGATGATATGTTAAACGTCGTATTACGAAAGCTACCTTCGGAAGCAGTAAACATGTATACCACACAGTTTAACAACTCACTAAATAATGAATATTATCCAGAGAAATGAAAAACCGGTGTAGTACATTCTCTGCCGAAAAAGGGAAAGGGCAACTCCAATCAGGTGATTCTCCGGTTTTACAAATAGAGCTCTGTTCAAATGGGTGGAGAACAACAATAAATATAAGCGGGACATGCTAAAATTCATGCTGCGTCTAAATTGCTCTCTGATATCAAAAGTAAGAGGCATCGTAGTGGTGCTGTCTCTTTGATTTGGAAAAGGATTCGCAATCGTGGTGTTAAAGGATCTCTATCTTAATCTGACTAGGCACAGCAAAATTAAACCCCTATTATATGTGATGATACCTATATGATATGGCAATGTAACTTCTACCGCAATCTTCGATATTAAAAATGGTCTCCAACAGGGTGCGGTCAACTCCCCGATTCTATTCAGCATTTACGCCAGAGATCTGATAGGTAAGTCTGACTAGGCAATTGCGTATGTAAACTATCTGATAGCGTACAGAACACCTCCATAAGTCGAGGTCATCAGAATTCTTTTGCATCGTGTATTCGTCAAGATTCAGCTATACTGCGATGACTAGAACTTGAAAACCAACTTTTAGAAATCTGAAACATTTCTGTTTAGAACTCCGTTGCATGGAGCGTGAAAGAACTGATGCAAGCAAGCTAGTGATCGTAGGGTGATGTAGATAGTCACTGGCTAGTAAAAGTACCTTGGCATCTGATTGGATCAATATTTGCATTTCGACTTACATATAAATGCTGCTCTGACGAAGGCTAGGGGAGCCTTTGCCATGATGAAACGTTTGTTATACAGCAATTGGCTTGATAGCAAGGTGGAGGTGATTTGATACGTGGTCCTTATCCGGCCGATGGCCGATATGGCTCGAAAAAATTGTGTGTTTGTCTTGGATTACACAGAACACCATAGTCGGAGTACAAACATAATTGGAATTTATTGAGCTTATCATACGGTACCATTGAAATTCTACTTTCGAAGTAGATGGGCGCGAATCATTTCTGCCCCTAACGGATCTTTCATAAATTTTAGAATTTTTTTTCGGTTCAAAGGTAAACTGAAGAGCATTCCTGTTTTGACGTGTGTTGCGTAAAAATTGTTTCAGCACAGGAATACAACTGGCTACTTCACAAGAACATTTTTTGTAAAAAAAGCGATAAAAAAGAGATCGGCAGAAAACATTTCGACAATATAGAGAGAGTCCATGGTTTTATTAATATGCGATTTTACTTGGATGCGATCAAGAAGATGTAAAGGAGTGTGTGAAGCTCCGGCCCAGATGTGAGAGTTGCATTTGAGCTTAGGGAGGATATCTGACTTATATTTTGTAGCCAGATCAGATGGAGTTTAAAATTTCTTGCAACGACCAAGGAAACCCAAACATCTTGTAGAATATTCAAGTTTTTGGTCATTTCAAAGTAGGTGGGCAAAGAAACACATACCCAGAGAGCGATATGTTTCGCTTTAGTGACAGAATTCAGCATTGGGTTTTAGATTCATTCAAATCCACGTGGTTAACGATTCTCCACTGTACAAAGCTGAGAAGATCAGAGTTTAGTGAGCTCATCATATGTTTTGGCGCTGAAATTCTATATCCGAAGAAACTGAAGGCGAGTCTGGAAATGAATAAGAGAACCTAAGAGTGCTATCATCAGAAAAACAATAATGTGGATTAGAAGTTTTAGCGGAGAAAACAAAAAGCCCTTTGGCACACCAGCATTTATTTTGTGGATTTTAGACTTGAATCCAATACTACTAGTATATTAAATGATGATAGTCCATCGAAGTAGAGAATCATCAAATCCAAATGCACCTACTTTCGATAAAAGTGCTTCGTACCAAACTCTATCAAATGCTTTAGAAATATCAAGAGCAATAATTTTGCTTTCATCAAAACTGTGCAAAGACTGGTTCTATCTTTCTGTCAGATAAGCCATCAGATCACCAGTAGACTTTTTGCAATGATAACTGTATTGTAGATCATTAAGAAGTTAATGTTCTTCGAGATATTTCATGATCTAACTATTTATTAATAGGCGTTTTTCTTTTTCAATTCTGAGCAGAGCTGGAGTGTGTCGAGTACGCACTGAGAAGAGTTTGATCATCGGAGATTTCGATTAATTTATAAAACACACAGGAACACTGAGCTGTGAAAGGCGTCGCGATCTCCATTTTTGTTGGTTTTTTTTCGCAGTCCGTCTCTATCAGATCACACGAAAAAAGTGAAGTTATGCGCTCTCAGCTTTTTACTCCATCTGCTCGGTCATTTTATTCCGAGTTCATAGAGCGCACTCCGAGTCAGCTCTGATTCAAATAAAATGCACCACTGGATCGCACGAACTTGCTATTATGTAAAAGTACTTTGGAATTTAAAATACATTTTATAAATATAAAACATGGATTTAATGAGAGAAAAATGTTTAAACGCATGAAATTGCCGTCTGATTTCCAGAAAAGTATGAATTTATGCAAATAAAGTTTAAGAGTCGTTTTATTATTAAATTATTTTTTATATTTATAACAAAGTTCTTTAAAACTTATCAAGACAAAAATTTGGGATGCCAATTTAAAGAATTTAGTAATAAAGATTTTTTTTTTTTTTTCAATTTATTTTGCATTCATTTCACTTAAATCTAATTAACAAATATATAATTATATAAGATAAGATTTTAGGAAATAATTTCAACAAATAATCGTTCACACGTTTTGAAGATATTGATTTTTCAAAAAATAAAAAAATAGAATATTGTTTTTCGAAAAATCAAAAAAATATTTTTTTTTTCAAATGTTTTTATATACAGTATTATTTTAAATTTAAGGGGCCTCCTGTTAAAAAATTTTGGTTAAAATCGTTAGAGCCATTAATGAGAAAGTGAGAAATTAAAAAATCGGTTCAATGAAAGGTTCCGTTGATAACATTTTTTCCTAAAATTTTTTTTGACCAAAATTCATTCCATGCTCATAATAGAACAATTAATTTTTTTCATCAAAATCGTTAGAGCCGTTTTTGAGATAAATAAGTTTTTTCATTACGGGTGTATGGGATATAGTACCTATATCGCAAGTAGAAAACAGATGTTAGTTCAATAGGTCGGTAATTTAGGGGAGAGGGCGATACATTTTTTTTAGGCACGGGTTGAACAAATGCAGTTTTCCATCCACATGGAAAGAGACTAGAAGATTAGGAAAGATAGAAAAGCTTTCGTAAAGGTTAAGTCATTGTGAAAGAACACCTCTTCAAAACTACAGGAGAAATGTAGTATGGGCCAGCGGATTTGCTTATGTTGAGATCTTTGAGTACCATTTAAACTGTGCGAGTAAGAAAACAAATTTGTATTCTTCTCGCTTTCAAGCACATGAAGTATCATATTGCTCTCTGGCAGGGTGGATTTTCTCCCAAAGGTGTGCTGCAAGAAAGTTGGCTTTCTGTAGACAGCTGACAATTGGTAGAGTTTTTAATATTTTTGGCGAAAGACCAAACATTTTTGGTGCGCTTTGGGCGTTCAAGTATTTTTTTGTCTAACTTTCATATCGACAGCATCACCCTATATTTAAGCCTTAGTAAGCCCCAAATAAATCCATCTCATAATAAGAACGACGGCAAAATTCAATGGTTTTGAGTTCACCGTGTTAGTAATGTTTTGTTTTGATTAAAAACCGCGATTTATTTGTCTTAACAGAGCGTATTTCTTTTTACCCTTTAGACTAAATAAAAACTCAAATATGATTCCAACTTTTCAAATCATAAAACAACTCTAAACAATAATTCCAAAAATATTAAAGCTTCCGAATGATTGGTTCTTAAAAATTTCAAAAACTCAATCCAAAACAAAATATCGCGTGTAACCTATTTCTGAAATGCATTTTTCATTTTCCTTCCTCTCTGCACGTCCACCAACCTCCAAAGGTGATCATTTCCTTATTCAATAACTTAAAGCATCGTAAACGAGGAGGAAAATCTGTTTTCAATATTGCATGTTCATACATACGTAGCCACAGAACCAAACTAAAATAACATTTTTTCCACATATTTTCGAATTCATAACATCCAACACATTAGAAAAACAATATTCTCTCGAGACGCGAACGCGAATACAACAACAGAAAAAAATCTCGACATGAGGATTGGACTATTATTAAGTTCAACAGGTGCAACAGAGGGCCAGAGAGTTTGAAATTCATTCCAAAGACCACGCGGGCAGAATAAAATAATTTATACCTACTTAGTGTTTACACGCGTTTGTTTCATTAATCGCTCACAGCTTACCGCGTCGTCGTCGTTGCTAGTTGCCACTGCCATCGCCTGCCAACACCCGTTCCCACCCTGCTGTATGAATGTTATCTTGGAGTCTAAATATAGCTGAAGAAGGAAACTCTTACTTCTGGTGGAAGTTGGGGCTTGTCTAGTTCTAGATGCTGGAATGAATCCCAGCCGCTGATCATGCCGGTGACGAGTTTTTCTATTTTTAGAGCGACTTGCTAATGGCGGCAGAATGTTTAAACGCTTGAACTCAACCTTTCGCGCTCCTATTTTATGCTTGAAATTTCGAAAATTAATTTCAATAATAATTGCCAGTCTCTGTGGGAGGCACGCAAATTCCTAAATACTCGTAGATAGATACTTTATCTAATAATTGTTTTTTTGCCATTGGATTTGGATTATTTGGAAATAATGGAAGATCTCTGATTGGTAAACAGGAAACCTGATGGTCGAACTGTGCTTCCAAAACGAAATATAAAAGTTATTTATTTATTTTCGGAAGGCACTCACGCTTTGCGGGGGATTATTTTTATTGGAAATAACCTGGAAGTTTGAGATTGTTGAAAAATCTTCGACATTCTTCATTTTTTAGGGAAACTTACGTAAAAAAGAAATTGGCTTGATAAGTGATTTTTCAACAAATTTCATACACGGAAAATTAATATCTCCAATTAAAAACACATAAATAAGGAACCCGTATATGTAGACGAGATGTGGTGTCGTCTTCACTTCGGTAGGAATCTGCACCCACCTGGCACTCGTAAAATAATCTTCCTCCGACTCCGATCCGATATCGCTGATGACGATGAGGAACTTCGGTAGGGAAGCTGCGAGTATTTGGGTTTGTGGGCATGAAATTATTTCCCGATCGAGTTTTCACTGGTAATAAATTAGTTTTCCGTTGATTTGATGCCAACGGGGCATGTGATTCCGCTGTCCAAGGAATATAAATCACATTCGAGCATCATCAAAGTGTATAATACCAAATATAATGCCTCAAGGGATCTTACAGTGGAATTATGTTGAAACTCTAAGTCAGATTTATCAGTACTTTCTAGGTAATTAAGTGTGCTGTTCGCTGATAGGGGACTCTATTTGTGTATTCAAGTCGTGTGGACGGAGGAGTGTGATTTTCTGGAATATTCAACCTGTAATTTACGGGCAAACTGATTGATTTCCTTAACTTGACTTGCGACTTGGACGTGGACCCTTGTCCAGTTTAAATTCCTTTTCAAATATGAGAAAGAAAGAAAGAAGAAGGTGGGCGGGTGCTGAACACAGCGAGATATATCTAGAATAGGAGAATAGAAAATTATATGTTTCGTGATGTTCCTTCGATTGAACTTGGATTCTCGGAAGAGAAGAACCAAATTGTGATTTGATATCCTCCTCAACATACCAACATACCTATATGGGAGCCAGCATTGTTTCATGCATGATGACTTGCCTCTGGATGCATCAATTTCCTTGGAATTTTGGAAATGACGTTTTATTGTCCGATATAATTACGTTTAGGAAAATAAAGTTTTCTTGTCATACAAAGAAGGTTATAAATTAATTAAGATCATCAGATCGAGTTTGAAGACGATCATCGCAAGATGTATAGGAGATTCATTTGTAACTTTTTTTGGTCTCACTAAATAAACATTGGTTATTGTGGTTCTTTGCTCAAAAATTTGCTCTGTGAGTTCAGTTGAGTTTTCGGGATTGTCCATTTAAATTGCTCAAATCTTGAATGTTAGGAATCTTAGAAGCTTATAACCCGGTTAAGGTTTAGGATTTTCAATTGAACTATTCTTAATTTTCGTGGGTTTATTTTGGCGGGCTGTGGCGACCATGTTGTTTTGGTGACATATGTAAATTATTCAATTACTGATGCCAAATCATCATGGCTAATTATACAATACAACAGCGCGTCCAAATGATAAGACTTTACTATCAAAACGAGTGTTTATTATTATTATATTATTTTAAAATTATTTATTGAACTTTTCGTTACATTTCTATTTTTAAGATTAATAGCATTGCAAGTTTTGCCGACTGCCTAAAATGATTGTTCGATAGTGGAAACGTTGCGCCCATTTTACGTTAGACGTGGTTGCCCTTCACAGTCGACTCTTCAACTTTTGGTGCCCAAATTTGAGACGAACAGTTTGGTAAGGTATGCCAAGAACATCGCCGTGGTCCGTGAAAGTGTGTATAGCAGAACCCGAGGCAGTCAATTCCTCACCGAGCACAAGAACTTGACCTTTCGCAGAATTTAACTTTGCGAATTTTGCATCGGGGCTTGGACCTACAACCCGTAAAAGATCCAACTGACCCAAAATTATCTTTAGCGACGATGCTGTATTTTTGGATTAATGGCTGTGTTACAAAGCGACTCCAAATTACTCGGGGAGTGGATTATAACCCGGCCACGTCATTAATCCGTACTTTTTCGAAAACGATGTTGGTGTGGCGGTCAACGTCAATGGCGAGAGCTACGAATGATGATATTGATAACCAATTTATTATGGGCCAAAATAAACCATATATGGACGTAGAGACATGTGGTTCCATCAGGACGCCGCTACGTGCCACATAGTGGACGCTATATAATACAATAGACTTTTAGCCCATTTGGGTGTGTTATAATACCACAGATGAATTGAAATAAAATATTATATTATTATTTTAGAATATTCAAATTTCGTTTCTGAAAAATAAAAATTTTGTTTTTCAAAATTAAATTTGCCAGGGGGGTCATTCCGTAATTTTCTAAACGATAATCGTCAAAACGATAATAGTCGACAATATCGTACATGATTTGCTTCACGTAACTCGACTACTATCGTCTCGTCTATCGATCACAGTTTTATAGATTTGTATGCATTTCAGAAACTCTCAAACTGTAGTCAATCTGTCAATTCAATAGAAAACAATACAAAATGTCAATTTACAGTGGAAACTCAATCACTCAACTACAGTCACCTACAAAATTCAAAATTAATGCAAGACGATACCTATTTAGCTATCGTCCAAACGCTATTGTTTTGACGATAGCGTTTTGACGATTATCAACTTAGACTCGTCTGACGATAATCGAGTTGCGGAATGACCTCCCACGTTTTTTTAAAATTTTTCAAAACGATTTCGAAATACTGAATTTTTGTTTTTAAAAATTTGTAAAATCTGGAAAATTTAAAATACTCCTGTATTTCTTACTCACACAAGTGAGTCAAAATCCCTGTGTAGACTTTTGCTCCGTTGACATATGACCCTGCGCCAAATATGTCTGCAACAACTCAATCACAATGTTAGTTCTTGTTGATTCTCACTCTTTCAACAGCCACATATATGTTGATTTTAATTTGTGTTCGAAGTAATGTTCGATTGATTGGCATAAATTGACTAAGCTGAATTATAAGAAAAACGTTACGTTAGACTAATCAAAAAAGTTTATTTATTCATTCGGTTTAAAATATAAGTGGTTGTTTAAACACTCTGGTTCTGGGTAAACACTCAATATAAAAAATATTTTCTTTAAATTTGGTTATAATTTTTGTTTTCATTTGTTTTAACGATATTTATATAGTTAAATATTGGAAATTTTATAAAAAAAAGTGGCGAAAAATTTTAAACAAACGGTCATGATCACGAGACAAGATCAAGATCAAAGTATTATCTCACGGAAGGCATTGAAGTGCAAAACGAACGAATCGTCGTTGGATGCCTTTTATTCTTGATATATGTATATCTTGATATGGAGACCAAACTTGAGAAGCATACTCAAGTAAAGGTCGGACAAACGTTATGTAAAGCGATCGGGTCACGTAAGAGATCAAAAATTCCTTAGACCATCTTTTTACAAAACTTTTTCTATAAATACAAAACTTTTGAAATAGCACCAATAGGAACATACATATATGTATAAGTACAATGTACATATATCAGAAACCAGGACAGAAACCTATTGCTGCATTTTGGGGTATCTCAATTCGTTATGAAATTTTAGTGAAATTTTCAAACTTAGTGATTTGCGAAAGTTGAATACAGTGCTACTGCCTAAATAAATTCTTTAAAATGGAGGCTTCAAAATGTATGCGAAGAAATTCCAAAATTAAAAAAAATATGAAATTGAATTTAGTGCAGATATGTTATATCAAATTTATAAAGGCAGGTTCAAAATGTTGGCATAATGGTTAGTGCGTTGGACTGTCATGCGGAAGGTCTCAAAGACGCATACTGCAAAGTTTTTTTCAGGGGTGTACTGCCTCTTGCGAGAAATTGAGAAATTCTCCAAGAGTATCTCTTGTCATGGAAAGTGCTGCTCATTAGCCGTTCGGAATCGGCAGAAAATTGTAGGTCCCCTCCGTTCCTGGTAACACGCACACAGGAATGGTTGAGAGTTGTAAGTCACTGGGTCCTGGTTTACTCCGAGCTGTTGCACCACCAAATTTATAGGTTCAAAATGTTCCCAAAGTTTAAAATCAATTCCCGTGCTGTTTTGAAATTTGACAAGTTTGTCAGTCTAATGTTTTTAACGTCTGCGGCTTAAGTATTTGAAATTCTCAAAATGTAAGCAACAATCTTGTATATTTTATGGTTGCCATATTTTAATGTGATGTTAAATTCAGACAATTGACAGGTGTAAATTTCTAAGTTAAATTAACAATTTTAGTAACTCAACTGGTATCAATGGATATAAATTATTTTAAGTGAATAATAAATAATGATAATTTTAACCAACTGTCAAGACTATCAATTTGATGTTCGACTTAAGCAAAAAAAAATTATGTTTCTTTAACAATTTCAAATATTTGCATCAAGACTTTTAGTAAAAAATTTTCACAGTGCGAGCGTTTATGAAAGGATTTAAAAGAGAGGCGAACATTGGTTTTAAATGTCCGAACATCACATACTGGGTCGGGTAAAACATTCTACATTCGTGTAGTGCGGCTAAAGAAAGAATGTTCGAATTTAACATTGCGGCCGGAGGTGGGTTCAATGGAAAACTGATGGATATTCTCTGAAGCTCAAGTATTACGGTTGAAATATTTACAAAATTATCAATTAATTAATGAATTAATGACAGATTCAAATGTTTCTATTATATTTTCGTCTCCTATCATTGTTAAAATAACGCGATCGACGCCGAATATGTGGCCATTCCTCACAAGGTGGTCTGTGATGCAAACAACGAGAATTTAGAGATGTTCGGCTTTCTCAATGCAAGTACCGCTCATAGTTATCGGCATTGGGGTTGGTTCCACTTTAACGAAAGAAGACAGTATTAAGTTTTAAAGGTTCCTTATTTGGTAATGCAACGAGATCAGAATTTAATGAGCTTGCCATTTAAAATCCACATTCAAATTGCAGGGATGTGAATCTGCAAACCAATATAAAAATCTGAGAGCACTGTTGTGAGCAAATTTAAAGATCATTGATTAATATGAAAAAGAGAGTCGGACACAAAACGGAGCCCTGGGGCACACCAGCATTTACTTCATGAAACCGTCCAATAAAACTTGTATTGAGCGGATCGAATATTTCTAATCCAACGAAGAAGAGATTCATCAATACCAAATGTACGTATTTTCTATAAGAGAACTTGATGCCGAACTCTATTAGATTTGAAATATAAATTTCGTTATTCATACTCTCTCCAAAACGTTGTAAAGATTTGTGCCACTGATCGCTGATATGCCCCTGTGGACCTATTTCTTGAGCTGATAATTTATCAGCTTTCTATGACCTTCGAAATACAGTACGTAAGTGCAATAGCTAGAAGGGGAAGAAGATTCTCTTTTTTTTAGGATCAGGTTGGACAATTGCTGTTTTTCATCTACTCGAAAAGAGACCTCTAGAGTAGGACAGATGAAAAAACTTACGCAATGGTTCTACCAACATTCAAGGACACCTATTCAGAACAATGGGAGGGATATTATCCGGGCCACCGGATTTGTGTATATCGAGATCTTTCAGAATTTGAAAATTCTCTTTCGCTTTGATAGATTTGTCCCTATTCAGGATAAACTTTCTTATTCCGAAAAGAAATAAATATGAAATCATATCTGCACTGGATTCCACGTCACTTTCGAAGAAGCATAATGACTAGTTAAAGCTCCTGAAAAAATCGTCCAAATCAGTGCAGATGTATGAAGCAAGTCAAGAGTGTTTGCGCATTGACTTGTAATTCGAGTAGGCTCGTGAACAAGCTGAATCAAGTTGCTTAACTCAGGGAAAGTCTTGGTCTACCTTCGAGTATTTTCTGACTAGAATAACGGAGCCACGAAGAATTGTGTTCATTGTGTACTGTTCGTTAAAAGTCGAGTTATTATCCAAATTTGAAATTTTGGTATATCTATGCCAACTACTAACTACTTCTACTACTACTACTACTTACATAAAACAATTAAAGGATATAACTAAATGTAAGCAAAAGTTAGAAATCAGCAACAACAAGAAATTTCGAAATTCCTAAAACCCCTTTGAACCAGTTTTTTGAGTATGACAAAAAATCAAGGGAAATACTATATTCATAATGAAAACCCTCAATATCTTGATTTTCCAACAATTACCAAGTCAATTTTGTTCTGATTCATCTCGGGAGTCTTATGATATTTCTCAATGCAAGAGTTCTAGAGTATACGAATAATTCTAGAAAAACACTTTGAACTATTAGGTACCTAGGTTTCTATGTAAATCCCGATCTGGGCGATAATAAAATGCAGTGGAGACAATACACTAGCAACACTTATTTTCTCATCAACATCGGTTACATGACAAATTGAAACAAGTTTGGTCAGTCAGCCAAAGTCGTCGATAAATAAAATAATAATTTAACGATCAAGACTTCAATTAATTACCAAACACCTCCATCGCATGAACTGTCTTCGGTCATAAAATTAAAATTCAATTTTTCAACAACAAAAAAGTGGGTTCAACAATAACAAGACTACATAATTAAAGTGGCATATTCATCGCCATCTCGCTCGCCGTTTCCCTCTTCCTCATTAAAAATAATAATAAAAAAAAAATACCACAGCAGGTTGCGCGGTGCGCCTTCAATGCATTTAACTGATTCCGATTCGGAAAGCATTTCCAATAATTGGCAGCCGCACCGCAGCAGCGGCCACGGCAGCACTGATAGGTGCATCGTGATTTATTTTATTACGTCAAAAAACGACCGCATGCGAGAAACTGGAAACACCGCGAACGTTATGTCATCTGCAAATAGCAAAGAAACGCAACAAATATGGAACGAAATTGGTTCAATCGCATTGTGGCCAACGGCAAAATTCAGAGCCGGAGCCAGAGTCTGAGCCAGAGCCAGAGCCAGACGACAGAGCCATGAGAGAAGTGTTGCTGGTGCAGGCGCAGGGCATCAGACAGCTAGGTAGAGCACTAGGCTAGCATGTCAACAAAGCAACTACATACCACAAAACGACAACGACAACATCGACTTCAACTCCGCCGAAGACCAAACAGGTCTGTGATGCAGTCTCAGATCTACACAAATAGTCACAGGTAGTATAGTCGATGGTGGCGGGCGGCGGGCGGCGGCGGCGTGGTGGAGTACAGACCTGGACCATATGCCCCACAAAAGTGGAGCTGTTCGCAATAATGTGTAATGAATGGTGGGTTTCGGTATTCGGTGCTTCTACCGGTTCGATTCAAACAAAACTTTCACCTTTCACGTAATCGTTCCGTGTATTGCAGCAATCGCTTTGCGTTGCAATTGCATTCGGTTGGTTGATGGCTGTTGCACCGTGTAGTGTAGTGCAGCAGCTTAACTAATACGCCAGCCAGCCTCAGCTTCAGCCGCACCAAAGCGATTATACTCGTACAACTTAGCACGAAAGAGGCAAAGACGGCGATTTCTGACGAAGAGTTTGTCGTTTTTTTTAACTGAATTATCTGTCGTTAACATCATAGCATAAAGTCTAGCGGTCTAGCGTGGAATCATGTCAAGACAAAACTTGCTGCTTCCAACACAATTAAGCGGTTACATGTTTCATGGACATTTGCATTTAGAAGGTATTGACATTTTATAATCTAATCTGTTAGGTGATGTTTGCTGGAAACTCGTGGTGTCTGATGTGACGGAGAGGCGTAGGCGTTCAGGTGCTAATAGATCTCGAGAGAGAGAAGCATTTTCACAGGAAATGGCAATTAGGTGTTTTTATTTTTCTGTTTCGATCAAATGCTGCAGCAGGTGACTTTTGTTTTGTAAATTTTATGACATGATAGGTTGCTTAACTTGGAAGCCAAGCCCTAATGTTGATTGTGATGTGTGAACGGTGAAGTAATTTTATTTAATCAAATATGTAGATCTATTTCTACCACGGGAATCGTGGTAAAGTTTTAAGAAGAGCTATTAAAAAACTTGTTAATTCGAAGGAAGTATTAGTGTGTTTATTTTTTTCTTAACTTGAAATAGTCTTATACTATGTTCACATCAAAACGATTTTTCGTCTGAAAACAAGATATAATGGAGATTTAAACTAAATCTCAATGTAAACTCTGGATTTCAACAAAATGCCAATGCAAGATGCACACTAATATGAAATCTCAATATTTTCCAAAAAAATTTCCAGATTTCGGTTTGGTGGGAACATAGTATTAGGCCTTTTCCATTCGCCGAAAATATGCATGATTTGTACAATTTCAAAAAATTGGGTTGAATATGTACTATTTATATCGACTATGTTTAACTGTTTGGCGTTCACATTCAGAATAACTGACATATAAATATGGAAGCCATTTTCGCGAATATTTTTCAGTTTCTTCTATGAATTTCTCAGAAAAAAACTACGGTAAGGTCTTAAAAGCGAATGCTCAATTTCAATAGTTTGTTCTATAGTTTGTTCGACAGTCATTTTAAGTGTGTCACAAGTCACAAGCTATTGATAAGACACAATGTCTAAATTTTAAATTAAGACAAGTTCTGCCTGAAGAATAACTTGAGAATAGATTCTTTCGTGTAACACATGGGGACGAAGATGGATTACCACAAGAGAGTGTGCTTGGTCCATTATTGTATCTTTTTTTTTACAGTGGACAGCACGACCAATAAAGCTACAATTAAGTTACAACACGCTCTTGATAGCTTCAATGAATGGACAACAAAAATGGCGGACTCAAAAAACTAAAATCAGTCCACGTGAACCTCGCGTATAAGAAAGTTAATAAATGTCAAGTATTTGTTAATACAGCTCAAGTTTTCGTTTGCAAATCAGGCGAGGTATCTCAAAATGACACTAAACGCGAAATTTAAAAAAGAAAACGGATTTTAAAAAGCAATACAAAAAGTTTAATAATCAACTCAGAGAAGTACCCTGGTTACTCGGGAAGTCCTTTAAACTCAGTATCGATTCAAATTTAAATAGCTTGCAAACGTTTGAAAATAAACTCCTCCCCGTCTTTTATTCACCTGGAGCACACTCTAAAAACTTTTGTTTATAAACTCCTAAGCCCATTTGTAAATGCCCCTTCTTATATTAGAAACGTAGATCTTCACTGGGATCTCGGTATATAACGCGAAACCATAGAAAACGGCTATTAGAACACACAGATTAAGTTCGTGGTCTGTTAAATCTTCTGACCTAGTTCGTTAAATGGGAAACCGCTTTAAAATCGGGGAATTCAAAGTAAATTTCACTGGAGTGTCACGAGTTATTTAATTTTGCTAAAAGTATATTGCTAGAAAAGTCTCAAATAAGTTGCAAACGGGAAACTGATGTTGTTTTTTTAGTGAAGTAAGAATCTCACACTCCTATGAGCAAACGTTTTTTGGTCCTCATAAAGTTGAAGGTTTTAATACTTAGCGCTTGAAAAAAAATTGATGAACAAAATGAAAAAATCGGTCCTTAGGGGCCCTTTTGAAGAACACCAAAATGACTTACGAGTAGAATCTCCTTCGATAGCAAAAAGATAAAAAAAAAGATTAAGGTGCAATTAAAGCGCTGACGTGCTCTATTTTGATACCATTACTCGCTTGAATATTTGGATGGGATTGATATGGGAAATTGTGGACATTATCACGGAGTCATGCAGTTTGGACTGGGTTAAGAAACAAGGTTTATTAGGTCTTGATGTGTCTTATTTTTGTGGTATGAAGGGTGCTTGCTTTTTCACAATTATAGAGAATCGGCTCACTCACTCAAACGGCAGATCAAATGTTCGGAGTTTATTATTGATGGTCCATATCTTCCTAGACATAATGCAGTTAGTTTAAGTGCTCCATCTTCGTTTTAATGTTGAATCTTTCCGCAAAATCCTTGCCTGGCCATCTCATCTGCCCGTTCATAGCCATTGTGATCCGGAACCCAGATATGAGTGACACTGAGGGTAATAAATATTAAGGTTAGCAAGTTCATTCCGGGATTGCTGGTCCAATTTGGAGCATAATATAACAGAATAAATAGCTTTAACAGCAACCTGACTATCTGTTATGATAGCCGTTTTCCGGTTCTGGTTTGAATCTAGAGTAACTTGCATGCTTTCATGATGGCTAGTTATCCAGCTAAAAAAATACTAAAAATCGGGTAGCCGAAAAAACCTAGATATATTCAGAGTCTCAGAAAAGATTCCCGATCTACCTTAGAGCCCTCAGTTCAGATTGAGAAAGTCTTTCGTTACGACGTCATCATCGCAGTCCTCTCTGGTTGGGAACATAACCTGGAAATCTTCACTGATTCTCAATTTAGGTGCGAGGTCAGTGGGAGTCGAAAACATCTCTATTGAAATCAAGTAATATTTCTGTGACCGTAAGGTTTGGCAAATCAAAAGTTCGATTGCTTTAGTCTTAATGCGCATCCAGCAATTATATATTTAATGTGTAAACCAAGTGGTAAAAGGTGCAGAAAATCGCTTAAGGCATCAGGTGAGCAAGAGCTTAGAGCCCCTTTTTTGATTATCGATGTTGTATGCTTTGGGAAGCGCGGGCTACCATTCAATCGAGCTATACGAGAGGATCAAACGAATTACGTTTGTGTACGTTCACAAGATCATCCTAGATTAGAGACTCCACTTCTGACCAAAAGTTTTGCTGCAGGTGTAGAAAGCTATGCAGGCATTGTTAACACTCCTTAATATTTAGTTTCCAGTTTAGTTTAGGGTCAAGAATAATACCTAGGTTTATTTTGCAGTGGTAGAGAGCGACACTGTTTGGCCGTTGAGTCGGAGTAGAGCGAAGGGATGTATGGTAATTTTGGTAGTAAATATCATCAGCTCAGTTTTGCTTTGATTTAGTCAAAAACTCGTAGCCCAGGTACTAACTTTTTATAAAGCCATTTCGGTGATTTCCCTTAATACAGGAGTGAACTTTAATGACACATAGAGTAACAAATAATCTGCATACGCAACTGCTTTCACACCACATCTTTATAACTAAACGAGAATTCTATTCATGACTAAAAGCCATAGAAGAGGGTGCAGAACTCCGCCCTTAGATGTTCCTCTCATAAAGTGCTTGATCAATTTCTATTACCTAGCGTACCTAGAATCTTTCTGTCGCTGAACATGGCCATCATTCACTCCCTAATGTACATAGTCTTCTACACTAGATTCTAGAATGTATTTTTTACGGACATTGTCGAAAGCCCCTTCTGCATGTAAGAAGGTATAGCAGGAGTATATTCTTTGTAGTTAATAGATTTTTCAATTGTAGGCACTAAATCTAAAAGCACCATTTCCGTGGACTCTCCCTTTAGGTATGCATGTTGAGGCTTTTCAAGGTGTATTTAATCTATATGTTGAGAATGCGCTTCAAACTTTTGAGCACGAAAGAAGTAAAAATCCTTTACGGATTTATAACCCCGGCTAGCGACTTTCGGGATAAAAACTACTCTTCTATCCAGGACTCGGGAACATATTATTCGAAAATTATTTCCAGCCATGAAACAGTCACATCTTGCAGTGAACGTGTCATTATTTCAAAGAATACTATTTACTGACAATTTTGAAAATACACAAATTTTGCATAAAAATAACTATAAGCTTATTAAGAACATTTAAATTCCAATAAATAATTCGCCAGAAAGTAAATAGAAATTTTTTAACTGAAAAATAACGGCACTTGCCATACAATCGTTATGAAAAAGCTTATCTATCTCGAAAACGTCTTTTGCGATTTCAATTAAAAAAAAATCTGGAATATTAAATTTGTTAAGAAATTTTCAATTCCAAACTTCTTATACATACGAGCAAGAAAGTGCAACCAATGTGCCTTAAGATATTGTCCTCTTTCTAAATAAAAACTGTTCCAATACTCATATTTGGTGTATCGCCAATCTGAAATTACCCTTTGCAGAAAAATTTTAAAATTACACTTCTATTATAGAAAAAATACAACTTCCTTAACATCATATGCACTTGCTACACCACTTTCGCCTTTTCATACCACATGACACCCATCACGGAAGCGGTTTTAATGCCATTAGGGGACTGGCTGACTGCCTTGACTATCTATATATGAGATCGAAAGACAGACAACCCCAAATAGAATGCTACCGTGTGTTTTTTTCAATTGGATAAAGAAAGTGCACCCCTGTGGCCTTGAGTCGTTTGTTTCATTGATGAGAGGATTCCCGTCGTCGAACAGCAATAAACAAATATAAAAAAAAGAAGAAAAACGAATCAGAACCAAAACCAAAAACCAGAACCCTGTCTATATAGGCGGGCGGGGGTTGATATAACTTGCATCCCATTTTCTGCATATGTCACCCGATTATAGAATTCTGATTGTAGCATCTGTGTAAATACGGAACTCGGAAGTGAATGGCATAATATAATAGAAGGTGGTTGGAAAACGTGACGCGTCCGCAGGGTGTCTTCACGGATCTAACAAAGAAAAGTTCAACTTCCAAGGGTTTGGTATATGGGGTTGGATGGCAGTAGCAAAGTTGTTTGTTTTGTTGTTGTTCTTGTTGGTGTAAAAGGGGTTGTTGTACTCGTGATGCTTTCAAAAAAAAAAAACAAGAAAAATTACGTTTGCTTAATTTTGTTTTTTAACTTTTCTGTCCTCTCTTTTTTGTGTTGAAAGGTGCATTTTTTCGAACAATAGAATTATTTTTTTATTTTTGGGAAACTGGCAGAGCTGTTTTGGGAGAAAAATGTATCAAGAAAAAGAGTTTTAAGAATGTGATTTTATGCTAACATCAAGTATTACAATCTTAACTAATATTCTACACATTGGTACTCATATTTTTGTAGCATTGTAGCTTAAAGATTCCAACTTTTGCTGCACATATTAGGATATTCGCCAAGTAATTATATTATACCAATATTTTATGTTAAGTGCAGGAAAGAAAGACCTTTTTGGGCTCAGAAATAGCTTTAGGTAGGCCATAAAATCATTATGCTGGCAAAATCCGTCCTATTACAAAACCCGAAATTATCAATATGTCCGAAACGAATTGTTTTAGCAAGAAAGTTGTTAGGAGTTGAGACATAATACATTTTTCTGAACGGGCAATATTTTTATTTTTACTTTTTCGCATTTTTCTCGTTCTCTTAGAAATTCTTAATTTTACTAATTAATTAATTGTAGAGTTTTAAATTTCAAATATATTTTTATAAGCTCGAAAGTGATGTTATATACAGTCAAAAATTGAAAACCTTATATAAATCCGTAGCTCCACTTTTTTGCATCAATGTGATGTGTTTTTAGAATGCGTATGACCCTTAAAAAGGCTTGACTGATGATATGGTGTGCGAAATACTCAATACTTAAATGAATAGCTGACATCTTGTTCTCATACAAGCCATTTGTGTTAATGACACACAAAGTCTGCTATCTTTAATGCTGGACAAATCTAGACTATATATAAACTGCAGAAACTTCTACGTCTTGCCAAAACGCTCTTTATTTTTAAAGAGTGAAAGTCGGATTTTCTTCACCCTCGAATTATCGACCAATTGACGTGGAATTTCTCTATCTCCAAAGGCCATGAAAACAATGTTCAACAAATAGCCTGAGAAACATGTACATATTATATTGAAAGAATGAAACATTCTAAATGACTATTGACCGCATTTGATATTTCAAAACGCTTTTGTTAAAGTTTGGTATCAAGCTGTTGAATTACTTCTTCACTAAATTAAAAATTAACTTTCGGCCCTTCAAATACAAGTCCTTTTGGACGTTTACAAGTTTAAACGTTGTACCCAGTGCTTCGTTTATACTTGGCTCTTCTTCTCATGAATCAAAGATATTTCGAAGGATACAATAGTCTCAGCTTTTCGCTATTCGTTTCATATTTCATTTCCTTGATCTTTAGATGTGCATTTCAACTGCAGCATACGATAATTTTAATGAATTCTTATCTCATGGAAGTAGAACTTAATGCTTCAAAAACTCAATCGTCACAATGCCGTATTTAGCCTTTTTTATTATTAGCGTGCACTCAATGGGTTATTCCTACCTTTAAAATATATCAAAAGGAAAACAAGGAGGGGTTTAAAGGAGATACCGATGCACGTTTGTTTTAAATTTCTGAATATTACAATGGGAAGAAAAAATAGAGCGAGTTAAAGCATTCCACATTCGTTTAGTCCGGCTGAAAAAAAATCTCTATATTTTACAGTACGTCCGATGTTGGACTCAAGATCAGCTGATGGACATTAACAATTCGGGAGTATTACGGTTGATTTTTTAAGGGGAGGAATGCAACTGGCTATTTCGCTAGAACACTGTTTAAAGAAATCCTGTTAATATAAAGGAAGACAAGAAACATTTCGGCGGTGCTCGAGAGATGTAAATGTTTCTGTTATATTTCCATCACCTATCATTTTTAAGGCACTTTTTTTAATTTTGCCCAAGAGACTCAAGTGGGTTCGTGGAGTACCGCCCAAATATGTACATTGGACGAATATAGTCCTCTATAGATTATAGCCAGGTCAGAAGGGGTGAAAAACTACTTTCATCGTCGGAGAAAACCTTAAAACTCAGCAGCATTTTTTGCGACGTCGAATATGTGATCATTCTACAAAAGGTGGTCTGTGATGGACATACCAAGAACTGAAAGCTGTCCAGTTTCATCAATACAAGTGTCACTCATGGATAGTGGAAGGGGGAGGATTTCGCTTTAATGATTGCATCACAAACGCCCACTCTCATTGGGGCGAAGAAATATTGGAAAACGCTGTGAAATGCTTAGGCTTGCCATAAAGATCAAAGATCAATATTTGAGGGGACTTCGGACGGAGATCACCAAGGTCTTGTATGTATCCTCCAATTGTTCTTATAGCATTATTTCCCGAAACTTGGCAATATTCTGGTATCATTGGCTATGACATTTTTGAAATAACATTTAATTTTAAGACGTGACATACGTACTTTGAAAAAGCTTTCCAATACTAAAGTTTCTTCAACTTATTATAAGAGTGTCAAAAATAAGTAAAGATCCACTCTACTACTAAATACCCATTTTCCGGGTAGCCAATAGTTGGAAATCCAATAGAGAGAATATTTATCAAGCCAAACCGAGAAAATGAAAAAACGGTATTTGATACTCGTACATTTGAAATATTAATCAATAATTTATGGAATTTATTGTTAACATTATCCAATTTCAACAAAATATTTAGAGGCGAGCTTTCTTCATAGTTAGTACGATAATGATAATGAGTTATATAATTAGGGTCAGGTATAGAGATCTTAGATTCCGCTTTGGAAGATTAAAATTAACTAGAGACAAAAGGTTTTAAACATCGATGTGACAATCAATAAGTTTAACAACAAAAACCGAACATAAATAAAAACGTCTATTTTCTAGACAAAGTAGATCAATAAGTTTGAGCCTGTTATGATATGAAGGTAGATTCAATGGATTCTGCCAGCATAAGCCCCTGAGAGCAAATTTCAAAAACCTTTTTTGAATCTGTTCGATTCTGATTTTATGACAGGTATAAAAAGGAGACCACTTAGATATAAAAAAAAGTCTATGGAAAAGAGCTAAAGTGATCTTTATTCCAAAAACTTTTAAAAGGATAGTTACATCACATCTAAATTCATTTAGGCCAATAAAGCTAAGCCTCTTTTTTTGTTGAAAACTCTGGAGAAGATACATAGTTAATAACCTCATAAGATCAGAATTATTCAGTATATGCTTCCTTAACACTGCCAGCTATAGGGCGGGTAGATCTACAAAAACCGTTCTTTTTGAAGTTATATTGTACAAAGAGCTTTAGATCCGAAAAAATGGAATTTGTGCTGAAAAGTGGATGAACTACTAGAAATTTAACTTCTCAAGGCATACGCTGCTGATGAAAGAAAATACCGCAACCAAAATATTGGCATCATTTAGGACTCCCCAGCAGCATCCAAAGCCTTATACTCATTCGCCGCAAGTTCTAAAATGGTAGGGGCTAAGGCTAAACCAAATCGGGAAGCATAATAATGTTCATTGGGCACCGGCGCACGTAGGTGACATTGGATATGAAGAGGCGCTCTTGTCATGGTTAAATAGGATTCTTCTATTCTATTTGCTGACTTTTTTCTGTGATACAAACACTTTGATATTTCAAACAATATCATACTGCGAAAAGTGGAACAGAATCTCACTAACAGTAGAACAGATTTACATGAAATTATTTTCTGTTTCATTTTTTGAAGTCAACAGAAATGTTGAAAATTGCAAGTTTTTTAAAAACTATAATTTTGAATTCGACAATTTGAATTTTACAATTTTTTTCAAGAGTTTATCTTATCGGTAAATTAAACGAAAAAATTTGAAGCAAGAAATACGCTCGGAGGATTTGTCAGTTCCTTAAAACAGGCTGTAATTCTGAACAAAAAATTTGTAGAATCTGTAAATTTGGCATAGTCTGGAATTCGAACCCTAGAACTTCAGTGTGCTTTAACCATTACGTCAAGCTGTACTTGTCAATTTCTGGCTAGTAACAGCATGCACACACGAATGTTACAGAGTTATAAGTTACTAGGTTCAGCTTCTTCACGAACTTTCGCTTTATTTATTTATTTAAACCAAACAAAAATTACTTTTAAGCCTAGTACTCACCTAGCGTGAAATGAAAAATAAATACGTTCCAAATTACACGCGAAAAATAAAAATGAAAATAGAATAAACTTTTCCACGTGAATTTTTGATACTCACTTTGAATGGAAAAAAAATGACAATTATTTTTAAATTGATTCGTTCTTTCTGTTTATAAATTTTCAATTTTTTGTTTTGAAACAAAATATTGAAATCAACTGACAAATGTCACAGTTTTCCACGTTGCCTTAAACTTTTTCCTGATGGTTGTACATTGAGAAATGAAAAGCATAGCGTGGAAAAAGCTGTGGAACATATTTGTTTTTCCAATCCACAGTTTAGTACTCACCTCTCGTTGCGGATTTCATGCCAGTGAACCAGCAGTCACTTTTATATGATATTTTCATTTTCACTTGAACTGAGTACTAGGCTTTATTAAAAACTTATCTCAAATAATAAAAAATTTCCTATTTCCCTAGACTTTCACAAACGGCCTTAAAAGTTTTAATAGAAACTGATATATGTATTTGAAATTAGAACAGAAAATCCAGACAACAAAGTGAATCTCAGCTGACGAGGCCTTGATGATTTTTCAAGCAGATGCATTACCAAAAAAATTATTTCAAATTTGTTTTCAAACTTTCATTCCTGCCACAAGATTTTATTCAATACCTTTGCATACTGAAATCAGCGAACATAAAAAAATATATCCGCAAGAGATCAGATAATCGCAGGTGTTCCCGATGGATGGTTTTAAATATCAAACAAATTACGCAAGTGGATCATCACTTTGTCCTCAACAAGAAGAGAAAAAAAAACCACTAGCCCTCACGGTAAGGAGTGAAGCACAGGCACGTTGTTTGGTGATCAAAAAATCTACATAATCCGAATTCCAGAGCCCGCATAACTGGCTGTACAGCATATTACCTCCTTCACATTGATAAAGACCACAAGAAATAAAACAAAAAATGAAACCAACCTTTTCAACGGCTATGTGCTGTGTATAGGGATTGAGATGGGCATCAAGTTCGTTTTAAGAAGAGATAAAAAGTAGATACCAATAGGGTCCTTAATGGAACCTTTAGGGATGGTTCATATCGGTTTATTTTGTTGTTGTTTTGTTTTCAAATGGAACGGAAAAGAAAAATGATCATTGTCAGAGATTTTTGTCTTGATGATTATCCTGATGGAGGCAAAAGGGCGGGAAGGTACTTTGTAGATAGGTATGTAATTTGAGAATTGTTTTTTTTTTTTTTTAAGGAACCATCGAGATCCGTAGACATCCGTATAATGATATGAAATCCTTTCCTAGAACTGTTAAATGAGGTCAGCAAATGGTGTTTTTTTTATTGAAAAGAATGCATTTGGACATTTCTTACCTTTCAAACAATTTTTCTTTTATAAATTTAATTAAAACCCCATTATGTATTTATAAAAAAAATTTGAAACTAAAAGTCAGTTGAAAAAGGGAAGAATATTCCAGATTTTTTAAAATGGTCCCAAAAAAAAAAAAGAAAAGTTAATTCATAATATGGCAAGATCAAGATCCACAAGTATTTTTTCCGTGCAAATTATTACGAATCTAACGATTTTTAAACATGAATTAATTTAGACTAAAATTTTTTGAAATTAAGATTAAAGCTAAGTAATGGTCCTTTAGTGGTAGTAATGAATTCACTTGATCATTAAATTTCATAGAATCTGAATCGATTGATCCATAATTAGTAGGGAAACAAATACCTTTCATCTAAACTAAAAATAGGCCTCAATGGTGTAAAGTAATTGTCGAACGGATTTAAGCAATTTCAAGCTTTGAGATGACATTGCTTGCACTGGTGTGATCTATAAAAATCTCCTTTCCATTAATTTTTTTAGTCAAATCAGAAAACAATCAGAAAAGAAAAGAATTTCGCTCCCGTGCATTAGGTTATACTTTGTGATCTTAAAGAATAACATAAACTTGTGTGTTACGGTTGAAAATCATAGTTAATATCTTTGATTGTTCACGCTCTAAGATTTTTGAAAATCATCGTTAAACTAAGTTTTGATGTCCGGACAATGGAAGTTAAAAAATATTAAATCATAAAGGGGACTTTGTAAATAAGGAGTCCGACAGTTATATCAATCAACTCAACAGTTGTGTGTGTGTGTATATGTGCAAAGAGGCACATTTATATGACGATAATAGAATATAAAAAGTCTTATGTCATTTGATTGACAATTCGGGAGAACTTTCAGATTCGTGATCCTAATAAAACGAACAAACAAACAGGCCCAATCCAAATTGGAATTTTGAAAATGCTGCAATTTATTTAAAAGAAGAGAACCATACTTACAAATATCATTATACCTACCTCACTTGGAATCATTAATTGATTAGTAGCGGATCTTACCAACATGAAATGTTTGTTTGGTTATGTGATGATCAAAACAGCAAAATTGCGTTATCAATATCTAATTAACTCTTAGTGAGATCACCGCAAAAGCCATTATGAATAACTATGAACAAGTCAAATTAAAACGTTATGGTTTTATTACTTCGATAATTTATTTCAGTATAGCGGAGAAGACGTGAACTTGATCCTCTAGTAGACATCAAGTCCCCCATCTCGAAAAGCAAAAGTATTATTAAGGCATATTTGGTGAGATTGAAAATCGGATTTTTATTTTATTACGTTAGGTCTTGGGGTTGGATAAAATCTCTCCCCATTGGCTGCAAGAGCTGTATTATATTGGAAAATTAAGACGGTGAGGGATAATTTAATTAACTTCCCATAGGGAGTTATTGTAATCGGTCCGATTTGTCAAATTGGAATTTTTGACATTTCTCGACGTTTCAAGGTCCCTACTTCCCTAGAGGCTATATCAATCATTTTTAGAGAGATGTCTGTGTGTGTGTGTGTGTACGTACGTTCGTACGTTCGTACGTTCGTACGTTCGTACGTGCGTACGTTCGTACGTGCGTACGTTCGTACGTCCGTACGTTCTGGTACCATTTTTCGTCGTCGATATCTCAAGAACGAGTAAAGATATCGACTTAAAATAAATTCTGTTTAATAGATAATAACTTCGAAAGAGGCTGAAAGGGCATTTATTAAAATTCAGTGAGTAGTTTTTTCACTATAACGGTTTAAAAAAAAATGTAAAAATTTTGGTTAGTTTCAAATATCTCACGAAAAAATAATGCTATTGATTTAAAATAAAATTTAATGTACTCATTATAAGGTCATACAGATTTGGTATGAATTTGGAAAAAAATGAACATACCGTTATTTTTTTAAATAAAAAAAACTGAAAACAAAAAATTTCATAACCCTGATATTCTTAGAACGGAAAACAATTTGAAACTCAAAATAATTTTATTTTACGAAAAATAATGTGTTTGACAACTGGTGAAAATTTCAAAAAAAATCAGTTTACAGTTTTTTTACAAAAAATAAAAAAACTATATAAAATTCTTTTGAAAATTGGTAAAAATTGTTTTTCTACTCAAATTTCTCGAGAACTAGTAGTGATATTGACTTCTAATTTAGTTTATTTTATACATAGTATAATTTTGTACAATTGGTAAACTGTTGACAAATATTGAATTAATAGTTTTTTTTTTTAATAAAAAAAACTATTAAAAATTCTACTATTGAAAACTAGTTAAAATTGTATTTCAAGTCGAATTTCTTGGGAATGAACACCGATAGTGCCTTCTAAAGTATGTTGTTCTGTACATCGATACCTTCCCGTAAGAATGTATACTAAGCGACATTTCATAAATTGTTCAGAAAACGAAAAAAACGAAAAAAGTTATAGTTGAATCATAGTGTGCTAAGAGACAATTTTGGTTAAACTAAGTGACATCTAACAAAATTTTTTGTTGCTCACGACAATGAGATCTTTATTAATGTCGCTTAGCATATTTTTTTGGCGGATAGTACAAATTTCAGGGGCAACATTATTTTAATGAGAAAACATAGCAGTTGATAAATTTTTTTAATTTGTACTCTAGTTTCCTTTTCATGCATAATAGGTTGGCGAAACCCAGGCCAAAACGTGGCCCTTAACATATAGTATATTTCCTCATCAAAAAGTCATTTTCGAAAAAAGTGTCGCTTAGTACATTCTTACGGGAAGGTATCGACATAATACATTTATTAACATATGGTTAAATTTTGACAAGTATCGAATTGACAGTTCTAACAAAAATATAAAAAAAATCTACTAAAAAGTGGTAATATTTGTTTTTCGACTAGAACATCTTGAGAACGAGCAATGATATTGACTTTGCCATTATTTAATTTTATACATAATACAATTTCTAACAAATGGTTTATATTTGACATATATCTAGTTTTAGAGCGGATATATTTTGTAAGTACCCTTCCATCAATAACCAAACCATATCTTTTATATTTGAATATTTCGTTTTTAAATTTTTTTTTCAATTAAAGTGTTTGGAACCGAAATAATAAAGTAATTTCTATAATATAATATATAATTGTATAATTTTATTATCAACTTAGTTTTTAGAAGAATGTTTGTACTGTACATACGTATATGAATAAGGTTGTTCAGTTGTACCCAAGCCCCACATATTCAAATTCCATTAATAGCTATGGTAAAATTGAAGAAAACATCACAATATGTTTTTATCTTTTTGTCCATGAAAAAGATGTAAAATTCTACTCAAGGTTTTCTTATGTGTAGGAACACAGATATATTAAAAAACACGGAAATCTATAATTCAGTATATAATATGTACCTACCAACCTTCGTAATTATTACAAGAAATTTAACATTTTAAATAGAAAAGTTTAAAATTAGTTAAACACATTTTCTGTAAAAAAAAACATAAAATGAGCGACTAAGTATCCTCATCATCAACAAAACAAAGCAAATTTCCTAATAACATAGTATGCCACAAGCATCATCGATTTTTAAAACAGGAGTCATTGTATATCCAGTGCAGATCACAGCCTTTCAATCCGGAAAAACCGCAACAACAATTACACTATGAAACCATCTACTTCGATCTTCCATCTACTGCTCTATGATCGAAGTATGTATATAAAATATCATACTAATTACCACAACAGATACAGTACCTGACCGAAACAAGTTAACGAGCTCACCAAAGGGTTAAATGTGCAACAACAACCACATTAGGTAACCCAAACCATCTTCTTCAATGGAGGTGTTAAAATGCAACAACAAACACATTGCGGAACCGAGAACATGTCAAGGAGTGCAGCAAATCTCTTCAAATCTCTTTAAATAATTAAAATGCTTTTCAATCTTAAAATAATTTTTTTTTGAATTTTACAGCTAAAGTTTGTTTCGCTGAAAATTTGGTTATTTGAAAAAAAAACTAAATATAAAGTTTTCAAGACCACAAATGGGAAGTTATCAGTGTCGGTCCCACCCAGCCTCTTTTTTAATTTTTAATTAAACGCTGGTGGCAACACTTTATTTATAAGGCTTAATCTAACTTCAAAATAGCTTCATTATGTTTTACAACTAAGAAATTTTTTACAATTAAAAAATTAGGATGAATTTGAAAGATGGTTTAGAAGACTGAGTTAAGGGAGGATGAATTGAGGTTAAAGTCGAAACAGTTAAAGTTATACAATTGTTCCTCCTTAGAATGTGAATAGCAGATGCATTGGAGCCATAATAGTAACAGTGGGTTTGTAGATAGAAGAGACGAGGATTTCTTAGATTAGGTACGGGATAAGTTTTGAAAGAGCTAGAGTTATACTATGCTTCCACCATCAAAGCGAGATTCCTTCTAAAATTTTAGATTTCAAGCGAAAAATTTCCGCATTTACTCCATACATTTAGGATGTTTCGAAATGCGAGATTTTACCAAAATTTCAACGATATCTTACTACTACAAGTATTTCGAGATTGGCAAATCGAACAAGTCTTTCAATATGTCCAACGACAAATTTTTTGCTCGCTGAAAACAAGAAAATACAGCTGTCCGCTACGTTATGTAGTTGTTGTTTGATTTAAAAGTACAAGAAATACAAAATATTTAAAAACAAGAAGGTAATTTTGTTAAATGTAGTACGTTGCTAATTATTGTATACTTTCTCAATAAAGAAGAAAAAAATTTTAGACAAGTGTCAACTCGACTTTAAAAAATGAAGAATTCCTTTTGGAACTTTGGAAAAATAAAAATAAAAATAAAAATTATCACAAACATTTTTCTCGAATGGAATACAATTTCGGTGTACAGCTGTCGTGGGTACTGGTATAGTTTGCAAAAAACTGTGAGTAAATGCTTTTCGTCTTAGATATCCCCTCCATTTCTTTGGACAGCAAGCTCACAGGAATGGTTCATTCATGTTCCCTACGAGCTGTGGTGAAGATGCAAGTAAAATAAACGCAATCAGTTCTGTAATTGGAATATATTGTTCAGTTACTCTTTCTATTTATCTTTACCCTTTTATTTGCCAATTTCACGTTGTAGAATCGGTTAGATGAGCGTACATTTTGAACTGACATTTTTTGCTTTTCAAATAGTACTTGTTTATCACTCTAGCTGGATTGTTATCGTGTCATGTTTTACGTATCCAGCAGATCATATTGATGTCCTCTGTAAACTTGGTTCGACTGTAATAAAAGACTCCAAATATGTCAATCTATTAATATACATATGTACTGCAAAGCTTTTTCGGTAGGTTGATTGATACGCAGCCAATTATTTTTGTCTTCATTCATTTCGAAATAGACTTTTCTAAACAAGAATTCCCGAAAATCACATTACAATTTACAATGCTGAATCATAGTTCTCTCATTTCCCGACCGTCGACCCTATGGCTATGATCCTGATGTTCTTCTCTCGAATCAGAGTCTATTAACAAAAGGAAGCAACATTTCATTACCAAGTCGCATCCGGGCGGAAGTTGGGTAGTTTCTAGCTTAGGATATTAAACTCATCTCACCCGGTCTCAGATTGTATTGTGGACTTGTGGTTAGAACGGAGTTCCACTGATGTCTTCAACTTTTACCCATATTTCGCTTTTGTGTTACAACACAAGGGACCACATACATACATATGAACAAGTACACACACAAATACACTCTGCCACACAAAATTTTCTAAATGCAGAATCATCATGCTTGTGACTTCCTCATTATTCCACAGTTGGTCCATCCACTATCTACGTTGTCCTCATCGTAGTCGTCGTCATCGTCGTCCTCATCGTCCTCATCCTCATCGTATATAAAACCAACAACAACAAAGTTCAGAATGAAAATGTCTACAAATCATCTTCTGAAGGCTTTTGAAATTTCTCTTCCTTGAAAATGTTCATCTTCCTGCTTCCGGGATAAAATGTTCATATTTCGAGGACATTTTCAGGAAATAAAATACGATGCCATCCCCAACTTCCTGTATGTGATATCCCGGCGTATCACCGCCGCCGCCACCCACTGCCAATAGGACATCCCACAGCACAACCGGGGATTTTGCACTGCCAAGCCCACCCTTACTCCCATTTGCCATTTTCCCATTTTCCCGTTTCCCTTGTATACACAGACAACGATGAAGTATCTCGTTATGGGTTTTGCATAGGGAAATGTACGGCAACCCTCTAGCAGTCTTACCGGCTTGTGAATCTAAATCGGAGACGAAGCGAGGGCTGATGTGGGTTATTACGGAAGGACATTTTATGCACAGAATCAGAACGAAAGAGTAATGTGCTGATGTGGGTGCCCCGCAAAGAAAGTGATGCCATCGCACGCTTTAGCTATAATCGCTCTCTTGGATGCTCACCCAAGGACGACTCGCACTCTTTTTATTGAAGAGCATTGTTGGAGTATTATAGTTTAACCCCACTGAGTGGTCCTTGATTGCAAAAGCACGAGTTTGCAACACATTTTAAAATGTTCAACTTTCTTGCCACTTGCTCCGTCTTGAGTCTCGACTGTGGGATTTAAAAACAAAAAACGAAGAAAACAACAACAAGAAAAAAATCACCCGACGGATAGAGGAGGAATCCTGATTATCAGACGTTATATTGTGGGTTGGGTGGATGGTTCTGGTGTGGCATGGCGTAGTTTTCCGGAGCGAAGGATTGTTTGTCCTTGTGCAGTGCATACATTTATGTGCGCCGGGATATGTGCTGGCTTTGCGGAAGCGTATGAGCGGATGAACGGAAACTAGTGTGGTAGGTAGGCTATGAGGTCGCACTGCTTCCTTTTCCTTGCAGAAGCAACACACAAATAATAAAAAAAAAAAACAATATTCCAAAGTGCAGTGGATGGGGGAAGAAACTTCCTATAGAAGTGGCCTGAATGCATTCACTGGCATGATTGAATGGAAAATTGTCTTCAATGTTCCCTCGTTACAGGAAGCTAACACAAAAGCCTTTATTATCAATTTAAGGGTCTAACATGTAATATCTAAATATTAAAAGTTTACTAGAAAAACATTTCTGCAAACTCTATGTCACGTTAAGCATGGGTATAGTAAAAATACAAATAAAAAGAATATTCCCAAAAAATCTTAAATATTTCTTGAAGATTGGGGATTGTGCCAAAGTGACTGGGGCACTTTTGGTATGGTTTCCATCACGCATTTGAATATCAACAATATTTTAGTCTAGTTGTAGAGAAAATTTAATCTGCACAAAAAGTCGTCAGTTCCATATTCCTCTGATAATTTTTAAATAAAAAATTATTTGACAAAATATTTCAACCTTCTTTACAATGCTTAAGAAAATTGAAAAGCACAGGATTATGATTATGTGTAACAGAAATTATATCTAATAACAGTTGCATGATTTGAAATCGAAAATATGGCGTAAAACTGTGGAACGTATTCGTTTTAAAATAATTTTGATTGAAATATTTATTTATTTCTTATTATTCATCAAGCTTAAAAGCAGTTCTTAAAAATAACTTAAAACTAATTAACAATATATGAAAAATGTGAAGTACTAAACGCGCACAATGATGCTTGATTTCGCTGATCGATGGGAAGCGATACTTTCATCAAAGCCAAGGCCGTTGATGACGGGCCAGAAAACTTTTTTGACCAGCGCAGCGTTCGATACAGCAAAGTGTCGAATCAGCTTTATTTTTATTTATTTTATTTAAATCAAGACAGGAATTCACTACGGGTATAAGATCAGCATTTATATGATAGTTTCTAGGAGGAGGAGGAAGCCGTTTACGTGAACACGTCATCATCATCATCGGCTCGACAACCGGGTTCCGGTCCTGGCCTCCTTCAACAAGTCTCTCCACCTATCCCGGTCTCTAGCCGACGCCATCCAGTTGCGCACCCCAAGGCTTCGGGCGTCCTGGTCTACGCCATCTCTCCAGCGCAAGCATGGTCTACCACGCTGTCGTCTACCATAGAATGTACCACAAAGAACTTTCCGAGCAGGTTCCTCTTCGCTCATGCGAGCTAGGTGTCCTGCCCACCGGAGTCTACCGAGCTTAATTTTTGTCACGATATCTGCTTCAAGGTAGATTGCGTACAGTTCATGATTGTACCGTCTCCGGAATCGTGAACACGTCAAGCTGTGGCATTTGCTGACATTGAGCTCAAGAAGGTTTTTTTTTTGGCACCATAAAGAAAATTTGTCAAGATTTTGTTTTAATGAACAAATGTCGGTAGCAGTAGAAATGCGTTTAAAGATTTTCATGTCATCCACATATATTGATAAGCCACAGTCGAGAACTTGAGGAATATCGTTAATAGCTAAGATAAATAGCAGTGGGCCAAGATGGCTGCCTTGTGGTACTCCTGAAGGTGCATTTAAAGGAAAGAGATGATCTAAATGTACTGGGGAAAGAATTGATTTGCAGTGGAAAGAGAGAGTTTCATATGTAATTCTTTCAAATATTTTTGGAATCGATGATAGTTTACCTATAGGGCTGGATAGGAACTATGTAAGAAACTCTCCATGATTGACGAAAGGTGCCTTGCAATGGCTGAATAAAGGCATTTATCCATTTTGTTATTATGATTGCCGATACTCCATCTGGTCTTGTGGAGAAGTCATCTTTAAACACTCTTTAATGAACTATTAATTAAAATCAATAACATTACATAGATAATTAGCTTGACTTAAATATCGAGTAAAGAGTTCGTTCATAGCAAATTGTGGAGGTGAAATGTTCAACTTTACTTTCCACAGTTTTTATTTTGAATCAAAAATAATGGATTGACAGAAATGTTTCCATTTTAATACCATCAGAAATGATAATAAATTGAACATAATGGAAGGAGGACATTTGCAAGCAAACTTATATTTTATTTAACCAAGACTTTAACATAATACTCCAAAGCGACCTAAATTATTTACAGAAACTAGACAAAATTTTAGAAAACTTTTTGAAATTAATGTCCGATTCTAAAGTTATTAATAATTTTCCTACTAGATATGCACCTAACTCTTGCCCTAGTCTTCTTGACCTGATTATTGTATCTGATCGTAATAATATTCTTTTGAATAACCAATTGTTCCTTGATGGTATTTTAGATCATGACTTACTTTGCGACTTATAGGTACTGTAAGCAAGTTAGGCATTCGTCAAAAAATTTCTTTCAGTTAAATCTAGGTAATGGTTAAAAAAAATTTCCCAAGAATGGCTATTTTTGTACCCCTCTTGGAACCATTTTTTTGTTTTTGATTTTCTCAAAAATGGTACACCGATTTTGATCATTTTTTTTATGCTAAAGCTCCCCAGCAGTTTCAATATTATTGTGTGTCAAAATCTTCCAAAATTTTTGTTTTGGATTTTAAAAAAAAATTTCTAAATTTTTTTTTTGAAATCTCAATATTTCGATTTTTTTAAAACTTGATAAATAAAAGTTTCTTAATACAATCTACAAGATATGAGAAAAAGAAATTATTTTACCTAAGAATAACGGAACCCTCCATACAAATATTAAAAAATGGTGTTCGAAAATCGTATTTTTCTCGAAAATGGTGCCGAGAATTTTGCTAAAATTGTTTTTCTTTCAATTAATTCTTACGATCTACTCGTATAATTTAATAAAAAAAAAGTTGAAAACAAGATATTAAAAAGACTATACCTACCATAGAACAAATTTTTCGAATTTTGAGTTTTGAATTTCTCATCATTGGCATAACGGATTTTAATAAAAAAAATTTGAAGAGAAGCTTCTAAAAAGTTAAAAAAAAACATTGCATTTCAAAACTTTGAAAAATTTTTTTGTTTGAATTTTGAAAAAAAAATCATTTTTTTTTTGGAAAATTCAATATCTCAAAAACGGCTAAATATTTTTTTGGTAAATTTTATTTTTATTCGAGCAATAATAAGAACTTTAAATTGGCGTACCAACATTTTTTCTTAAAAATATTTTAAAAATTTTGTGTATAAAAGCTTATTTTTTTAAGAAACCACTACAACGAACTATAATTTGTTCTTCTTATTGACTTCACTCTTTCTCAAATTCGTTTTCACATGTTTTTAAGAGATCTCAATTCAACCAATGTTGAATATTTTTCAATTCAATTCAATTTTGTTTTATTGACCATACTCGTACTATTTACAATTTGGCTTACAACTAATAAGATACTACATATGTATGAAAATTTACATTTGTTGGCTCATGGGGGGCCTAACTATATATAGTGACTTAAATTTAATTATTTTTATGTAAAATTTACATGACGAAAAAATTAAATTTAAAAGGTCGGTTGACGTTGACTGTATTGTCCTCAGGGTGTTCATTCGTTGAATATTTTTGTTGTGATGCTAGTAGCTTGCTTAAAAATTGCGCATGTAGATGATAAACCTACATAACTACACAGAAAACCTTTCAAAAAACTTATTTTCTCGACATGTAAGAGTTCAAAATAAAAAGTGTCTCTGGTTCAATACTGAAGTTACGAATGCAATACAAAGTCGAAAAAAACACTATCAAAAATGGAGGATATCACCATAAACTGACACTTGGCGACTATATTGTTTTTTTTTTTCAAAATCAAGTCACTTCAATTTTTAGCTGAAAAGAATTTTCGCTTTAAAGTTTAATAACGATCTTTCTCCTAAGCAACTATGGGCAAACCATCCTGAAATTGGTGTCGGAAAGCGGCTAATCTATATATGTATGTACACTAGACCCGGATATACTCAACACTCACTTCACCACCATAACTTGATTGCATACTTGTTTCCAACCCGAATCTGACTTAGTTTACAACGTTGTTGGTCTGCTTAGCTTTGATGTTGCTTTCGAAAATGAAGTATTAGGCACTTTTTAAATTCTAAGGTCTGTTGAAACTGGAGAAATCGGAATTTCCCTTCGTTTTGTAAAACTTTTTATACCATACGTAATTAACCCACTATGAATGAATGAATAAATTATGTATTGGGGGTATTGCACTGCCACCTGGAGATCTATTGTACCCCCACTTGAATATGGATGAGGTTGCTCATTTTATATAGCTCTTCGTTCAAATTTATTACTCTTAGGAATCTAAGTATTTGGGGCACCTTCAGAAAGGATAGGTCGCTCTCTTTCACCTGGTTTTGTTCCAGATGGGACAATTTGGTGCATGAGTGGACAACATCTTCCTAGTATGTGGTCCGGTATTTCATCATGCTAGTTGCAGAATCTACATGTGGCACTGCTTACCATACCAAGTTAACCTAGGTATCTTCCAGTTAGGAAGCTTGTTCTTACTTAAATTAATTAGTTAGTTTCGAAACGTTGCTGGTTATAATTGCCCAGTAGTAGTTTCGCCTGTCTCAGCTTTGGGACTTCTTTCAAATTCTTAGATCTACTTGCATCCTCTTCTTGTTCAATAGGACTTAGGGCCTGCTAGAGGGGTTGATGCGCCCAATTTGTCTAAAGAGTCTGCCCTTCATTTCCTTGAACACCCAAGTGTCCAGGTACCCAGTGAAGTGTGACCCTGTTCTGTTTAACAATTTCATTTAGCATGTTTATGCACTCCCGAACCAATTTAGAGCTGATGGTATATGAGCTTAGTGCCTTGAGTGCCGATTGACTATCTGACATGTAGGAAATGGTTACGATAGTTCTTTTCGAGATTTCTCAAAAGATGGTGGTAGACTGCGCCATCGGTTTTTAAAGTTTGGTTCTAGACCCAAAGATTCTTGCACCAGTCCCTTGGCTTGTTCTGGATCCATCAGTGTACCACTTGATGGTATTTGTTTCTTCTCCTACTAAATCTATATTTCTTGCTTAGCTCTGTAAAACAGTTTTTCTCGAAATTATATTTGTTGATTATACCATCTCTTGGGATTTCAAAAAGGTTTGTTACTATGGACCTGCTGATTAAGTCTCTTTCCCTGAGACCAATAATTTTGCATGTCCCAGTTCCTTCTTTCGAGAATCTCATAACTCCCATTCTGCACTTCCGATGATTTCGTGTAGAAGGGATAAATGGACGACAACCTCCATAACTGCGGTAGGGCAGATTCTCACTGCTCCCGTAATACAAATACACACGAGCCTTGGACTTTTTCTAGGGTTTTCCTAGCTGTTGATAATTCGGTTTTCTTGTGCCATGGAACCACACCATAGTGAGGACTTACTTAGCTGCAAGTCTCTTGCAAATCATTAGGTCTTTTGTGGCTTTCCCGACTATGGCTTCTAGGTGTTTTTTCCAGAGAAGTTTACTATCTAGAGTAATTCCTAGATATTCTAACTCCCTCTCCGTTTCAATTACCTCACCAGTTAACTGGAGATAGATTTTATATGTGGCAGAAGTCTTTTTTTTGGAAATGCTAAGATTGTTGTCTTGAGTTTTCAAGAGAGTTTCTTCAAACTTATCCATGGCCATAATAGCAATATCATTAGTAAATCCAATGCAAGGCATATCTTTGGAGGTAAGGGTGATAATAACCCACTGTGAGGACAGTCTCTTGTCGTGATTTTTTTTACATTTTGTTCTGCTTGTGCATCTGCATCCATTTGGTTGTGGTGATGGGTACGCATTTCCTTATGAGAGCGTTGCCTATAGCTTCGTAGGATGTGTTGTCAAAGGCTACCTCTATGTCTAAGAACGCAGCCGTCTTACTCATATTTACAACCACTGCATTGCGTCTTGTACGTTTCCAAATGCATGGAAAGCAGCCAAGATAACGCCTGTTTCAAAAAAAATTTTGCCAAAGGAACCTTCAGACTATCGTCCGATTAGTATTTTACCCAGTTTGTCTAAGGTTTTAAAAAAAATACTTTCGAAGCAAATAATTGAACTTACTTCAAAGAATCTTCCTACTCCTCTAGAATCAGGTTTTAGAGCTAAAATGAGTACTTAGCTCATTTGATATAAGTCCGCAGTATGATCAAGGTAAAGTCACGGCATTCGACAGAGTCATTCGTTCAGTTCTCTGTGAAATACGTATCCATTACTTTGTCTACATAGTTATCTGACAAACAGGACAGAATGATCTGTCATAACCTACACATTTGAAGATAGGTGTACCACAGGGCTCTATTGTGGGACCAATCATTTTTTGTATGTTAATTAACGAATTTTTCATCTGTTTGTAAAAATGTTTGTTTTCATTTGTATGCGGATGATATTCAAATCTCTCTCTCTCGAAAATCTGGTCTCATAAAAGATCTCATTTTTCGCATCAATGAGTATCTCAGTAGCATTGGTAAATCGACTGATCTTAATGGCCTCACCCTTTATCCTAGGGAAACACAAGCATCAATGACGTCAAAGAAGGTACTTTGAAGTGAAGACCTTCCCTTGATTACTTTAAACAACATTACATGTGAATTCTGTGCCAAGTTTTGGTTACAAAATAACTAAATGTGATTCTCATAAACTGTCAAACTCTTTTCACGTTTGGTCGCTCTCATGTGAATAGTCCTTCAAACATACTCGTAGTAACTTCTGATATTCCGTGAAACGAAAAATTTAAATGACTGGGAACATTCTCTCCTTCCCCTTCTCTCTTCTGAAAAAACCTACTACCAGGGATGGAAAATTAAATTTTTCAATTGTACTGAAAACTAGAATAAAATTGTACTGAAATGATGTCAATTGTACCGAAAACGAATTTTGTATGAAAAAAATCAATAACTCACAGAAACAAATACTATCTTCAGTTTAAAAGTATATACATACATTATACGTAACTGTTGTAAGTTAATATACAAAATGAAACTTTGACAGCACAATCGATATAAGGGATGCACTCAGCGCTGTTTGTAAACCTAAGTGTACACGATTGGTAGATCTTACAATATTGTCAGACCTGACAATAGGCGCGTTTTATTGGTAATCTATATCTAGCGCAGTAATACAAGTACCAAAAAAACGCTTTATTCACTCTTTAACTCACTCTTCCTTGTTCCTCCTACTTGTGGAATTAAGAATTAACTTACTCGGACTCGGATGTGTTCGAAAGATCTGTATCTCGTTTTTAAGCTGGAGTTCAAATATTCATGAAAATGCAGATTGAGTTGAAATATTCATGAAAATGCAAATCGAGTTGATTTAGAGTTCTTCTCACTGTTAAATTTGATTTAAAACTTACAAAAGTGCGAAAATATATCGCATATATATACTGAGTATTGGAGAAAAAAACATAGTACTCAATAAAATGACATTGGCGCAAAATTTTAAACAGCCTCTTATTAAGTTAGTATAGGGTTGCCATCCGTCCGTATTTTCCCGGACATGTACTCTTTTTTCACTGTGTGGGGGAGGTCCGGGATAGTTTTTGTTAATTGTCCGGGATTGTACTCCTTTTACCCATTGCGTATCTATTTACTTTTATGCTACTTATAATTAAATGGTTATTCAAAAATGAACCGAGGCCCATTAAAATTAAGTGAACGAACAGATCCAATATATGAGAAAAGAAATTATAGAACAATTGCCCAACTTATTGTTAAAGCTCTTACGCAAAATAACTTATTATCAAAAGTAAGTGGATTTTGCGCTGACAATTATTGCAATACTAATTTTGGTGGAAGACAAAGGAAAGGTTCTAACAATGTCTATTCAAAGTTAAAATCTTTAGTCAACCAAAACATGATAGGTGTAGGATGTCCACCACATTAGTCACATGGATGTGATACTTTACCAGTTGACGCCGATATCATAATTGTAAAAATATACAACTATTTCTCTATCTACACAGTCAGAACGGAAAGACTTCGAGATTTTTCTGAATTTCTTGAAAATGAATATAAGCCTTTCTTATACCATTCGAAAACCAGATGGCTTTCTCTCTATTTTGCTGTTGAACGTCTTTTGCTTATGTACGAGAATCCGCCTATTGCAAACATTTTTTAAAGACGACTTAAGCGAGGCGTATTTATTTTTGGTTCATTCTCTCATGTCAACATTCAACGTCAATATTCAAAAACTTGAAAAACAAGACATTCCTACGAGTATTATTGAAACCGTGGAAATTTTACAAAATATTGTCAATAATATTTACGAGCGAATCGATAACGATTTTGTTCCACTTAAAACTAAATCTATTTTGAAGAAGCTTGATGATTCCGGCTGTAAAGAAACATTATTAAATTCACGGGACAAAAGTTAGAAACAAACTGTTACCTGAGACCGTCAAAGGAATTATTTTAACAAAGGACTTAATTTAACAAAAAAGGCAACAGTGATATACTTAACAGTATTAGATGTAATATACAACAAGCACTGTAAAGGCTATTTATGTACTTATTAAAAAAAAAAAACAAATGAAGTTCCTTTTTTTATACATCAAAGATGTTTTGTAACTTAAAAATGTGATTTTTAAACTAAATATTTGTTTTTATTTAAATGTTAATACAATTTTTTGTTTCCTCTTACAATATAAATGTGTTTATTCTGTCCTTGTTTTGTACTCTTTTTTCAATCCTCATTTGTCCGGGAAAGTCCGGGTTTTTGAAACTCCAGTACTAGTTTCATCTAAACATATCTGGCTACCCTAAGTTAGTAGTATTATACTTCTTATATATTTCCTAACTTTAAAGTAGTTTTCTAATTTTGAACATTTTTTAACTAATATCGTCTTAAGGCTGGGAGCGCACATTCAATTTTTAGTTGCACAACACTGTTTTTATACTTATAGAAAACAGATGAACTATTTGGTTGAATGTCCGCGCAGGTGCATATAATTATATGTTACACAAAATAGCGAACTCATTTTAGGTAATCGTTTAGTTTGTGTCAAAACACATACTTTTTAGTTTCTTAAACCAAACAGTTGCAAAACAGCCTAGCCTAAGGCAATTTCTTTTAATAAATTGATTCTGAGCAACCTTAAAACAATAGTAGTTCGTACAAAGAACTAAGTAAACAGACCTATTTTGACATTTTTTTAATGTTAAAGAGTCATATGAAGTTATAACGATACTAAAAAAATAAAATAAAAAATAAATAAAATAGGTGTTCTGAGAGTTTTACTTTAATTTTTTCAGTTGTTATATAAATTCAGCATAATGCCGCAGTTATACGACATTTTTGAACAAATGCCAGTGAACTGATAAAACATACCTATCAATCGAATTCAATATTTCAATATTCAATATTTTATGACAAAATTAGTGGCAGTAGTGTAAAGCCGGAATTATGGTATGAATTAAAGTTTTGCATTTGAAAAAATATTTGTTCTATAAATTTCGGAGCGATCACACTTTGGATTATCAAAGGCAAAGTATAACAAAATAAATACCAACGAACACACCCTCAAGTATGCCACATATATTTTTTCGGACACCACCTAAACACCTCCTACATTTCAACATCCGAAACTCCATCTTCACTAAATTATCCATTTCAATTACTAGCTTATTTTTATTCACTAATCGTTTGTTGTTGTTTTCCATGTTAAATTTTGCGATGTAGTATATTCACTAACCAATAAAACACGGCTAATGTCTGACAATTATCTACCAATGAGCTGACAATTAAGTTCTTGTGTGTACACGGTTGGTAGAAAATCTACCAATCTCTTACAATTTATCGTCAGAAATTGGCTGACAATTTATTTTCAGATAGCTGGCTAAATACCTACCAATTAATTGTAAGAGATTGGTAGTTTTTGTTGGTTATGGAAACTTCTTCATTTGAACTTTGGCTGCAAATTGTCTGACAATGAAAATATTGTATGATGCTAAAAAACGTACACCTTACAATTTCTTCATTGTCAGAAACGTCAGGCAACGATAAAGATTGACAGGGCTGACAATAAATTTTGTGTGTACACGATTATCAAATACTTTACAATTTACCGTCTAATGTACAATCAATTGTCCGATACATTTTTTGACAATTAATTGCGCGATTGTCAGCTAGCATACACATGATTGTCAGATTTTTTACAATTAATTGTCAGACAATAATCTGACAATGAATTGTCAGGCAAATTAATTGTTAGACTACACGGCTGTAAGACATTGTAAGCATGTTTTTTACTGACAGATCTGACAATATTGTAAGATCTACCAATCGTGTTCACTTAGCTTAAAACTAAAAGGAATAAATTAGATTACGATATGGGGATTTGAATTCAATGAAAAAATGGTAAATGCCATTGAACTTATTAAGGATCTACTTCAGTGTGAAAATTTTATTTATAGTTGATGTTTTTTTTTAATAAATTTTTTTAAAGGTGGACATAAAAACTAGCTTACTTATCAACATCTTATAACTAACTTACTGGCTCTAAGTTAAAAAGTTGATGTTGGTGTTGCATTACGGCTTAAGAAGCTGACGCAGTATGTCGGAAAATATTTAACGTGCGCATTTCTTGCAGGATATAAATATGAGATATGGAGCTGATATTCCAGTCATCGTGAAAGCATTTTTCACTCATATTTAGTAAGTTGATGATGTAGCAACCCATATTCTTAGTATTTGGTGAGGTAAATTGTAAAAAGTTTGATAACCTTGTTGTTCTTAAGCTTCTAAGCAAGATGCCAAGAAGTGAGAACTGTAATTAAGAGTTATAAGGGTTTACAGCTGAGATTTATTGTTCTGGTATGCAAATGAATGCATTCAGGCCAGGATGATGTATTCAACTTTCAATTCCCTTTTATGTGCTTTTGTTTTTTTTTTTTTTTGCAAATTTAAAATATGGAAATATTGAAATTGTACTGAATTGAGACAAATTGTACTTTTGTACTTATACAATCTCAATTGTATCGAAATCGGTACAATTGTACCGAATTTTCCATCCCTGCCTACTACTCACTTTTCGACAAATAGAAAAATTAATGCATTCAGCAATCTTGTAATGGCCATATTTTGAATTTTTCAATATGGGATAACAAGGAAGGAGGCAATACAGCGAATATAGGAAAAGCTTTGGTTTTGACATGGAAGCGGTGGAATCTTAAGTTAAAATCGTACGCCGATAATATTCAAGATCGACTGTCTACCGAATGTCAAAATATTTCATAATTAAGGCACATATTTTTTTTTATTCAATTTAATGAAAATATTCTCAGGTATTTATCAATCTATGAAAATAATTCACTGACTCTATTACCTATGAAGAGTAGCTCATCAATTCCTCGGTTGAAAAACAAACCTAAAACCTTACCTGTGATGAATGTCCAAATACCTTAACATAATAACATAAGAGGAGTGACTGTCTCCAAATCGAGTGTTAGGGAGCGGCAAAGTCTCTTGCTCGTTTCACCTGAGCTGACAGAGTGACTTAAACGCGGTAATTTTCCCTGCTAGACATCGTCATCTTCTCCACGCAGCACTGATCAGGAAAAGGAAGTATGTTAAGCGAAGCATGATGCGTTTCCTCCGATTTGAGTGCTGCTACTCATATACATAGGGTCTTTTGGTCTTGGTCTTGGGTCTTGGACAGAAAAGAAGTGATTTTGTTCCACTACATGTAATCATTCTTAAAGACGGCCAGAACTAACAACCTGAACGACATATAAGTCCCAAACTTGAGAGAGCTACGTCGCTGTCGACGAGCAATTAGGTGGGACAACTGTATCGTGTGACTTCCGAAGAATCAGGGCAACACAAGAATGGTTACATCCTAAACGTCGTCAGTTTGATCTCTTCGAGTTTATGCAAGTACAGCACATTGGTGATAGCGAAATCTTGTCACGTCTCTCAGCTTACTAGCATTTATATAATCAACAAAGCGGAGTCACACACATGCGCCGGTAAAATCCTGGATGCATTTCTTGTTGCCACTGCCATCAGTTCTCTTTTGGTCATTGTCTTCTGGACTCTGCTGATGGAGTCGCAGCCAGAGGTAGAGCTGTATAGTTCGTGGTGTTCTGTTGTGTTGTGTTCTTAAGCCAGTCTTGGCCATATCTCTGTATGCAGTTCACGGGTGCAAGACAGTTCTATGGCACGTGAAGGAACGTTAATTCAGTCATTCGTAATGCGTGTGTACGGAGCTATACAAGCCATACACTGGTAGTCGTCCGCATTCGAGCTACCAATAATGATGATGATGATCAGCGCTGCGGTGATCAGTGTCATTGCACTCCTTTGTGGGTCTCCTCGGTTGTTGTTGGTCTTTGAAGATGGGCTCAGAAGTCCGAAGGAGTAGGAGAAGAAGAAGAAGTGGCAATGGCGATGGCGATGATGGTGGTGGTGGTGGTGGAGGCTTCAATTCTGGAAATAATTTGATGTTTAGCTTGTGATGCCCCTTGCGTCTAATGGTCGTACGTGTTAGGCTAAAGCGAAGGCAATAGATCGGTGACGGTGCTGGTGTAATCACGTGGAGTGAGTTCTTCATGTTTGTTCGACCAACCGACCAATGCGGAATGCGGATGAGTCCATCGAAATTACCATTTTGTATGCAAGTGCAACTGTTCGAGGGGCTGTTTTATGGGTGGAGTATTTGAGTGTGTATACGCTGCGTTCATGTAATGATCCCGGATCTCCGGCGGACCTCGACCAGAATTCACTTGGGACACACAGGGACACATAAAGTTAGAGTAACGAGGCTGAGTCATATTTTTGTTACATTCTGTGAACTTACTGCTCAAACATATGAACTCGTTGGAAATTCGAACAGTACAAATAATTTTCCCACGAAAGGGTTTCAGTTATGATGGGGTAATTTATGATGCATAAACGAGTGTGTGATTTTTGAATAGTAAGACTAATTATAATTAAAGAGACCTTGTATCTATTATGATACCGAATATGTAAATAAGCTTACTTACGTGATTACAGGTAGGATTTTTTCTCTGAAAAACCTGCCTTCAGAATCTATTAAATGAAAAGTTAAAGTTCGAAGTATTTCATTCCTTCGAACACGGATAAAGTAAGCCGAGTTCCTTTTGTCGAATGAAGGTGTTCCTGGGATTCATAACTTAAACCGTTGTTTCTTACGTTAAAAATCAATGAATAAAAAGTGCAAAGTTTAAATAAAATCGTCCCATCTGTGACCGAACTGAAAATCAGACAGACAGGCAGAGCTTCGGGACCCACATGTTTCGTCTTCGCTATCTATGTAGTCTTAATATCAAGTTCGATACAAATGTCGAGTTCATTGTTTGTACGAATCTATAACTATGTTAGTTTTCTTTAAAATCACCACGAAAAACGTATCCCGAACAATTAGAAATATTTGCCTGAGATACGGTGGCATTCCTACGAACGGTGTTTTATTATTTTAACTTACGATATAGGTACTATAGGGCAAATTCTGGGAATTCTGTACCTCGATCTACACCCTTAATTAATGGAGCTTTTTTTATTCAAAATCGGTACTTAAGGGTCTTCGGTGATTCCCTAGAGGGGAAATTGAAATTTTTTTAGCTCCGAAGCTAACGGTTAATATGGATATGCACTACATTGTCAAACAAAATTTTAGGAAAAATGTTATTAACGCTACCTGCCATAGAACGGCTCCAACGATTTTAACCAATTTTTTAAGCAGAAGCCCCCTTTATTTTAAAATAATATTGTTGTGAACAGAGCTTTATACTACTACAGCGCCATCTGTTGGAAAACTGCATATATAATTTATGGAAGAAACAAAAAGCTCTTTTCCAATGTCGAAATGTATTTCCCCTTATTCCAAACATCTAGAACATTCCAAGACAAGAACTTTCGAGAACAACTAATTTGAGTATATCAGGGAGTGTTCACGGTGAGCGAGGACAGTTGATTTTTGATTACGGAAGTGTGCAAAACTCTGCTTATTGGATTGTGTAAAACAAGTGTGATTTTAATTTGAATAAAGTATTCGAGTTGATTATAAATTGAGATTTATTGTTGTGATTTGGAAAGTAAAAATAAAGAAGAAATATTAGAAAGAGTAATAAGTTTTATTTAACGAACCTAGCAAAAGTATTACAATATTGTATATAAAAATATTCGGAAAAATATGTTTTGGGTCTTTTGAAAACAAATTTCTGGAAATCAGGCGGCAATTTCATGCATTTGAACATTTTTATCTCATTAAATACATGTTTTATATCTATAGAATGAATTTTAAATTACAAAGTACTATTACATAAGAACAAGTTCATGCGATCCAGTCGTGCATTTTCGCGCTTAAAGGGTTATTACTACCCTTACATTGCATTCCTGAAAGCACCAGTATAACGGTTAAATTGTTTGAGAGAGTGAATGCAACTGGCATTTTCACTAGAACACTGTTTATAAAAATAGCGATAAATTAGCGATGTACATGGAGTAGTGCGAGTCACTGCCATTATCGCTGTGCAAAACTTTGATCTTCTTTGGCTTTTGACATTCCACCATCGAATTAATTTTTTTTAAATACATCAAAGACTTATTCCTTAGTTCTCATGAAGTAAACGGCTTTTATCATCAATAAATGTGATGAAGTATCTTGCTTCTCCAGGAGAAATTACCTGCATTGGGCCATAAATGTCCCTATATGTATAACATCCAAAATGCCTTTGCTTTTTGTTGTCGACTGTTTAGGAAACGGTTTTATTTTTCACTTAGCACAGACAATACAATCTAGGTTATTACAGAGGTTTAAGTTATTAAAACCAGTTTCTTGGAAGTCATCTGCTTTAGACTTGAAACTTTGAGATGACCAAACAGTTCGTACCACTTTATTGATGAATTTTGGCTTACAGTCAACACTTCTATCACCGATTTTGGTTTTACCACATACATATTTGTATATCTCACAGTTTTGAATAATTTTCATTACTACATTTCCTTTTCAATCCTTTATTAAAGCGTTTCGTCCAGCAAACTTGTGTTTTATGTGTTTCTTCCGTGTTATCTTACTCACTGAAAAGAAGTTTCCTTCTAGATCTGGAACGTAGAACATTTTTCAATTCCACACTTCCAGATTAACATTTCTTATGCCACTAGCCAGCAGAAAATTATCGCCAGCAAAATGAATTCGTTGCTGAAAATCTTCTTTAATATATGATCTTCCAGGTTCCTGATGATTTTTCCGGAGAGCTGCAGTAAATACTTGTCCAATGGTATTAACTTTGCTTCTTTATACAGATTCCTTGTTGGTATATATTTCTTCGTCAGTGGGTAACGGCACAGTCCAGTGCAATTGCGGAGCATCTTTCTTTCAAAAAGCTTCATCTTTTTCATTGTTGTATAGGTGAAATAGTAAACCAGATGGGAAAGGCGTAGGTCAGAACGGGTCGGATAAGTTGTTTGTAAACAAGCAGCTTGGTTTTCTTACTCAGTCCATTTCTCCTCCTGAGAAGAGGATGGACCAAGCGCAGAGAATAGTTGGCTCTCTTCAACATCAAGTCTGCATGCCTTTTGAATTTGAATTTGTTGGAAAAGTTGATTCCCAAGTACTTCGTTGAAGATTTTACTGTCACTTCAGTGTTGTCTGGAAACTTTATTTTGATTGCATAACAGCGTGTTGCAAACGCTCGTCTTCGAATGACAGTCACTGGTGTTCGGAAGCAGATGAGTTCAGTCTTTTCGCTGTTTATCCTCAGTCCCCATTTGACATAGTATTCCCATAGGTTTTTAATGTGCTCTTGCACTCTCCTGGCAGCAATTTCTGGTGAAAAAGCGGTGGCATATGTGATTGAGTCGTCTGCATAAAGCTTCGTCTTTGTACCCGATATGTTGGCTGGTTGAAAAGCAGTGTAAATGTTGAACAGCAGCGGTCCAAGTTTTGATCCTTGAGGAACTCCAGCGTTAATTACTTTGGTTGATGACACATGTTTTTCTACCTGTACATAAAAAAGTCTATGGGTTAGGAAATTTTTGATTATTCTTACCAAGTAATTAGGAAGACCAAGTTCCGAGAGTTTGAATAGCAATCCTTTTATCCAAACGCCTGTCAAAAGCTTTTTCGATGTCCAGCAAACACGCTACAGTTGTTTCCTTTTTGTTGAGTCCAATTGTAACATCAGTATGGAGTCCCAGTAATGGATGTAGGGTAGAGTGTTTATTTCGAAAGCCATACTGAAACTCCGGTATGACATCTTCTTCTCTGCAGAAAACGTTGAGTTTCTTCAATATCAACGCCTCCTGCAGTAACCAAAAGAAGAAGTCGTTTTCTTTCGTTTTTTTTATCGATTTATTCTTACGGGACACTTCAAAGCAAAATGCCCCACTTTTACGCATAAAAAACCATTTAAGCATTTTCTTATCGCTTGACAACTTGAGAGGACTTTAATGTTTTGCTGCCAGAACGTGATTTTCGCCATTTTCATAATCCTTTTCAAGTTTACTTGCGTCTTCTTGAAGAAATTTTGCCTTAAGCATAGAAATTGGAGTCATTTCATCTCTACTTTCTATTGTTACCACACAATTATCGAAATGATCGGGTAAACTGCAAAGAAATCGTAATTGCTAAGAGCTCATCTGGAATTTCTATCTCAATTCCCCTCAGCCTTTCAAAATTGCTATACAATTAATTCAGCTCGCATCGAAACAGTCTCGTTCATTTTCCATTCATCAATTTCTTAAAAAGAGTAACTTTGCTCGCAGGCCCTGTGATTTAAAAAACTGCATTGATGCGAATCCATGCCTCATTTTATGTTTTGCAGTTCTTTACATGAATCGGTTCCCTCAATTTCATTCTCTATAAAATCAGTGGAAGCGCCTTCCCTTAGACTACGCTTTAGCTTCATCTACATTATCAGGCCTCAATGTTTCTCCAGATACATATTGTAATATTTTTGCTAGGTTCGTTAAATAAAACTTATTACTCTTTCTAATATTTCTTCTTTATTTTTACTTTCCAAATCACAACAATAAATCTCAATTTATAATCAACTCAAATACTTTATTCAAATTAAAATCACACTTGTTTTACACAATCCAATAAGCAGAGTTTTACACACTTCCGTAATCAAAAATCAACTGTGTCGTGCTCACCGCGAGCACTCCCTTTTATACTCATGTTAGTTGTTCTCGGAAATTCGCGAAGCTTCTCGTCTTGGAATGTTCTAGATGGTTGGAATAAGGGGAAATACATTTGACATTGGAAAAGAGCTTTTTGTTTCTTCAATAAATTAGATATGTAATTTTCCAACAGATGGCGCTGTAGTAGTATAAAGCTCTGTTCACAACATTGCCCCCTTCTTAAGATTGTTCGTCCCGAACAATTCTATCTCCAGCTTCGCCACTGTATCGGTGCAGTCGATCACTATGCACAACTTTTAACTTCCCTCGTGACCCTCTTTGAATTCGGTAAACGACATCATTGATTTTCGTGACGGCAGTATAAGGGCCTTCCCAGTTTTGTTGAAGCTTCGGCGACAATCCCTTTTGACGATGTGGATTATACAGCCATACACGATCTCCTACTTGGAATCCTGTCGTGTTTGCTCTTGTGTCCTTCCTTGGTCAGAATGGAGCTCCATAGGCACACCGAACCTGCTTACCCAGTTAGACACAATCTGGTCGGCCACGGTCTTGGCTTCTTGGTTCGGGATAGCGTATGCCTCAGGCCATTTGCTGAAGTAATCCATTACCACCAGAATGTATTTGTTTCCATCATTCGTTTCCGGAAATGGGCCAGCTACGTCAATAGCAATCCTTTCAAACGGTGAGCCGACATTATATTGCATCATTTTTCCTTGCAGTTTTCTACCAGGTCCTTTGGTTGCAGCACAAGCGTCACAATTTCGGCACCACTTTTTAACGTCGTCTCTTGCATGCAACCAGTAGAATCGTTGTCTCACTTTTTCTAACATCTTGTTGATTCCCAAATGGCCTCCTGAAGGTCCATCATGCATCTCTCGAAGAACCTCTTTAATTTTTGATTGAGGTAACACAAGCTGCAACACATAGGATTTACCATCAGCGGACTCCCATTTTCGCCGAAGAACACCTTCTTGCACATGAAGTGAGTCCCATTGTGCCCAATAGGCCTTTAAAACTGGACTCCTATCGGAAATGTCATTCCATGCGGGTTTTTCTTCATGTTCCTTCCATGCGAGAAGAGGTTCAATGTCGGGGTCTTCTTGTTGAGCAGATCTTATTTCTTCATTGCTCCATCCACAAATGGGGTCAGCCCTTATTCGCAGTGTGTTGATGGCGACCATGCGTTTGTTGCCATTTGCCGTTGCCTCGACAATCAGACTTTTATTGTTTCGTTTGGTCTGAGAAACCTGGATGGTGTTTCTAGCCAGCTTCTGCCCCTCGAAGTTAGTTCTTACTTGTTTCTCTGTTGGGAAACTTGTTCGGGAAGTAACACTGATGTTATTGTTACCTTGTTCTGAATTTGAAACTCCGTGTCCACAATGTTGACAAGCTCTTCTTGGTGGTAATCGACATTGACGCTGTAAATGTCCAGTCTTGTTGCAATTCCAGCACTTTGCAAGTCCATTTCGTTGATTCCTTTGGACATCAGTTCTTTGGCATGAGCATTCTTCGACGATGTCTTCTCTAAGTCGATGTACTCCGTAAGAAGCTTGCTCTGCTGCTACTATTGTAAAGGCAAACGCTAATGTTTCAGAAAGCGTTCGTTTTCCAGCAGTTCGCACGGCCCTTTGAAGATGTATGTCGGAAATGGCGCGAACAAATGCCTCAATTGCAAACTGGTTACGGATTTCTTCTCCAACATCTGGATATGCAAGATGAACAAGCCTTTCAATGTCCGCTTGTAGCTGTTGTAGAGTTTCGCCCCTCTTCTGAACTCTGGAATAGAGTCGTACTTTGAAGACTTCTTTCATATGGCTATTGCCAAAGCGTTTGTCTATAGCCTCAACCAAGTAATTAAAGTCGCCGCTCTTATCTGCTGGTATGGTTAACAATAACTCAGCAGCTGCTCCTCTAAGGGCAAGGGTTAGAGCTATACACTTGTCAGCCTCATCTCAGCCATTTGTTGTGGAAGCTGCCTCGAATTGCTTCTTGTATATAGACCAAGAAGTTTGTCCATCAAAGGTTGGAGGTTGCATCTCCTTTTTCTCTTCAAGGTTTCTCCAGAACTTTCCCGAATCTTTATATTTCGAATGCGATCTAGCTCTTTTGAAAACGTCTCCATTTTGCTGTCGACTTGATTCCCTAGCAATGAAACACGTTCATCTAACTCTTTTGAAAGCGTCTCCATTTTGTTGTCGACTTTATCCTCCAGCAATGAAACACGTTCATCAAGTGCAGATACATTATTCTCGATGTTAACAAGCTTGCCTTCTAGCATGTTTCTCTGCTCTTCGAGAAGGTCTTTTTGTTCGCTTTGCTGTTTCTCAAGGCGTTCGAGAATATTCTTTTGTTCATTTTTCTGCTCATTGAAACGTTCGGTTTGTTCATTTCGTTGCTCTTCGAGACGTTCGAGAACATTCTTTTGTTCATTTCGTTGCTCTTCGAGACGTTTGAGAACATTCTTTTGTTCATTTCGTTGCTCTTCGAAACGTTGAAGGAGAAGACTAATCATATTTGAAACATCTACATTTTTACTTACGTCTGCTTCCTCAGCGTCAGCTTCAAAGACGAAAATGTCCGGGTCTTCATTTTGTTGTTTGAAATATTCGGCCAAACGCAGAACAAGCTCATTTTTCGATCCTGCTCTAGAAAGTTCTCGCTTGCCCAATTCACTTTTCAGCTCATTACAGTTGAGCTCTTTCAGCAACTTGCTCATTATTATTTTTTTTTTTTTTTCGCACACTTCACTGCACAATAAGTTTTATTCCACTTTTCTGACACCAATGTAATATTTTTGCTAGGTTCGTTAAATAAAACTTATTACTCTTTCTTATATTTCTTCTTTATTTTTACTTTCCAAATCACAACAATAAATCTCAATTTATAATCAACTCAAATACTTTATTCAAATTAAAATCACACTTGTTTTACACAATCCAATAAGCAGAGTTTTACACACTTCCGTAATCAAAAATCAACTGTGTCGTGCTCACCGCGAGCACTCCCTTTTATACTCATGTTAGTTGTTCTCAATATTGTTGTGAACAAAGCTTTATACTCCTACAGCGCCATCTGTTGGAAAATTGCATATCTACTTTATGGAAGAAACAAAAAGCTCTTTTCCAATGTCAAATGTATTTCCCCTTATTCCAACTACTCTGAGTATATAAGGGAGTGTTCACGGTGAGCGGTACACAGTTGATTTTGGATTATGAAAGTGTGCAACAGTATTGCTTATTGGATTGTGTTATTAAACAAGTGTGATTTAAATTTGAATAAAAGTATTTGAGTTGATTATAAATTGAGATTTACTGTTCTGAATTGGAAAGTGTAAATAAAGAAGAAATACTAAAAAGAGTGATAAGTTTTATTTAACGAACCCAGTAAAAATATTACAATACATTAGAATTTTCCAGCTTCCGCAATTGTTTGAATCAAGTTTCTCAATCCTAAACATTGATCCAGCTCTCTTCATATCTTCAATGATAAATAAAAATTAGCAAGAAGAGAAATTTAATGTTCTGGAACTTAAATTTTAAACAATGTCTGGGCCCATAACCTAATAGAAGAAATTTGTCCGTAAAGTAAAACTTCGAATTATATATTGTAAAATAATAATATGTTTATTTAACGAAACTTAATTTAAAGTGATTGACAAACAAGAAATAAAATTAAAAAAAAGAAACGTGTTTTATTTGTCTAGTGTTTTCTTCTAAATCTTAATAAAAGTTTAGCAATAGGGCGGTAGTTTATAATGTCATTTTTCGCAGCTATTTTATCTCCGCAAGGACGATTTCAATGTTCATAATTCATCCTGGATTCGACGTTCTGGACAGACAACAAGGAAGTACTGTAGAGATCTGGTTCCTCAAATCTGATCCTGATAAATACACTACAAGTGTAGGTACATATTAGAACCTCCAGGCACGTCGAACCACTACATCATATCATGAAACTTCTCATGCTTCACCAACACAGTTAAAGAAAAAAATTTCAAAATGAATCGTTTGGCATTATGAGAAAGCCAATTGGAACGGTATAAGAAAATTCTCTCTAAACTATAACTGTTAACCATGCTTTTTTTTTTATAATCTACACGCGCTCAAGGGATTATGATTACCCTTGAAATGTTTGAACACAGCGCGGGCGTAAAGTTAAGGAAGAGAAAGAAGGATAGGAAAGATGTGTGGCACGATGTTCTGAGACTGTAGGTTGTTGTCTCAGATATTTTATCTCCAGGGATGGCGGCTGAACTAAAGTGGAGAAATGCCGTGTCTTATTTCTATGTCACTTATAATTGAATGCTCACGCTGTGTCTCTGACATATTAAGGGTATACAAAAAACCTTTGAGTGTGTGCTAATTATAAAAAAAAAAAATTATTTTGTTCGTATTCATCCTTGTTGGGCATACTAGTTTAACTCAATCACATGTTGTTAGTGTTATGCCTGAACAATATGTAATGAGTAAACCAGCAATCCATTGATGACAATTTTAGAAGGTTTTTAATGGAATTAAAACGACATAGACGACGGCAGGGATCGAACCTGTGATCATGAGGTTGACAGGCTAAAGAAGAATTCTTTGTACGTTTGTGGCTGTAAAGAGGTGATAATGTTGAGAGAGTTAAGCTTCGGATGTTACAAAACAAACCCCATTGAAGAAAACTGGAAAAAAGTACATGCAAGCGGGGAATACCTGCACTGCTCGTATTCAAAGATCAAAGTTCATACATGATCAAAATCTACGTTAAAAAATAATACGATCTCCCAAAGTGGTAAAATCGTTTGGTGTTTTGTAAAAAATATTAAAAACCTCTCTAAGTCAAAAAAAGTTAATTTGCTGGCAACAAAGTTTGCTGCTGATTCGATTTCGCCACAAGGATTTATGACTTCTCCTGTACTTAAGAGTGCAAACGGTTCTATGGGATGAATCTTCTTTCGCAATCTTGAAATACATAAATCCGCTGGTCCAAATTGTATATCCCCTTTAGTTCGGAAGAGGTGTTCTTCTACATCTACACTGGCGAAAACATTGGGTAAGATTTTCTATTTGTCTTACTCTTTGGGAGTCTTTCCGAGTTTAGATGGAAAACGGCAATTGTCTGTCTTCTGTCAACCAAGCGAAATATACCGACCTTGCCATTCACCATGAATAAAACTTGCCTTAAAGAAATTGAAAAGCTTTCCATAGTTAATATGTATGATAATTACCATATCTTATGGAATAGTAGTAGTACCTACCCCTTGGCATAATGGTTAGTGCGTTGGACTGTCATGCAGAGTGTCTTGGGTGCGATTCTCAGCCGCTGCAAATAAGTTTTTTTTCGAGGTGTACTGCCTCTTACGAGGAATTGACAAATCCTCAAAGAGTATCTTTTTTCATGAAAAGTGCTGCTCTTGGTAACACGCACACAGGAATGGTTGAGAGTTGTAACTCACTAGGTCCTGGTTCTCTTCGAGCTGTTGCACCACAATATTTTTTTTATGGAATGATCATATATTACCTAAAAGATGCAAGAAATTTCGTTCCCCTTAGCCAGATCAGAGGGTACGATTTATAAGGTATACATTGGGCTGGTTAACCCATTGCTCATTTGAACCCATTGGATAGAATTCAAAATATAGAGCCCTAAAACTTAAAGAAGACAAATCATTTACAGAAACTTTTTTTTTTTCAACTCTGTTTTGCATAAATTCATACTTTTCTAGAAATGGTCGGCAATTTTATGTATTTGAACATTTTGCTCTAATTGAATCCTTGCTTTTATATTTATAAAAATTGAATTCCAAAGTACTTTTACCTAAGAGCAAGTAAGTGCGATCCAGTAGTGCACTTTATTTTTTTTTTTAATTTTATGTTTGAAAATAATTTTATCAAAATACTTGAATTGAAATATACTTTAATTGAAAAATAAAACACTTGGGAAAATATTGTAGTTATTTCCTTTATTTTTTAAAGAATCTTTTCTTCATAATTATTCAATCCTACTAATATTATAAATGAGAATGTTACGATGTATGGATGTTTGTTACTCAATAACGCTTGAACAACTGAATGGATCTTGATAAAATTTAACACACAAAAATGTTATAGTCTGGATTACCGTATAGGCTACTTTTTTTATTATCAGGGGAGGGGCATTGGGTGGTTGAAACACCCCAAAATTATTTATCTCTACTTCTATCTTCGTATTGCACTGAAATGTAGTACATATACATAAGAAGTTGCATTGAAATGCCATACTTTGGTGGTGCGGGCCCAGAGGAGGGGCATTGTTTGATTAATTTACCTAAGCAGTAACGATAAAAACACTCAAAAAAGTTAAAAAAAAAATAAAACAAAAATAAAATTCTCCGAATTAAAAACAAAAAAAATTTGACAAATATTTGTGTGTCTTTGAATTTAAACTATTTTAAGGTAAGTTAAACTTTATGTGCCTACAGGTTTAACTACATACATTGTTATAGGATAGTTACATACGTATGTAATTTGCTCATTGTTTGTTAGTTTTTTTCAAAATATCCTTCGCTTGGCTCCATTAACTTTAAGATTGGATTTATTGGTTTGCTGTTTTGTTTTAATCCAGGTATGTACATGCATACGTTAAATAAAAAATAATTCGTACGCTTTCAACTTCTCATGTTGAACAGGAGATCAGTTGTGACAGTTCTTGGCTAAGCTAAACGTGCTTATTATTTCAATGGTAAGTCGTCTTTTTCAAATAGAGCTGTTCAAGGATTCCACACATAAGTAAAATAAACACCCAAAAACAACATTCCGGACTTCACACAAGATTTCCAATGCAAGAAAAACTGAGCGAATCTACAGAAACTTTTAGACACATGATTTATTTTGAAAAACTTCAGTTGAAAAAAAAAAATTTGCTTGCGGGAGTTCCCGCACGGGTACGCTAGTTTATTATAAAATTTCGCCTTCCGATGAAACAGAAGGAAGACCCGTCTAAATGACCCAAAACTTCTTCTCGGCTTATCCTATTTCAAAAGTGTTGGGCATTTTAGACGATTTTCTCAAATTGTCTTGGACCTCGTGATCTGTGATCAGCCAGCTTAAAACAAGCTTATCGCTGTGAAAATCATTTTAGTAGTACCAGTAATGCCTTGAGTTCGCGCAAATTATACTAAAAATTAAATGCACGACTGGATCGCACGAACTTGATCTTATGTAAAAGTACTTTGGAATTTCAAACCATGTTTTTAATGAGATAAAAATGTTCAAATGCATAAAATTGCCGTCTGATTTCCAGAAAAGTACGAATTTATGCAAACAAAACTCAAAAATCGTTTTATTATTAAAGCAATTCTGTGTGTAAGAAATTTCTTTAAAATTTTTCAAGAACGAGATTTGGCATGCCAATTTTAAGTATTTAGTAGTATGGATTTAAGGAAATAATTTAAAAAAATAATCTTTGACACGTTTTGAAAATATTGAGTTTTCAAAAAAAAAAATGGATTTTATTTCAAAAAAACCCCAAAATATTTTTTTTCAATATTTCTTTGTACAATATAATTTAAAATTCAAAGCTCCTGTACAAAAATGTTGGTTAAAATCGTTAGAGCCGTTAATGAGAAAGTCGAAAATAAAAAAAACAGTTCTATGGGAATTTGTCCACAAATTTTTCTTGACCAAAATATAGTCCATGCTCATAATAGCACACTTAATTTTGTTTGTCAAAATCTTTAGAGCCGTTTTCGAGATAGATAAGATTTTTCATTTCAATTTCCCCCCTAGGGAATCATCGAAGGAAAATCATCTTCGCTAACATCGTAATGTCAATTTTGATCAAAATCTCGAGTTTGATTTTTTTTCCAAATGCAGAACTTGCCCTATTGTACCTACGAGTATATCGCAAGTAAATATGCAAGAAATCAGTCTGCTGTAACGGGTATAGATTTCTGCTTGAATAGTTGAAAAAAGATATTAGTTTTCAGGTAAATTCCTTCGAAATTTCTTCTGAAACGTTCTATTATCCATAACTCTGGTGCAGAATCCAGGCTGAATTTGACGAATGACATTGATTATGTAGTAACAGTTATTAGATCTCTTTAAAATGCGCAGATTAATTTTACCAAATAAAAGACGTCCAGCTTGTTTGATGGTTTTACAGAGGATTTTATTCATTTGTATTATATTTGACATTTCATTAATTACTCCGAATTAAGCTATATTCACAATAATAAATGAAATTGGAACACTTATAGTCAAAATTATGTTACAACAGATTATGTTTGCTTTTAGGGCAGTTATAGTTTATGGCTTATACGCATAGACCTGTGACTTATGAAAACCCTACAGGAAGAACTCTAATGGGGTCAAAACGCAAGATCTAGGTGGCGAATTCGCTCGTGCAAAATGTGTATTGTGGTAGGGGCTGTGTTGCACGTAGCCCTGCCTGTGGTTTAAATGTTGTCGGTGTCCATATCACCAAATTCGGGCCAACAAAAATTGATTATTATCAACCGATAGCGTTCGCCATAAACGGTCATTCTCAAAGAAGTATGCACCAATGATGCTGCCACCCCAAAATCCACCCCAAATAGTGAATGTCTCTGGATCCATTACATTTTGGTGTGTGGATTGTGATCGTCGCAAATTATACAATGTTGCTTGTTGACGAACCGATTAGTCCAGAAATGGGCCTGGTCACTGAATAAAGTTCTAGTTTTATAAATATTTATTAATTCTATCTCTCGCTATCAGTGCTTTCTTTTGCAAGGTACTCGTATTTATTCAGAAAAACTTCAAATTAAGTCGAAGCTAAGATCAGTATCTCCATTTCCTTACTACCGATATCGAATGCCTCCAAATAAATTACCCAAGGAACATTTAAATCAAATTATCTGATATTCCATCGAAACAAAAATGGACGATCCACCCTCAACCAGAACTAATTTCTGCAAAACCACACGCAAATAAAAACTTATTACTTCCAAAATCGTGATCGAAATTCCGAAACCATTCACAATTCATCACTCACATTTGGCTGCTGGAAAGTCACCTTTTTTTGGTCAATAAAATAATTTTAATACACAATTAACTGGAATGACATAAAATGTTTTCTGCCATTAACTAACTAACAAAATGGATGAGGCAGAACACAAAACCAAATAAGCCCCAGAGCAATAGCAGTGGGTATGAGCTTTTTTACGAGAAAACTGTCAAGTGGGCTCTCTTCTGGTACGACCACTGCCACGGGCACCAAACACCAACTGATCTGATGACGATCTCGAATAGCTTTTTATCGATTATGACCATGTTTGGTATTCAGAAGGCGTTATTTCCTGTTTAGAATTGTTATCACAAATTCATTCTACATTACGTCGTCGTTGATGAGAAAATAAATTATTATTATTTTGTTATTTTTTGTTTTTCGGATACCTATCCCGACTTGAATACGAGGGCTCAGACAGAGGCAGCTTAAATGATGCCTTTGGGCCAATCATTGTCAACACAAATTGATAATTCAATTTAGCGAACATTCCTCCCGATAAACGGACTATACGGACAAATATACAAAGTCCTACTGTTCGTGGAATTGATGGAACTTTATTTATGGCCATCACACCCACACGTTCCTCGAGAACCGTGTCGTTAGGAAACAAAAAAAGGCCAACAATTGAATAACAATCAACACAACGACCGACAGTAGAATGTTTCTTAAATTACCAGGTCCGGGCAATGGCGATGGTCTTACTAATTACCATAAAATGCTGTGTGCTTAAGGCGCATTGGTATTCTGCTCCAAAAACTTTGCGGAGCATTGTTCGGGAACCGAATTATGATAAGCGGATATGTCATACATAAATTCAAGTGAAGCCATTATGGCCCAAGAATGTCAATTCGGTACTTATAATAGAAACGATCTCCTTAAGAACTTTAAACTTACCGGCCCCGCAAGGCTCCCATACCGATCGCATACCGATCGATCCCTGAGAATTTTTTCGCGCTGCTAATAAATCTGTGCAGGCTGAATCAGCAGGTAAAAAAAAACATAGTTAACCGTTGCAAGGGTTAAGTTCAAAAACTTTCACATGGTGTAAGGTTATCATATGTCAGCTAAGAACCCTCCGCGCGCCGTCGCGTCACCGTCCCTGAGGAGGCAGTTGCTTTGTTGTCGATAGAGTCAAAGACCTGTCCTGTCAAAAGAACAACGATGGAATCAATCTCTTGCGTACCCCTGTCCCCGATGGGGTCTCCGATCAAAAATTAGGGGTTGTATCACTATGCGATGGAGAAAGAAAAAAAAAGACAACAGGGAAGCCTGTTGGAAAGTGTAGACACCCCAAAAGTGTAATTGATCCCGTTTGGAATGATCATTGAAGCGTTATAACAATCGCTGCATCTTTGTGTGCCATTGCCACATGCAAAGGAGAAGGGACTAACTAAGTGCCCCAGCCGTCATCGTTAAAGCCGTTTTCAGATTCCTTTTGGTTATCGTGAAATAATCAAGTTGCAAAATTTTTAACCTTCGCTCTGATGCCGAGTGCAGGTTGATCAAACCGCAAAACCTGGGGAACAGGACTTGTCTGCAATCATGTCGTAAGGAAATCCGAAAGCGAATGTGCAAACGTATGTACATCCTAATGCGTTGTTCCCCTATAACTTACCTGGCTTGTATAGGACCCGATTTTTGTGATGTGTAAGTACCTTTAGGAACACAAATATTTGGGTGGCTTCCAAGGTATCGTGGTTTCGGGTGACACATTTGATCTGCATGATTGTGTTATGAAAGTCTTAAAGCAATCGTTACTCTGTTGCGGAATCAAGCAGCGGAAGAATTATTGTGCTTTTGCACATTCTTTATACCTTCAGTGTGGCGGGTAGCTCCGAATATTGTTGCATTAAATTCTGTCGATAAGTTTTGGCTGTCTGTCAAGCTGTTGCTTTATCCATGTATTTTTGTGGTCTCCATAGTTCACACAAAATAAGGTTTCAAATAATGGCAAAGAAAATAGTTTTAGTCTGAATTAAGGGAGATGACTTCTAATTCAAATTATCAGGTTTAAGTTTATTTTAAAGAAATCTTGTTCGATTAAAAAAATAATTTTTTCTTGTTGCTTAGTTTTTTTTAACAATTAACAATTTGTTAACTTTAAAGTAGTTTACTAACTCCTTTTTAATTTTAAACATTTTGAAACTAATATTGTACTAAGGTCCACTTCACTTTGCTGCGGGGATGCAAATTGTAACTGCTATAGTTTACAGTTCCACTTTCGCGTTTTAGACAAGTTACTTCTACAAATATCCCGATCAAAGCGAAAACAGCGAAATACTACAACGAATCTCGACGTGCGGATTACCGCAGGAGATCGTTAGATCCATTTCCAATCGAATCTCTAATAATCCGTTAAGAAGTAAGTAATGGCGCCACCAATAACCATTGAAAACATTGTCAGGCAATTGGGCCTTACTAGACCACCACATGAAATTCTCTGGTTTGACGATGAATACCTACAGGCAGCTTAACAGGAGGCATACATACCGGCACTGCATAGAAGGACCAATCTAAATTGAAAGTTCTACTAGCAGAAAATACGGGAGGAACACTGGGGATCCGGCTTCTCAGAAAGATAAAAAAGGTTCAGTGGAATGGAAAGGGAAACTCTCAAAATCACGAGTCCCGAACTAAAAACGGTAAAGATGGTCAGAGGAATGCCATAAGTAGAGTCAAATTCAGTGAGAATATGGACAAACCATTTCCCCAAACTGTATTGGAGCGATGAGAACTCCGTTGTTACACATATTGTACCATTAAACAATGGTGGCGTAGACTAACATATTTCTTCCAGTCGTTCTCATCAAATTGAAGAGTAATAGCTATATCTAAATTAATTCTAATAAAACTGCTAGCGTTAACCAATTCTCAAGGAAGTAGGGTCTCCTCAAGCTTTTATCTTTTAAATATCCCTTACAAGATTTTTCTATCGCTTGAAACAGATAGCACAATCTTTCCTAAAATAAATCGTGTGTCATCGAGCCAAATCCTACCTAATTTTGTTTTTATATTATTAATTGTTTTTATACGTTTTTTAAATTCTTTCCTCAAATATGTTATGACTACAACTCATTTAATACTCGTACTTTCAAATAATTTCTACTTTGCGTTTTTTACTTTGCGTTTTCTAATCAATTTACCTTTTGTTTAATTTGTATAGTATGCTTAGTAACTCTTTTTCATTTATATTTAAAATCATATTTTTTCATCATTATTATTCTGTTGTTCAAGGAGTTGTAGTCGCTGAATTAAATTTTTAATTTTATAAAAAAAAGGAATGTAAGTACATATATTGTAAATTTCTAGATTCTTCCATTGATATATATTTCTTCTAGAAAATAAAATTGTAATTTGGATTACGATATTTATAATCTTTTGAACTTTTATTTCGGCGCTGCAACATTATTTTATTTTATTCTTATTTAACGGTCTTCTTGTTTTGGAAGCAGTAAGTTTCACCGCATTGTTAGGTGAATTGCTGTATTTGGAGGATTGTTCTAGAACGAAATAATTTTATATCAATTGTGTCTGCCTTTTAATTTCAACGATGGAGCATAGCTGCAGTTCGAAGAAATGCAAAGATGCGGATGATGAACATATGGTGAATTGTGATCGATGCAAGAGATGGTGGCATTATTCTTGTGCTGATTTCGATCCAAAGAACTATGATGATGATACTCCTTGGTTTTGTTGCGTATCTGGCGAAGATTCAGAAGAAAATATTTTGCAACGTGCAAATTCGAATGAAGAAGGAATTAAAGTTGACCTTCTTATCGAAGCAGCTGCTACGGCTCAAGCAGTAGTAGCAAGGAAGGATGACGAGCTTTTGTCCCTACGTAAGGAGATGGAGATTATGAAGCTGAAGCTAGTCGAGGTATCGTCAGTTCCTATCCAGCCAGTGGTAGATGTTGCAAGACCTTTAGATGTTGATGTTGTAAGCGAAAGACTGAAGAGAATCAAGAAAATTCAAGAAAACCATAAATCATTGCTAGACAATTTGGCACAACCTAGTCAGACAACAACAGTGCGCAATACTGATTTTCCATTTAGTTCAACCAATGATTCCTCGTCTCGTGATGCAGATATGGCCAGCTTATTAATTATATTGAACCGGAATAACGTTCAAGAGTTGCCATCATTTTCTGGTGCCGACAAACGAGAATGGCCGTACTTCGAGGAAGTTTTTAAGTCCACAACAGTTGAAGGTCGTTATAGCGGAAAGGAAAATGTTTCAAGGCTGCGCAAAGCTTTAAATGGCGAAGCATATCAACTTGTGAGTGACCGATTAAAGTACTCTTCGGATGCGGATGCAATCATGGATTCTTTGCGAGCGATTTTTGGTCGTCAAGATGTTTTGGTGCACGACCTTACTGCTGATTTGCTGAATCTTCCTAGCCTTAGTTCGAAATGCGACCCTAAACTGCGTCTATGGGCAGTTAAGCTCAATGGATTCGTGGCTGATCTTAAATCCATGAAAAGAGATGAAGATCTGGATAATGGGTATGTATTAACATGTCTTGTTTGTAAATTGGGAGCTGGACTTTATCAAGATTGGATTAAACATAAATCAATCCATCCTCGAGCAAATTTAAATGATTTTGCAAAGTTTTTGACGGAGAAAGTTGTTGACCTTCCTCCTGATCTACTTAGGATTTCTGAACTGAATGAATTGAAAAAATCTGCTAAAAATCCGAAGGCTTCAGGTCGAGTTTTGACGCACAATCCTAATACACCAACGGTATCATCTATTAGTTGCATTCGATGCAATCGAAAACATCTACTCAATCAGTGTCCGGAATTCAAGAACTTATCAACAGAGCAAAGGTTAGAATTTGCTAAGGACAAACGAATCTGCTTTTCTTGTCTGGACTCATCGAAGCATAATTGGAGGTCGTGCAGAGAGAAGACAACATGTGGGATTCAAGGATGTTCACGACGTCATCACCCACTCTTACACCAGCAGGTTGCAGCTTTAAGATCCCAGTTGAACGATTCTGCAAATCCCTTTGTGCCTACACATCATATTCACTCTTCTCATGTAAGGACAAATTCATCAATTTTGTTCAAGATTGTGCCTATTCGTATCTATGGTGTCGACGACAGGTTTGTGGATACGTATGCGTTTCTTGACGATGGTTCATCCTTATCGATGGTTGAAAGGGATATCTTTGATGATCTGGGACTTACTGGAAGGCCGGAAGATTTAGTTCTTCAGTGGACTAAAGGAGTTTCAAGACACGAAGAGTCTATTCGTACTTCCTTGACGATTTCTGGGGTCCATAATCGCAAACGTCATCATCTTAACAATGTCTATACGGTTAAGAATTTGGAACTACCTGGACAATCCATCGATGTTGCTGAATTGAAACGAACCTATCCTCACTTGAGAGGACTTCCACTTTCAGATCAGTTAAATGTCAAACCGAAGATTCTTGTTGGTCTGGATCAAGCCAAGTTTTTGTGGGGTCATGGACAACGACATGGTAAAGATGAAGAGCCATGTGCGATCAAGACACTTCTTGGATGGGTTGTTTATGGCAAATCTGCACCCACTTACAATGTTTCTTGCCTTAATCAAGCAGCTAAGCTAACAATGCACTTACTCTTCCATGATGCTATACGAACTGAGGATGATCTACATGAACTTGTAAAGCACCATTTTTCAACTGAAGATTTTGGAGTGAAGCCTCCCAAACGTGATTTGGTGTGCCAAGAGGTTGTTCGAGCAGTTGATGTCATGCAGCGTACTCTAAAGCAGGTTGGTGACCAATATGAAATAGGTTTACTTTGGAAAAGAGACGATGTCAAACTCCCGGATAGCTACCCAATGGCCCTTCACCGGTTGAAAGTGCTGGAGAAATCTTTAAAAAAGAAACCCCATTTACTCGAGTGGAAAAACAATCATATGAAAGAGCTTCTATCAAAAGGTTATGCAAGAATAGCATCTGCTGAAGAGCTGCAGAAGTCTTGGCCTAGGGTATGGTACGCTCCTACTTTCATAGTTGAAAACTCGAACAAGTTGACACCAAAGCCAAGAGATGTTGCTGATGTTGCTGCCAAGGTGAAGGGTGTTTCATTGAACAGTTTTCTATTAAAAGGCCCCGAAAATTTAGTTCCACTCCATGCAGGTCTCTTCAAGTTTCGGGAACGTGCGATCGCTGTCAATGCAGATGTAAAAGAAATGTTCCACAGAATCCGTATAAGAGATGAAGATCAACAGTGCCAAAGGATTTTGTGGAGGGATGGAGACAGCTCTCGAGAACCAACTATTTACATTATGCAAGTCATGATGTTCGGACCAACTTGTTCTCCAACCTGTGCCCAGTTCATCAAAAATTATCATTCGGAAAAGTTTCAGCAGGAGTGTCCAGAAGCAGTAGATGGTTTGACGCAGCGCACTTATGTAGATGACTACTTCAACAGCCACGATACTGTAGAAAACACTGTATCTGTAACTAAGGACGCAATTCGTATCTGCAAATCAATGAATTTTGATCTGGTGGGTGTGCAGTCAAATAGCCGAATGTTTCTTCAGATGACTCCTCAGGCTAACGTCAACCCTAAGCTTGTTAGTTTGGATTTGAACAATTGTGACAACATCGTTAGCAAGATCTTGGGTATGTTCTGGATTCCCTCATTGGACCAATTTACATACAACCTATCAAATTACAACACCCTAAATGAGATGCTTTTGCCTGACTCGAAAATAACTAAGAGGGAAATTCTTAAGATGGTTATGAGAATTTTCGATCCTCTTGGTCTGATATCTTTTTACATCATTCGAGGTCGTGTCATCCTCCAGGAAGCATGGCGTGAAGGTTTTGATTGGGACGAACCAGTATCTGAAGACTTGAAAATCCAGTGGTTAAATTTCATCATGGAACTAAAAAATATCGAGAAGCTAAAGATTCCCCGCCGATATCTATCATGGAACCCAGATGATTCCGAGGTGAGTTTAATTGTTTTTGTTGATGCTTCGGAAAAAGCTTTTTCGGCAGTAGCTTACTTGCGCTTCGAAAAAGATAACAACGTTGAAGTAGTTCTTGTTATGGCAAAAACCAAGGTCGCTCCAGTAAAGAAGTTATCAGTGCCGAGGTTAGAACTACAAGCAGCAGTTCTTGGAGTAAGGCTTGCGAATACAGTCAAGAATTCACATTCAATTCGTTTTCACAACTGTTTCTATCTTTCCGATTCAAACACAGTACTGTCGTGAATTAACTCCACCAAGTTCAAGTTTGAATCTTTTGTCGCTGTAAGAGTGGGAGAAATTTTGGATTCGACTTCTCCTCGCCAGTGGTTCCATGTAGGAACCAAAGACAATGTGGCTGACGATGCTACAAGATGGAAGGAATCATCAGTTGGTGATACAGAGACCAGATGGTTTAAGGGACCAGAATTCCTACGTTTACCAATTACTGTATGGCCCGTTACGCATGGACGACATGCATCTATTTCAGTGACTTCCGATATTTCAGAAGCCAAAATTTATGTACACAATATGCAGATTCTACCATCCTTTAGCGTTTATGATGAGATAAAGGCAAGATTTCGGGCAAGGTGGTCTTCTTCGGTTCGTATAATTGCCTATTTACTTCGTTTCATTGACATTTTGAAGAAGAAACCAGTTGAAAAGTTTTTTTTTGTGACCCCAGATGAATACTCTAGGGCTGAAAATTGGATATTCAGAAAAATACAAACTGAAGCTTTTGCCGAAGATGTAGCGGCACTTTTGGAAAACAAGAAGCTGAAGCCCTCTAGTAAGATTTTTAATTTTTCACCTTTCATGGACCAAGATCATACAATCCGCATGAGCTCAAGATGTCAAAAGGCATTGATATCGTATGCATCAAGGAACCCAGCGATTTTACCAAAATCTCACCCGTTAGTCGACTTGCTCATTGCTCATCATCATGAGAATAATAGTCATGTGGGAACGGCATCAGTAATCTCAGATATCAGAGAAAAAGCATGGATTATGAGTATTCGAACTGCAGTAGAGAAAGTTAAATCCAAATGCAATATGTGCAAGCGCTTAAAAGCTAAAGCAGTTATGCCTATTATGGGTCAGCTTCCCGAAGCTCGTTTGGCTTTCAATCAAAAACCGTTCACACACGTTGGGGTTGATTGCTTTGGACCGATGCTTGTGAAATTTGGAAGAGGAACCGTAAAACGATACGGAATGATTTTTACCTGTCTAACGTTTAGAGCAGTGCAAATTGAAGTTTTAAATGATCTAAGCCTGGATCAATGTACAATGGCTGTTCGACGATTCGTCATCAACCGTGTTGTTACTCGATTCATGTACAGCGATAATGGTCTCAACTTTATCGGATCAAAAAACCAGCTAGAAAAGGACGTCAGAGAAATGGAGGCTGCCCTTGGAGAATATGCATCCAAATACGAAGGTATTCTTTGGAGATTTATACCAGCTTACTCGCCGTGGATGGGTGGTGCTTGGGAGCAGTTAATTCAATCTATAAAGCGAAGTATCGAATTCGTTCTAAAAAGCACTATTCCAAGAGAAGACGTTTTAAGGAATGCTCTAATGGAAGCTCAAGGTCAAATTAATATGCGTCCTCTAACACATGTTCCTGTGGACCCTGAAGATCCTAAGCCACTCACTCCTAATTCGATGCTCTTTGGTGAGGACTTTCGAGACGTAACGGCTCCAGCTGTTTTTTGTGAGAACGACTCTTTTAGCAGACTTTACAGTCGAAGGGCGCAACATTTAATGTCTCAATTAACTAGACGTTGGTACGTTGAGTATCTTCCAGAAATAACCAGAAGAAGCAAGTGGTATCAAGATACTAAACCTGTTGAAGTAGGCAGTTTAGTTCTTGTTATAGAACCTAATGAAGTTCGTTCAGCATGGAAGTTGGGTCGAGTTACTAAAATCTACCCGGGACCAGATAGAATCGTTAGAATTGCTGATGTACAGATGGCAAATGGTTGCATCAAGACAAAAAGATCGGTCGGACGGCTTGCTGTTCTCGATATGTCTTCCTAGTTTCAGACGGGCCCCGGGATGTCATCGAGCCAAATCCTACCTAATTTTGTTTTTATATTATTAATTGTTTTTATACGTTTTTTAAATTCTTTCTTCAAATATGTTATGACTACAACTCATTTAATACTCGTACTTTCAAATAATTTCTACTTTGCGTTTTTTACTTTGCGTTTTCTAATCAATTTACCTTTTGTTTAATTTGTATAGTATGCTTAGTAACTCTTTTTCATTTATATTTAAAATCATATTTTTTCATCATTATTATTCTGTTGTTCAAGGAGTTGTAGTCGCTGAATTAAATTTTTAATTTCATAAAAAAAAGGAATGTAAGTACATATATTGTAAATTTCTAGATTCTTCCATTGATATATTTTATTTCTTCTAGAAAATAAAATTGTAATTTGGATTACGATATTTATAATCTTTTGAACTTTTATTTCGGCGCTGCAACATCGTGGTTTAAGTGGCATTTCTGTTGGTATCTACGATTTATAAGACACAGATCATCTAGTTACAGATGCATTGAACGCTTTGGGCTGTTTTGGAAGGGAAAATTCTGAGTGATTTTTGGTTCCTTCTGCATAGACGGTAAGTGGAGGAGAAGATATGAAAGGGGGCGCATTAGATGAGAGACACTGTTTATCTGCGGGATACAGTACCACAATTTGTAAGTAATTAACTAAGTCTTTATTGAAGAAATCTTTACCTAGCTATAAGTATAAACAACCATAGATCAAGCCAGTTCCGCTACTAAAACAGCACTCCAGTGCTAATTATTTATTTTAAAAAGGTCTTGAAAAACTATACCAAGCATTGAATAAGGCTTTCGCTGCATAATGAATTCATCCAGAACAAGGACATAGGACGTTATTATACAAAATACGACAACACAAGTAACGTAGACCTTTGTCGAAGTAAGCCTTGAAAATCTTCATCCATTCCACGTCAATCCTTTAATTTTTAATGGTACATTTAATTTTGAAATACTGTTGATGAAATTCAATATCAAAAGGCAAAAGAACGGGTAAAAATGCAATACCTTGAAATTTTTCAAAAGCAATTTCACCAATTTTACTCAATAATCTATTACAGTAAAACCCGCTTAAGAGAAACCCGCTTAAGAGAAAAACCCGCTTACCTGAAACACTTTTTTCATCCCCAAGTATTTTCCGACCAATTTCCTTTAAAAAACTCCGCTTAAGAGAAACTCGCTCAAGCGAAAAACCCGGATAACTGAAACATATTTTCAGTTAATTTTTAATATTTTTCATTGAAAAAACTCTCTTAAGTGAAAAAAAAAAAAAATTGAATCGAACAGAACAAAAATTTGCTAGTTTTTATTTTTCAATAAATTATTTTTGTGGTATTTAATCGTTGTTTTATTAAACTTCTTTCAAGGCAAGTCCAAAAGATAAAAACAATATTGTTCATAGCATTAAATCTCCGCTTAATGGAATTTTTAAATCCGCTTAAGTGAAATTTTTTTTTCACTTATCCGAACTCCACTTAAGTGAAATTATTTTTCTCTTAAGCGGGGTTCGTTTAAGTGAAAAACCCGCTTAAGTGAAAGAAAGACTGTGACATTTTTCCGTTTCTCTTAAGCGGGTTTTACTGAGTACTTTTTAACAAGCGCTATTCTATTTAAAAACTCCTTTAATCCTATAATATAATATAAATTTAATTTAATTTAAAATTTTAAAAACGTTAAAAATATAAATCACAAATGGGAGCCACGTACTTGATCTTATCTTCAAGTAGCTTATAATTTATATAATTCATCGCTCTTATAAGTTAAAAATGTCCAAGAGTATGCAATTCATTCTTTAAATTGCTAAAATAAGTTCCAATTAAATAAAATAAGTTCCTTAAGATTTATAGCTAAAGAAAAAGAATCCCGTTTGATTTCGTGAACACTCATAGAATTTATGCAAGCATAAACATAAATAAAATGTCGTACGAGCTTGCTCCTATGTAATAGAATAGGAATTTTAAAAACGAATGTTATTAGAAAAAACTGATCATATGGATACAAATATTTTTTAAATTCTTTTAGTAAAGGGTGGTTAAATTTTAAGGGCCGATGTTGAATGTGAAGCACACCTAAACGTCAAGTTTTTTTCTGCATTTCATTTGACATTTCTCAATTTCAGACTGACTCAATTTGAACCATGGAAAGATACACAATCGAGCCACGCGTTAAAGTTATTCAGGCTTATTATGAAAATGGGCTTTCAAATCAAAATGCATATCGTGCACTCCGTGATTTTGTCGGTCAATTTAATTGTGCAAAAATTTGAGCAAACCGGGTCTGTAGGAGATGTGAAAACACCAGTGCATGCTCGTACAGCTCGTACTGCAGAAAATATTGCTGCTGTTCGCGATAGTGTGGCTGAAGAGCCGTCCACCTCAACTCGCCGTCGTGCCTAACAATTGCACCTCTCACGCTCGTCGTCGATGAACATTATGCATAAAGACTTGCATTTACACGCTTACAAGTGCAATTTTTTTATTAAATTAAAGATCGTTAAAATTGATTGAAAAAAAATTTATCAAAATTCTAGGCGCCGTTTTCGAGAAAAATACGATTTTATGGTGGGTACCTTCATTTTTAGGTAAATAAAACTTTTCTTAATACATCTTGTAGATTATGTGTAGAAACTTTTATTTATCAAATTTGAAAAAATTCTTGCATAAGGTTTTCGAAATTATTGAGTTTTGAAAAAAAAAAAATTGAAACTTTTTTTAAAAATCCAAAAAAACTTTTTTTGAAAATTTGAATACATAATTCTTTTTATGTTTTTGGGGAGCTTAAGCAAAAAAAATGATCAAAATTGGTGGTACCGTTTTTGTGAAAATCAAAAACAAAAAAAAAATGGTTCTTTGGAGGGTACCCTCAATAACCATTTTTCGGAAAAAGTTTTTCAACCTAGCTTTAACTAAATGAAATTTTTTTTGTATCTTTTTTTTTCAAATTTGTCCAACGTGTCTTAAGAAGAAAAAAATATACACAAAATTTCGAAAAAAAAATCGTATGGCAGGTACCGTTATTTTTGGTCTTAGAAAAAAAAGTGTGGGGGAAAAAAATTAAAAATGATATCTACCAAGTTTGAAGAAAATCGGCCAAGCCGTTTAGGCTGTAGTCGAACAGACAGACAGACAGAATTGCGAGACCCACTTTTTTAGTCTTCGCTATCATCGTAATGTCAACTTTGATCAAAATCTCAAGCTCGATTTTTTTTACGAATGCATAACTTGCCTTATAACCTATAAGCCGCAAGTAAAAATCGTTGCAGCAGCTTAAGAAAAATATTTTTTTTTTTAATTAAATTAAATTAGTTTTTTTTAAATATTTTTTTTCAAAGAATTAGTTTTCAAGATTTCAATCAAATATAATGGATAAATCCTTTAGCCCCAAATATTTCTCGTTTTCTTTTCTCGTTTTCAAAAAGTAAAGTTCAAGAATCAGAGAATCTCTAACACATGGAGGATAATGTGCCAAGCAATTATATCGTAAATTTTCCCAAGTAAATGCTCTGTTTATTTTGCAATGGAAATATTATTTTTTGATGGAGTTGCTCAAATGCTTTACTTGACTGTTGGAAAGAATTTTGTATGGAAAATACCTGTGAGACAGTATTTTAAACATATTTCGTAAATATTCAATCCTGGAAGTAATCCCTTTATTTCAATGGGAGTCGATGTAATGGAAATTTTATTCTATGTAATCTTGAACCTAACGAATGTTGTTTTTATTTTCAAAGCATAGTTCTAATTTTTAAGGTACTAGTATGGTCTAGAATGCCAAAAAAACGCACGATTTTTGAGAATTTTTTTCTCGGAAACCTTATTAGGTAATAACATAATTTTTTTTTAAATAATGAACACATGCGTCAAGAGTACAAAAAAAAATGTTTTTCCTTAAACTTTCGAATTTTGGCCGAATTATAGAGGGCGCAAACGTCGACTCATCAAAAAATACATGGTCCCATGGCGAACAATTAATCTCAGAATTGGCTGGACTGAAACAAAAAAACAAAGTATGTTATTTAAAGGAAGTTTTCTTACGAGACAATTTACCACAATTTGATTAAAAAGTCAAAACAAAAAAAAAATATCGAGGTTTGAAAAAAAAAAATTTTTTTTGGAAATTTTGTTGGCCATTTTTGGGTCGCCATTTTTTTTGTTCATAATTTTTTGGTCAAATTGTGGTAAATTGTCTCGTAAAAAACCTTCCTTTAAATAACCCACTTTGTTTTTTTTGTTTCAGTCCAGCCAATTCTGAGATTAACTGTCCGCCATGGGACCATGTATTTTTTGATGAGTCGACGTTTGCGCCCTCTATAATTCGGCCAAAATTCGAAAATTAAACAAAAACCATTTTTTTTATTTTCTTAACGCATGTGTTCATTATTTAAAAAAAAATCATGTTAATACCTAATAAGGTTTCCGAGAAAAAAATTTCCAAAAATCGTGCGTTTTTTTGGCATTCTAGACCGTACTAGTACCTTAAACACCAGATAACTAAATGCTGCGGAATTCATAAGAAACATAAACTTCCAATGAAGAAAACAAGACGCATAAATGGATTATACTGTATCAAACTTGTCGATATTAAAAGCGATCTTATGAAATATAACTGGTTGCATTACTCTTTTTGAATAATTCAACCGAAATGGGCATAGACCGTTTAGTTAACTCTGAAGCTAAACGTCGGACGAGACCTTAAGTATAGATATGTAATCTTCAGCTGTACTACATGAATGTGTAGTTCAGTAAGTAGTTCTTTTTCTCTTAACATTAAGATAATCAGAACTTAAATGTGAATTGGATTTAAGTTTTACAAGTTACTTTCAAAATATAAATGTACGAGTACATTTCTGTAAGAAATAATAACAAACTAAATTGAAACTGATCTCCAAATATAGGTTTTTAAACTGTTTTGTATATTGAAGTGTAGTTTGAGCCCAAATTTAGTGATCGGTCTTTTCTATATGAATATCAAAATACTTAACTTATTCTCAATGCACAAAAACAAAAAAAATTTCTATCCTCAAATATTTCTACTTCTTTAAATCCAACCTTGGGATCAATTCGGCCTGTGCAGTTTTGAAGTGATAAATTGTATCACGCCTAAGCGATTATTCCGATTCTCAATGAATGAAAAGTGTCATCAAACGTCAAAATTATTTCATATGACAATTTTTGTATCAGAGTCAAATTATTCTGTGAAGACAAACAATAAATGGAAAGCAAAACTAAAGGCGGGCGGAGCAAAAGCTTGGGAAAGCTAACAAAACATATATTGTGGAATGTTTAGAAGAAAGAGCGGATTTAGCAAACAATCAAACCTCATATTATTTGTCCAGTGTGACGTCTATTATTAATTATTAATCGAATCCCAACATTATTCTCATAAGTAGGAAAAGAAACGAAAGATATTTTTCTTAACTTTTCAGAAAAAAAAAAAAATTCAACTGACAGGATTTGTCATTTAGTACTTTTTAGTACAAACTATGACAGCTACTTATAATAAAGCGTTCAGGCGAATTCATGAAATGATCAAATGATCACCTATGTATATATACATATACTATATGTCTGTCCATATACAAATGGAATGGAGTGTATGTAACAAAAAATAATCAAGAAGACAAGTCCATTTTAAAGAAAGAAACAAAAAGCCTTAAAAAATTGATATCCTTTTGTGCAGTATTCCTGAGAAATAGGGAAGCATCTTCACATACATCCATCAATAAATTAAAGATACATATTGAAGGAAATTATCCAATTTCTACCTGAACTCCTGCCGAATGTCCTAAGACTTAAATTTGAAGAAATTATTATTGACAAGAGAAAAAAAAAACGAAAAAAAAAATTAGATAAAAACCAAAGAGGATGCGAGATCGCAGGTACAGTTCTATTGATTCACAAGTGATACGCACTTACATCCTGATTGTGTATTCCATTTTTGAATGGGTTTCCATGGAATTTCCACTCTTTCAAATCGAACATCCAGAGAGTGACCACTTGAACAAAACCTCAGGGTCCTTATTTTCAACAGCAAGAAATTTATACCCGATCGCTTCATGTCCTTTTATGTATTTTAGCAGTTAAAAGGACAACAACTATAGAGTGGAACACTTGCATAAACAGAGTTCAGAAAAAAAAGAGGCGGGAAATACTAGAATAAGAAAAAAGGATTCCAGGATGTCTCCGTACTAAACAATATGGTCAAATATATATCGCAAAATAGCTATGAATGACACCTTTTCAAACATGAATACAACACGTACAAAATTTGATCCCTTTATCAATGACATTTAAGAGAATACGAGGATTTATTTGATTGCCATCATAAACCAAGGAATTGTTAATAATTGTATCTAATAATCTTTTTACAATACCTACCTATTCAGGTGAAAATGGGATATCTTCATAAAGGTGTGTATGTATACTTGCGTTCTATTGTTTTCGGATAGAAATACAATTTACAAAAATAAATTTGTTCGTTGTTATAGAAGTTTGAGAATAAAGTAAAAATGCACGATTGGCACGAACTTGCTCTTGTGGTTATGCATTTGAACGCACAGACTCACATGCCGTCGTTGATAAGTAGGCTAGTTTTTGAGAATTTTTAATTAGGTTAAATTATGAATCAAGAAAGGCACATGCTTCAATTTTTGACCGCAAGATCAAAATCACTATTTTGGACTTTTTGACACGAAACAAAAACTTGCCTTATAAGTAAGTAGAAATTGAAATGATGTGTTTTGGCTTTATATTTTTGCTTTGTACTGTACTGACCATTAATTGTCAAAAAGCGAACTTTGCATGACAGATCATTTGACAGTTAACCAATTTGTAAGTTTTATGTCTAATGCCGGATATACACTGTTCAAATGCATGACAAGCTTGTGCAAGCGTATTAGTGAAAAAGTCACACGTATAGATTGCATGTTGAATTGAAGCAATATCAAAATCTTTTGATTTTCTTTCAATCTAGCGTCCAGCATTGAAGAAGTGTATAGCAAGATTGATAATTGATCATGCATTTATTGGTTCATTTGCGTATAGTACGTTAAAGAGATGAGAACACAGTACAACATAAGCACTGATTTAAATATTAAAACAGTAAACAAAAATTGTATGATGAAATGGACATACAAAGTAAAACAAAGTACTCGCATAAAATTGAAAAATTCCAAAGAAATTCGTAAAATCACAATTTTGCCTCAACAAAGCGCAACGTCCTTGTCGATGGAAAAATAAAAGATTGAAGACTCATGCTTGATATGTGTAGTGTATATGCAACTTCAATGCCAAATTACCAATACATATGCTTGTCATGCATTTGAACAGTGTATATCCGGCATAAGGCTGCATTTAGACGTTCAAATGCTGACTCCGTTTTTTATGGTGGCACGGATCCGAGTGGTCCAATTTTAAATAACTCTTCCGAATAGATCCGGTTGAATTTTGAGCGATGGCCTGTTGATTGTGGTTTATTCGCATAGACCTGCGACTTCAGGAAAATCCACAAAAAAAAAGTGTAGCGTGGTCAAATCGCATTATCTTGGTGACCAATTCACGTCACCTCTGTGAGAGATAACCTTTGCGTCAAATCGTTCATGCAGAACATCAATCGTGCCGTCCCCCGTATGGCACTTAGCAAACTTATGCTGGAAACATTTCTATATAGTCTAGGTCCATATACTTAAATTTGGGCCATAATAAATTAGTTATCATAGTTCTGTAGTGGTCGCTTTTGACGGTAACCGCTTCACCTCATGAAAGTAGGGACCAATGATGCCGCCCGGCCCAAAATTCCGGCCAAACGGTAACTTTTTGAGGATAGATTGTCACCTGCGAAACCTTGTATGGATTGGTGTCGTTCTATATACGGCAATTTCACTTGTTACCATAGCCATTCATCTAAATACACGCCTCGTCGGTAAAGATGATTTTTCGGCCAAAATTGGTGTCCTCGTCCAAACACTCCGAAGGTCAGTCAGCGAACAAACGGTGTTGTCATGGACTTTGACCTCCTGGGTCAGTTGGATCTTGTACGGATGTAGACCCAAGTCACCAAGTTGAAGTAGGTGAAATGCCTAGTTGTTGTGCACAACGAGGAACTGCCTCGGGTTTTGCTGTATACTTTCAAGGGCCGCAGCGATGTTCTCGTTCGATCTTTGTTTCCATTTACTTAAGAATATTGGCTGATTGAAAACCGAACCGGTCGTCTCAAATTTGGCCACCAAACGTTGAAGAGTCGATTATGAAGGTCCACCACATCTACCGTAAAATGATCACATTAACGAATACTCAATTTTATAACACTTTACGTCCCTTATTTCTAAGGTCATAGAAACACTGATAAATTATTAAATGAAGAAATATCTTGAAGAACGAAAGCTTCTCAATTACCAGCAGTATGGCTTTCGTAGCAATAGGTCCACTCACTGTAAGATTATTGCACTTGATATTTCAAAAGCATTTGATAGAATTTGGCATAAAGCTCCCTTATCGAAAACGGGTGAATTCGATGTTTGTGAAACTCTTTTTCGTTTTTAAGAAATTACCTTTAATTTTGAAAGCCTTAAAATAAATGCTGGTGTACCATAGGGATTCCTTTTGTCTCCGACCCTCATTTTATCAATTATATTGAAAAATTGTGTTGCTGATGACAGTACTCTCAGCTTTTCATATTCTTTTCCAGATTTATCTCAATAGCATTGTCAAACGTGGAACCATTAGCCGTGTAGAATTTAATGCTTCAAAAACTTAATGCTGTATTTTGTCATCCTGCTATCTTTGAGCTCTCACTTCTTCGTATGTCCATTACAGACCACCTTATGTTATCTGGTCTTTCCGACATCGGCAATAACGCTGCTAAGTGCTTAGGTTTCTTTCGACGATACAAGAAATTTGTACAGCCCTTGTCATCTGGTTTTAATCTATAAGGCCTATATTCGCCCAAAAGCTCGAGTCGAGTACAATTCCTTCAATTGGTCAGGTACTCCAATAACCCACTTCAGTCTCTTGGATAGAATTCAAAAATGATAAGTGATATAAGTATACCAGAAACGTTTTAATCTCTCAGCCCAGCCGCAATGTTTTTTGTTTTTCATTATTTTACCGATATTTAAAAAAAAAAAAACAGTGTTCTAGTGAAATAGCCATTTGTATTTACCCCCTTAAACAATTTAATCTTAATACTCGCGCTTCAGGGAATGCCCAGGAACTTGCCATTAAGCCCAACTTGCCTCTCCAACTATCCTAAATAGACCCGCATTTGGTCAAACATTTAAAGGGAATATTTTAGTGCACGCAAAATCATAAAAATGTAGATCTTGTACCAACAAAGAATTTTTTTTTAAATTTAGAACTTAATTTAATTACTAAAACCAGAACCAGTCACAGTTATTTCTATTAAAATGCTTTCACATCTTTTGTAGACCTTAGTGCACAAGATATGCATAGTTAGGTAATTCCCTTCATTTTATAATCATTTAAAATTAAAATGCTAAACTCAAAACGCTTGTCTTATTTACAAAACTTTTGTTTCCCCATATTATTACTTTAGAACCGGATTTCTTTTGTGACAACATTCCAAATATCAGCTACAAATTTAAAGCTCGATTATGGGCCTACCTATTTATTATGTATACAAACGCTAAACACGTACATTGCTCCTTAGAACCATAAGACAAATCGTTAGAATATGTTTCTTGCATGGCCCTTTGTTATGGTCAGCAAAGATCCGAGGCGTCTCATATCGGTTAAGAACCCATAGAAGTTCGTACAAACCTGATGAAGTTAAGAAGTAGTGTCAATTTAATATGCAAGGCCGTGCTCCTCTTCAAGGAAGAAATATTTTCCGTATTACGTGATATAAGTATGTTTGCATTCGTCGTTTTCTATGATTGAATGGTTTCAGTTTATCAGCTAATGTTTTTAATGTTGATGTATTTTGAAAGAACACAATATCACATTGCTGATCAGCTCTCTCAAATTCGACGTCCTTGTCACCACTTTTCATTTTTTTAATTAATTTTTCAAAAATATATAAGAACTTGCTAATTGAAATAAAATAAGAAATGAAGATGTCCTGCTACTGTACTACATGATTTTATTAGCGTGCTTTATTAAAATTCTTCAAGAATACCATGATTGAAGAATAATTTTAATACGAAATGAAAAAGGAAAGCACACAATGACATTCATGAAATTTTTGGTATGAAATTCCAAACAAAAAATTAAGACATTCCTTAACGGTTTAACAAAAATATTCAAATTCATCAGCAACCGAAAGGTTGGCATCCATTCTACACAGCAATGGTTCCGGTTTGTGTATGAACTGCAATAATTCAATTCAATTAGTGAGTACTTGAACCATATTGTGTTGAACGAAAATCTATTACACGGTTGTCTAATCAGCGTTGCCCCACACACAAAGTATTCGTTTTTAATTTGTTGTAACACTTTTTGTTGAAAGAGAAGCTTTGTTTCCAAGGGTTTTCATTAGTGATAGGATTCGAATGATATAATCGTCTGAATTCATTCGGATATTCATTCATTCGGGTAGTTCTGACTAAATTATGTAAATGCAAAAATGCATATACCGAAGATTGCGAATGAACTGAGTACTGTTTTAACGATTGATGCGGTTTATTTATTTAGTTTTCATTACGAGTAGTTTGCCTAAATGTCTCACTTTTGACAGTAAATCTTATTGCTTTCTGGCGACACTATCTATTGAGCCATTAACAATATGTTAAAAAGTCTGACAATTTTGACTCTTATTTTTGGCTCTTTAAAGGATTTTAATTTAATCAGTTGAAAATTGAAACAGAATAGAATAGAATTTGAAGAAAAAAATTGCTAAGCCTGTCAAATTCTATCGAAGGAATGTTACGGTGTGGAGGAGTTCAAAAACCTCCTAAGATTGTTTAGTACTGCTATGTATAAATGTTGATCCAGCTTTCTGGCTTTGATTATGAATAATTAGTTCAGGCAAATGGACACCTCTAGTGTTTTTCAGCTGCTGATTCGTTTAAGGTAATTTTTGATGATAATTCGCAAACTTCCGTAGTTATCTCGGATATAACTTTGCAAATGTGTGTTTTTAACTGCTCTAAAGTTTCAGTTTTTTTTTTTCTCAAGAAGACTTTTTAAAAATATGATTTTTTTTTATAATTTTGCGCGCACTTAAAGGATTATGACTACTCTTAAAATATTTGAGCACAGTGCGAGAATTTAGGAAAGTTGGAAAAGTTTTTTTTAAAAGTAGATACCAAAGCACATTCGTTTTGAATGCCTAAATATCGTAATGGGTGAGAAATATTGAACCGGGTAAAGTAATCCACATTCATGTAGTTCGGTTAAAGTAAGAATCTCCAAATTTAACATTATGTCCGAAGTTGGGCTCAAGTACGAATACTAAGCTCGAATTGTTTAAGGGAAGGAATGCAAACTGGATATTTCTCATGAACACTGCTTATACAAATTACGATAAAACAATGACAGACAAGAAACATTGCGGCGATGCTCAAGAGATCTAAATATTTACCTTTTATTTTTAAAACTCTTTTTTGCGTTCTATCCAAGAGACTCAAGTGGGTAATTGGAGCACCTGTCCAAGTCTTAGACGAATATAGGCTTTAAAGATTACATCAACGTGTCGAAGGAAACCTAAGCACTTAGCCGCGTTTTTGGCGACGTCGAATATGTGGTCATTCCACAAAAGGTTGTCTGATGCAAATACCGAGAAATGAGAGCTGTTTTGTTTCCTCAATGTATGGCCTGCTCATGGATTGCAGCATAGGGGGTTAGTTCCGCTTTGATGAAAGAAGAAAAGATTTAGTTATTGAAGCATTAAATTCTACACGAATAATGGTTCCCCATCCCCATCTAACAACGATATCGATATCAGAATTTAACATGCAGCTACATCCACATACGAAGAACGAGGTTATGAATCTGGAAACGAATACGAGAAGCTGAGAATACTTGATTAGATGTTTCAGACAAAAAATCATTGATAAATGATGAACACGAGAAGAAATTTGGAGACAAAATGAAGGCATATTTTATTAATAACAGACTTGAAACAATCCAATACAACTTATATAGAGCGGTTAGAAAGATAATTTCTAATGGCTGATACATCCAGAGAAAACAAAAAATTCTTTGAAAAATCAGCACCGATTTCCTGCTGCTTTACCATCTAAGCTGAATAAATTAGTCGCTGTCAATGATCTCTAAGCTTACATTACTAAGCTGTGGTAAATGAGTAGCTTAGAATTGGAATTGGGCGTTTGAAACACAAGTTGTTATTGCAGGGTGCTCCTATCTGCAACTATCTACTAGCTTTTTATGACCTTAAATATCTCAATTTAGTTCTATTGATAAATTGGTTTCTCTTATTTATTATACGTACATACGTATATTGTCGTATATTGTCTAGAGATATTACTGACACCTGTCTTATACCCTGTGCTATGGAGGTAAGTTAAAGTTGTATTTATACCGAAAGTTCGCGTGTAGAACCAAAAGATCTTAGACCTATTAGTCTATCATCATTCCTTCTCAAAACTCTTAAACGACATTTAAGAACAAACATTGATGCCAGACTAGTATATAATTTTTGATTCTCTTGATATTCGTACAGGATGCTTCTAACAATGTTGATAAGCTGCAATCGCGTCGGCATTGTCATTTCTGAATGTAGAAGGTTCGCTTGGAGAATTGATCAATCAAATCTTACCAAATCTAGCAGGATTATTAATTCAAAGCTGGACGGGTTGTCTGCAAGAAGATCTGTCAGTCGGTAGATGGATGCCGCAAGACCGTGTTCTATATCCCCTTCTTTGAAACTTGGTATTGAATGAGCTGTTGATATACCTGAAAGCGAAGAGTAGCAGAAAGATTTTCTATGCGGATGACATTGATATTGCCGTATCAGAAAAGCAACCAATATAATTAAAACAAGCTAACAAACTGGGCCGATCGGTGTGGACTGGGTGTTAACCCTCACATTTTAGATAAGAAGGTAAGTTGGAAACCTAACATTCAAGAAAAAGTACCAGTAGCACTCTTCTCATACAAAAAAGCTATTGCGAATAAATGGGGGCTCCAACCCCGCATTACTCACTGGCTTATACCTCGGTAATCAGACCGACGTATGGCGTGGTAGTATGGTGGAAAGCTCTAGATAAAACAAATAATTATTGAATACTAAGGAAGGTCCAACGGTAAGCACTTCGCAACACTCCCTCCGCTGCACTGGACATTCTGTTCCATCTAACATCTTCCGATACATTCTTAAATACTCCTCGCAGTGGTTCGATACTCAAATTGGCCAGTCCATCATTCTGAACTCATTCGGTTCACTTCCAAGTGTCATCCATTACACCATACCTCAAATTCAATTTGATAAACACTTATGGAGAAATCTGGGAGGACACGGCCTTCCTGGAAGATGATTTAATCCATTTTACACTATAGATAAAAAACTAATGAAGGGATTGGTCTTTTCGTCTTCCCAATAACTTTAGTGTGTCGCAGGCGGAACTTTTGGCTATTAAAGAAGTCCTGTCTTGGCTTATAGAAAACGTGATATCAATCAAAGATATCCGCATTTTCTCAGACAGCCACACAGCCATTAAATCTCTTGATTCTGTTTGTACTAGCTCAAAGCTTAACTGTCGATCGTCTTTAATAGAGATGGCATAGCAGGGACGTTTCAGGAAAATGTAAAGCTGAAAATCTCGCCAAATACCTTTATTGCCAGATAGGGCAAATATAGGTATTCCCATCGCTAGGTCTGAACTTATGTAAAGCAAGATGCTAAACAGAGAATAGACCTTATGTGGAACAATATAACCAACTGCCTGGCGACAAAACAGACTTGGCCAATGCTGGATCAGAAGCGCTCCAAAGGTTAAATTTCTTTTAGCAGATCGCGCATAAGTTCGGTAATAGGTGTTATAACAGAACACTGTTTGATAAGCAAGCACGCAACGTGGCTTGGAGTTTATTCTAACTATTTCTGCAGAAGCTGCATATACGAAGAAGAGGATGAATCGATCCCTCACCTTTTCTGTACAAGTCTTGCTTTATCGTAAAGACGTAGACTCCATCTGGGATATTTCTACTAGTTACATTGATCTTACTGATCTGGCAAATATAGATATAGGCAAACTCGGTATCCAAGATTCAATGTGGTATCAATGGATCAATTCATGGTATAAGTGTGTCGGTTCTTCTGCTGACAGCCCCGCCAAACTCACCTAACCTAACCGGTATCTGTTATTTAAATCAATAGTGTTTCAAATTGATCATTCAAAAGCTTTCCAAACCTTTCAAATTGCCAGTTTTGGAAGGAAAATGATTACGGCTGGTTTATGAGGAAACCCCTTTAAGATTTTCAAAAACTAAAAATCAATTTGATAAAAATATTCAAAAGCATGAAATTCATTCTTTAAATTAGTAAAACAAACTCCTTAAATAGCTTTAGCTAAAAAAATGAATATCGCCTAATTTCTTAAACAAATGTACAATTGTTCATTTATTATTATTCATATCGTTATTATTCTTTTATACAATCTCCCTCGTATTAGTTGGTGCCCCTAAACAGCCTTTAAGACAATTTTTTGATATTCTAGTGGGAATTTTTGAAAAATTTGAAAAAAAGACATTCGGCAATACTTACCTATTGTGGTCAGATAAGGCGATAAAAAGCAAGAATCTGTTGTGTAATGCGAATGAACCTTTGTTGATTCCTTAAATGAGTAATATGCAAAATACACCCATTCCCAGGCTTATGACTCGAACTTTCCTATGACGTAGATAATCGCAGTCTTTTTCCAAAGAAAATCAAAGTTCTGTTGACAATGTGTGGTTATGATTGTAAATAATGAATAAGAAGTTACAGTGATATTTTAGATAAGTCCCACGCAATTTAACAACTGTCTTTGATCTATTTGCGCAAAAAGTTTAATATAAAAGGGACGATTGCAAATTTATACCTAACAACGTAATTCAAAAAGCCACGATGAAGCTCGTTACTCGGTCATTGGTTTGCACTTTCGTGGTGTTACAAATTTTTGTTGGACTTTCAATAGGATTTCATATATCAGATCTGTGGTCAAGTCATGGGGAAGATACGACTAAGAAGTATGACCAGCAAGAGGTAATTATTAAATATATATTTGACATTTATTTATTCAGTATCATTTAGGTCTGATTTATTGATTTGAATTTTAGGTGATTTCTCTAAAAGCCGTTAAAGCCAAATTTGCAACATTAAATTCAGCAGAGATCGATAATTATTTAAACAATGATATTACAATTCAGACTTCGATTGTAGAAGATCCAAAATGTCCACCTGGATTTAGACGAGATCGCAGAGGAATTTGTAGAGAAGTTTGGTAGTTTATTCGTGTGACAACAAAATGTAAATAAACTAAATTAATTATTATAATAGTTTGTTGTGAGGTAAAAACTAATTTTGAAGTGATATAATTTTAAGGCGACAGCTATTTTCTAAGTTTTATACTTTGTGTTCACAGCGATAGTAATATTCAAACGATATTTAAATTTGAAAATTTATTAAGCTGGTTGCTTAAAAGTGTTTTCGATAGAGTTGCAGTCTAGAGCCTGGATACGTCGCGTTATCAGTCCACGAGACCTGCTGGCAATTTGGGTCCCAAATAGCTGCTGTTTCGCATACCATGCTGATTTACTTGTGGTGTACCATTTGAAAAGGCTATCGAGAGCCGAATTAAATGAGGGATAATGACGTTAATCTGGAAAAGAATATTAAAAACTGATCATCAGCATAACAATTGAATGGATTAAAAGTTTCAGACAAAAGATCATTGATGAACAGGAGAATATGAGACAAAACGGAGCCCTGTGGCTCGAATGCAATTAAAGAAATTAGTATTATATACAGTTTTGTTTACATAGAAGAATCTGTGAAGCCTAAAAAAAACTTTTGTTCAGAAGGTTGTTTTGATTCAATATTTATAATTTTAAATAGAGAATCACCCTAGACCCGTGTACTGGGCACTCAGTGCCCAATCCATTTTTCAAAACAAACTTTAACATATTTTTTACACTGGACCATACCAAGAAGACATACATATATTTAAATTATAGTGTATAGATATACACAAAGCTACTTTTGAATAGTTTTAGTAGATATTGGCGACATAATGAGACTATAAACAAAATATACCGAAATCGCGTTCTTGGGCACTCAGTGCCCAGAGTCTTTTTTGTATGGAAATCATTGTCTTGATTTTACAATGGTATTTTGATATGAAGTCGAACACCTCTTACCTGCACTTTTCTGACTCTAAAATACAAGAATGAGATGCAGTTAAGCCACCTAGAAGATATAGTAGGTAACTGAAAAATATGAAATAGGTGTATGGTAGAAAATCAACGAAATATGGGGAAAACTTCGAATAAGTACTTTTAAGTACACGGGTCTAGGGTATAAGTTTGCATTTTTTAGTGGAAGGTTATATACGATTTTTTGTAGTTTTTTTTTTCTCGGAGCATCAAATGATATGTATATAGTATGTCCCCTAATTCGTCGAGGATATTTTGGGATACAATTCTTGAGTATATCAAATAATTTTTTGTTAACTTAGGTCAGGGTAGACCAAAATTGGACTTTTCTTAAATCCCCGAAAATTGATGACAACATTGAAAATATTCTTCACAAATCAGGGGACACAATTTATTTTATTTTTAGTTCAGAGCAGAGTTTCTTTTCTGGCTCAGAGTGTTTAGAGCTTCGAATTTGTGTTTTGTGTTTCTTTTTTCATTCTTAATATATTCAGTGCGCACTCAATGAGATCAGAATAACATAGTTGAGTTGATGGAGTTAAATTCTGAGCTCAACAAAAATTTAAAGAGTTCACTGGTCAAATTTTCATAACCTTTTAAATTGTGAATAATAAGAAACTTGCCAAGTTAACCCACCAAATTTTAGTCAGGAATCATTAAATAATAAAATTTCTCTATTACATTGTAGCTGTTTCAATATTATTCTACTTTAAATATTCGATATTAAACCTTCATGAAGTAAGAACTTGGCGTACTTTTAGATCTCAGTACTTTTCACGGCTGACTTGTTAGGCAAAGGTTTTTGTATAGAAGAACTTGGCTCTTTTTTTAACATATATGTTTTTGGTCTGATCTCACTCCTTTTTGCAAAGATTTTAATATTTTGCCATGTCAAAATCTCGAAAGATATGGAAAGATAGAATGGTGGACTCTACCTACTAAAATCAACTTAGTTTATAGATTCCTATTTCTTTTGGTGTATTTTCTTTTTGTTATTGGTTCTTTTGATTTGCGCTTCAATTGTTTCTGCTCGTCCTGGCAAGATACCTACCTAACACTACCATACCTACATTAATTATAAATACTAGTACATACATCCGCTCAAAGTCATAAAAAAGCAATAATTGTTGAGGATGCGATGTTGTTTTTGTTGCAATTTTAACTCCTTTTTTTAAATGAAGGTAGCCCACCAATTAATAGCCTAATTAGTGGTTTGATTATAGTTCACATCAAGTTAAGATTTTTTTTAGGTAAGCTCATAATTTTTTCAGGTATGCAAATGTTTTCTTTTTTCATTCATGTTAAAATAACATAGAGTACCAAATCGAGCACTCTAGTTCTAAGAAAAGTCATGAATTTTCAAAATGCATGTATAGTTTCAAAATGACAATAAAAAGACACTTCGAATGAAAAATCTTAGATTTTCATTAAGCTATACCGCTCTACCAAATTTCATCATTCTAGTACAATCGGAAGTGCTTCATATAAATTAAACATTTTCTCAGAAAGTGGGCGGATACCACGCCCCTGAATGGAAAACCACTAATTTTATATTTTTTTCTTTGTATGAAATTTAAGCCCTACCGGTTCACCAAATTTCATCGCCACCAATTTGGAGAAAGTGGGCGGATACCACGCCCTCTGAATGGATAGCTTCAAATTTGTGCAAAATTATAAGATTCTACGATGTCGGGAAGTGCTCCATAATTTTGATGATCTGTCAGTCAGTCAGTCAGTCAGTGAGTCAGTCAGTTACGGTTTTTGTGAATTTTGAGGCCTTATATCTCAGGAACCGCTTATGCTAGAAAATTAAAATTTGGTGAGGCGCCTATGCCTGACTAGCTTAGCAAATATTCGTAGTTTTAAGTTTCTGACTTCATTGGTACTGAAGATAGGGAGTGGTCAAAACTCGCCTGAGTTTGTTCCTGTAAAAAGGGTGTAGTGCCAGAACTTGACTGGGCACTACCGTGCCCTTTGATAACAAAATCCTCCCCTCATAATTTAGAGTTATAGAGAAATTTGCAAGTTATCGGCATTTCCTAAGCTTTGAGAAAGTTTAGTAAAAAAAACAAAGCTTGATTTTCTTGTGACAGAATATATAAGTGATGCCCAGCATGGATTTATATCGGTAAGATCAACTATCTTTAATTTACCATGCTTCTTTTCCTTTGCTGTAGTATTATCGAAAATCGAAGTCAAATCGATACTATTTATACAGATTTAACAATATTTAACAAAGTTTTCGATTTAGTTTGCCACATAAGCTTGGAGTATTCGGCATTCATTCAAGCCTACTTCAGTGAGTTTATCCCTTTTAAACCGGTAGGAATCAAAAAATAAATTTTAATAAACGTACCTCCAGGCCAACTAAGTGCACTTCAGGTATTCCTCAAGGCGGCCATCTTGGTCGTTTGCTTTTTATTATATTTATCGATGATACTGTCAAATTTATTAATTTCAGCCAATGTCCCACATATGCTGAGGATCTGCAGATATATCTGTTAGTAGTGAACAATGATAACTGCCCCTAGTTTCGAATAGATCTTGATAAATTAATTCTCCGATGTAGACCAATACACTTGAACCTTAATGTCAGCTTCTGTACGAGTCTCCATATTCTTTAGATCTAGATCGCAGTCATCTACAGGGAACTGTAAAAGTCAAAGATTTGGGTGTTAGTCTTAACTCCAAATTTCTATTTGCCCCACAATAGCATCTGCCGCCAAAGGCAAAGCGAACTCAATGTTAGGATTTATAAAAAGAAGTTTCTCCGATTCATACACTCTTGTAAGATCTAACCTCGAATATGCAGATGTCATCTGGAACCCCCACCAAAAATCAATTTCAGATAGAACCCAGAAAGTTCAGAATCGTTTTACGATGTATGTTTTTATAAAATACGCTGAAATTTTCATCCAAATTCCATAGCAAAAGCTTTTGAGTTTGCAACCGCTCAAGTCCCATAGACCTATTCATGATCTAGTTTTTGTGTGAGATATTTTGTGTTATCAAATTAAGTGTCCTTCTTCACACTCTTTAATTTCCATATACTCTCCAACGCGATCACTGCGGGAAAGTCACCTTCTTTTTTAGCCTATGTATCAGTTATGTTATGAACGAACCGACTTCAAGGTTAAAGAGTTCAATTAAATGAATGGTGATATTGATCTGGCATGCTCCAGAGATGGGAATAACTCTAATTTATTGAATTATAGTCTGGACCGGTATCGCGTAAGACTAAAGCGATCGTTAAATAATTGATTGTTGTTTTGACAATCCCTCTCTCTATATTTCTTTATTGATATGATAAAAACAGCTATAGTCAAAACGACTATCGATTATCGAGCGATCGCTTTTAGTCTTACGCGATACGGGCCCTGTTGTAAATGATCAAATAAATTCTCATCCACTTTAATACTTGCCAGCGCATCTTCCTCCTCTCTCATTTTCTCAAAAGGGGGCTAACAGCTTTTTTGCTTTGTCATGTCTATTTAAGTTATCATTTGGGACTTCAAACGATGATCAGTCTTAGGTTTTTTTTTGATTTTCGTCACTTACAATCCTTCATTTTTTTATTTATTTATTTTTTTTTATATTTTCATCCCAAACTTAAATATTTATACAACACTTTTTTTTATATAAATAACAATTCTCATTAGATTAACTTAATCTATAACAAATTATTAAAACAATACAAATGAAAATAAAAACATATTTACGGAGATATATCAAGAGGAAGAGAAATTCAAAATGTATTATACACTCCTAGCCAGCCTTAGTACATTAATTGTGTACAATATTTTTAAGATTACAGATGTAATTATTCTTTTTTTCGACATTTTAAAGGGATGTCAGACTCTACTTGTAGTATCACAAAAAAGAGAGAGAATACTAATATTAGGAGGTGTCGCGGCAAGATCTTGACGCGTTATTAAGTTTTTTTTTTTTTGTGGTCCAATATTTTACTTTTTCATCTTGTATCCGTCAGTAAATCCATAAACATTAGCCACTTAAAAAAATAATTTAAAAGTTAGATTACAATATAATTGACATTATTTTATTAAACTTACTTTCGAAATCCTTCTTGTAACATTCAAAGAAATCAGCCAACAAATTACCAGGTGGAATTTCCCAGGTTGTAGTGCCTCCATATTTCGCAGGCAAAAGGTCTTTATCTATGTGACCAGCTAATGCCTTCCAATCTTTCCCATGGAAGAAAATCTAAAAAATAAGATTATTTATAAGTTCTCAGTTGAAAATACAATTCTTTTAATTCTTACCCTCTTTCGAAGTTTCTCCCTGATAAAGGGCTTAAAGATGGCGAACAACATGTTGAAAATGTACGAGTTGTTCACAATGTGTACAGCCTTGAGTCTCATGCAAATGCAGTCTTGAACATAATCGAGTAGCATAATAGCAAAAGAGGGTGTGAATTGCATCACATGACTAACTGGCAGACCTTCCATATCGATGATGACAACAGCTCCACAAATTTGTGACTTTGGTTCGGCCATAGAACCCACAACTGCCAGTTGAATACCCTTGAACATATCACCCAATGGCACTTTTGATGGCTTCCATTTTTCTTTAGAAAAAAAATATTTTTAAATCAAATTTTTTAAAGATATCTCTTTTGTATATGACTTACTTCCGGCTTCAATGACAAGAATTCTCCTACCATGTTGATCTCTGTTTGGTAAGAGAGAAAGAATACCTTCTTCGAAGACATTCCTTACTGCAGACGGTAAGATGTTGTCACAGACATCTCCGTATTTCAGTTTCATGTGGTAAAAGTTAATAAGTCTTTTTAAGGCGCTTTCTGGATAGTATTTCGTGGGTCTCAAGAACATTTTCATGTATTCATCATCCAAAGGTAAGTGTAAGAATTCAGTTTCTGTAAAGAAATGCATGTTTTTGAAAAGCTTTCAAATATTGAAAAAATATTGGTAAATATGAGATTATTAGTACTGTAAATGGCTTGTTGTTAATAAGAACGCATTGTGCGTAACTCATGGGAAAACACCAGCGGCAATATTGACATCATTGATAGAGCGTAGCGGGCTTTTACCGAAGCTTTTGCAAAGAAGCGGCAAAAATTATTTTAACAGTTGATGAGAGCAAAACAAAACATATACTGTCAACAATGTGGGACACTCATTATCGAAGTATGGACCAAAAATTTACAGTAGACTGCTGTGATTTGAGGTAGTAAGGGACTTCGTCTAAATTGGCTCTGCTAAAAAAATTAGCTAGCGCAAAAATTAAGCGATCAATAACTCTTGCCAATCGCTGTTCCTTAGGTACAGAAGTGAATAGTAAGGTCCTATTCCAAAGAACTAAGGTGACTTTAAAACAATTAGTTAATTATCCCAAAGTTGTTCTACAGTGCTATAATGTGAAAGTTAAAAGGTTATCGAGGCCATTTCGAGAAAAAAATACTTCGCAAGATAGGAATCGATCAATTTTTCGTTGAAGACGTTTGGAGGAGAAGATTTAACGTCAAGATGTACGAACTGTATAGTGACATGAAACCAGTTAAGCGAATACGATTTCATTGGTTTGTTGGCTTATTAGGAGATATTAAGTGTTTGAATAAAAACCGAAAAGAAAAGGTAGTGCAGAACAACCTCGCGGCAAAGTATTGAGGGTTCTTTCACTTGGTTGAGTGTTCGCAAAATCGAGTTAGAGGAATAATTCCTAAGAGAACAGTTTGATGGCAATACGAGAAAGTCAACTGGAACGTTCTCAACGATTTCTTCAGAAACCTCACCAAACAGCGGCATTAATCTATAATTATATAGTTTTGGAGAAAGTAAGATTAATGTACTTGATATTTCAAAAGCATTTCATAGAGTTAAGTATATGATACTCCCTTATCGGAAATTCGTGCATTAGATATTGATGAATCTCTTCTTCGTTGAATCTTATCCAACAACCTTTCGAACCGCTCAATACAAGTCGTATTGAGCAGTTTAAAGACTAAAATTTATAAAATAAATGCTGATGTGCCCCAGGGTTCTGATTTCTCTCCAACTTTCTTTCTCATATTCGTTGATGGTCTTTTGCTTGAAGCTTTTAATAAATTTAATTGTTTTGCTGATAACAGTACTCTTAACTTATTATATTCGTTTGCATATGCCCGTTTTTATCCTTCGGATGTGGACTCAGACCGGAAGCTTATGAAAAGCTCATTTAATTCTGATTGCGATAGCATTGTCAAATGGAAAACCATAAACTGCGTAGAATTTAATGCTTCAAAAACTCAATGCTATCTTCTGTCTTCAAAGTGCAACCTACAACCAATTCCACTATACAGGAACAGCACTTGCATTGAGAGAACTGAACAGCTCTCAGTGCTCGGTATGTCCTTCACAGACCACCTTATTCGGAATGAACACATATTCAATGTGGCCAAAAACGCTGCTCTGTGTATAGGTTTCCTTCGATGTTGCAAGATATTTTGGACGTAAAGTTAAATTCGGAGATTCTTTCTTTAGCCGTTTCACATGAATGTGGAATGCCTTACCCGACTCAATATTTCCTTATCTCCTTTTCAATCCTCCCAAACTTTTCATAACGCGCGTAAACTACATTTTAAAGGTAGTTATAATCCCCTTAGTACACGAAAACAAGAGGGAAGTGTTTGTCATTTAGATAACACAGAAATGATCGCTTGTAAAAATTGTTTTTTATTTTTTTTCGGAAAACCAAATGCAGAAAATTATTTGAAAGAAGAACCTAATATTGCCTGAAAGTCCCTTAGGCTAGGCTTCAAAATGAATTTTTATTAATTTCTGTGACCAAACGTCAATTTGTGGTACATGCTGTTGTACTGTTAGAAAGTGTAATTTAATATAGTAAAATATGACAGCATTTCGACTAAAGGTCGCAAAAAACTTTCTATTTCTTTTCATTTTTTTTGCGTAAGCACTAAGATACAATAGATTATAAACAACTAGTTTAAAGTTTGCTAAAAATGAAAGTATATTATACTATTATTGAATCAATAATTCAACAAGTCTAATTAAAATATTACTTAGATTTTTCACTTGACTCATTTTTTTTATAAAAAAAAAACAAAACAACTTATATAAAAAAAACAGATTTATTTACTATTCTAATCCAACTGGAATTTTTAATTGTAGACTACAACTGTTTTTCTACTTTGTCATATTCGTTATGAAGATACATGATTATTAGAATATGTAATAGTGTATTAGTTACCATTAAGAAAAGCAAACCCTTTTATATATATAAGATTCATGTTTATTTAAAGCTTTTGCATTTTTAATATTTTAATAAATTATATTTTTCTCTATAAGCCACAAAGTTCAGCAAAACAATAAACTTATATATAATGAACGTTGTGCTCTAATTATCATGATTAAATAACAATTTAAGTAAAGAATAAACTATTAAAGGGTTCTTCAATAATGATATACAATATTTTCTTCAAAACTTTTACAAATCCCAGTCAGAGAAGTTTTGGCATACGTTGCTGCTTAATAATCGACTAAGTCTATTTGGAGTATTTCAAACATTTTGTTCAGAAGCTGTATTATCGGGAAAGAGGAACAATCAAAATTACTTATTATACTTAAATCCCTGTAAGACTTTAACAGCCTTATTTATTATTTTTCACTAATACTGGGTTCAACCTCTGAATAGTTAAACCGAGTCGAAGCACTTACTTCGGGTTAACGCCACGTCAAACAAATCCTTATTTAAAATTATTTTCTTAGCCGTATTAGCTACGACTTCCTTATGTCAAATATATTACTGGGAAAAAAGTGACAAATCTAAAACTCTGGTTATTATACACCTAAATCAAACCCCAGCTGATTTCCATTATTATTCATTTTATTATCATTGTATGCATTTTGGAAATTGGATACATTTAAAATTAGATTGTATAAAGTTCAAATCCAATAAATGAATGTACCAACCACATTGCGTTCCCAATACCGTACAACTGTTAGAGCGTTTGGAAAATATAAATTATTTATTATTGCAAAATATCTATCCCTTTTGTCTTAGTAAGAAACGAACAAAAATTGCTTTCACTCATTTTGTAAATTTCACAAGATGTCATCTCAAAATGACATTTAGATACTAAAACGGCCTTAAGCCTCCTATGAACCAGTTTTAGCTTATTCCACCGCTATTCCTCATGCATTTTCATTATAAATAAGGTTTTCAGGATTAGAGCCGTTTTAAAGTCGAAGTAACTTTACTCCGTCGCTAAAACGAGGCTGTAAATGTCTTAATTACAACCTTAACTATACGACACTAGTTAGAACGAATAGAATGATAAGAAATAATTTTTGCTGGCAAAATCGATTGAGAATAAAATGGTTACTGTCCCATGAAGTCTTATTAAATGAATCCATTTGAAACTGAGACTGAATAGAAGAAAAATATTGTTGCGTAGAGGAAGACTCGAATCCAGACAGTCAAGCACTAGGTATATTCACTGAGTCATTGCCCCCTCCTATATACGTGTCCTGCACAGTCACAAAGACGTAGGCCGTAGAAATTCCAACCAAGGTAGACAATTGAGGTCTCTAAGCTTCAGTATATACTCTGATTTTTTCAATGATATTTCTGGCCAAAGATTTCTTGCAACCCGACAGTGAAGTTTACTATGGTTCTGTCTTCTGTGACCCCAATGGCCCCTTTTTCAATTTTTACACTCTTTAAGTCGTAGCTCTTTTTCCTTTCTTTGATGTTCTCTTTTCAGTTTAGTTTACCAGTAATATGGAACAGTATTCCGTTTTGGTGTATTTTGTTTAATTATAAATAATTTCAATTGGCGAAATAATTAATTAAATTAAATTAGTTAAAATGGCTGACAACTTTAGAAAACAAAGTCGGTTTTCGAACTGGATAGCAATAATAAAGAAGCTGCTGGAAGAGAGATCTAAACCATGATGATTAATTCCAAACTGAGCGATGGGAAAACTTTGAATTCAAAGTTCCAAGCTTGGAATTATATATGCACCCGAATATAAGACAATTTTAAAGCCAAAGTGAATGACATCACCGCCAAACAAATCAGAAACATATGTATCTATGGAATCGTTACAAAACTGATGCAAGGACCAATTTAATTGCTTTTAATCGGTCTCAGAAGGAAACTGGTGGTGGAACACCTGCTGAAAAACATTCTGGGATTGATTATCGGTTTAAGACCAGTTTTTATAACTACAGCTACACATATTTATGTAATTTTATATAAAATCATTTAAAACAATTCAAAATTTATCAAAACAAAAGTAACTGACCTATTTTGACTAAATCAGGTCAACTGCTTTTTACATAAATTAGGATCTCTATAAGTTTATTTCCAAATTTATCACACGAAAGATATAATGATGTACTTAGTTGTGGAAGTATGTATGTATGTACATTGCTCTTATAACTATAATTAAATAAAATAATCACGGAATATCGTGGTTTTAAGTTAAGGTCACATAGACGCGTATTTAATGATGCATATACAATTCATGAGAAGCTTATTTAATTTAAATTCATACAATACATACTATTTGAACCTAAGAAAAATGACGAGAAAAGCAGCTGTCAATAACCTGTCAATTCTATCAGAAATAAAAATTGGTTTATCGAGATATTGACAGGAAAATACACAATTTTTACTGTCATTAAGAATAACGTTTCACATAAGTAGATACATACAGATCCAATCTTGAAAGTGATTTTGAATGACAGTAACCATTTTCTTTCTCTTTTTTTTCGTTTAATCCGAATCAAAAGCTAAATAAAACAAATATCAAGCAAAGCGATTTATTTTCGACATGTGCTTAAAGAGAAAAATGAGAACCAACTGAGTGTGAGTAGTTGTAAGATAACCACTTATTTCGTTCCTCAGGTCATAAGCAAGGGGAACTACTTCTGTAACTACACCAGCGCCACCACAAAAACACGTTTTATAGTAGTACTATAGATATTGCATATATACAAAGATATTACATAATATTCAGGTAATTCTTATTGTTCTCTTTGTAGTTCAGTTTTTGATTCAGGCTTACACCTAATGGTAAAGCTTTTCATTTGAACTTATAACTGGCTTTGAACTGCTTAATATTATATTGGCACATTAAAAAATACTGATTCTCCTCTGGAATCGATAAGGTTTCTAAACTTTGTGTCACAACTATAGTACGCTTTATTATTATAAATTTGCCAATATCTAACCGCTTTTATAGACCAATCTGGCTCGTCGTAAAAACTAGGATGGGGAGTTTTCTAAAAGCAACGGGGTTTCTTAGCGATTTTTGGTTTGAAATTCAAAGTGTAAAATCAACTGAAGACGCCTTAGACTGAAAACACACCGGATAAAGCAAAACGTTTTTTATTCGATAGTCAAAAAAACATTTTTTATTTGAACACACACCAAGCGAAACAGAATAAAACAAAACAAAACGTTTTGTTTCGTTTGGTGTGCGTTGAAATGAAACAAAATACGAACTATCGCAAAAGCTTAACTCCGGCTGAAAGATTATAACTCTACGGCAAGTAAACACAAATAACAATTTTGTGTTCACAAAACAGACATCATGTGTTTATTTATAAGAAAAGAGAAAAGCTTTTAATCTTGCAAATCTTCAAATGTCATAGTAGGAAGTAGCAATCCACAGCTTATCAATAGTAAGTTTATTGGCATGTTCCTTATCTTTATAATTATAGATAGTGCTTCTTGCCTTAATTAAAAAAAAATTAACTTCTCTCCATCTACATATTTCATATTTATTTAAAATTTGCGCACAGAGTAAACGTAGAAGCAAATAAATCTGTAAAGTGCAACGAAAGAAGAAAATAAAAACAACGGAGTCAAAATTTTGTTTTGCAAAAAACAATAGGTCACCTATCGGCAACGAAACATATTTTTCTGTTTTGTTTCATTTGGTGTGCGTTGCGCCATAAGAAAGTATGCAATTATCGTCAACGACCCTTGTTCGAAAGAGTTTTGTTGCTCGTATACAATAGCATGTATTTTCGACAACCACCATCGTAACACTTCAAAACAAAAACATGTGTTTTGTTTCGTTTTCTTTGGTGTGTTTAGTCTCATAAGAAACAATGTTCTCTTGTTTCACGAAACAAAAAAACATGTTTTGCTTCATCCGGTGTGTTTTCAGCCTTATTAAACTTTTGTTCTCAGTTATTTTTTTTTTTTAACATTAAGTGAAGTCAATAGAACTTAGAGTTCCTCACGGTTCTGTAACATGGCCAGTTCTTTTCTTGATCTATATAAATTATTTGTTTAGCTTGCCTTTTTCAAAGGTATCTTGGTATATTTTGCTGATTATGTTAGTTTTACGTTTCGCCTTATGGCCATAATCTTTTATCTGATATGAATTGGGATCTGAGCCTGTTAAAGATCTGGTTTCTAATAATAATGTGTTCTATGACTATTCAAATGCTGATCTCCTTTTTGAAGCTACCGAATGTCAAAAGCTTAGACTTTTACCATGTTTTCAGATAGAAAGTATTAAGGAATTGATTCCAGTATAAGTTTTTTAATCATAAAAACAATTTTCGCTGCACGCTTAGAAGTTTCTATTATCTAGGTATAGTTTGTTTTATCACCTGCTTATAAAAATTTACTATGATGGTGTCTTTCATTCAAAATTAAAACATGGAATCGCTTGCTGGGACGGAACCTGCAAAAATGAAATACATCCTCTTCTAATTGCGCAAAAACGCGTTCTGAAAAAAAAATTGGTAGAAAACCTGTCTCCTCCCTTTAACGATTTAAATCTTCTTCCAGTTCCGTCATCTGTAGTGTTATAAAGTTCTAATGGTTTTCCTTAGAAGATCAGGTGATCTTAATTGCAAGCAGATCGCTAATCAAAGCTTACGTGTTGGTTTTATAAAGTTAAAGGTACTTATACCGGCTTTTCGTACAACAGCTTTTAGTAGTGTTGCTTTATGTCGGTTATTTAATAAGCTTCCACCCTCTATCAGAGCTCTTTCATCTTAAATATTTCTATATTTCGTTACATTTAAAATCTATAAGTTATTGAGTGGGCTTAAGGTCAATGTTAGTTTCGCATAGAGCTCTTGCGTTTCGGATGCGTTTTTATCCTTCTTATCAGAATCGTTAAAGTTGTTTACGAGATAAATGAGATTTTTCATGACGGCTATAAGGCACGTACGGTGCCGGCTGTAGGTTGAGGCACAGATAAATAGACAGACGGAATTGCAGAACCCACTGTTTTCATGGTCACTATCATCATATTGTCAAGTTTGATCAAAATCTCGAGTTTGATTATTTTCCATTTGCAAAAGTAGCCTTATAGTACTTATGAGTATATCACAAGTAAAACGGGAAAAAAAAACGAGTCTTTGAGTGAAGTAACAAAGAGAACCGTGTTTCTGTTATTGCAACAGAGATTTTCAAGCTGTTAAAACCAATTCAATAGCGAAGAAATTCATTTAGAGCCATTTTCTTCACTAGAAGTTGACCTCAACTTTAGGATTTTTACTCTCAACTTGTGATTTTGTTTTTCTTCACCCAAAGTTGACAATTTCAACTTTCGATTCTCAACTCTCGAGTTGATCAACTTCTGGTTTTCTCAACTTCCGAAAATACTAGAAGTTGAGAGAGCAAACTTGAGAGTTAACATGAAACATTGTTTTTTTTAATAAAATACATGCATTTTGCTTCAAAAGTTTGTTTGCTTGAGTTTTCACAACAAAAATAAATATTGGCATAATTTTCCGCAGCAATTATTTTTAGGAAAATTGGACTTCAACTTCGTCGAGCAGTGAATGTTGCCGCTCATTGGATTTGAAAAGTGGGACGACCGTGACTTCAATTATCGCTTTCGTTTTTCAAAACCGACAGCAGTGATGTTGATAGATTTAATAAAGGATTCACTTCCTTGCAATGCGAGACGGTAATAGTTTTAAATTAAAACCTAAGTTCCCTTTTAAATTAATCTCGTGAATTGCGGCCAATCACAGATTTTTTTGTAAGATTGTATGCTTTCGGATCAATCCATTTCCAGCGTGTATCACTTTCTGAAATTAGTATCGAAAGCAATTGCTAATCCAGCACCACAATTTATTCCAATTCACAACAAAGCAATTGATGGAACACTATCGAACCTGCTCCAGAAATTCCCGGATTTGCTGATTTAGCTGTCAAAAATTTACCATGTATCTTTGGGAAACGGTAACATCCATGACAAACATCCGTTCGCGATTGGTAACAACTTATTTTTATCCCTATGTAGATCGAGGAGAAAATCATTCATCACAAATATCACACAAAAATTCAATTAGATTGACCGAATAAATTAAAATTTAATTTTGAAAGTGACAGCTTGTATATATTTTAACAAATATCCCAGGGATATTTTTCAAATCAGAAGTTGATCAACTTTAGATTTTCAACTCGGGAGTTGAGAAAAAAAACTGTGAAGAAAAAGAAATTTCAACTTGCGTTTCAACTCTCGAGTTGAAGCCAACTCTCAAGTTGATCAACTTGAGAGTTTGCCCCAAGTTGAGCTATAGTGAAGAAAACGGCCCTTAATGTGCTAGGAAACGGTACAATGAGATATCCTCCGTGGATGACAGAGAAAAAGTGGCCGAACTGGCCAAATTTGACACCAGCAGTTGAAGAAGAAATCCGCTTCATAAACAAAAAAAAGGTTATGTGTACTGACGTACACGCGGTAGAAGTAAAACTTTTTTCCCTCAAGCAAAGCACCTGAAAACGCTTGACTGAGACTGTGCGAAGATCCACGAGATCAAAAGTGTTGCTTCAAAGACACGCTAATGGTGGTCACAGGAACATTCTTTTTACGGATGAGAAAATGGTCTCTGTTGAACAAACATTAAAACGCTAAAATGACAGGATCTACTCTTACAATTTTAAGGAAGCCGCAGAAAAGTTTGGGAGTATCGAAAGAGCCCATCATCCCTCTGATGGTTATGGTTTGATGGGGCGGACGTGTCGTATGATATTGTTATTAGCCTGATGCGTTTCTGTGAACAAGGAGTAAGAACACGTACTACAATCTATCAAAGTCACGTTTTGGAGAAGATTGTGTCCTTAAGTAACACCTTACTTGCGGGAAAACACTGGATTTTCTAACAAGATTCTGCGCCGGCCCACAAAGCAAAGGCCACTCAACTTTGGCATCAGGATAATCTACCGCAGTTTGTCGCCGCTTAAGATTGGCTCTCAAGAAGCCCGGATCTTAACCCACTGGACCACCCTTTCTTTGAATTTTTAGGAAAAGAAGGCTTGTTGTAATCCTCACCGGAATATTGAGTCTCTTAAATCTGATTTCCTTCCAAACCACTGGAATTAATACGTGCGGCCATAGACGATAGCCAGTACGTTTGGAGAAGTGTGTAAAGGCTAGGCGTGGTCATTTTGAATAATTTCAACATGTTTATATTGTCAATTTTATGCAAAATAAATTATGCAATAAATAATTTCTTGATTATTGACATGTTTTTATAAGGTACAGAACTTATGGCAGGAATACGAACAATAGCATTTTATGCAATATTTTTGTTCAGCAACGTTTAACACAACGAAATGCCGATCATTGACTATGACTATGAAGCATTTTAAACACTGACAAAGTTTTGGATTTGATTCTTTGGGCTCAAAAATTAATTCATTTGAACAAAAACCAACTTATTTGAATAATAAAAAATACTGCAAAAGAGAAAAGGTGAAAAGGTATAGGTATATCGAAATCGTTTTTCAATTTCATGTGAACCATTTTGCCACCTCCTGGCAAAGTGCCGCCCGGGTTCTGTGACATCCCCCCCCCCCACGCTACGCCTCTGGACTCTTATTTGGTATATTGAAACAAAACTACAACACAATTATTCGATTCCTCGTAATGTGAAAAAAATCAGTTGCGTCAATTTGTGTCAATTTTCTTTTAATCAATATTTGATCTAAAAACGATAAAACCAGTTTTAAAAAAACCCCGCTTTGACAGGAGGCGTCACGAAGCAACAGAAGTAACAAGTAAGGTCTTGCAATTCTTTTTTACATTATAATATGTAAATACGAGTATATTTCAAGCATTATGTACTTAATGAAGTTCAAATAAGTTTTATTTACGTTGTGTCTTAGTAGAAAACACCTATGTATAATAGATGTCTTGTCTGATCTATTTACACGATGGCTCAACGATGGAGCCCTTTTTCTAAAAGTTATTGAAAATTTTTTTTTTTATTGGGAAAGGGAAAACGTTTGTTTTTTTAAGAAGATACATTTTACTTAGGAACATATTGAACTATCATTTGTTTTGTATCTATTAGACCGAGAGCCCACAGCAATTTTTGGGTGTGATTGATAACAAAAAATAATTGGCATAGTTAGATAGGCCTTTTATAGTTATTTATGAATGTGAACGTCTTGCATACTCTAGTGGGCGCAATAGTGCATTATAGTGCATCAAGTATGCAGTTCTTTCCAAATTCTAAAAAATTGGGATACAAAATTTGCCATAACTTAAAAATGAACATCTAAGTGCCCTGATTGCAAATATCGAGGTCCAAGCCGTTTTGAAGGTGGTCTTCTTAGTGCAAGAAGTTGCCTATTCTTATCGCGTCTGGCAGGCAGAAGACTGTCTGTAAAATGTCTTGGACGTCGATATTTTTAATCAGGGGGTTTAACTCTACGTTTTGGCAAAGTTGTTATCACAATTATTTGGACTTGGAAAGAACTGCATACTTGATGCACTATTATGCACTATTGCTCCCACTAGAGTATGCAAGACTTTCACATTTGTAAATAACTATAAAAGGCCTATCTAATTATACTATATATTTTTTGTTATCAATCACACCCAAAAATTGCTGTGGGCTCTTAGTCTATATTGATGTATTCAAGGTACTCGTATGTCATTTGATTTAGATTACCTACAAACAACGTGATTTGCACAGGTGAGGTGGTGCACAATCAATTAAATATGCTTGTACACTTCATAAGATTTGTATCTCACATTGTGATATTGCATAATAAGAAACGCTGTATAAATTATAGGTATAAATGCTTACATTCGATGCAGAACCAATTCACTTGCAAATGCTCTATTGCTCGTAAGATATTTACATAGTTAGGATGGTGATGAGAACGTGCTTTGAAAATCTATAGTTATGTTAATTTTACATTTTAAACACAATAGGTGATTCTTATACCTATACATATATTATAATGATTTATAAATTTTTTATTATTTTAACTTACGTTGAATCATTTGACGTAATTCTTGAATTGCTTTCTCTACGACTTCTGGAGTCTCACGAAGTTCGTTGCGTGCCGTTTCCAATGCCCATTCTGGTGGATCTTCCTTTTCCAGACGAATGATCGCATTACCCAAATCTATGTAGGGTAACTGATTGTCATCAAATTTCAAACTCGTTGCTTCCGGAGGACTCATAATATTTGACTTTTACTTGTTTATTCACCTGAAAAATAGTAAAGAATTGTGAGTTATTTTATGTGTAGGGGAATGAGAATTCTTTAGTTATTTATAAACATTATTTCTTATTTTGCGGGGTTTAGATCAAGTTAAAGCATCCAACATATTTTTGGGAACAAAGAATGTTTATAAAAGTGGTTTTCGCTTAATTTTTGCAAGCAGTTTTAATTTTTTGTATAAATTATGATCAATTGTCAATATGTTAAGTTGCGTTTGAATTATTTTTAATTTAATTTACTTCCTTCGTACAAGAGGGAAATATATTGCTGAAATATTGATTATGATTTAATTTTGATTTAACTAGCATTCACAATACTGTGTATAGTGAACCCCCTGGGAAGAGCTAATTTGCAAAACTTATTCTCTAAACATGATGCTCTAAAAAATGCATCATTTGGGATTTATTTTTTAATGTTTAGTCATCATATTACATAGTTTGTGGATATTATGTATGCTGATTGCATACAAATAAATTTTTCCTTTAAAGATCATAGATTGTAAGAATGCATTCTGTTTCTCCATTTGAATCATTTGCCAACGTTTTGTTCTTGGAACTTTATCTTTCTTTTCCGCTCAAGTATACATTTCAAAGTTTATATATATGTACATTGTACATTGACAAACAAAAATTTAATGAGTTGTTCAATGAAATCGAAAGGCTAGTTAACAACAAAAAATAAATTTAAAAAAAGCTGAAAACAAGTTTTCTGAATGGTTCTTGTGTTTTGTTTTAAATCTTTTCAAGATCAAGGACAAGCTAAAGCTTATTTTTATAAAAACCGCATTATACAAATTTAAATAATTATACAAATAAAAAGGCAGAGAATACAAGGCTTGAAAGCAATAGCTTTTACCAAACAACTAAACAAAATTGCATGATAAGTCCTAATTTTTGAAATAATAAAACAAGTCGATTAAATTTAAATCTGTTTTTTTTTTTTAATTGTGATCTGAATTTATTTAACTTAACATTTCAGATTTACATAAATATTTAAATAAAATTAATGAGATAATTTAATCCATGAATCATGCAGAAATTAGGTTAGTATCAATTTAATCTTCATATCAGTACACTTTTATTTATTCCAGTGTCAAATTTAAATAAAAGCACAAATATTGGTTTAGAGAAAGGAACGATTTTTTTAGTCTTCTCAATTTTCAAATGTCAAAATTGACAAAAATGCAATTTGTACAAGGTTATAACGTCAACATAAATTTGTGTAGATGCAAATTTTATCCAAACATAAAATTTCGAAGAATTTTGTTTTTCAGCATTCGTTTTAAAATGAAAAGACTGATTCACACTTGCACGAATTTTCGCTGCCAGTTTAGTGCAAAAAAATTTAGTAGTTATGATAAATTTACTACTGCAACCAGGTAAAAGTCCAACAGAAATTCGGGCTTAGCGTATCGGTTTGGGATCAAAATTCTGTTTTCATAATTTGGCTATTAAAACTTAGGTTTTCAAGAGTCTTCTTTTTTTCAAAACTCTGCTATTAATGAATTTCCAAAGTCCGAAAATAATCAAAAGGAAACTTTTTTAACATCTTAAAATTTGCTCTTCTAATATTTGTAGAATATTGTGAATAAATATAATACTTTACCTAATACATTAGTTCTTCTTTGAACCAAGTCTTACTTGCGATATATACGTAGTTACTACATGGAAAGTTAAGCAATAGTAAAAATAAGCGAATTTGTAGATTTTGATCAGACTTGACAAAAAAATTTCATTTAACTAGGCCTGGCTTATGGCCAAACAAGGGCTATTAATGGTACCTCGCATAGAGCCATTTGTTTTTTGTTTCAGAATTTTTCGAAAACGGTACAACTGATTTTTATGAAATTTTTCTTATACTAAAGCTCCTTAATGCCCGTGACACATACTAGTATCTATATGGTAAAGACACCATGGTATGGATATTATAGTATTCTCAGTGACACACTGCAGAACGTAGTATAGTAAGAGAGCTTGTCATACAGCTCAGCACACATTTTTAATAAATATGGGAATTCACTTGCGACATAATAGTATTAAAAGGCATTCGTAAAAAAAGATCAGAGTCGAGATTTTGATCAAAGTTGACATTACGATGATAGCGAAGTCGAAATTCTGTCTGTCTGTCTGCCTGGTCAACTACACCTTAAACGGCGCGGGCGATTTTCTTTAGCCTTGGCATTTTAAATTTTAGGCTTGGCATTTTTATATTTCAACACCCCCCTCCCCCCACACGTTTTTTTAAGACCAAAAATCACTCTACCTTCCATACGAATTTTTTTTCGAAATTTTATAAATAATTTATTTTCTCAAAAACTGTTCGACTGATTTTCTTTAAGAAAATTCAAAAATTTCATTTAGTTAAGGCTAGGTAATAGTTAAAGAAAAATGGTTATTAATGGTACCTCTATAGAACCATTATTATTTTTTTTTTTTTTTGATTTTCTCAAAACGGTACAATCGGTTTTGATAATTTTTTTTTTATGCTAAGGCTCTTCAAAAGGTTGAATAGTATCATGGTATTCAAATTTTTCTAAACAACAATTTTTTCAAAACTCAATATTTCGTAAGCCCCATGCTCGATTTTTTTAAAACTTGATAGTTAAAAGTTTCTTAATACAATCTACAAGACTTGAGACAAAAAATTTATTTTACCTAAAATTAATGTTAAAAAATCGTTTTCGAAAATCCTATCCTATTTTTCTAGAAAACGGCTACTAGAATTTCGATAATTTTTTTATCGGTGAACAACTTCTTTAGTAATTGGAGGTAAAAGTAGGATGCCATGTGATTCAAGCAAATATATGTTTGTGCAAGAACAAAAATTATAAGTCTTTGTAGTGGTTTCTTAAAAAATAAGCTTTTATATACAAAATTTTTAAAACATTTTTAAGAAAAGTTTTTATTATTGTTTGAATAAAAATTAAATTTACAAAAAAATATTGAGCCGTTTTCAAGATATTGAATTTTCAAAAAAAAAAAAACGATTTTTTTTCAAAATTCAAAAAAATATTTTTCTTAAAGTTTTGAAATGCAATGTTTTTTAAACTTTTTAGAAGCTTTTCTCTAAAACATTTCATTAAAATCCGTTATGCCGATAATGAGAAATTCAAAATTTAAAAAAAATCGCTCTATGGTAGGTACAGTCAGTAATATCTTATTTTCAAAATTTTTTTTATTTAATTATAGATCTTAAAAATTAATTGAAAGAAAAAAATTTAAGTAAAATTCTCGGAACCGTTTTCGAGAAAAATACGATTTTCGAAACCATTTTTTAACATTTGTATGGAGGGTACCGTTATTTTTAGGTAAAACAATTTTTTTTCTTAAATCTTATAATTTATATTATATTTATCAAGTTTTGAAAAAATCGAGCATGAGGTTTTCGAAATATTGAGTTTTCAAAAAAAAAAAATTGAAATTTGAATACACGATAATATTGAAACTGCTGGGGAGCCTTAACATAAGAAAAATGATCAAAATCGGTGGTACCGTTTTAGAGAAAATCAAAAACAAAACAAAATGGTTCCAAGGGGGTACCAAAAGAAAACATTTTTTTGGAAAATTTTTTTCAACCATTACCTAGGTTTAACTAAAAAAATTTTATGAATTTTTTTTTTTAAATCTGTAGGACAGTTTTTGAGAAAAAAAATATTTATAAAATTTCAAAAAAATTCGTATGGCAGGTACCGTTATTTTTGGTCTTAAAAAATCAAATCAAAAAACATCCGGGGGGGAAAAAATTAAAACCCACATCTACCAAGTTTGAAGAAAATCGGCCGAGCCGTTTAGCTGCAATCGAACGGACAGACAGACAGACAGAATTGCGAGACCCACGTTTTTGGTCTTCGCTATCATCGTAATGTCAACTTTGATCAAAATCTCGAGTTCGATTTTTTTTCCGAAAGCATAACTTGCCTTATAGTACCTATAAGTCGCAAGTAAAAATATTGTTTATGATTATGAACAGTTTTCTCTAATAAAATTCATTTTTAAAATTCAGTTTTTTTAATTCGTTGCCATTTTGAAATCATGAATTTGAAAGTATTAAAAAACCATAATAAACATCAATATGACAAGGAGTTAAAGTTAAACTATTATCCACCTTAAAAGCATGGCGCTGTTTTCGCTAAGAAGAAGACTATACTACGCAAAAAACGATACTACGCTCATATCATTTTACTCGGCTGGTATTACTGTGGTCCCTGACAGACATGTGTGGTTCATTCGTATACTATGGTGTCTATACTAGATTTCTGTCATGGGCATAAATGTCTTATTAGTATAGTTTATTCAATTTTTCAAAAAAAATTATAGTAATTAAAAAAAAAAAAAAACATCGATTTTTTAAAGCTTTACAATCAATAGAATTTTGAAAAAAATATTTCTTTTTTGCTTAAGCATATATTGCCAAAATTATTGATTGGTTAACTGGATGAACACATTGGAAACAGAACTGCAGCTTGGAAAATTGCTAAAATCTTAGTTCTGTTCAACCAGCTGCACTGGACTACTCTGGGCAGAAAAGTGTAGCTTTTTTGTGTTCATTGAGAAAATTCCTGCACTGACTTACACTGATTAGCGTTCATTGAGCTGAACTAGTGTACTCTAGTGCAGAATATTTTGCACTACCTTTTGAGCTAGTGCAGGTTGGTGAAAACTGTCAAAATCAGTTGATGTCATTATTCGATTATATTTTGTTAACGAATAAAGTTGATTTTTCCGCGCTTTGTATTTTTGATTAAAATTTTTAAATAATGCATACATTGATTAGAGCTAACTTCGAGTGAAGGGCAATCTCTGGTGATTCAGTGTTCTCCAATTAATCCAATAATATTTTAATTAAATCTACATATATATTATGTACATATATTTAGACGAAGAATTCCGAACGCAAGTGTTTGAAAGTTCGATTAAAAAAAGTGAAGAGAAGGAAGAGATTTTGTGCCTAAAAAGCCGACAACGTTCGTCGCAGCACTGGGAATGAATTTTGTCCCTTTGCCATCGACTTCAGCGCAGGCGTAAGGCATTTTACTTGCGCCGAATTTAATTTGTTTTCTTCTTTCGAACATCTGACGTATGACGTTTTTGCTTGAGTTTGCTCTGACAGTTTTCATGAACCTGCACTGCACTACACTACTCTACACTGGCCTTTTCCTGGTTGAACACAACTGTTAAGAACACACAAAGTGAATATTGCGAACGCCACGCAACGCAATAAGAGGGGTTCACATGGAAGAACATGGTTGCACAACATTGTTCCATGGGAAAATAACTGTACACACTACTTTGCGTTCACATAGGATACTGATGTTGTCGAACATCATTATTTTTATATCTTAGAAGTGAACGGAAGCAGTATGGCGATACAAATTTTGGCAGCCGTAATTATGAACGATATTCTTGAAGCGGAAGAAAACACGAAACTTGCATTTTCTTCCACTTCTTTATATTTTGTTAGGAGTTTTATTTTTATAAAATTTATTCTTTATAAATTTTACTTTTTATTTTCCACAATTCTGGTAAATTTCTTATTATAAAGTTCAAAAAATCTTTTTAAAACTCATTATTTGGTATAGATGCCATTTTTCGGTTGAATGTTTTATGGCCGAGACAATTTACAGAATGAAAAAAAATATCAAAGTTGTCAACATCTCTTCACACAGGTTGGTTGGTTGCACGAACCACCCAGGTTTTCAAAATATTTTGAAAACCATGCAACATTGTTCGGTTTTGCGTTCATATGATAGAACATTGATGGTTATCGAACCATGTTGTACAAGATGTTCTTCCATGTGAACACCCCTATACGGAGCTGTAATTTTGGCTGATGGAAGAGTTGGCCATCTTTTAACTTTTGGGTGCGTCATTTTTTGTTTGCAAAATAGAACTAGTAAACCCACTCGATACAGGTTAACATGAGATTGAAGCAAGCTTTAAGCTCTCTTCAATTTTTTAGGTAATGGCCTTGTTTTATAAATTTACATAGATATCGATGAGCTGATCCAAAAAGTGACATCGAAAATAAAATCAGGAATCTATACAGCTGCATCTCCAGTTGCATCACTGAATTGTATTCAGTCATTGTTAGGACCAAAATTAAAATGGCGCAAAATTTTAAACAGTTTAGTATTAAGGAATTAGTATGATACTACTTAATAATTTGCTAACTTTTTAGTAGATTACTAATTCTTTCTTAATTTTAAACATTTTCTAACTAGTATCGTGCTAAGGCTATTTTTTAAATAAATAGCTTCTGAACACACCTAAAGTATTGGCAGTTTATGCAAAAAACTATGTAAACAGACCTGTTTTGATGTTTTTAAATGTCAAAGAGTCATATGAAGTTAGCACGATACTGAAAAAATAAAATAGGTAGGTATTCGACAATTTTAACTTTAATTAAAGGTTAGAGAAAGTATGATGATAAACGCAATTAAAATTTGCAATATTATCGGTTTAACCAAGTATCATACTAAAATAGCTTCAACATTGTACTAATTCGACTAAAATTTTGTGCCAATATCTTTAATTCATAACACTTTTCCTGCACGGTAAATTCATGTATGTATTTTCGAGCTTTTGCCGTTTTAATTTGTCTTTTTTCTCAATGCAAATGTTATCAAATGGTAAACTGATGGATTGAGAACGTTTCAAAGAAAATCAAACCAAATTTTCCTGTCAATGGGGCAGTAGAAAAGCATTTTGTATGCGGAAGTGAAATGCGCCGAACGAAATCTCGGACAAGAACACGGCACTCAGAGAGGCAGTGTTTGGGTATGCTAAACGACCTCGTAAGAATAATAATATCTTTGTAGGTCCCAATGGAAATGAAGAAACAGACTCTTTGTCAAAAAAAAGCAACGACACTTCTCACGGGGCTTATCTTATAATTACGGATTTCGTCACTCTTCACTGCAAAGCTGAGAAGTCACTTAAATATTTTGGAACGTCACGAAATAGAAGAGAGTGAATAACAATATCTGAAAGAACTCCATATGCTTAAGTTTCCTAAAGAAACAAATCTGGAAAAAGAGCTGTAGAATGCGAGCGATCTCATGTAGCTCTAGGCAGGACTTACGAGTAAGCCCAAAATTGATTAATTGTAAGTCAATTTGGAGAAAATTAAAAAAACTGCAGCTACCTATTTCAACATGTTCGGTCAAAAAGCACATAAAGTGAACGTACATATAAACAGAGACAGGGATCCACACGGACGGGATGACTTGTAGGACCTCTCCGTCGTCCTCGTCGTACTAATAAGTTTGACTAAAATCTCTCAATTTCGTATTACATAAAACCAATACTTGCTCAAATGTTGAATCCCTGAATATGGATGCAGCACTTGCAAACTCACATCCGCTCTCACAAGAAAGCTGCAAAAGTTTGTGAATACATGTTTTGTTGGTTATACGTTTCGAAAAGGTAACGAGTGCATTGTGAGGCAAGCGATGCAAACTTGCCCGCTAACACAGACAAGAAGACGAGTGCACGACTGAGAAATACTTGGCGAAAAACTGTCGACGAGGCATCAGCAAAACTGGGGAAGAGTTGGAGAGAGCTGACTTCATCTCCAGAAACTATACATGATGGTACGTAGGGGTAGTGAAGGCCCTATAGCCCGCAAGAGGAACTTTACGGGCGTTATAGGTCCAAAGATCTAAGTATGTAAATATGTAAGTAATACTTGCTATATAGACTAAAAAATACAGAATAAATTGAATTTGATCTGACTAAATCTTACCTGCCAGAATTTTTAAAACAAGATCTATGTATAATAGCATAGAAAAAAAGCAGAATTTTTGTCTGAGAAGGCAGAATTTTGAAATACGACCCGCTCGCTAAAATAGGAGAACAGTATGCCTGAATTTCAATAAATTTTTTCACAAAGAATGACAACTAGATGATCCATTGGAAACGTAGTCAATTTAACATGAAGATATTAATGCAAATATAACCGTATTACAGCACCACCCTTTAGTGATCAATGTTCTTACAAAAAGTTATAGAAAACGAAACCGTTGACACGTGCCACCGATCACTTGAAATTCCCAATACAAATTTCACAATCTATTACTTAAAACGTCGGTAATGATATAAAGTCTTTAAGTTTGAAACATTTTATTAGAGATACGTTAAATTAAAACCCTATATTAATAAAAAATTAACAGAAATGTATTCACAAAACAAATAATTATATCAAACATCAACTTGTCATTGCAAGGTATTTTTTTTTCAACTTTTTGATCGTTAAAATACTAGTTCCGCTTTATAAACTAGATAACTATGGTGATGATGATGAGTCAAACTGTATTTACTTAATTTCGATCGTGACCATAAACGAGCACGTATTAATAATAGTTCCCAAAGTGTTAATAAATTATGAAATCAGACAAGGTTAAGGCAAGGTAGCAGTTATTTTGATAAACCAAAATGTATCTTCTACATTAAATAAAAATAATTAAAATGAGAGTTTGTACGAACATATGCAAAAAGATTCAGCAGAACATTTACATTCAAAATAAAAAAAAATATAAAACAATGCGATATCACAAAGACCATTTAACTATAAACGTAAAGATATACCAACTACAAACAAAACAAAAGAGAACGTAGTAATATAAAAGCGCTTTTATCTGCAAAACATGCTATTATTGCTGTGATAATCTGCTGGTGGCAGTGACTAACATTTCCGGTGGAGGAGCCCAGCTTTGCAGCACTATAAACACAAAGTTTAAATTACCTTTCGCAGGTCAAACTACCAATAAACTGATTCAATTTACCTTGAGTCAGCATCGATATCTTTTCATTGTATCGCACCCTATATCTAAATAAAAAAAAAAAAAAACGATATTTAAAAAACAAGCTCTCCAATCCATAACCGTGCAAAGTCATGGCCGATCGAACAGAGCACTCAAAAAAAACCAAAATACACTAAGACTTAAAAATAATGAATTTGCAGAAAAAAACACAAATTGTTCTGTGACATTGTTTAAGTCAAGAGAAAAATAACTGTTCATAAATGCAGTTTCAATTAAATTTTTGAAATGCAACAAGTCAAGCGCAGCCAGGTGTTAACTAACAAATATGAACAGATCGTTCATACCAGGTGGAATAAGGGTTGCCATGCTTTTTTTTAAGATATTTATTTTTTTTTCTGTGAAAACAAAATCTCAGTACAGTTTTTTAGTTCTTTTACCAGGAAAGTCTTTCAAAAATAAGTTTAAACATTTTTGGTTCACTGAAGTTTTGTAAAAAAAATTTTTAAGAATAAATTGAGTTTAATTTTTTCCCAAAACTCGTTTTCGACATTTATATCATCATCTAAACGTAAAAGAAAACGTTTTTTCGATAAAAATTTAAGAAAATCTCAAAGTGTATATTATGCCACAGTTATAGATTTCATCTGTGTATATTATATCTATACGTAAAGTTAGACATATGCATTAATAAATAGTGGCCTTGGGCTTGTACAGTTTGTATGAACCAGGTGTCGCCCCAATCGTTCCTATTTTTAATCGTATTAGGCTAGGCGCGCACATTCAATTTTTAGTTTCGCAACTGTTTAGTTGCTAAAATGAAGCATATGGGCTTATATGGGACACCGCGCACTTAGAGCAACTCGATTCTCGAAACTAAAAAGTTTGTGTCTTGACACAAACTAAACGATTGCCTCGCATCAGTTGAGCTGTTTTTTATAAGTGCAAGAGAGAAAAGAGTGCGAGCGTGAGTCAAGAGTTGCCAGTGTGCGATTCTCTTTCAACTGGTGATTAAACTATTTGATTTCGATCACAGTTGCCAGTGCGCGACTAGCCTTATAGATTTAACATACAAAGCTTTCAATGAAATGTGAAATTTTTAAACGATTCAGTTGAGTTGTGATTTTATTTTTTTTTTTTGACAAGTCAATTATAGCAATCATTGAAAAATTTCTGTCAGTAAAAGATCCTGTGCCTGTCAGTGAATGACAACAATTAAGTCTAGCTATTTTTATTTGAGGGTGGAGTTGATGATTGAAATCAAAACTTACATTTGAGAATGAAATAGAATTGAACACATTCAGTGAAACAATTGTAGAGGCGGCCCAATGCGTTAGCAAAGTGTAAGACCGCACACGGCCCCGCGCTTCGAGGAGCCCCATTGAGGCACTACATCTTAAAGTCTACGCGTCTTGAAATTATACCATACAGCAATCCACTTCTATTTGCTTGATTTATAATAATCCAACAAGAAAAATTCATGTTGATATGTTCATATGCAGGGATGGAGCGGGCTTGAACAAAGCTGTATCTCCATTTTATACCTGCATACAGTTGAGATGTGCTTGGTTGAGTCGAAATGTGACTATAAACATTTCCTCAAATTTTAACTTGATTTTTAGATTCTCTGTATAGAGGTAGTATTTGGCTTTATATTGATTTATTACACCCTTTTTATTTACGTTATATACTAACACCCCAATTAAGAGAGAGCGCTTATTGCATCTCTCCATGATTTTACGAACTAAAATTTGGAATTTACAAAAAAAAACTAAATATTCGCTAAATCAATAAAGTGACATTTATCAAAAATCTAATACAATAATTAAGAATTCTCTTCGTAATATCTAAATTAGTTGTCAGTTGAGGTTGGTATTGTCAATAATAGAAAATAGTAAAGAAGATCGCAAAAAAAGTAAAAAAGAGTTACAACTTACGGTTAAATGACAGAGTATGTTTTCTTAACAGAGAAATTTAATAAAAAAAAACAAGTTTAACAATTCTATTTGTTATGCTTTCGCTTAGCCACCTTGTTCGGTGGTTTATTTTAATCACAATAACTAAACGTCACTTAGCTGAAATTTTGGTTTATTAATGAAATTTAAGACTTGAAGATAAACCGCCACTAAACCCCATTTATTAATTTAGGTGTTATTGTTTTTCATCAGGAGCGAATAGAAAGAGTCACACTTTGACTTTTTCCAAGTTAAAATAATTTTTTAGTTGTGTTTTAATTTAATTTAATCACTATTTAAAATTCGTGATGTGGTTTTCAGTACGGGTTAGCACAGCTTCTGTTTAAAACCTAATATACAAAAGTTAGTCTTTTATATTGAGTTAACAAAAAAGAACGATTCCGAATTATTTTCCAAATCACAAATCTTTTCATATAGGTGGTAATGATAATTTTTAAATAGTAAAATTTTTATAACATAAATAACGGTTTTAAGCAAAAACAAAAACAATTTCATTTAGGTACCTACTTGCTATTTATTATTTAAATCCCTTTTTGTAACTTTGATATTATATAAATTTTGACTTTGGAAGATTTTTTTGTTTAACTGTTTGGATACTTAAAGGGTTTTGAATAATTTGAAATATTATTGGCATTACAAAAATAGCTCACGGTTATGCGACAATTTCGGAATAAACTTTTCGCATAATGATGCGGCGTGAAATCAAAAAGTCCATCATTTTTCCAGGGCCCCCCAAATTTAATTTTGCACACGCCGCCTTTTGGTCTAGCGCCGCCTCTGAACAATTGTGTCCCAAATTAAAAAAAAAACGAAATCCGCTGTTCATTGAAATTTATTTCAATCAGTGAAATATTTGATTTTTAAAGCAAGTTTCAAGCAGGATTGAGTATTTTTGTTTTTTGAGTAAGAAAATTCTAAAATTCATTAGCTTCATTTTGATACCAATTATAGCCATTATAGTTTGTTTAATTGAATTTTGGCACGAGTACGATAACTTGGCCGCCAAGATTTGATGACGGATTTTTGTAGAAGGGTCAAAAATAAGCACTTTTTACTATGGGAGGGGGGGTCTATCTCCCCCCGTTTAGGAGGTAGGGGCACTTTTAGAAAAAATGGTTTAAATTGAAAAAAAAAATATTAAAAAACAACGGCAACATCTACAATAAAGTGCTATACTGCGTTTGAAAGCCAGAAGATTGTTCTATAATCCTGCATTTAAATTAAATTACTCATATCAATAGTTTTTGAGAAATTCGCATTTAAAGTCCAAATTTTGATAAAAAAAACGTGAAAAAAAAGTTAAGACCGGTTGTTTTCAAAATTGTGAAATGAAATTGTAAATTAGCTTATATGTGTTTCATGTATCTATCAGTTCTTCATCGAACACAAAAAACCGCATGGTTCTATGTCTTCTGGTTTTTGAGAAAACCTCCGTTTAGGAGGTAGGGGCACTTTTAGAAAAAATGGTTTAAATTGAAAAAAAAATATATTAAAAAACAACGGCAACACTTACAATAAAGTGCTATACTGCGTTTGAAAGCCAGAAAATTGTTCTATAATTCTGCATTTAAATTAAATTACTCATGTCAATGGTTTTTGAGAAATTCGCATTTAAAGACCAAATTTTGATAAAATAACGTGAACAAAAAAGTTTAGACCGATCGTTTTCAAAATTGTGAAATGAAATTGTAAATTAGCTTACATGTGTTTCATGTATCTATCAGTTCTTAATCGAACACAAAAAACCGCATGGTTCTATGTCTTCTGGTTTTTGAGAAAATCGAAAATAAATAAAACTACTTTTCTACAAAATGTTTGATATTTTTTGCTTCCTTACATAAATAAATCAGTGCTAGCTTCCAACATTACAATATTATTATAAACAGTAAAGTATGTATGGGGGGGCATGCTGCCCCCCTGCAACCCCCCTGCTTGGGCACACTATAGGATTTGGGGTAGGTGCGAGGTTGGGTGCATGCAAAGTTTCTTTTGCATTCACAGAATCTGTATTTAAAAAAATTCAAATTTATTCTATTTATTCAATGTCCACTAAATACATATAATTATATAAAATACAATAAACGATCTTGAAAACGAAAACAAACTTCCGACCATGTTCACCAATACATGGCACTATTTTTCTATCGAAAATACTGCCTAGAAAGGAAATATAAGGACGACTGGGGTTCGCAAATAATAGAGTTTTTATTAAAAAAAGTTTACCCTTGTTATACCGATGATGATATATGTGAGGGTTTACAGTTAAATACATTGATCCTCCCACCCTTCAGAGCGAAAATTTAGAAAGTGTTTTACCGCCAAAACATCCTCGGCTTCCCACCATAAAAGAGTAACTCAACGAACTCGACAGTTATAGTACGGACGATGGCTTTATTGACGAGACTTACACACCTTTTTAATACATTTTGACCTTTTTTAACTAACTATGACTGACTAACTCCTGACTAACTGACAAAATAACTGACCCAGATGCAATTCTACCACCTCATGGTGCATTCTGGGTAACGCTAAATGAATTGCGGTACTGAACTAACAAAGATTCATTATGTTTATTAACATTAATCCTTAAAATGGAATCACCGTCACCGCCAAAAATCAAAAAAAGCAGTTTTGGTAATTTTCGATTTTCTCAAAAACTAGAAGACATAGAACCATGCGGTTTTTTGTGTTCGATTAAAAACTGATAGATACATGGAACACATATAAGCTAACTTACAATTTCATTTCACAATTTTGAAAACAATCGGTCTAAACTTTTTTTTTCACGTTATTTTATCAAAATTTGGACTTTAAATGCAAATTTCTCAAAAACCATTGACATGAGTAATTTAATTTAAATGCAGGATTATAGAACAATCTTCTGGCTTTCAAACGCAGTATAGCACTTTACTGTAAGTATTGCCGTTGTTTTTTAATATTTTTTTTTTCAATTTAAACCATTTTTTCTAAAAGTGCCCCTACCTCCTAAACGGGGGGAGATAGACCCCCCCCTCCCATAGTAAAAAGTGCTTGTTTTTGGCCCCTCTACAAAAACCCGTAATCAAATCTTGGCGGCCAAGTTATCGTACTCTCCCCTGAATTTTTAATTAAAATTGAAAACGCTGCATTTCAATTATAGCTAAATATATTTACATATATTTAAAATTATTTTTTCTAAATTTCTGAAATTGTTTTTCCTTCCCGGGGCTACAAAAAAATAAAGTTTAACCACCAGTTTCACAGTGAGAGTTTAAACTTAAGTTAAGCTGAACCTGAACTGGAGTTTAAATTTGAAGTTCAACTCGCCCGGTTTTCTCGTTCTGTCTGAATCAAAGAAAAAACAATCAAGGAAAGTTTGCTTTGTTTCAGTTGTGACCTTTGACAGGAAAAAAATTTAAAAATTGAAAATAAATTATATTTTCAAATATTGTTGAACTGAGGTTTAAACGGCAGAATAGTGTCGTTTAACTTAAACTATAGAATGAACTCTGTTCAAGGTTTAAATGAAACTGTGAAACCAAATTTGTTGCTGAACTGAAGTTTAAACCAAAATTGGAGTTAAAACTCCCACTGTGAAACTCGGGGTAATAGTTATAAGATCAGAAATCTAATTTTTCAAAATCCTTTAAGAATTAATAAAATATTTCTATTCTTCCCGCGAAATCATTAAGTTTAAATTAAAAAGGTTCGCAGAGTAAAAGAGTATTCAAAATCTATGTAAAGATAATGGAAGACTTAATGATTTCTCGAAGTGGAAAGAAGCGTTTCCAAAGGTTAAAAATACATCATTTTTAAGGTGAAGATTAACACGAAAAAGTATTTTTTGGAAAAAGAAACTATTTTAAAAATAGTGAAAAACGTTTTATTTATCGTTTTTAAATAGCGAATTCTCAAAAACCATTCCTTGGAAAATAGAGTGTTATTTTGTATATTAGCGATTTCGAGGATTTTTTTTAGACTTTTCAAATTCTTATATAAAATATTCACTTCGCTAAGATTTAGTTTAGTTTTATTTTTTAATAGCCGAATGTCGTCAAAAATTTGGACATATCATGACAACCCTGGAAACGTACACTGATTAAAAAATTTCAATAAATAATTGCACAACAATTGCCGCAATGCCGGTAATGCAAATGCAACGCGTACGCAATTGGTTTTTATTTTTATATTTTTTTTTTGTTACTGGGAATCTGGTAGAAGATAAGTTTTTCTCTGGACCATACTCTAGCCAATGCAAGTCAAGGTACACAATTTCTTATGGGAAATTATGATGCGTGCTTTTCATTGTTCGTTGGTAGGTTTGATAAAATGCGCAATTAACATGCGCAACACTTTGGCACTTACGTATTCCTAAGATTGATCTCGGAAAATAATAATTGCTCTTCTAGGTAGGTAGTAAAGTAATAGGTATGACTGACGTTTTTGTTGCTTGTAATTTTATTTTTGTATTAAATTTCTAACAAAATTCATGCGACCTTTATAATGATGATCGTTTAAGCTTTCACATCACAATATTTGTGGAATAATTGTTCTGAAATTACCTTTTAATATGACCTTTAGAGGGGGTTCTTAAAAATATAAAAACAATCCCATTGTCTTGGAACTGATACAAATTTAATTCAAAATACGCCCCTAACTAGTATGGCACAAATGGATGACTAGAAAACAAAAAGTTGTCTAATAAATTTTCTATTAGAGACTATTGGTCGGAAGTTGACGTCTGCTAACTGTCACACAATGAGGTGTGCTCTCCAACACCCTGCAGTCCTATCGCAAGATACATTTATCATAGTATTTACATATATCATGATGCCCTTGGCCTTTTGAATAAGTATAAAAGAAATTTAAAAAAAACAAAATCAAACCTCAGCTTGCCAATAAGCTACCTCAACACACTGACCAAATTGTTTGGATCGATTTTAAATGCTAATAAGATTGGAAGAGAATTTTGTGTATAGAGAGGGCCTTGGAGGAATAATTTTGTTGTCAATGACCTGCATTACATTTTGAGTCTATGGATTCATGCCACGTTTGTTTATACCGCGGGCTTGACTACAAAAATTAATGCTTCGAATGGTCAATGAATTCTTTGTTCGACCACAACCATTAAAATTATCAAGCTACTTTCAAGAATTCCTAATTAAGCAGTATAGCTAACGTGGTGTGATGGTTGATTGGAATAATTAACGACATATCCGCTCGTGGATCGGAGACTTCTGTCGAACTTCTTTTCGATGAATTAACCTTGAATTTAAAAAGACAGGTTTTTTTTAGTGGACGAGATTTTACTTTTTAAATTTTTCATAAGTTTTTTTTTCTTATTTTATCTAATAGTATAAAAAAAAACTAAAATTTCCACAAGAATTAAAATTTGAAATTAACCACAAGCAAGTGGGGACCATCTTTTGCTAATTACAGCATGGAGTCGTATGAAAATAAAGTGCAATTGACTCCGTCTCCGTTCACTCACGCATAACCACTATACTGCTGATGGCTCACAATGACCGCACTCTTGCAACACATTAGCTATTATTGTGCAACATTTTTGTTTACTTACTTTATAGCACTGTTCGCGGTTCAGTGTTGCAACACAAAATGTAAAAAGTCACAAGAAAAAAAAAAAACAATGGTTGATTGTTATTTCAGAATTATATCCACGAAATTTAAGTACACACTTCGATACGAGCTACACAAGACCGACTGTTTGCTTGAAGAGCTCTCTAGACACTGAGCCTTTGTTTTGGCGAGAGGCTTGATTTCTACAATTCTGTAGTTGGAACATTGAAATAAGTCGAAAATTCGCAAACTTCGCACGGAAAGCTCGGCTGGTATTTTGGACTTCGAGAGTGCATATTTTGGTGATCAAGCTTTTTTTATGTGTTCAAGACTCGGCTTAGCAGGCAAGTTCAATAGGCAAGCGACACGATGGATTTTTATTACCAAGTTCACTATTTGATGTTGGCAGAAAATAGTGGTAACTCAGCTGAAAATTTTTAATTTCTACAAATTAAGCTAAGTTTAAAATCAAGTTTTTGGTAATGACTGCTTGTATGAGGTATGTTTTAGGGGGTTATTCGGGTTCCAGTTGTTCTGGTTTGGATAGGTGTTCTTGTAACAGACCATGTGTTGACTTGGCATAATAAGGTTAAATGAAAATTCTTACTTTCAGTAGAGGTAATTTTTTTTCTGCAATTTGTAAATTGTGTACAAAAGTTAGCATCAGCGATAGCGCAAACTATAAATTGTGTGACGAGCATAATGAATAGATAGCTGTCAAAGGTGAGATGGTGTTATATCATTAACTCTCATTATTCGCAGTTCATATGATAATTTCAACTAAGTATGTACTAGATGTTATTTTAATTTGTAATTTAATTTGACGTTGTTTTTTTCCATTTCGAGGAATAGTTAACTATAAAGATGTTGATATAGACGTACTAAGTTTTATTTTAAGAACATATCTGACGCATTCTCTTTTGAAAATAAGGAAGCTAAGTTTTAATGCAGACTTTGCAGTGGTTGAAGTGACATTAATGTACTAAATATTTGTATATATTTAAAATGTAGTATGCTTATGCACAAAAATGGTTTCGTCAGTTCTTGAATGTTACAAGGTACTACCATTTTTATTTTATTTTATTTAACATCGACTTACAATCTGGTCGACCGATTTGTAGAATTTAAACAGTCTTATTACGTATAATTTAAAATATTCGTAACTGTTAGTTTGAAATGTAGATATACATAGTCAAATAAAATTAAGAAAAATAAGCCGAAACAATTACGAAAAGTAAAGAGTAGATTTTTTGTCTTCTAAAGAGTAACACTTATGGACTTTTCGATTTGTTCTTCCAGATAACAAATCGAAAAGTCCATTTCGGAGAAATCGGAATGCGTGTGAACCCTTCTAAAAGTGTTCTATTGACAATCAGAATGAGAGTTCTTCTCCTGAAAAGAAGAGAGGATGGATTCGAATTTACTTTCAGATTCGAAACAAGAACAATTCACACAGCACATACTTGCACACAAAGTTGTCAAATATTTGAAACTCAATTTCAAATTTGAGAAAATTTTGCAAATAAGTTCCAATATTAATAAATTTATTGATAATAAAATGCGCAATTTGGTTGCAGGAATGTGTTCTTATGCTTAAGAGACTTAAAATTTTTAAATGGATGGTATTTGAAAAAAATTTTTAGAAACATAAAATTCATTTTTAAAATGGCTAAACCAACTTCTTTAATTTCTTTAGTAGTGGGAGCTAAAATGATTTCTTAAGCAAATATAAATTTATGCATAAAAAACAATTTAAAATTTGAAAAATAGTTCGTAGAAATTTAGCGAAACAGTAACAATGTTGTCAAAATTCTTAGCTGAGAAATATTAGATTTTCAAAAGAAATTTTAAACCCATTTGTAAAGGTGGGTTATTTGTTGATAAAAAAACAATTTTACTCCCTAAATTTTGTAGAAAATGTTGAATAACTATGAATTGTCAAGTTTCAAAAAATCTTTGGTTTTAAAATTTTGAATTTTCAATAAAAAAATTTGGATTTTTTTTCAAAAATCCAAGAAATTATTTTTCAAACATTAAGCATACAAAACGAGATTAAAATAATTTTTACCATTTTTGAGAAAATCGAAAACAAACAAATGGTTATATGGGATGTACCATTTTCTTTGATTTTTTTTTTTCAACCATTAATTGATTTTATATGTGGAATAGTTTTTGAGAGCAAATATTTTATTAAATTTCTAAAAAAAATGTATGGCAGGTAAAGCTATTTTTGGTCTTTAAAAAACGAAAAGAAACCTGTGGGAGAAGATTTAAAAACGCTGTCTACCAAGTTTAAGGAAAATCGGGCAAAAGATGGCATTCGTGAAATCTCTTACGCCTAACAAAAAATCATGTCGCCCAAGATGAATATTTCACAAGGAAGTATTTCGCGACTAATTAGAAGTTATCTTGGTATGCATGCTTAACGCCGCGTGACTGGCCAGAGGTTGAACAGTGCCCAGAAGAAAATTAGACACGAAAGATCAAAACTATTGCTCAGACGTTACCCTGATGTGAGCTACCAGTTATAACACCAATACTTAGAGCAGGCTCGAAACAAGACATTACCAACTACAGACCTACTAGTATATCGAAATCACCAAAGATCCCAAAAAAGCTTGAATCGGTAGTCAAAAAACGTATATATGAAAATATCAAACATGGAATCTCCGCTAACCAAAATGGGCTTGTTACCGGTAGGTCTACCACCACAAACCTATCTCTTGGTCAACTTAGATGTAATATACACGGATTTTTCGAAGACATTTGACCGTGTGTAGCATGTGATTCTATCAGAAAAATTGAGAGCCTTGGGATTTAATTCAAATATCTTAAAGTCGTTTCAACAGTATTTTACATACCAACCACAGTTTGTTAGAATTTATAAAAATGATCTGAAATTTTTCCGGAGTTTTTGAAGGAAGTAACCTTGGTCCCTTGTTTTGGATTTTTCTCGATTTTTTCGATTGATCTCAGACAGACGGCAGTATTGCCATGTCCTATTCTTAAGAGTAAAAATTGTTAAATTTGATGAAAAAAATAAAGAATCTATCTATCTACATATCTATCTACTCGTACTATTGGTACTGTAATATTTCAATCGCCATCAGAAAAATATTGGGGGCTATCGTGAACAAAATTTCCCTCGGAATTTTCCCCATCTTCGAAAATTGGAAAGGTCAATACTTCTGCACTGTTCATTGTAAGCTGGCGACTGGCCTTTTTAAATGGGAGGCAAAGTCACTATGAAACTTAATTCCCAATATCAATAAATTCCAAGGGAAACTTTCGACATTATTCGAGATGACAATTTTGAAAGTTGGGAACAATTCCCAGGGAAATTTTATTCACGATAGGCCCCATTATATTTTGATTTTAAGTAAACAAATTGTTATTGAATAAGGATATATATTCCCATAATCCTACTATCCTACTTCCTACTATCCTACTAATATTATAAATGTGAATGTTACGATGTATGGATGTTTGTTACTCAATAACGCTTGAACAACTGAATGGATCTTGATAAAATTTAACACACAAGAAAGTTATAGTCTGGATTACGGTATAGGCTACTTTTTTTTTATTATCAGGGGAGGGGCATTGGGTGGTCGAAACACCCCAAAATTATTTATCTCTACTTCTATCTTCGTTTTGCACTGAAATGTAGTACATATACATAAGTAGTTGCATTGAAATGCCATACTTTGGTGGTGCGGGCCCAGAGGAGGGGCATTGTTTGATTAATTTACCTAAGCAGTAACGATAAAAACACTCAAAAAAGTTTTAAAAAGAAATAAAACAAAAATAAAATTCTCCGAATTAAAAACAAAAAAAATTTGACAAATATTTGTGTGTCTTTGAATTTGAACTATTTTGTAGGTAAGTTAAACTTTATGTGCCTACAGGTTTAATTACATACATTGTTATAGGATAGTTACATACGTATGTGATTTGCTCATTGTTTGTTAGTTTTTTTCAAAATATCCTTCGCTTGGCTCCATTACCCTTAAGAAAAGGACTTGATTGGATTTATTGGTTTGCTATTTTGTTTTAATCCAGGTACATGCATACGTTACATAAGAATAATTCGTACGCTTTCAACTTCTCATGTTGAACAGGAGATCAGTTGTGACAGTTCTTGGCTAAGCTAAACGTGTTTATTATTTCAGTGGTAAGTCGTCTTTTTCAAATAGAGCTGTTCAACGATGACACACAGAAGTAAAATAAACACCCAAAAATAACATTCCGTACTTTACACAAGATTTCCATTTACACAAGATTTCCAATGCAAGAAAAACTGAGCGAATCTACAGAAACTTTTAGACACATGATTTATTTTGAAAAACTTCAGTTGAAACAAAAAAATTTGCGTGCGGGAATTCCCGCACGGGTACGCTAGGGTTATATATTGTATAATATTAATTGATAAGGTCTCATAGAAATTGTAAACTCGATAGATAAATAAATAAATAAACATACATAAGGCACATCCGAATTTGGAAAGTCTGAAATCAAGTCTTGTTTGAGCATTGGCGAATTTTCTGGAGGATAAAGTGCTGCTAAAGACGATTGGCCGAAGCGACTTAAGGCCTGTACTAATTCAGGCTAAGAGTGGCCACATTAAGTAACAAAGTGAATAATATTATTTTTTATGTCATATTTAATAAAATTTATAACTTAATTGATATTTGTCTTCTATATAAAAAAACATCCACCTTACATTGATATCTTCGCGTGGTGGCATAGTGTTCAAGATTGTTGTTGTTTGTGTTAGACTACTCTATGTGGCGATGGGGTCTCTTTTTGAAAATTCTTATTTATGGACCGAGTTGGTTAAAATTATGAGCGAAGGGCATCCGAAACGTCCAGTTTTCCATAACTCTGACTGAACATATGTTGGCTTTGAGGGCAGTGGTAGTTTGGGGTTTATTAGCATAGATCTGTTACTTATGAAAACCCCACTAGAAAAAGTCTAACTTGGTCAAATCGCACGATCTCGGTAGCCAATCAACATCGCCTCCGTGTTAGGAAATCATTCATGCAAAATTTTCCCTGTGGCACGAGCTGTGTGATATGTTGTCAGTGTTTTTATCACCTTATTCACCTATATGGACCGATGATGCCACCAGCCCAAAATCCGCAACAAAGAATGACTTTCGCTAGATGCACATCAATTTGTTGGATCTCGTGTGGCTTGCGATTGTTCAAAATTTGATAATTTTGCTTGTTGACGAACCAATTCATTCAGAAGCAGGCCTAATTGCTGAATGGTATTTGATCTTGCTCATACAGAAGACCCACTTCCATAAAACAATTTAATCATTTGCACATGTTATTAAATAAATGACAGCAGCTTAGTGTAGCTTGAACAATATGGCGGCAGTCAACTGTCAAAGTTCAGAAAAACATTTAGAAACGCATTCGATATACAAAACATATTGATATCGATACCATAAGCATCTACGTTCAAAACGACTTTTCATACAAATTAATTGATAGGTACTTTGGTAGAAGAAAATGAAGGAGTGCATTTTCCAAAGGAATTTTCAAATTCACTTGACTTGCCAGTTCTTCCACTACATAATTTTATTTTTAATGTTTAATCAGCAATCAAACGTGGTTGGTTGTCAAACAAAATATTGAATTTCATTTCATTCTTTTGAGAAAATTCCAATTGTTTATGGAACATCCCCAAACACTCCTTTGAAGTGGTCAAATGATTGCGTTATTTCTTCAATTCTGGTGTGGTGATCTCAATTGGGTGACCAGAACGTTCGGCGTCGACAAGCGTTTATATAAAATGGCTACCACAACAAAAATATTTGACAGATCTGTCTGAAAATTTTGGTTCTTTTGAAAGATGCTTCTTGACAAAAAAAATTATGGATTTGCGGTGGCTGCGTTGTTTTGTTATCAGCTGTTTTCACACGGGATTACAACAACACAAAGATACATACATAGATAGATAGATAAGATTTATTGATCCTTTTTAAATTAATTAACAATCAGTTTAATACATTAAATTTTAAGACATGGCTAAAAGCCGTCTGCCCGACGACGAAGTCTATAAAGTATTTAAAAAGATTCTTCAATTATCGATTTTCTATATTTTGATGCTTTTTGACAGTAGATATATAATTTATATTCCAGTCGTTGCCATTCAGAATGTTTCTTATTTCCAATTCATCTAATTCTAGTTTTCCAAAATATCGAAGTCTAAACTCCCTTAGTACAGGACACCTTCCTAAGAAATGGTAAATGTTCTCCCTTTCTCATAGGTTACATAGAGAGCAAAAGATTGGTAAATCATCCCTATGAGGTATAAAGTTCAAGTCCATCAGTTCACCTCTGGCTTTAAAAACTGTAGAAATCATATCGATAGAGTACCTTTCGTTGAAGTAATTGTTTTCGCAAAGATTGTGATCTTAACTTGCATATATTTCTCTGTGTGCAGAACCCTTGACATGCTGAATGCTGTTAACGAGCGTTTTCTCATCTACTGCAGAGAGCAAATTGTGGAACTCTTCTTTCAATTGGCATATGTTTTCCGTGTTTATTGTTAAGTTGTATCCACAGAACTCTGCTAAGGACTTCCATTCCTCATAGAACAATATTTTCATCTCTATAATGTGATTTGCTATTCGTTTGATCAACCTCTCACCGTTCAAAGATAAGCATCTCAAAATATAATTAAAATGAAGCTTCAATGCATCCATAAATAGTGGGGGAGGCCCGTTTCAACCATCAACATGTTATTTGGTGTACACTGTGGAAGCATGAAAATCCTTTTTAAAAAGAAGCGAAGTAATTTTTCTACCGTTTCGTAATGCTGATAGCCCCATACTTGGGCACCATACAGCATTATTGACTTGGAAACCGCCTGGAATATTTGCAGTTTGATTCATTATGATATATTTTTATCTTCCATACGGTTTTTCCACGTTAAGCTTATCGCTGCCTTAGATGATGCAAGCTTCTCTTTTAGGTTTAGTTCCATGCTCATGTTACTACAGATATATATACCCAAATATTTATACGATTTGACTGTTTCTATTTGCTGCCCATCAAAATACCATTTTTCGTTTCTTGAATATCTGCCTCCTCCTTTTCTGAAAACCATTGTTTTTGATTTCTTTGTGTTGACCTTTAACCTCCACTCCTCGCAGTATTTTTGAATTTGATTTATCATTCTTGGTAATCTTTCTGACGAATCTGCAAGTAACACCAATTCATCTGCGTACATTAGAACCTTAATTAGAGTACCACCGATCCTGACCCCTCCGCAAAGATATTCTGAGATATCGTCGATGAACATCACAAATGCTAAAGGGCTAAAGTTGCAACCCTGTTTTACACCCGTAAGAGTTTCGAAGAAGTTTGAAAGTTGTTTTCCGTCCGAAACTGCTGATGACGTGGTCTCGTACAGCTTTTCAATCAGTCTTCCAAATTTCCGTGATACACAAATATTATAAAGTTTATAGAAAAGTGCACTTCTGTCCACTGTATCGAAGGCGGCTTTAAGGTCAACGAAGAACGCGTATAGTTTTTTCTTAGTCCTCATAAAGTTCTGTGCAACGGTGGTAAGGATAAAGATTTGATCTATTGTTGAGTAATTCTCTCGAAACCCTGCCTGAAATTCGCTGAGTATGTTATTTTGAGAAGTCCACACTTGAAAACGCTTCGCCAAAACACCCATTAGTATTTTCAATGCAGAGTTTAAAAATGATATTCCTCTATAATTTTCTGCTTGGTTAGGATCGCCTTTCTTGAGGATTGGAAAAATCACGCTCTGTCGAAAGCTGGTTGGAATATCTCCTGTTTCAAAAATTCTATTGAATTCTTTGGTTAGTATTTGTAACAGAGAGTCATTTGTATATTTGAAAAATTCAATTGGTATTCCGTCCGTTCCCGGCGCTTTTCGCTCCTTGCTCTTAACTAACCAAAGTTTTACTTCTTAGAACTTTATGGGACTATCCAAAAAATCGCACTTTGTATCCGGAACTGCATATTGAAAACTAGACTGGTACATGGCGTTGGGAGAGTTCAAGATATTTTTGAAGTGTTGTTCCAATTGATCTGCACTAATATTTATACCAATTTTAAACCTTTTCCCATTTTTTTTCTTAAGCAGTTTCCATAGAGTTGCAGCATCCCTACATTGGGATATTTCAATTGCTAAAGCGTTTTGGTATCCAATTTTCTTCTTTTGGTATGTGTTATTGTATTCTTTTTTCGCGTGTAGATACATTTGTTTATAACTTGGTTCATCGTATTTTCGGAACAGATTTAAAATACATAATGATTTTTTTCTTTGCTTTTCGCAATCAGACTCAAACCACGGCTGTTTAAAATCTAATAGTTGACATCCTTTTCTATCCAAAACCAAATCTTTAGAGCTTCGGGGTTCTGAATCTTCATCGAGTTTTGGTCCTATCGTTTGCTGAGTGCCAGTCCTTGCATTAAAATCACCCGTAAGAAGAATATTGGTTTGATATTGTATATTGTTTATAGCATCCCTTAGCCTTTGTAGATCGATGCCCCACTGTGGTCCTTGGGATCCGTTTAAGTAAACAGGGATAACTTTGAACTTAAACCTGAAGCAAAGTGTGTTTGAATATTGAAGATGCTCAAACCAATTTGATTCCTGGAACTCTATTTTGATATCGGTTAAGTTCTTTCTGTATCCATATAGACAACCTCAACCTGCACGCCCTCTAATATTCCTGACAACAACACAAAGCTATACAGATATGTAGCTTTGGACACAAATCTTTACACGGGCAATCATATGGATGGTTTTAAAAATGCTGAAAATACATACATATGTATGTTTAAGCCAATATTTTATGCCATTACGATTCGGCATCTTCAAATTCAATGTGTAGCCAGCTTATACGGAATAAGTAACAAAGGGGCAAAATTTTAAACAGTATGATACTCCTTACTTCTTAGCAATTTGCAAACTTTAAAGTATGTAGTTTACTAAATAATTCTTAATTCTAAATATTTTCTAACTAAAATCGTACTAAACCAATTTTCTTAGTAAGTTGCTTCTGAACACACCTAAGACAATGACAGTTCGTGCAAAAAATTTATTAAATAGATCTTTTTTGACATTTGTAAATGTCAAAACGTAAGTACGAGTTTACTATGTTTTTACCAAAAGATAATCTGAAATGTAAGGCAAGAGATTTATGTAGAAAGAAAAAGAAATTTTCATTTGTGCGAAACGATGAAAAATCATCGAGATAGCTAAGCACGATAAAGATATTAGGTCAGTTCGAACTATAGAACAATCGATCTATTGAAGATTTAGTAGAGATTTATTTCTAATCAACTAGATTTACGAAATAAATTTGTATGGTAAATCTTCCAGATTTAAAGAAGATTTATGGTAAATCCACTTAAATCCAGGATTATCTCTTGATAAAAACGTAGTATATGTACGAGTATTAGCTTGTGCGTGTTGCTGGTAGGAATTTAAAATATTTAAAAAATAACGGGAAAAACACTTCAAAAATGCATGCTGAAACAATAAAATAGAATATACATTTTAGTGATTTTATTTGTTTCGTTTGACTGTACATTGACTGTATATTTAGAAACTAAATTCAAATCCAGAAAACGATGAGTACATAACGTTTTGAAATTACAAATTTACACACTAAAATGTACACATATATACATACGTATATAGGAAGTATAGGTTAATGGCTGTCAGAAAAATTTGGCCACGTGCCTCTTAATGAATTGTTGAATAATTGTAGTTGTTATTAATAATTTCTACTTTAACAATTAGTCATTCTTAAATTTCGCATCTGATAATATGCACAAAATTTAAATTTAAACAGATTTTAGATAAAGAACCAATAAACAGATAGTTAAATACAAACTTACGGGGCGAATAAGTATCTGTATTAGAAAGTTGCTTAACCTATAAGCACTTAATTAAGAAATGTGCAATATAATATGTACCTTTCTTCAACAATTTATTTTCTTAATTCATTTTTTGTAATACTTGAAAAAAAAAATATTAATATAAATATCAACACTCTTGATAAAATTACACAAAATCATTGGTCAAATCAATTTAAAAAAAATATATTTTATATATGTTTAAAAACAATAGCCAGACTAAGAGAATGAGAAAAACCACACCAAAACTTGACCAACAGAACCGTTCCAACTATATATTAAAAATATTCTTTGTCTCTATATTTTCTATGGTTAACTTTATATCACGCAAGAATATTTAATTGATTCAATAGAAATTACATATGCAACTTCTGTCAAATCAAAACTTAAATTATGCCTAGCAATCAATCGCTAAGTATACATTTTTGAAGGCGTTTTTTGTACAGTTTGAATGAAAATGTTAATAAAGTTAAGTGAAATTATTGAACGTAAATGTCTGACATCCACTGCAGAAATATTCAAACTTGACATCAAAACAAAGTTTAAAAAAGTTTAATTGCAATTTTACTATTTTTCCATTTATAATTTATCATTGAAAATCCTATTGAAAATTTTAATTTTAAGTTCATTTAAGTTTTAGGAGTTGAAATTCAGTAAACTCTTTGAACTCACTCAGTTTGAACATTGCATACTGAATTAACCAATGAAAATTGGTGTCTTAACTTTGGTTTAGCGGAAGACATATTTATTGACGGGAACCTGCAAAGCGCTGAAAACAACAATTGTGATTGACTAATGTCGATTTTCTTTACACACTAAGGATTTCGATCCCGGATCGAAAATTTTTCGATTGGTGTGTGTGCAATAGTGTGTTTCATGAACGTGTAGATCCCTCTAAAAATAGGGATTTGAAAATTTTGATGCATACATGTCAAAGAAAATGGATTTTTTGATGTGAAAGAACGCAAAATCTGACGAGGGATCAAAATCTTTACACAGAAATTTATTTTTATGTGCAAAGCAAATCGACATAAGTCCTGCAAGGCATTGATATAAAAAACGTAAGTCGTTTGAAATTTATTTCTAAACAGTCATTTAAGTAAGGCATTATGACAAACATATTTCTTTTGATCTTCTTGATAATCTGTAAGAGTTTCAGTATCAATAAATTCAGAAACTCACAGTATTTGCTGAGCTGATCAAACACGCCTCACCAAATTTCAACTCTTAAGCATTAGTGGTTTCTGATTTACATATAGGACTTAAACTGACTCACTGTCAGATCACTGACTTTGGAGCACTTCCCGACACCGTATAACCTTGGAATTTCACACAACAGTAAGTCTTGTAGCGCATACAAAGGAAACAAAATCTAAACAAAAAAGGCGTGGCTTTTTAAAAATTCTTATAAACAATATGGAGCACTTCCGATTGTTCTATGACAATGAAAATTGATTAATTGAAATTTGGGATTTTTCTTTCCATTCATCAACCTACTTGCTCAAAAATTTTTATAAATTTTATGGATCACTTTTTTGTTGCAGAAATGCTAAAAAGAATAAGAGTAGAACAATAAAATAAGATCGGGACGCATTTTTATCTCTCTTAATTCCTCTTTCTTCAAATTTGTATAAAGCGAGGTTGCAAGAAATGTCATCGTTCCTCTCTAAACAAACCGAAACAACAATTTGCTTATTTCCTTCAAAAAATATCTGTAATCTGTAAATTAGTTTAAGTTTCGTGAATGGATCGATAGGAATAGTGCAGAAAATTTCATGGGATGTTGATGAGAAAAAAAAAGCAAAGGGATATCCATTAAATGCAGTCAAGGAATAATTTACGACTTAGAGCCGGTTAAAATCAAATTCAAAGTTATTTACGCAGCTCTGTATATCGTGAACATAATATGTATGCCTCGTATATGGAACTACAACACATAAAAGCTAATGACTCAGTCTTTTAAAAAAGCCCTGATTCTAATTGGCTCAGTATTATTTTTTTGCGGCCAGGCTTGCGTAGCTTTGTCGAGAATGGGCCATGCGATCTTCTCTAAAGATAGTCCATGGATTACTTAAGCCAATCTGACTTACCAACAAAAAGAATGTTCGAGTAGGTATGTAATTCGGAATCATTTCAATTTATTTATTATGACCTTATGACTTTCTTTTTATTATTATGAAGGGTATTTTTTAGAAGCGAAGAACTTTAAATTCAAACAAAACACAGACAAGTGTTTTAAACCATGAAATTGATTATTTGATAGATTTTCTTATGAAATAAATGTTTGAATATGATTTCAAAAACATGACTGCCACGTCATATGTACGACTGTCGCGTACATGGCATTATAAGGACGTGCAATTTTCAACAAATTAAAGCAGTTAATAAGGCTTTATATTTTTCTAGAATAACGAGTTGAATGTTAGCTTTAAGGTTTTCATTTGTTTCTAATTTATCGGCGTAGACATGCGACTTTAAGGCCGGTATTCACCGAGCGCTCATAACTTAAGAAGCTCATAAACCTATTCACCAAGCAATATTAGTGAAGATCTACGAGCGCTCTTAAAAGTTAGGAGTGGTCCCGACCACTCCTAACTTACGAGCGCTCTCTTCGAAAGTTTGTTCGCTTCTGCGTGTGCCACGCAGTGTTGTCGGAATGGCTACTATAGTAACATTTGGCTCCTTTACTGCGGGAAGGGCTACTGTGCTCCCCTTGCCTCAAAAAGGCTCCGCCCTCCCATCTTGAGGCTCTGACTAGTAATATATATTAGTTTTTTGCACATAGTCCTAAACCAACACTGGAACTTGAAGAGTTTCAAAAATATTTTTCAGTTGAGGTGCATAAAATTCTTAAAATGTCGTCAACTAGGTGGCTTTCGTTGGAGAGCGTTATCTCAAGAATTCTTGAACAATGGGTTCCTCTGCAACATTTTTTCATTGCTTACGAGTTAAAAAGCAATATGATTTTGGACCATAATATCTTCTCAGAGCTTACGGAAATAAATAAAACATATATAAGTTTCTTGGGTTACGTTTTGAATATAACAAAAAAAATAAACATGGAATTTCAAGCGGAAGCCCCAAAAATGCATACCTTGCTCCAAACTATAAGAATGTATTTCAAAACCCTTCTTCAAAATTTTGTCAAGCCAAAATATATACATAGATGATTTACTACATAAAATCGATTTTTCCAACGATAATATTTTTTTAAATCTTAATTATGTTTAATTTGATGATAAAGTTTAAGTGGCAATACAAGGTATTCCGCCAAGAACCTAGCACCAAGTTAAGTCCCTTTGATGATCTTATTTCTAAGTTTAGCGGATGAGTCAGAGTCTGAAAATCTAGATGAGGAATGGCGGCTATTTCTTAATCAAACTTCTATGTCAAAGGACTTAGACTTTGAAGATTTTTACCGAAGTATGTTCAACACTAAAAATGCTTTAAATGAGACTATGTTTCCTTTGATAAAAAAATTTGTGTGAACAATAATTGTTTTTCCACACAGTAGTGCGACTGCGGAAAGAAAGTTTTCAGATGTTAGTCCAATAAAAGACAAAAAGCGAAACCGCCTTCACGTTGAAACAGTGAATGCTATTTTAACGGCAAAAGAACTTTTGAATAATAACTCATGCGAAAAGTGGGAACCGTCTAAAAGTTTGATTGAGAAGTAAAAAAAAAGAGGTCTGGACTCAAAGAAATAATAATGTATGTATGTATATTGATTTTTATATTATATAAGTTACATATTTGTCTTTAAAAAACCTACTTTTAATATTTCTAATTAATTTCTTAATAATGATCAATTTTCAGTTATTTATTTTCCTATTTAAAATAAGGCTTCTTTTGAGGCTATATTTATATAGATATATAACTTCAGATATGAATTGCTTTTTGTTTTGTTTAGTCCAATAGAACGTTACGTACATGTGTCCTTCTTAGGGTGTGTTCACACCGGAGCTGCGATAAACGTTTCGAGCAGCAATGTGACTAAAGCTTTGAGATTTTTACATTGATTGTTGTTGTTCGAAGCGCTGATCAATGTAAAGATTTCTCAGCTCTGATCAAATCGCAGCTTGAATCGTTTATCGCAGTTCCGTTGTGAACACACCATTAGACATTTTTGTGTGTAGGTATGAATAAAAATATCAATAGAAAAAAATATTTTTGTTTCTTTTCATTTGTGACCGCATCTATTATTTGATGAAATATCCCGAATTTTAACGTGGCTCCTCAATGCTCCCCTAATTTTATGAAAAGTGCTACTCTCGGAATTTTTGAAACGACAACACTGGCTGCCACGCACGCATTTGACTCGAATCCATGTGAGCAATGCCAAGTAAAGCGCGGAACAGATTGAACCAGCAACAGCACCGTCAACAGCAACAGCGGCCACCATTAATTTAGAGCCAATGTATTTCAATTGTTCAACACACATTAGAACAGCAACAGCAACGCCAACAGCGTCGTTAGGCCAAAGTCCTAAATTTGCTGTTGCTGGTGCGGTTTTGTCAACTTTCCCACTGCAATATTCAGTGGCACCACAATGAAAAGCTTTTTTTTCCATATGAAATGTCAAGCAGATGAAATGACGTTGCTGGTGGCAATGTGTTTGAGAAATTTTTGCTGGTCAGCGTGCTGTTTGCTGTTGACGATGCTGGTGCTGTTGCTGGTTTAATCTGTTTCGCGCATAAAAGAGTATCCATTTGCTGTCAAGACCAACATTCCACAATATTTCACAGTTTGGGTATGCCTGAACAAGAGAGAGTGGCTCTCATTTTCGAACTTCGAAAAACACTTGCGAGTGGTTGGGTGAATACCCCACAGAAATTTCAAGTTAAGAGCCTCGTAAAGTTAAGAGCCGTTTAGGAGCGCTCGGTGAATACGAGCCTAAATATCCCAAAAGTATCGCAGGAAGAAGAGGTGGCCAGAGTTATCAGGTCCATTTTTTAAATTCAAGTTTTGTTTAAATTTATTTACTTGGTTTAATACAAGCGATTAAAAACTTAGACAGTCTAAACTTATTCTAACTTAAAAATCAAAAAGGTGGAAGTACAGTGGCTCTAAGCTTAAATAATGCACTCAATTTTTTAATATAAAATCTATATAAGAAAATAGTAAAAATTTTAAATAAAACTATTATTTAATTTTTTAAAGTTCGTTTAAAATGATCTTATGAAAAAGACAAAAATTAACATAACTTAACAGTTTTTGACTCCAAAACTAACGCCGCAGCTCAAATGATGCATAGTATTAAATCAAAAATAAAGTTATTCTTTAATAAGTATATCCCTATTGTTTGAGCACCAACTTCAGCCTATTTGGTATTGAACTAACCAGGTTTTTAGTATAAACGGGAGATATTTTTCCCAACTCCTCTAAAAGCGCTTTTTTAAATTTTCTTTAGATCTTATGACATTTTTTCTCAAGCCAACTTTTGCCCACAAATTTTAATTGGCATTCAAATCTGGTCATAGAGCCGGCGCGGCGGCTTCATAACATGAGGGCAGTTCCAAATCAACCAAGACTGAACAATTTCAGCCCTGTGTTTGGGATCGTTGACTTGGTACAATCTGAAATTGTCTTTTTTGTTAAGCCTTTCAGCACTTTGTACCGAATTTTGTTTCAAAATGTCAAGGTTAGGAGTTGATGGATGAAAAGTACGAGTATATCAGCGATTGCACGACGTTGAGAAAGTGTATGAATGTCTGAGTTTTAAGCGATCTTTATAAGCGGGTAAAATAAAGTGATCCGACCAAGGCAGAACGCGTAAAGCAAAACGGACAAAACGTATTGTAAGGAGACCATACCTGAATGGCATACTTAAAGATCAGTCTAACATTATGTAATGTACAGAGATTTAGCTACGTACGGATTGGCCCATCGTTTAATAAGACCGAGGAAATAATTGGCCTTGTTGATTATTTGATTAATATGAGCACGAAATTTGAACTCTTTGTCAAAGATAATGCCTAGATTAGGCATGAACTATAGAAAAATGAAAGAAATGAATTCTAAGAGGTAGGCAAAGGCGCTTGAAATACATGCATTGTCACTTTCTTATATTAAGTTCCAAGAAGCTTATGTTATATCTTATAAGGAATAAAATAAAATCTTTTTAGAGTGAATGAGAGTCGAAAGGACTGGAAACTGTTTTAATAATTTATTCAAGTCATCCGCGTAAACAGAAAGGTCTGCGTTTTCGATGATATAACCGGTAGCATTGGATAATAGACAGGATAAATAAGAGGGGACCAAGATGATTGCCCTATAGATAGCCTGAAGTACAAAAAATGAGATCAGATACCTTTGGTATTATGGTTTTTGCAGCTATAAAAAGTGATAAAAAGCGAAGGGGTTTGTTCGTAGACTTTGGTCAAATATCCAATGTAATCACAAAGCTCATCACAAAATGTCATCTTTCAACCTTTCTGCACGCATGCAAAACAAGAAACAATCAGTAAATATTAAAATACAAATTAAACCCACATTGAAAATTATCCCACTTAATGAATAAAAAAAACTCAATTGAGTACAGTATTTTTGAAAATTTAATTTTTTTTTAAACTAGACTTTGATTTTAATTTCTTGCAATTGCAAAGGAAAGATAGACACGTGTTTTGATAGCAGCATTTATGGTAGGCAATGTCCAAATCCTTACATGGCTGTTGATGATATCCTAGGTGATAGAAATGAAGTTCTTGATAGTCAAATAGATGATTTCTAATTGAAAGAATAAGGTTTTCATTGATAACAAACGCACACATTATCTGTAAGGAAGTCTGGTGCCAAACTCTATCAATTCTTTAGAGATATCAAGCACAATAATCTTAATTTCTCCAAAACAATTTAAAGATCTGTTCCACACTTCGGTGAGATATGCCACCAGATCACCCAGTAGAACGATTGCTGCCATAGCCGTATTGCCTGTTATTAGAAAGCTTTCGATCTTCGAGATGTTGCTTGAGCTGATGATTGATCAGCAATTCGCCCAAAGCTCGAGTACAATTCCCATATTTGGGCAGGTGCTCCAATAACACACTTGAGTCTCTTGGATAGAATCCAAAAAAGAGCTTTAAAAATGATGGGTGATAGAAGTATAACGGAAATATTTGAATCTCTTGAGCACCGTCGCAATGTTTCTTGTCTTTCATTATTTTACCGTTAATTCTATAAACAGTGTTCTATAGCGAAATAGCCAATTGCATTCCTCCCCTTAAACAATTTAACCGTAATACTCGTGCTTTTAGGAATGCTCATCAGTTTACCCTTGAGCCCAATTTCGGACGTTTTCTTTCTTTAGCCGGACTACACGAATGTGGAATGCTCTACCCAGCTCTATTTTTCCTCCCCATTGTAATATTCAAAAATTTAAAACTAATGTGCATCTGTATCTCCTTTTAAACCCTTCCTTGTTTTTCTAACGCTTGTACTGTGTTAATCATTTTAAGGGTAATAATAACCCCTTGAGTGCACGCTAATTATAATTAAAAAAATGAGCTAGGAATGATGAGACGTAAGTGAAATTGGTCGGTGGGAGAAGGGGAAGGATGGGTCCCCTTTTTTAGGAACAAGCTGGAAAAATGCTGTTTTCCATCTTCCAGGGAAGATTTCAGAACAGTAGGAGCGATGGAAAAGCTAACGGAATGTTTTTGCCAGCTAAAAAGAAGAATGGGAGTACGAGTATCTATACCATTAGGACCAGCTGATTTGTTTCTATCAAGATCTAAAAAGGGCTCTTGCAACTGTAAGATTGTCCTGTTCCATTTTAAAGTAAAGGACGGGCAATGTTGCTGTCTGGGAATGTAGAACTAGTAGTTAAATGAGCTGCAAGTACATTTGCCTTATCTAAAAAGCTAGTTATCGGGTTGTCATTGTAGATGTCAAGTGATGAAATAACACTTCTATAATCATATCGGCCCTGGCATCGACGTCACAAACTATCGACGAAACATAATAAGACCGTCCCAGTTGGCTTCTTCGTATTACCAAACGGTTCCAGTGGAAAGTTTCTCTTTAACTGAATGGATGCGACAAGAGAAATCGGCTGATATTACACAATGGTCCAAAGTGACCCGAATAGATAGGTTGCTAACAAGGTGAGAAGTAGGAAACAAGTCGAAAGTGTGTGGATTTTTCCCAGCAACAACATCTGGTTCATCTAAAAGCTGATTAATGCGGTGCATCTCAGCAAAGATCTCAATATTTCTTCCTTCGGATGTTTTTTGTCCTGAAAAGCGGAGCCAACTTAAATTGTGCACATTCAATAAGTTGCACTTAATACTTCAGTGTAAGATACAAGGAAATTATTCAGGAAATTGAATTAAACAGCGCATCAAACTCACTGAGAGTTGAAGTACTGTCAAGATTTTTTCAAGCGGATAGTAAATTAGAGCCACAAGAAGTTAAGGAACAATTCAGAAGATCATATCTAACATGGACTAAAAGGCCATGATGGCGAAAGAGTAAGTGAAATTTTGAGACATAAGTATTTCCACCGAGCGGCGTTTCACTTAATCCCAAAACAGCTGATCTAAATTTAACAGAATTAATCCTATTTTCAACTCCAACACAAGGGTTTTTACAGAGTTAAAAATCATCATGCTTGCTTAACCAATACGAACGATGCAATATCAGCCTGAAAACTACCTAAGATATTCTCTTAATCACGAAATGATAGTAGGGTAGAGCATACACCTAGGCTCCATTGAATTTAAACAGTTAAACGAACAAAATTAATTCCATTCAACAAATACATACAAACAAAAACAACCCAACAACAATGAATAAAGTATAAAAACAATAATTTCAACCATCCAAAATATCATGTTAATTATAAACAAACAACAGCTGATAGCACAAAAATGCGTATATGAACGTTAATAACTCTAGTCTTTTGTCTTGGACACGTAAAGTTTACTCAGCTTTCGTACAGGCAAAGTCAAGTGTACTCGTATCTTGATAGCTAATTGTGTTTCTCTGACTCACTTGTGGTAATATGTTTTGAACTTTGCTCGGATTTCCACTATTGTATAGAGTTCTGCTGTTCGACCTTTGTTCTACATCCAGCGACATTGTGTAATGCGGTACTAGAGTACTTTTACTTTTTACTGAAAAAATTCGCTGGTATTTGTAAATTGCTTGTGTTTTTTATTCGACGCGAACCCTATTTTCGAAATCAAAAAAAAAGAAGAACGAAACTTGTGAGTTCAAATAACATTTTGATTTGATTTCTATTTGAATAAACATTTTTAATGACCTTGGCTTAACTTAGAGGTTTTATTGGTTTATTTTTTAAACCAAGTATTGCTCCATTCACAATCTAAGATCAATCGATTTTATCTGAGTTTTTTCCTGTCAAAGATATGATAAGCCTGGACTGGACTTTGACCGAAATAGGCACGTCGCTATCTATAAAATACATACAACCAAGTTGACAATATATGAGGTATTGAAACAAAAATGAATGAAATGAAAACTAAATTTATCAATTTCAACTTTTGATTAACAAGCAAGCGGACTTGGAGATTTGGTTTTAGAATGACATTTCATGGAGATCGCTGTTGTCGTTGGTGCATTTGAGTAAGCGATAATGTATGAGTTGGAGATAAGGATGTTTTACACTCATATGTGAACTCTGTGCGCGATCATAGTACGTGCACTAAATTAAAGTGCTTTAATAATATTTGTTGATCGGGAAAGAACTTTACTTGTTAATTGAGCCTCGAATTATAGACGTGATCTTAACGGTCATGAGCCAAAAAGGTCGAGTAAATCCACCAATGTAGAATTAATTTAATCTGGCGTGAATTAGTTCAGAATAATGGATTTAACGATATCCAAAATACCCCAAGACCAATAAATTGGTACATCGGTATTTAGCCAATTCCAATATGGCCGCTTGTCGCAGAAGACGTAATTTTTTTTTTAGCTCATTCAGACTTTAATATTTATTTTATTACTAAATTATCTGAAATAAAGGGGTGTTTTTTAGTTAGGGGGTAACACTGGTAGACGATTTAAAATATTTATTTGGTATTATCGTATTGAAGTACCAGCATTAAGCAAGGGTCTTAAATCGCTTGCCATATTTTTTGCATAGGTATACTTAAATGAAATTTTAGATTTAAAAACTTGCTGCCCACAAATGGGAGTGAGAGCGCTGCTGCGAATTAGGAGAAAATAGGATTAAGAATGAAATCCAAAAGATCCAAGAACTGGAAAAAAAACCTCCAAAACTGAGGCAGGCTGAACTAGTTCTTGGGAACCATATCCAAGATCATTTCATGAACTGTATCAGCTTAGGTAGTAACAATCTACGAATAGTAACGGGTCTCCGGGTCACTTAGAATACACTTGAGAATTCTTGACCTAGAAAACAGCCCTGCGTGGAGATTCCATATTACTTATGACAAAACGCCGGAACAAAAAAAGTTTATGGGAATCTACCAATTAGAAAAGAGTGATTTATGCTTTCTGTAGGTACTCCAAATAATCGAACTCATCAAAGGTATAAACTTGGAGGAAGAGCTGTAGGGCTAGCAACTCTTCTGGATGGGAGCACAATAGATCTTTAGGACGCAGTGCATGACCCCTCTCAATATTTGTTCATTCTCTTATGCTCCCTACGAAAAAAAACTTCTAGCACCCTGGATATTTGCATGGCCACTATATTTATCATTCTGATTTTTCTGAAGTTACATTGGTCGACCATTATTTTCGGTTGGACATACCTTATTGAGGTCAATTAATGCTTTTTTTTTAACAGCCCATGACCTATAGTTCACTTTTGAAGATTGTACACAATATATAAGTGTGACAATAACATTAGGGAAAAAAAATTAAAATTTGTGTAATCCCAATTCCGCCTGGTAATACAATTAATTAAACATTTAATTAATTTAACATTTATCAAAAAATTGTAACAAAAATACTAAAACATCAGCAGCCATTCATCATCATCATCATCATCGGCTCGACAACCGGGTTCCGCTCCTGGCCTCTTTCAACAAGTCTCTCCACCTATCCCGGTCTCTAGCCGACGCCATCCAGTTGCGCTACCCAAGACTTCGGGCGTCCTGGTCTACGCCATCTCTCCAGCGCAAGCATGTCCTACCACGCTGTCGTCTACCATAGAATGTACCACAAAGAACTTTCCGAGCAGGTTCCTCTTCGCTCATGCGATCTAGGTGCCCTGCCCACCGGAGTCTACCGAGCTTAATTTTTGTCACGATATCTGCTTCTAGGTAGATTGCGTACAGTTCATGATTGTACCGTCTCCGGAATCGTCTTTCCTCACATATGGGGCCAACAATTCTCCTTAAGACTTTTCTCTCGAACGCAGCTAAGAGGTCGTAGCGCCTTTTGCTAAGCACCCAAGTCTCGGATCCATATGTGAGTGCTGGCAGCACCTGTACAGCAGCAGTTTTGAAGTTATGGTGAGATTTCTGGATTTGAAAAGCTTTGACAGACTATAGTAGGCTCTGTTGGATTTGAGAAGCCGCCCGCGTATTTCTTCTTCTATATTGTTATCGGCTGCTACTATTGACCCAAGGTATTTAAAGGATTGCACCACTTCAAATTCGTGCTCCGCAACCTTGATTGTTTGACCAACTGTTCTTCTCGCATTCGACGCCACCATGTACTTTGTTTTACCTTCACTAATGTGCAGCCCCAGATTTTGTGCCGCCTGCTCGATCTGGATGAAGGAATCGTGTACAGCTTGTTCGATTCTTCCGATGATGTCGATGTCGTCTGCGTAAGTAACTGGCTGGACCTGTTAACGATGGTCCCTCAGCAGCCATTCTTTCTTGTATATTTTCGATCAAGGTTCAGAATATTAATAATGGTAGATACTACTCTTCCTTGAAATATTTTATACGAATTTTTCGGTTTCTTGGACTACAATTTCTTTTCAACGTCTACCAACAAGTTCTCGATATTCGAATTTAAGTAAGGACTTTGAGCGGACCAATCCAAAACATTATTTCTTGTATCTGCAATCCTCAGAATTAGTGTTGTAAGCTTTGGATCGTTATTGTGCTAAAAAACATAATTTATGGGCATGTGCGCAGGTGAATAAGTCTCCATGATGTCTTTACAAACGTTTATGTTGGCCAATTTGACCGTTTATTTATAGTTTGGATCCAGTTTACCTTCTGAGTCAAATAACTTGATATTATTGAGATTCGTCACTCAAAATATGTTTTTTTCCAGAATCTCTATACTTTATTTCTGTTAAGCTTAGCAAACCCCAAAAGCGTCTGCAGACACTTTTTGGAAATATGTGGCTTTTTCCTCGCAATAAATCCACGTTCACCATGTTTCAAAAAATTGACGCTTTGCTCTTGACTGATTTAGAGCGGAACAATCACTTCAATTTTTGTAGAAGTCAAGAAAAAAGATCGGCTTTAAAAATTCGGTATTTCAGTCTGTCTTGTTTTGGCTCGTTTTCGATCAACTTAAGTACTTCCGAAGTGGCAAGTCATTTTGAAAACTTAAATTCCACAAAAAAAAACATGTTTTTCGAAGAGCTATATCTTTTGGCTGTGGAATCCATTGCCTCATTTCCGTTTATATAACACTGCACAATGAACTTAGTGGGTTCTGGAATACACGATTTATTTTTACCAATTCTTATCATAGTTTTTTTAATACATATAATAATTTTATAAAAATAATTAAACTAAACAACTCACAAATTTATTTTCAAAACAAATTGACTAACTCTGTTATAGTTTCTAGTTTTCTCTCCATCGAACATTTCGACTTTAAATGAGTAACTTAAAGCTGGTCATAACTGCTGGCATTATGTCAAGCCTACATATCTTCGGAAAACATATCCAGTTACAATTAAAGATAACATTCTGATTGAAAAATGTTTCATCAAAAAATTGCAACTTTGTCTGTCTGTCTGTTCGACTATAGCCTAAACGACTTGACCAATTTTCTTTAAGCTTGGTAGATATCATTTTTAAATTTTTCTCTCGACACCCACCGAATAAATTTTTGAAAGTTTTAGAATTTGTTTTTTTAAACTGTACGAAAAATTTAAAATAACAATCCCAAAATTTTATTTAATGAAAGCTGGATAATGGTAAATAAAATTTGATAAAACGTTTTCGATTTTCTGAAAAACGATACAAAGGATTTTGATCTATTTTTTTCTATTCTACAGCTTCTTAAATGTTTGAATAGTACCTTGTGTTCAAATTTTCAAAAACTTTCGTTTGGATTTAAAAAAATCAAATATTTGGAAATCCACATGATCGTTTTTTTTTTAAACTTAACAATTAATAGCCTTTTAAAAAAAAATTTTAATTAAAAAAATCAAGTGTATTGATTTCAGTAAGTACTGTTTCGAAGTCTTCATAGATATAAGGTTGCCTTGGATGGACGTTTACGCCTGCATATTCATCGGTTCCCACTACGGGTGCTTCTGAAACAAAAATTTCTACATCAGAATGCACACATCGCAAACAATAATTTTATACTGTCTAAGTTAATGAAAGGCAAATCGCAGCATTACAAAACATTTCCAGTCCAAATCAACTTCTTTAATGGTTTACGGTGCCCAATTTTACGGATATTGTCAATTCTTAGATGTGGAAAGGTTTCTAAGGTATTTTTTTAGAACGCATTTTCCGGTTACCGACTTGCTCTCCAAACTACATAAGTATATGCTTCATTTGGAATCATTTGCACTTCCATTTGTTTTAATTAACCTTAAGCTGCATTTTAAATATGTTGTTAAAGTAATATATGTAGATGGATGACGGAAGAATATCCAAACAAGCTCTTAAGAAGATATTATCTACCCTACCAAAGGAAACCTTGTCAAAAAGAGCGAGGAGCTGGATATTGGTTTGAGTGATAATCTTCACTTTTCACCCGATATGAACCTAAGATAGTAGAGGAAATTATTTAATAAAATGCTAGACAAAGTGATCAAGTCCTCAAATTCAGGGGTGGAATTGGCTAAGTTGATAGTTGATTGTCAATTTTTTTATTGTCGTTTTGACTATAGCCGTCTCTATCATATCAATAAAAAAATATAGAGAGCGCGATTGTCAAAATGACAATCAATTAGCTTAGTGTTCACTTTACTCTTACGCGATACGGGCCCAGGGTTTAAGCTAGAAGAATATAATTATAAGAATATAATTATAACAGCCAAACAAAATGAGACCTTCAAGATCATACACATTCCCTCAACCTCTATCCACTTAATATGATAAATGTAATATTTAAAGTAAGAGTTGAACTTATAAACTTATACTACATTCCACATCGAACTGACTTGCCAATGCTATATCACCTTTGACCTTTGCAACTTCAAGGAGAGGGAAGATCAAAGGGCACGGTATTGCCCAGCCAAGTTCTGGCACTACACCCTTTTTACAGGAACAAACTCAGGCGATATTTGACCCCTCCCTATCTTCAATACCAATTAAGTCAGAAACTAAAAATATTTGACTAGATTAAGTCAGGCCAGGCGCCTCACCAAATTTCAATTTTCTAGCATAAGCGGTTCCTGAGATATAAGGCCTCAAAAATCACAAAAACCGTAACTGACTTACTCACTGACTGACTGACAGATCATCAAAATTATGGAGCACATCCCGACATCGTAGAATCTTGTAATTTTGTACGACGGTAGGTCTTGTCATGCAATTTTCTCAATGTAATAGAGAAATTTTATTATTTAATGATTACTGACTACAATTTGATGGGATCACTGGTCAAGTTTTTAAAACCTTTCGAATTGGGCGTAAAAAAAACTTGCCAAGTAAGTCCATCAAATTTTAGTCAGTAATCATTAAATAATAAAATTTCTCTATTACATTGTAGCTGTTTCAATATTATTCTACCTTCATGAAGTAAGAACTTGGCGTACTTTTAGATCTCAGTACTTTTCACGGCTGACTTGTTACACGATGGTTTTTGTATAGAAGAACTTGGCTCTTTTTTAACATTTATGTTTTTGGTCTGATATAATATCACTTCATCAACAGATTTGTCACTTTAGAGGATTTCCTACCTAGGGATGACTTTGATGGAGTTCAATGACACCCTGGAAGTCTTAAATGGGGAAGAATGTTGGGCAATCTTATAAGAATATACGTCAAATGCACTGTGTTATAGACAACGTATCCTCGATGGAGGTTTTTAAATAAAATACAAGGTCACTAAGCTAAATAATTGCAAATCTGGTCGAAAGACAACCATTGACCAGACCATATTAAAGTTAAGATTAAACAAGAGATTCTAAATTTTAAGCAATTGTTCATATAAAATTTTCAACATAACTATGTAGAATCATATGCGTTGTGTATTTTTTATTCGCGAAAAATCCAATTGCATTTCTATGGATTCAGGAGTGAACAGACCGACCCCTGCGTGAATTTCATTGACTCTTAGCTCTGACAAACCAAATTAACATCATCTTCTTCATCCCAAAGGGAAGGTTTAACGAATCCAACTTCACTAAAAGAATTTCATATTGTCATATTTCATATTTAAATCGCAGTTTTAAGACATTGAAAAATTGTAACGTAATTTCTGCAATGACATTCCTTTTTCCTATTGATTCTTTTTCTATTAGAAGTATTTAACATTTTGTATTACTCCTTTTTCATTGCCTATTAAGTTGCTGTCATGTTTGTTGCCAAATTAACAAGATAAATAGACTTTAAATTTGTTGGTAATTATACTCTGTCCAACAAAAATATGCAGTGTGGGCAAGATAGGACGTTTGCCTCGCATTCTTGCTACAGTGTATTGTATAAATCTGTCCTTCATTAAAGCTCTCACAGGGTTGTCGTAGTGTTGATTTTAAATTGACCCTTTTTTTAAAGCTCTAAAATCAAAAGCACCTCAACAGAAACCCAAGGAGAAAAAACTGAACAAGTTACCAAATGGACAAGGGTAACTCTGAATGCACATCAATATTTAATGGGGTTGAAATTGAATAGCACCAACAGCCATAGGCCACAGCAATTCAGTGCACACTGACATCTAACACTCAGATGTGCGGTCAATAGGACGTGTCGGGTCTGCGTCAGATGCAATCGAAAATTTACGGAGGCGCAAACACTTTTTTATGGAGGAGTTCTTTCAATTTAGTGTGGTGCAAAAATATAGCACGCTACTGATTTTAAAAAAGCTCGCCCATAAGACGTGTAGTGCATATTTTTGTTGGATGAAGTATAGGCACTATAATTGTTACCAAAAAGCAGGACTTTCCATTTTTGATTAAAAAATACATTGTCCCATTCTTTTAACCAGTCTTCAAAAAAATCACTTAACATACACAATTTTGTGTTTTCTCCATACCTAATCTAGACCGAGAGCCCACAGCAATTTTTGGGTGTGATTGATAACAAAAAATAATTAGCATAATTAGATAGGCCTTTTAAAGTTATTTATAAATGTGAACGTCTTGCATACTCTAGTGGGCGCAATAGTGCATTATAGTGCATTAAGTATGCAGTTCTTTCCAAAATCTAAAAACTTGGGATACAAAATTTGCCGTAACTTTAAAATGAAAAGCTAAGTGTCCTGATTGCAAATATCGAGGTCCAAGACGTTTTGAAGGTGGCCTTCTTAGTGCAAGAAGTAGCCTATTCTTATCGCGTCTGGCAGGCAGAAGGCTGTCTGTAAAACGTCTTGGACCTCGATATTTTTCAATCAAGGGGCTTAACTCTACATTTTGGCAAAGTTTTTATCACAATTATTTGGACTTGGAAAGAACTGCATACTCGATGCACTATTATGCACTATTGCTCCCACTAGAGTATGCCAGACGTTCACATTTGTAAATAACTATAAAAGGCCTATCTAATGATGCTTATTATTTTTTGTTATCAATCACACCCAAAAATTGCTGTGGGCTCTTAGTCTAATCGGTTTCCTTCTTTTAAACATCGTAGCTTATTGCTTCTACCGGTCAAAAGCATTTTAAGGTTTTCTTTTCCACTCATATTTTCGGAAAGCATACATTTTACCGATTCTTACTATGTTTGTCACCGTGAAATTTCTCGACTTCATATTTGTTCCAGAAATCGACAAGTTCACATTTCCTATATCCTATTGAGACAGCCCTGTCAAAAGTGTCATAGCTTTTTCTCTTTGAAATTTTCGTTTCTTTAAGCTTCAACATTTTTTTAAACACTTTCTCTGTTCTTCAGAATGTGTACACTTGAAGATAAACCATATTTCATTCTTTTTGACGCCACTCTCAACTTCAATGACGACCTTCAGTTGTTGTTCAAAACAAGATGCTTTAAATTTCTTCCCGCCACTAAGACTCGTTAATTTCTCTTAAAATCGATATTTTGAAGTAAAAAACAAACAAGTTCTGAACACATCCCTCCTCCTTGAACAAACTTTCAAAATATGTAGTCACAGTAGACTCAAGTAAATCTTAAGATTAAAATAAGTAAAATAAATTTGGTGGTGCAACAGCTCGAAGTGAACCAGGACCTATAGTGACCTACGACTCTCAACCATTCCTGGGCGATATTACCAGGAATGGAGGGGAGCTACAATTTTCTGCCGATTCCGAACGGCTAATGAGCAGGACATTTCATGACAAGAGATATACTCTTAAACGATTTGTCAATTCCTCCCAAGATGCAGTACACCCCTAAAAAACTTTTTTGCAGCGGCTAAGAATCGAACTTGAGATCTTCCCGATGACAGTCCAACGCACTAAAATCTTACCAATCTTAAGATTGGGATTCCCGATTCTGAACAAAACTTCGAGTTGGTCAAGAAAAGAATAAACAAACTTCCATTTTTTTTGATTTAGAGAAATAGTTCGACGTAAAGAGTTAAGAGAGAAACTCATTTTACGGAAGTTCGAATTCTGAAAACCAAAATTCATGAAAATATAATCCAAAAGTCAATTTTTTTCATACAACTTCTAGCTGTGAAGAAAACCGATTTTAGGAAGTTTGAGTTATCGAAGTTTGATAGCAATACCCAAATAAATATATATCGCACCTAATTGCACCAATATTTTAAAATCTATTCTGTAAAAAATCCCTGGATGGATTTCAAGCAAATTGTATGAATACTAAACTTCACCAACCAATACTTCAGCGAATCAACAAATTTTAGGAATCAGAAATGTCTCATGGAAATGCCTTGAAGAATGAAAATAAACTTACATAAACTGAAACTTGAGATTCCATGTAAGACCTCCCATGTTATTTGTTGTCATGGTTAATCTTGACATTATCGTTTAGCTCCAACATGCATTACCAAGGCACTGGTCATTTTAAAAATGTCTTATAGATAACTCAATGCATAAGTGTGTGTGTGCAATGTCCAGAGATAGCACAAAACTCTCGATTCCAATACAATTTCGACAAAGTTCAAAACCTAAAAAATATTGTTATTGTTTTCCATACTAGTAGGTAAACATTGTAGCTATATTAGAGTCTTTCTTCAATATCTCAATCTTTGGTTGTATTTTATTTAAGTGTCGAATATATTTTTATTGTGATAGCTGAAAAGCAGATAGCTATAATTCTCGTCGTCACCGAAGCTTAATAAAATCACTCCAATTTAAAACCACGTTGGTTCAGCAGTCGTTAAGAGAGCTCCTCTGTGAAAAGTCGTGTTTTTGTTGGCGTTCAAGGAAATTGTTTTAAAGTTGGAAGTAATTTAAGCAAACATTAAGTTCAATTTGAATTACAATTTAAAAACGAATGTAAGTGCAATCTTAAGAAACGCATTAAAAAAATGCACGCAATCCGAATGAGATGTGTATAATGTTTTTAAACATGATCGCTCTCTGCTTCAAGAGCCACTTGGTCTTATCGCTAGATAAGAGCTAGAATGCTTTAAGAAATTTGTATTTAATGCTAAATATCTTTCAGCAGAATGGAGAACAGTGATGCAGCATTCAATATCCGATGTGGATACACAGCTCCTGAGACTTGGGAAATTGCAAAAAATGAGCTACGTGAAACACCTGAGATTAGAGAAGCAGCTATTAAGGAGCTAAGGGAACTGTTGCATGCCTGCGATGACCTAAAATATAGGGACGACGATGAGTTCCTGGTTATCTTCTTGAGAGCTTGTCACTTTTACCCTGAAAGTGCCTTTGAAAAGGTAAGAAATAATCTGTTATCTTTTTTTTTGTTAGCAGCAAGACGAAGAATCGTTGCCAAGGCTGCTTATCTCAGTTGGAGAACCAAGACACCTTAGTAGGCCAAATTATTGGCAATCATGTTTATTTTCTCAGATAGGTATAAAAGTGGTCAAAAAGTTCAAACTATTGAATACACACAAGCAATCTACCGTTGACTCAGATTGCGTATCAGTTTAGCAATTGATCTTTGGCCGTTGTTAAATCCAGTGGAATGTTTTGATAAGCCCAAAGTGGCTACCTATATAGATACTAACGATATTTTAATGTGATAAATAAATGGTTTTAAGTTAAGATCAGTAAGAAATAATTTTTAATAATTTTTAATAAATTTTTAAATTTTTTTAATTTTAATTTTTTATTTTTTAGATGAAAACAGTTGCCAGTTTCCGTAAGGAAAATGCTGCCCTTGTCCATGGACTTTTCATCGAACAACTTAAAGAAAAATTCATCCAGGGTAACATTGTAAATGTGCTGAAAAATTGCGATCAACTAGGACGTCGTGTGATGATTGTAAACTGCGGTGCTATATGGGACCCCAGCTACGTTTCATCAGAAGAGATGTTCCAAATGCTCTATGCAGTTCATTTTGCAGCTCAACTTGAACCCGAATCACAAATTCGTGGTGTTGTCTGTATGATGGACTTCGATGGATTGTCAATGAAACAAGTTAAATCCCTCACTCCAAGCTTCTCAAAACGCTTATTGATGTTCATCCAAGATGCTATGCCTCTGCGCATGAAGGAGGTTCACATGGTAAAACAGCCGTTTATCTTTAAGATGGTTTGGTCTCTCTTCAAGCCTTTTGTTCGTGAGAAGCTCAACAAAAGGGTAAGTTCATCTAATGCAAACTTTCTTAGGAAAAGTCGTTGTGATCAAAGATTTCTTCTTTTTTTTCAGATGCACTTCCATGGTAGTGATATGAAATCTCTTCAAAAGTTCTTAGCTCCTGAAATTCTACCAGAAAACTACGGTGGAAAGTTACCGAAGATTGATTATGGCGGCAAGGAATGGTATCCAGCCGTTGAGAAGCATAAAGATTTTATTCGTGAATGGGCTGAAATGGGACCAGCGAAATGGTGATTTTAATTTTGTTTTACTAGTTTTAGTAGAATTCTACTTTTCCCACTTTATTACTTCTCTCGAAAAATTCCACTTTTGTAAACTTATTTGTTAGTATACCTACCTTTGCAATTTAGTCATAAATTAATACCAAAGTCAACTTGATTTTTATAAATTTAGTTGTTTTCCATATATGCTTAAAGTTGGTTGTTTTTTTTTTTTTTTTTTGTTAAATTCATGACTGCCCGACAAGATCAATTTTTTCTACTATATTTTAAGCATTAACATGTTATTATCATTTTTAATGCACAAAAATGACTTATTTGTATAAAATTTTAAGATTAAGAATAAATTTCGTTATTGTTAAAAATAGCTGCATTTTTTTCTTTGAATCAATGAAGTCAATCAAAAGGAGTTAATTTGTATCAAGTTTTTTCTCTGAAATTCTGATCAATGGCATATAAATGGAATACCTGTAATTTTTGATATACATATGTATTTAAAAATGAGTAATTTTTTTAAATACATAAATAAATTAAAAGATCAGAAAAAATGAGAAATCATGAAAAATTCCATACAGTTCAATATTCCTTCTCTAATTCCTTCTCTACTAACATCGTAACATCAGTAACATCCTTCTCTAGTAACATCAATTCATCCTTATCATTATCTTATATCAAACGTATCCTACTTGAAGTGAAAATCTTCAGTTGTCCTTCTTACTCACATACCTGAGATGCAGCTTTCCATTCTCTACGATCCAATCTTCCAGTCATCCAGACCACTCTCGAATTATCAATGGTTTGTTCCGGAGATTTTGTATTTGATGCCTTCTCGATCCTGGGATAGAATACGCTGTTGGCTGTTCCTCTGCTTCATTTGCTTTCCTCGCATATTCAGTTCTAAAAATCCCAAAAGAACAGTATAAGGGTTTTGGAGAGCGTGATGCAATACGTCTTACGTATACGAAGTTTTGAAGCCATTAGTTTTGCCAAAAGTTTCCTTAAAAGTTTCAGTAATCAATAGTATTGTTTTCGCCTAGGCAGCAGAAAGATGGTTGTTTGTTGGAAGCTTATATTTGGTCTTGCCTTCGTTTACGTCAAGGCCAATGATTTTAACCGGTTCTTCAATCGGTATAAAAGAATCGATATGGAAATTCAGGAGCGGCCAATAATTTCGATACGATCCACTGCATTCCGTTAAAAGCTGGACAGTTTTGTTGAAGATGGTTTCTTTTGTATACATGCTGGCCATGCTCAAGAACGAGAGATTACAGTATAACACATCTATGTAACGCTGCTCTGCTGTATCAAAAGATACTCGTACTGAGGTATTAGTATTGAATAAACTCACCGTTTTCTGCAGAACCAGAGAAACAAACACTATGATACATACATACTTCAAAGTGACGTTACACTTGATGGACTCAACAAAAAACGACTATAGCGTTCTTGCTGGACATCAAAAATGCTTTCGACAGCGGAACTTGAGATTTCTTATCACTTGATAAGAACAATACAAAATATCCTAGCCCATTGACATTTTTATACATTTTATATAGATAGCAAAGCATGTATCTTCAACCAAGGGAACCAACGCTGCAGTCCCTCAAGATTCAAAACTTGGACCTGTTCAACATTTATACTGCTGATCAACCACCCATCCCATACCAGGAACTAGGACGAAGCTTTGTGCAGGTGACTCCATCACACATGCCACCGCTTTTTCAACCAAGATTGCTGCCAAGAGATAACAAGAGCATATTATAAACCTGTGAGAATAATATAAAGGACTAAAAAAATAAACAGTGAAAAGGCCGAAATCCTCTCCTTCCGAACACCAGTGACTGTCATTCGACGATGAGCATTTGCTTCACACCGTGATGCGTGATACCATCAAACTCAAGTTTCACGACATCAGTCGATAAAGTAACAGTCAAATCATCAACAATGTATACCTACTTCGGAATCAACTTTCCCAAGAAACTGAAATTTAAGACACATGTTGACTTGATGTTGAAGAGAACCAACTATTCTCTGCACTTAGTCCATCCGCTATTCAGAAGTCGAAATGGACTAAGTATGAACACCAAGATACTTGTGTACAAACATCTTATCCGACCCGTTCTGATGTAGGTCTTTCCCATATGGTTTACTATATTACTTATAGAAATGAAGAAGATGAAGCATTTTGAAAGAAATATGCTCCCTTTTTTCACTAGAGTGCACTGCAACCCACTGACGAAGAAATATATATACGAACTAAGAAGCTAAACGAGAAAGCAAAATTAATACCACTGGATCAATAATTGGAAGATCATCCCAACTGAGAAGTACAACAACCCTTTTTCCAGCATAGGAGAGCCAAGCAAACCAGATTTGGTTGGGCATGCTCAGAGTTGAATACTGAAGTACGATGACCACAATAGGCGCCGGTTTCAGTGGCCTCCAAGACCCTACGATTCATGTATAAGTTAGAGGATGGAGTCTGCAAAAAGAAGCAAGTCCCACCAGATAATGCCAAGGTTTTTAACCACGCAACTCAATACTTAGTCCATCCACACCTCAGGATATGATTTGTTGAATGTATTGGCCTTATACATGTCATATATGACCGACTCTGACCCGAATACCGAATATCATCTTTATTTTCGGCATAGGAATTTCAGAACCTTCGATGCAAACAAAACCGAAACCACCGAAAATTCAACAGCAAGCAAAAACCGATACACATGGTAAAACTAAACAATCTTAAGCTTAGTTCTAACTTGAGCCCACTTTAGAACAAACATCATTTTTACTTCTAACAGTTCATTCAGAGACTCAATTCGGACAGACATTTTATGGTTTTACTATTTTTTGTCTGTTCACAGCTCGCTAAAGAGCTAAAAAAAGCATGTTTTATATACGCCATTGCCATTTTGACGATGAATATAACTTCGCTGGTTTGTATACACTACGAACAACTTTAATGTCTTACAACTTGAAAAAAGGTGCTTCTAAAGATTTGAAAACCATAGAATCAATAAAAGTAATAATGAACTTCATTTTTATTGCACATTGCGAAGACCGTCCAGAATTTTGATCAGATTTCAAAGGTGTTCCACAAGGGTAGATCTTAGGGCCGATTCTTTTTTCCGTTTAGACAAAAAAACGTGTTTGTAGAAAACGTGTTTGAAATTTTAGTTCTGTTTTTTTAGTTGCAAGAAAGTCTGGAGAAGCAAAGAGCGAGGTCTTTACATGACATGGAAGTAATACCAAAAAATTTAAAGAGAGGAAAATATATAACTGTCCTAAAGTCATTCGGGGCCCGTATCGAACGGAAATTCACTTCAACGAATTACTAAACAACCAGCTCACCGAAAAATCGAGGTTCGCTGTTTTCAAGAGAATATCTGGTTTTGGCACCATTAAGTATAGAAGAAGTACAGAGACTTTAATTCGCCTGAAACAAAGCCCCTGATTAAAACGCAGTATTTTTGAACATCACGTATGAGTGAATGACGAAAAGACATCATAGATGTCATAACATACTGCTTTTATATACATATTTAAATTGTATACCAAACAAAAACAACCATTCAACTAAGACGTTCTTATTGTTCATTTTGATTCTTAACTTTTTTGGTAATTCATATGCTTTTGTCACATTTCTTCAAAGAACATTTAGTATTATTTTGACAATACGATCAATTAAACAATTCGTAAAACTCTTCTTGTTTACTTTCAAAAAATCTCTATAACATCTTTGAACTTAGAATTTATTTTTAAACAATACTCGCAATCACCACTTGGCAGGACCAAGTTCCGACCAATCACGGATATAGTCATCATGAGTTACAACAGCTGGATACCATTCTGGTCCACCATAATCAATTGTTGGTAGATAACCTTCGTAATCTCTAGGCAAGTAATCAGGTTCTATGAACTTGTGAAGAGATTTCATATCATTTCCATGAAAGTTAATCTAAAAAAAAAATATTTTTCCGTTTCGAAAACATATAAGATATTAGATTTTTAAAAATCAAATACAAACCCTTTTGCGCAGTTTTTCCTGAATCAAGGGTTTTGCCAATGACCAAATTGCTTTGAAAATAAAAGGTTGTTTAACTATATGAACTTCCTTCAAACGCAATGGAAACGCATCTTGAATGAACGTCAACACACGTATCAAATAAGCTGGAGTTAGTGATTTGATTTGTTTGAATGATAGACCTTCGAAATCCAAAATGCAAACAACACCTCGAATTTGTGTCTCTGGTTCAAGTTGTGCAACAAGATGAGCGCCATACAGCAATTGAAAACATTCATCTGTTGAAACAAAATCTGGATCCCAAAGAGCTCCAGTATTTAAAAGTATAATGCGGCGTTGGAACTGATCGCAGTTTTTTAATACGTTTATAACATTCCCATGGATGAATTTATCTTTGATTTTCTCGATTACAAGTCCTCGAACTAGGTTAGCCTGGTTCTTTCGAAAAGCCGCAACTGTTTTCATCTGCATAAGAACAAAATTAAAGTTGACTAATTATCAGTTTACACAAATTGGTACAAGCAATATTTCAAGTCAAGACACATCTTCATTTATGCATATAAAGATCATAGAAAAAACAAATTTAAAGGCATAAGGTATGGCAATCAAAGCTTATTGAATGATGCAACTTATATTATAAGTATTTTAAAGAATATTAAAAATCTTTTTTAAAAAACAAAACATTAGTCATTACTGGAGCTATTTCGTGCCTAAAATTTCAAAGCATCATAAAAACTAAACTATTAAACTTTTTCTAAAATTCAAAGCAAAGTATAAAACGTTGATATTTTGTCTTTAATCTGAAGCAAGAAACTTTTTAGTACAACTTCAAGATATTTTTGTATATTTTTTTAAAGAAGTAATTTAGCCGAATATGCCTGGAGTGCTTTCGACGTAAAAGCTTTTTACCACTAAAAATACTAAAAATTTAATTTATTCACTGTATTAATTTTATTTATTTCATTAAACAAATATCAGCAATTCAACAAAAAATTCAATTTTATTTATTGAAAACAAAACTTTTAAGTGTCAAAGAAATGTCTTCAGTTTTGTGTTCTACGAAAACGCAATCAACAATATTATAGCACTTCGAAGATAACTTACGTTAGTGAGTCTGCTAAGGATTCGTTCAAAAACCTGTCAGCGTATCGTTTTCTCGGAAAAACGTAAACTGGTGGAAGATGATGAACCTATTGCACTCACAACCACTACAATCGCTATCAAGCTTCCGCGTTCAGCCTATGATATTTGGCAAACGGATCTCTGACCTCACTGAGTAAGAGCCTAAAAATGCAAACAAAAATGATAGAAAGGCATACTTTGGGATTTTCCAACACCATGGATATCCTATGGTTAAAAAAATGTTTCTTATACAATGCTTTTAAATTTTCAAAGAGTGTATCAACTTTCTGTTTTTTTGAGTCTCCTAACACTGTGCTCAGCTTATACTTTCTGGTTTTCACAGAGAATTTGATCTATTTCATTTTAAGAAACTAAAGAGCCAATCTTCGGTAGCAACTTTGTTGTCATCACAATTTTTTGGATGAGTTATTGAATTTGCAGTCACATATTGAGAAACCAACTTTCTGAACGTATGGTATGGTCAATACGTGTTGTGTGAAAAATTCTTTTTTTACGTCTTCGACTATCTCTTCTTTTCTAGCTTTTGTGAAAACCTGGTTTGACTTATACATTGATTGAAAATTATGTCTTTCTTGACCCTCTTTTTGCTTTCTATCTCGCTTCAAAGATGGCTTTTTTCTGGCACGGCAGTGACGTTTTAGGGGTATTCTTGTATTTCGTGTTTCAGTCTCGGAATCTGGTCTCTGATGAACCGCGCTTCGAGATTTTAATCTAATGGTTTACTTAACTGGAATTCACTTCTAGTGTTCGGGTATAGGGAATATTGGCTTCAGATAGTTCTGGAAACTACGCCGCTGACAGCACTTCAAAACAGCAGTCAAAAGCGCTCTTGTAGATCAGCAGGTATAAAGCCCCTGGTGGTAGACAACATGCAAAAACGCTATAGTAGATCAGCAGGTACAGAGCCCCTGGTGGCAAACGGCACACGAAATGCTCTGGTAAATCAGCAGGTATAAAGCCTCTGGTGGCAATTAATTTGGCAAGCTGAACGCTTAACACATCGGCAGGTACTACACCCCTGGTGTCTAATAACAGGCAAAAACGCTCTGATAGAACAGCAGGTAAACAGCCTCTGGTGGAAATTAATTTAAATTGACCAAGACGGATTCGGTGTCAAACGACTGGTGGTTTTCATCTGCCAAAACATTTCCTATTATGCTATATTTGATGTAGTGATGGTTATTTTTGAATGTTTGCTAATTAATCAGAAAAGCAGGGATGTCAGCTGCGAAAGTAATGAAATGACGAATACTAAAATTCAAGTTTCCCGATCGTGTTTTACATCGGCATTCGCTTTTTGACTACATCATCTCTTATATCATATATTATATTTTTTTTGTATTTTTTTTTTTAAATTCCCGATAGCTCTTAAAAAATCAGTTAGTATGAAACTTTCTCTAGTCTTTTATTAAAGTTAAAATCATCATACCTATTTTTACTTGCGACTTATAGGTATACTATAAGGCAAGTTATGCATTCGTAAAAAAAATCGAACTCGAGATTTTGATCAAAGTTGACATTACGATGATAGCAAAGACTAAAAAAGTGGGTCTGGCAATTCTGTCTGTCTGTCGGTTCGACTACAGCCTAAACGGCTCGGCCGATTTTCTTTAAACTTGGTAGATATGGGTTCTGATTTTTCTCTAAGATATTACAACTTGTACCTACCATAGAACCATTTTTTCGAATTTTGAATTTCTCATTATCCACTTAATGAAATTTTTTATAGAGAAGCTTCTAAAAAGTCTAAAACACATTGCATTTCAAAACTTTAAAATAAATATTTTTTGAATTTTTGAAAAAAAAAATCTATTTTTTTTTCTTTTTTTGAAAATTCGATATCTCAGAAACGGCTGAATATTTTTTTTTTAAATTTAATTTTTATTCGAATAATAATAAAAAATTCAAATTGGCGTACCAAAATTTTTTCTTAAAAATCTTTTAAAAATTTTGTAATTAAAAATTTTTTTTTTTAAGAAACCACTAAAACGACTTATAATTTTTGTTCTTGCATAAATTCATATTTGCATAGCATTCTGGTTTCGTCTCTTACCATTAAAAGAATTTAAAAAATTAATTTTATCCTTATGAACAGTTTTTTCTAATAACATTCGTTTTTAAAATTCCTAGTCTATTACATACATAGGAGCAAGTTCGTGCACCCAGTCGTGCATTTTATTTTTTGTATCTAATAACTTCATATGACTCTTTGACATTTCCAAATGTCAAAACAGGTCTGTTTACTTAATTCTTTGCAATAAATAAATAAATAAAAAAACATATCCTTAGCACAATACTAGTTAAAAATATTTAAGATTAAGAAAGATTTAGTAATCTACTTTAATGTTAGCAAATTGTTAAGTAATATCATACTAATATCTTATGACTAGGCTGTTTAGAATGTTGCGCAAATATTTTTAAACGTTCCACAATTTCATTAAATTATTTTAAGCACCGTCTTTGTGAAAACGATAGAACGATAGATTTTAAATCATTTTATTTATGAAAAAAAATATATTTGATATTTGGAAAAAAAAAATTGTTGAAAACTCGATAAGTCAAAATGGGTCAGTAAAATTTTTTTAAATTTAAATTATTTGAAAAATAATAAAAACTTAAAGTTGGCACACCAAATTTGTGTTTTAAGAATGTTTTAAATATTTTATAGATATACTTATAAGAAAAAATGTTTCTTTGAAAAACCTCTCCAGTGATTTAAAATTTTTGTTTGTACAAATTTATATTTGTTCATTAAATAAAATTGCACGTTTTTTTAGATCAAACTATTAATAAGGGTATTCTTTAAGCAATTTAAAAATCAACACTTACAACACTAGCATTTCAATACATTTTTGAAATTATAGGCCATTGAAGATTGAAGATAAGTGTGAGTGTCACTCAGTTTTGTTTCTTATTTTATGGCGCTTACCCCAAGAATTGCGCTTACACTATATGGTAACATACCAATACATATACCAGTACCGATCTGCCACTCATAGTGATCGGACGAGTTGAGTAGAAAACAAAATTTTTCATTGAGCCAAGGAAAAAAATCAAAGTGTCAGTGAGAGTATAGTAAAGAAAAACAAAATTTATTGACTAAGACAGTAAGCGCTAAATTTCCTTGTTTCTATTTCACCCTTTACCCACAATTTCTTTGGTATTGTCGTTATATGCATTGTTTGGGTCGTATAAATTATTGAATCAAAGGACTATAAGATAAATTGATGTTATTTGTTTTGGGAATCGAGGAACGAATCAATACATTTACTTTTAATGCATAACACTAATGGTAAATTGTATAGTGAAGTTATATTGGGGCCCAAACCCAATGTCAACATAGTTCATTCCTAATAAAAACGTTTCGAAATACGAGAAATCCAACTGGGACGTCCTTAACGATTTCTGCAGGATCTTCAACTCGTCACTGTGCTTTATCGACTTCGACAGTAATTTAAAATTTAATTCTTTTCGGAATCAGAAATTTTTCCCAAATATGTATTATTGGTTTGATTCGAGCTGCAAAGAGGAAAACCGGAATAAGTTCAAGAAAGATAGAAAGACATGTAATGATAATATTCGACAAACCAAATTTTAGCATAGGCAAGAAATATTGTAATGTCCAAAGGGTAGTAAAAATTGTTGGTCATTTGAGGTGTTCTACAACGCTGTCAAAATCACCGCATAAGCTTTTCCATATTCCCTATTCCATTAATCTCTCTCCGATCGGATGGGTAACAGAATTTGTATAGTCAGTCCAAATGCCAATCTTCTTCCCCCTCCAACTATCGTCCAATTTAACTTATGTCCCTTCTTTCCAAGGTTATTTATTTGCTGATAAATTATCAGCCCAAGAAATAATCTTCAAGAACAAAAGATTCTCAATGAGCGACGGTATGACTTTCCTCGAAATATGTAGGTCCACAGTTGATCTGATGGTATATTTCAGCGAACAGTGGTAAAAATCATTACATTATTTTGGAGAAAGTAATATTATTGCACTTGATATTTCTAAAGCACTTGATAGAGTTTAGTATCAAGGTTCCTTATCGAAAATGCGTTCATTTTTAGTATTGATGAATTTCATAATCGTTGGATTAAAAATTGACCTTCGGATGTGGATTCAGAAAAGCAGCGTATGATAAGCTCATTTTTTTAAATTGGTAATAAATTGTTGTACACCCCACAATCTTAAGGTATTTTTCTATGATGTGACATTAACACTTTTTTATTTTCAAAAAACAAATGTCACTAAGTATTCTTTCTTTAATTTTTAATTTGTTATATTATTTATTAAATTAAGTACAAAGTTTGTAAGATAAGAATAATGAAATAAATAATAATAATAATAATAATAATAATAATAATAATTTAATTCTGATCTCGATAGCATTGTTAAATAGGGAACCATAAACCATGTAGAATTTAATGCATCAAAAATTAAATTCTGTCTTTTGTCGTTAAAGCGGAACCTACTCTCCATGGCGCTATTCATGAGCGGCATTCGCATTGAAGAATCCGAAAAACTTTCAGTTCTCAGTATGTGCATCACAGACCACCTTGGGCCTATTGCACCATCTTACAAAATTGTGATTACAAGCATTTTTTTAACAAATTTGTAAAAAATCGATTTTTTTCATATGTAATTTTTTTTAATCTCAAATTTGTACTTGTAATTTGTAGTTGGTGCAATAGGCCCCTTGTGTGCGGAATGACCACATATTCGACTTCGCCAAAAAATCTGCTAAAGCTAAGTGTACATGATTGTCTGACAATTATCTACCAATGAGCTGACAATTAAGTTGTGTGTGTACACGGTTGGTACAAAATCTACCAATCTCTTACAATTAATTGTCAAAAGTTGGCTGACAATTCATTTTCAGATAGCCGGCTTAATACCTACCAATTAATTGTAAGAGATTGGTAGATTTTCTACCAACCGTGTACACACACAATTAATTGTCAGTTTTTGTTCGTTATTGAAACTGTGACAATTGAACCTTGGCTGCAAATTGTCTGACAATGAAAAAATTGTATGATGCTAAAAAACGAACATCTTACAATTTCTTCATTGTCAGAAACGTCAGACAACGATAAAAATTTGCAGGCCTGTCAATAAATTGTGTGTGTATACGATTATCAAATACCTTACAATTTACCGTTTTACAATTAATTGTCAGATACATTTTCTGACAATTAATTGGAAGATTACACGATTGTCAGCTAGCGTACACATGATTGTCAGATTTCTTACAATTAATTGTCAGACAATGATCTAACAAGTAATTGTCAGACAAATTTTCTGACAATTAATTGTAATGTCGTTTTTATTTGGCATCCGGAAGCCTTCCGGACTCTTCTGAAAGTGTTCAATTGGGAAAAAATGACAGTTCTGATTCTGAAAAGAAGAGAAATTTGCTTCTGGATTTGAAATCAGAAGCAAAACCAGAAGCACTCACACATTCATATACTTAAACGTCAACCTCAACAGCTGTGATTTTTGGTATCCAAATTGTGCGAACCAGGACCCATGTTCTGTAACTCTCACATCGAGTGAGTTTTCGCATAAACGGTGCGAATCAGAACAAAAACACTGCGGAATGACACAAAATTCTGTTTCTCACACGCAACTGTTTCTGTAACTTTTTTTTCACTCGATCAAGAACAAAATGGAAAAAATTATTGGATGTATTGGAAAAATGTGAAAAAACTGTATCTGTAAGTCTGAAGTCGATACAATCTTTCGATTTTTCTGTCAAAATCATTCGACCACTCTGATACAAGTGAGAAGTGAGAACAAGACAATAATAATAAAAATCAAATATGACGGAAAATAAACAAAAGGTAAAAAACTTATTTTGTATGTTGTTTGATCAGGAAAATTATTATTTTTATCTGTAGAAAATTCAAAGGATCTCAAAAGATCAAAAAGAAAAATTGGTAGATTACATGGCAACACATTTAGAGTTCGCGAGAGGCCAATTCGGCGGACCAAATTCAAATATTACGTCTGTGAATGCACATCATATTTCTATTGTCACTTTGTTCACTAATTACAAGCACAATTTACATTTTACATTTTACTTGTTTTAAAAATTTGAATTACTGCAAAATAAAAAACTTGAACACTTCAACCTTTTCAATATAAAAGAAAAAATAATTTTTAGTTATGTAAATGTGAAATAAATTGAAGCTGTCAGTTTAAGGGAAATGTAAACATTTCTTCCATTGCAAACTGGAAACTATGGTTTTCGCACAGGGGTGTTTTCGCATCATGTTATAGACACAGTTCATTTTCCAATATAGAGAAACGATGAAATTTTTCGTTCCACCTCTAATCGACTGCGAAAATACTCGACCGAGTTACAGAACATGGGTCCAGGGTTGGCCGAATTAACTACACTACATTTTCTACATGATTTACTACGTTGATATGAGGTGTTAAAGCGAGCTTGAAGCTCGCTTCGAACCTTTATATACCTGTATTGAGTTGAAATGAGCTTCGTTCGACTCGATCCCAATCGCTCAGCGGTGTCGAGTAGAAATGTGGGTCGAAACTCGATCTTTCGATACTGCATATTTTTTTTTTTTTTTTTTTTATAATTTACTCACGCTCAAGGGAATATGAATACCCTTTAAATGTTTCAACACAGCGTGGGCGTGAAGTTACGGAAGAGAAAGAAGGATAGGAAAGATGTGTGGCACGTAGTATTTAACTACGCTAGTTTATTGAAGAAACTACATACCTAATTTACTACAATTTGTTACGTCTGCTACATATGTATGTAGGGGGATGAAAGGGATTAAATATGAACAAGTTTTTATAAGTTAAATTAAGTTTTAATTCACTGAATTTAAAGAGTTTAAAAAAAATAAAGGTTTGTATAAAATTTAATTGAATAATGATTAATAGAAAAATATAGCAACTTTCGCTTGACTTTAACTTGACTTTGAATTTACTTTTCGTGACTTGACTTTTCTTTTACTTTACTTTAAACAATGCATTTACCGAATGACCTTTTTTTTATTCTTAGCTGCATTTTAATACCGCTTAGGTTTTTATATAAGGTTTTTAATATTTAAATTGAAATGATATTGAATATGAAATAGCGTAAATACGTAAATGTTTGGCTTGATTTTAGAATTATGGTATGATGTAAAATGTGGTCATCCTACACTCGGCCATCCTTCTTGTCGGCTGCCTCAGACGAACAGTCTTCTTTGGGTACTTATTACATCTAAACATCGGTTACATCATCATCTTCGGATTCAACTTCATCGGATTCACTATCATCTTCGTTGCGCCAGGGCTTCATAAAGTCAGCTGAAGACGAGGTATTATTTGGTCCCTCGTGAGTTCCCACTTTACGAACTTCATATCGGTCGTTTCTCTTGACTTTCGTAACTTCATATGGGCCTAAGTACGACGGGTATAGCTTTGTTCCAGGTGCGAATTGAGTTTTTTTAATCGCAACTAGGTCGCCCAATTTGTATTGCGTAGCAGCTTTTCTCTTCCTGTTGTAGCCTTTTCGGTTTTCTTCATGAACCTTAATAATTTGTTCCTTAGCCTGCCTTCGCATCTCCTTCCTTTCATCTTCGAATTCCTCGATAAATAACTCTTCCATCTGTTGCTTCAGCTCAATATTATCCTTGGATCTCATACGAACTCCGAACATTAACTCAAATGGAGTCTTGTTTGTGCTTCGATTAACCGTCGAGTTTATAATACATTGTAGTTTTTGCACATGTTTAAACCACTTATCAGGAGCATCAACTGACATTTTCGTCAACATTTCAATAATAGTCCTGTTGATTCTCTCCACCTGACCATTTCCGCGAGCAACTCCTGTAGTCACAAGCGAATGCACAATCTTTCTTTCCTCACAATACTCCTTAAATAGATTGGATGTAAAAGCGGAACCTCTGTCCGAGATGACTCTTGCCGGATCGCCAAAAGTTTCGCTCTGGATCAACAGTTTCTTTACCACTTCTTCAGCACTCGTAGACTTTACGGGAAAGATCCAAGTAAACTTTGAAAAAGCATCCACGATGACCAACAAATGCTTATAGCTCTTCGCCGTTGAATTCAAAGGACCAAGATGATCAAGATGAAACGTATTGAGAGGTGTATCAAACTTTTCGATGGGATTGAGCAAACACTCCTGTTTTCCACTTTTCCTCGCTCCAAGTATGCATGGAATACAATTTGCAATTACTTGTTTAATTTTGAACGACATACGTGGTATACAAAAATCCTTCCTTGCCAAAACTTCCACCTTTCTTGCATTCATATGACCTTGCTCGTGTATGCCTCGCAGTACTTCTCTCTGCAGCTTCTTTGGAACAACCAGGGAGTAATCACCTTCAACAAATTTATACAAAATACCGTTGCGCATTACAAAATCTTCGTATTCCTGGTGCTTCAAAATGTTTGATATCAGCAAACAAAATTCATCCGTCTCTTGCGCCTTTCTAATACGATGCAGAACACCATCTTCAACTCTCATTATTACCGGAAAGCGACTAAGAGCGTCCACGTGCCTCATCGATGAACCAGCTCTGTGAAGGACTTCACAGTTAAAATCCTGTAAGAATATTGCCCACCTGGCAACTCGTGTGCATAACTCCTTCTTCCTCATAGTTGCTGTAAAAGCTTTGCAGTCCGTAAAAATTTTAAATGGTATTCCCAAAAGGTAAACCCTTAACTTCTGCAAACACTTAACGATTGCCAGAACCTCTTGTTCATAACTAGTAAAATTGCTTTCCGCTTTCGACGACTTATAGCTGATATAAAAAACAGGATGCATCTCGTTGTCATTATGTCTTTGAAGTAAGACACCGCCGTATCCAACCTTACTCGCGTCGGTATGAAGTTCCGTTTCCAACTCTGGATTATAAAGCTTCAAAACTGGGTCTTTGCACAAGGCATCCTTTAAATTTTGGAAAGCTTCCACTTGATTAGGACCGAAGCAAAATACCGTATCTTTACGCAGTAAATCCGATAAGGGCTTAGCAATTACTGCGTATCCTGCAATGAAACGCCTGAAAAACCCTGTTAATCCGAGAAAGGACTGAATTTTCTTTACTGAATTCGGCATTGGAAAATTTTGGACCGCATGTATCTTCTCCTTTGATGGTTTCAGTGATCCATTTTCTACGACATGTCCCAAAAATTCAATCGTTTCAGTGATGAACTTACACTTCTTCCAGTTAATAAAAAGACCATTTTCAGCTGCGACTTCCAAAACTAGTTTAAGCTTTTCCAGACATTCCTCCGGGCTTACAGCTTGAATGACTAAATCATCCACAAAAATTCTTAACCATCCTGAACGTAAAAGTTTCTCAAAGACAGAGTTTATAAACCTTTGAAAAACTGACGGCGAATTACAAAGACCAAAAGGTGCTTTTAAAAATTCATAGTGCCCGTCAGGCGTGACGAATGCGGTATACTTTTGACTTTCCTTTTCAATGGGTACGTGAAAAAACCCGTTTTTGAAATCCAAAACAACAAAAAATAATCCTCCAACAAGATCTTCTAAAATTTCCTCTATCAACGGAAGTGGATGGCGATCTTTTATAATTTTGGCATTAAGTAAACGATAATCAATACAAATTCTATTAGATCCATCTTTTTTCTTAACCAAGACTATCGGACTAGAATAATCCGAATAGCTATGGCGTATTATTCCTTCTGAAAGCCAGGTATCTATCTGTCTCTTAACGTCTTCCTTTTCTTGTGGTGCTAACCTTCTTGGCTTTTGATAGACTGGACGATCATCGGATAACACAATTCTCATTTCCACTTTACACTTATCCTGTTTCGTTGGTTCATATCTACATATTAACTCTCTTATCTCGTTTCGAATGGAAGGATTTGAAATATGATTAATTTTTGAGTCTATGATTGAATTTAAATCATTCTTTTCCAACAACTCAATAACGTCCATTTTCGAAATATTATTTTCTTCCAAATTAACAGTTTCTGGAACTTTAGTTACACAAATATTTCCATTATCAATGTTAACTCTAGCAATTCTTAAAAAGTTCTTTCCCAAAATCATGCAGTCTGACATCCATTCATCAGGAACTATATGGAATCGAACGGAATAATTATCTTCTCCGATTAAAACATCAATTAAACACGATCCATAAGTACGTTTCGCATCACCATCACCAAATCCCAGCAAATTTTCTTCGAGCCCATCAATTACAGCACCACCAGCCCTTCTCCAAACGCTCCTTTGCATCAACGAAACATCCGCCCCCGTATCCACTAAAACAGAGTAAACTTCCCCAGCTAACGTAAGACTTACACAACAGTCTAGTCTGTTAATCCTTTTAACATTATTGTTCGGATTTCTGGTTTCTTTCTTTGGACAATTTGTAGAAATATGACCAAATTCACTACATGAAAAACACCTTGCTCCTTTACTTTTGTTTGGACAAACATTTTGATTATGAGAAAGAGAACCACAGTTTGTACATCGCTTTTGACTCACAGAATTTTTGTAATTGTTTGAATTACTTGGCTTAAAATTTTGAGAATTATTGTTTTGGTTTCTATAATTACTCGTACTCGCTAAATGACCTTTTATCGTTTCGTAAACTAAAAACTTTTTCTTCAGCTCTTCTAAACTTGTTGCTTCGTATAGGACGGTTTTATTTAAAGGGCTATCTGGAATACCTTGGATTATATAGGCTATTAAAGACGCGTCATCGAAATTACCCCTCATAGCAATTTGCTTCATTGAATACATGTATTCTAAAAAGGTTTCGCTAGCTTTTTTCATCCTTGATTGAAGCTCTTTGTGAAGACTTATACACGAAGGTGTATCATTAAACTCGTTTAATAAAAATTCCTTTAAATCATTCCAACTGCAAATACCGCTTTTCGATTCCACTGCTAGTTTGGCAGCTCCTTTAAGTAAACGCCTTGCATAAAGGTATTTTTGTATGGGATTCCATTGACATACTGTCGCTATATCTTCAAAATCCTTTAACCAAAGAACTACATTTTTTCCAGCTTCTCCAGTAAATCTATCTAATGATTCTTCGACATCCTTAAAAACAAAATTATTGGTCTCCGTCATCTCTGCAGCAGCTTTCAAATTTACATCAACGACAATTTCCTCTTTCTCAACTTCACCTACTTCTATCTTATCACTTGAATTTCCTTCTCGAAAATAATCTTCAATAAATTCACTAATTGACATTCCTTCTTTCAAAATAGCATTATGTAACCTTTTAACTAATTCAGTTTTTAAATAATATCGATACGATAACTTCTTTTCTTTTAAAATTGTTTGCAATTGTTTGGTAGTTAATTTATTTAAATCATCCATTCAGAATTCAAACCTTTCTCCCCATCATTAATTCTTGCTCGATCATAACAAAAAAAAAACAAATTCGACTCAAAAGCTTTTTCTTAGTAGTTTGTTTTGAAAGATTATCTCAAGTTAAAGTTCTTATTGCATGCGACAGTAAAGCTTTAAAGCTTTTCATGTAAATTTATCGTTAAATTTATAGCTAAATATGTAAGAGAAAAAAAAAATATGAAACGATCTCACCAATGTTCGTGTGTGTATACTTCGTTTAATGATCGATAGATGGTACTTTTCTCTTATTTTACTCTCTTTTTTTTCGTTTTTGCTATTTTTTAACTAATGCACTCACAATTAACATGAATTTTCTTTTTTTTTCTTTTTATGCACAAATGTATCGCAAAATTCTATTTGAAACTTTTAATGCATGAATATTTAGATTCAAGATTTTTAAATAATTAATTCTTAGCTTTTACTTTTTAATTTGTGCTTTGTTAGTTGTTGTCACTTATAACTTTTCGGTTTACGTATTTAATAACATCGCTTTTTTTTCTTTTTTATTTTATGAAATTTTAGCACTAGCACAATTCTAATTTATAGTTAAAACAAAATGTTCAAACACTTTTCGCGGCACTTGTTCTTGCTCGGAAACACTTCTGACACCAATTGTAGGGGGATGAAAGGGATTAAATATGAACAAGTTTTTATAAGTTAAATTAAGTTTTAATTCACTGAATTTAAAGAGTTTAAAAAAAATAAAGGTTTGTATAAAATTTAATTGAATAATGATTAATAGAAAAATATAGCAACTTTCGCTTGACTTTAACTTGACTTTGAATTTACTTTTCGTGACTTGACTTTTCTTTTACTTTACTTTAAACAATGCATTTACCGAATGACCTTTTTTTTATTCTTAGCTGCATTTTAATACCGCTTAGGTTTTTATATAAGGTTTTTAATATTTAAATTGAAATGATATTGAATATGAAATAGCGTAAATACGTAAATGTTTGGCTTGATTTTAGAATTATGGTATGATGTAAAATGTGGTCATCCTACATGTATGTAGTTAATTCATAAAAAATTAATATAATAAAGGAAAAAAAACAATTTTGCACTTTTAGGATCTAATGAAGGTTTGTAAAAAAAGAGTTTCATTTACCATAAGGATGAAGAATTGTAGGAATAACTGAACGTTTAATTTAAAAATTCAAATTTCAAATGCCCAACTGACAGTTAATTGACAGCAATCAGCAATGCTACAATTTGTTACATTAACTACATTTAACTACATTAACTACATAAACTACGTAGCAGACGTAACAAATGTAGTTGTTTCTAAAAAGTGACAATTCGGCCAACCCTGCTTTCAACAAACATTTTTCTTGATTTTGATTATTGTACGCATTTGATGTTTCACATATACAATCAAACAAAACTTCAGAATCCAGAAGCAAACAAAATTGTTCAGTTGGGATTCCGGATCGGAGAGAGATTCCGGATTGCCAAATAAAAACGACATAAGACTACACGGTTGTAAGACATTGTAAGCATGTTTTTCACTGACAGATCTGACAATATTGTAAGATCTACCAATCGTGTACACTTAGCTTAAGTATTTAGTTTTTTTTTGGACGACGCGAGGAATGTTTCACACTTTTTGCTCTGGCTAGTCTATATTCGTGCAAGGCTCAAGTATAATTCCCATAGTTGGGCAAGTACTCCAATAACCCACTTGAGATAGAATCTAAAAATGATAGGAGATATAACAGAAGCATTGTTTTTATCTATCAGTATTTTAAGGGTTGTTTTTATAAACAATGTTTTGGTGAAATAGTCAGTTGCTTTCGTTGTTTGGTAAATTCAGAGATTCTTCCTTTAGTCGCACTACACGAATACGGAATATCTTACTCGGCTAAATATTTCCTTCCCAGAATGATATTCAGACATTCAAAACTAATGTGCATCGGTATTTCCTCTTAAATCCTCTTCAACTTTCCTAAATAATACAAAAAATGTTCTACAATCTTTTTCTCAGGATTCCACATCGATTGAGAAAGTTGAAGACTACCTGTATTGTTCGATTTTTAGACAAATTTCATTGTGTTGCAGCCAAATATTCTAAACTTCAGTGAAAAATAAACTAAATATGAGAACCAAATAGGACCAAATACAAAACCTTGAAATGTTGTCAAGCCCGTGTCTCACCGAAAAAAATGTTCATCAATTCATCAAATATACCTTGCGTTTCTTTTATTTGTGACATTTATTAATTTGTAATTGTATTTATTTATAGTTTTTAAAGTAACGCAATATAAAATGCACGATTGGATCGCACAAATTTGATCTAGAGGTACATAAGTATGTTCTTGAGTGAATATCAATAAAATTATGTCAAAAATCGATCATTCATCCATCATACCTTTTTCAGAGCACTCTGTGGGTAGAAGTGACACGCTCTTAGGAAAACCAGCAGGAACTCATCGTCATCCTTGAAGTTTATCTCCGCACAAGCATGCAGAAGCTCACGAAGCTCTTTAATGGCTGCTTCTTTAATTTCAGGTGTTTCACGCAACTCAGTCTCGGCTAATTTCGCAGTAGCTTCACTTATATATCCTACTCGAATATTAAATTCTTCCATATTATTCTCCATGTCAAGACTACGAGTACATATATTAGGCACACACGCTGTGGCGTTTAAAAGTACAATTATTTTGGCACTGCTCTTTTAACTTGTTTTAGGTAATTTTAAAATTTATCTAATCACGAAATTCAGTCAAAAATAAGTTATCTCAATGCGATTATTTTAAGCTTGCGTGCATTACTACGTTCCTATTTATTTAACTTACACACAAAAATATTAAATTATTGTTTTTCTTAGTCTACATTGAAAGCGGCTTCTTATCGTCAAAAAAATCGTTTAATGCAAAATTTTTAAAATGTAAATCAATATACCGACTGTTACGGTGGCCCCATCGCCTTATGTTTGGTTCCAAATCGAATCAGACTTACCAAAAGATGACGTATGGCTACTTAGGCTTTATCCAATTGGTTGACCTCTCTGATAGCGAGCCCTGTATCTGATCACTTCAACTTTTTTTTGAGCAGCTTTCATGAAACTAGAACCAGGTGCAAGTGATTGACTTGCGTTTGCTACAGCAAGTTTCAATGTGAAAATCCACCAGCTCTCGGCAGGAAGACAATTCTGTGATTCTGTCTCCAGTTGAGGTAGATATTGGTACTGGGACCGGCTCGTTTGGGTATAGGCGAGTGTCTGGGAGGATTGAAACTCGCCGCTGTTCCCGCACATTTGGTGTTGGATTTTGGGACGGTTTGGGCCGCGGTATGCAGGCCAGGGGGCTGCGTTTGACTGGATGAGGGTCTGGTCTAGAAGTTAAATATCAACCAGAATAAAAAAACACTAAAAATACCTCTTTTTGTTTGAAATCTAAACAAAAATACCTTTTGAGTTTTGATTGTTGGCGGCTGAGATCGAAAAATAATATTGTTTTGATTCCAAAATGACACTTGATGTAAACCGAACGAATCGTTCAAAACAAATTGAATTCGATAAGAAAGAAAGCGTTCAGGGCCTTTTAGAGTCCTAAATCAATAAATGGTTATGAGATAGGCTATCGAATTTATAATTGAACGCACGGAGGTGAAATCATCGATGGGGGTTTGCTGATCATAAAGGGGGTAGTAGGTAGAGAGAGGGCTCCTCCGGAATGATGGTGTTAACGTCAACGGGTCCCATATACTCACCAAATAAAGGGATACTGGTTTTTGGTAGGAGAATGTGTGATGGGGTCGATAAAGAAATGAGGATTAAGGTATAGGTTAGTTTAAAGTCAATCGTCACGGGCATAGTCTGTGCTACGAGTTTGTGGTAAATTGCTTTTTGGTAATCAAACTTTAATAGTCAGTGAGTTTTAGTTTTGTTGTAATTTTATTTTGTAGAGCAAAAATTTAAAATTGATACTGGTTGGATTATTCATCGAGGGATTCTGATATAAAAGAAAAGAATAAAAAAAATTTAAAAAGAGGTGAGTGATAGTGATTTATTTTGTTTGAATTTTCGTGGTAATTAAAACCTGAACGGTTTTAGGTTTCGTCGGGATCGACCGTTCTGTGGACCGTTCGGCAACGGCCGGTGCCGCAAAATTTTGTTGGCGCTACGCTACAAATAGCAGTTATTTAAGCTGTCCGTTACCAAAAAGGATTTACGAAACGAATGGGAAACTAATACGGAAATATGCCGATAAGTATTCAAATGATAATTGTGATTTTTTTTATACGCAACAAATAAGAAAAAAAAAAGAGTACCCTATTTTGGAAAAAAAGTTTAATATTATAAAAGCCGAATACACCAACCGCTCGACGAAACCTCTGTATTATCCCGAAATTAATAGCGCAAATCGAAACCATAAATCATTCGGAGATAGATGTTTTTTTTCGGACTTATGTCTGAACTAGAAGAGACTATACTCCAATCAAATCCAAGAAGACGAACATTACCTGAACGGATAGTCTACATCCAGGAGTTAAATTTGTTTTGAGCGTTGGCATTTTAGATTTTTAAAATTTCTAATTCTATTTATTTTTATTATTTATTGTTTTCAATTCTAATATTAGTTATAAGTGATTAAGAGTGTAAAAATCAGGAGAGGGATTCGTCGTACCACTACGTCGGCTGGTTGAAGCTGGTTTCCTCCGTATTAATTCGCGACGAGGATTGACGAGAAAGCGTTTAAGCCCCTGTAGAGCGCTCGATAGGTAGGCCGGGTTAAAGACGATTGGTCTTCGTGTTGAAAACGACGGACGAGGCTAGGCTCGAACTACAGATTAATAGTTGGCGAGTTGTGGGCGGGTGCTGGGTATCCCTTTCGTTTACGGAAACCAAAGGCGTACCACACCCTGGGTGACAGAAAGGTCCGCCGACGAGATATTCCTTTTTTCCTCTTTATTTACATTTTTGATTTCCTGTTTAATCTTTTTCTTGTTTTGTCGAACATACCCTAGTCCAAAGAAAAAAAAAAAGGAGGATTAATAATTTTTTTTATGTTATAGTGCTTATCTATTATTGTAATTTTTTTTATGTCATGCGATTGCTTATTTTTTTTATCTTTTCGTTTTTGCTTTTACCCTTTGGGCTTAGCTATGAATAGGACCAATTAATTTTTGTAATATAAAGAACGTCAATATCCGTTTTACGACTAAACCTATTTTGTGAAAGTAAAGGATTTTAACTTTGCTAAGAAGTTTTTTTAATAAATATAATTTTGTGAGCCACGCCCAATTATGATCTTTTACTGGACCTACTAAGAGTCCGTAGTATGTTTTCCTAGGTTTTCATTATTTCAGGGGGTGCCGAGGACGAGCGAGAAATGAACGGTGAGGTATGATGTAGCAGCAAGAGTGAACGTTCAAGGGGAATCTGATGAAAAATCAGCCTCCAGATTCCTGGTGCGGTGAGGGAAGGCTTATCGGTATCGCTACCAGCCGATACTCTGAGAGCGGCAACTGAACGTATGAGAGGGAATACGAAGTTTCGGCATGAAAATTATTTTTGTAATGTGGTGAGGTTCAGAGGAGGTGCAAGATCCCCCCCCTACATCCGGCGAGCTAAGCCGTGCCTCGCGAGCATGCCACTGCCCCTTCCTCTGAACATTCGGACCTTTCCCTTCCTATCCCAATCCAATTCCGCAGGTTTTCGATGGCACTTTGCCCTGTTGGTCGAATCAGATCCTTTTCCGCTTCCGGGTACCAATTCCTTTTCCCTATCCTAAATCATTTTCCTTACCTAAATCCCAATCCTGCTCCTAGGTCCTCATCCTATTGCCCCGTTACAAATGGCGCCCAGACGTAAGAGCTCGAGTTTAGTAATTGTAAATCGTCCGTTGTCCAGTCAGTTTCTAGGTGTTGCCGCTGGCATCACCGAGGCTACTTGTAAGTCTTTTTGAGGAAAGCGAATTAGCATACCTCATCAAATGCGATAAGGAGTTTCGTTGTTGTCAGTGACAAGAACTAGAAATTGAATGATTTTATGTGAGTAGTTACATCCGCTTTCGGGTAAAACTTCTCGTATGTCTTTGAATGGAAGGTAGAAGACGCACCTATCAAATTGCGGCGAGAGGTTGAACTCGATAGCGAGTGTGATGAATGTCCTGTCTTAGTTTGCATTGGTTGCTGCGGTCAGAGGTGGAAAGAAACGTAAGTCTTGATCGGGATAGCTTTGGAGAATGCTCGATCAATCGCGACGTAGATTTCCAGTTCTGATGGCAGCAACGAATGGAACATTTTGTGTATTTATGTTTGTTAGTTACCAATCTCAGAGAAGTAAAGTAAGATGGAATTGCTGCAACGTCATATCCTCAGGGAGGAAAAAAACGCCACCGTTCAAGGCTGTCCAAAACACCCCCGCAAAATAAGAGAAGAAGTTTATACAAAACTACGTTTAACTACGATTAATAAGCAAAGAGTTTTTAAGAAACAGCTAAATTTGAAAAATCGTTAAGTGATTTTAAAAAGTGTAAAAGCTTACAGGTGTCTGTTGTTCCTTAGGTTTAGATATTTAAGTGTGGTGTTGTCATTTCAGAAGGAAATAAATTATCCAAAAACAAAATAAATTCAAAAGTTTAACTTTTCTTTGTGCATTTAATTTATAGGTATAGGTTTCAGTAGTTATAAAATAATTTTTTTTTGTTTCCAAGTTATAGTTATTAGGAAGTTTTTAGATATAGGATAGAGATAGTTTAGCATGTAGGTATAGGATTACAGTTATAAAATAATTTTTTGTCCATAGTAGTTAGTAGGAAATTTGTAGACATAGGATAGAGATAGTTTAGCACTTAGGTATAGGTTTTTATAGTTATAAAGTAATTGTTTTTTTCCGAAGTATAGTTATTAGGAAATTTTTAGATATAGGATAGAGATAGGTTAGGATTATTAGATATAGTATAAATACAAAATCCAAAAAAAAAAAAATAAATAAATAAATAAAATTAAAAAAAAAAAAAATATAAAAAGTAGATATTATATAGTTATAGTTAGAATTTTAGTTATAGAGAGAAGATTTCTTAAGTGTAGGTAGTTAAGTTTATATAGGTAATAGATAGTAATAAGCTTACGAGATTAAGAGTTTTTTGTCTAGGTTTTTAAGTTCAAGTTTTGTTAGTTGTTAGTTTTGTCGATATTCTAATTTTAGACTCCAGGAAAGAATTTGTTGCCAGATCGTTGCATGAGGTAATGAGTTCTGAAAAAGAAAGAGAAATTAGTGAAGTTTTACTCAAAGAAAATCGTATTGTGACACGTTCATATTACAGAAAAATCATAGATAAAGTTATCATGCCTATCACACATTCTCCGATCAAGGAGCCAGGAAACATTCCAGAAGCAACCCGTGTGGTAACCCCTATCTTTTCGATTCCTCCACCTCCAATCCTCGCATCTGGGAGCCACCAAGGAAGCTCAACGCAATCCGAAGCGTCTCCTGCGTATAGCAGCTTGACTGAAGCCGGTGTAAGGATGGATGAGGGACAAGTATCTGACCTAGTACAAATAACGACAACAGGTCAAGGAAATCAAGGTCCTGAAAGGGCTAGTGAACATCTTACTAAGAATAGGGCCGATATCAATACAACCGAAAGCAATCAAAATCACTCCAATGTAGGCATATCCGCAGAGCTTATCTCTGCTATTAACGTGGCAGTTGTCAATGCTTGTGAGCGGTATACAAGCACTCTGAAGGGAGAATTGTCTGAGGCTCTGAAATTAGAAATAAGAAAAAATTTTGGTGAATTAAGGAATCAAGATGCTCACGCGACGCTACCGCAGGGCAACAGAGGCCAAACTCCGATTATGAGCACGGGAGTTGGCGATGTTTCAAGCCGACAGGCCAATCAGGAACCTCCTCGTCATTTACAGTTGGATTCGGGAGCGAGGCCTTTCATACCATTAAGTATTTCAAATGGAAACACTCAACCGATGCATAACTGTGAGATTAGGTCAGAGGATGGGAGATACCGACCGAACGTTTACCACGATACTTACAGTCGAAATCCTTCCGGCGGAAACCTTCAAAACCCTATCGCGTTGGTACCAACGAACGTAAGAAATCCTATCAAAATAGACAAATGGGGTTTAAAGTTTGATGGAAAATTGGATGTACTCACCGTGGAGGATTTCGTCTTTAGATTGGAAACGCTTCAGAGTCAGTATGCGTGTCCATGGAAAGAAATCCTGCGAGATTTTCATCTCTTGCTCTCTGGTGCTGCGCATGACTGGTATTGGCAGTTCCAGCGATGCAATTACCGCCCAGATTGGCCGATGCTAAGAGACGCATTAATGCGCCAATATCGGAACTCAAAGTCCGATTACGAGATTATGAGGGAAGTGTCGGATCGCAAGCAAGGCATCAGAGAGTCAAGTGATGATTTCTTTGCAGCTGTGAACAAGCGAAGATCTCAGCTCAGGGTTCCGATTCCGGAATTGGATCTCGTACGGATTCTGAAGCGTAACCTAAACGATAGGATAAGTCGGTTGGTATACCCTCAACCAATCTTTACGCTGGACCAGTTGAGAATGGCATGTAAGGAAGCTGAGTATGCGTTTCCTTATAGAGAACGCGAGACGCTAATGCACCAACGGCCACCTGTTCGGTACATGGCCAACGAGCTTGTGGTTGACGATGAGGAAAACTATCAAGAAGATGATCAGATTGCGGCTTTTCAGCATATGGGGGCTAGACCAAAGACGTCTCGAGGGACTGGCGAAACAAGTTCCTTGACGTGCTGGAACTGTAAACTTCGTGGCCACACGTTCATGGACTGTCCGTCGACCACGAGAAGCATATTTTGCTATAGGTGTGGCCAAGATGGAGTTATTACCCCTAAATGTCACCGGTGCAACCCGGAAAACAAGTCTCGGAATGCGACAACGAGGGGGGAGTCGTGTTCCACCCAAACCCCCCAATGGCAGCCAAAAGACACATAGATATCCCAATTAAAAAGTCCCAGATTAGAATTTTAGCCCGGGATAATGTAATCTGCGAAGAGGAAAAGAAGAAAAGATTTGAAATTAAACCATTACATGTTAGATTAAAGGAGTATAAGTTGGCTAGAGAGAGAATTTTTAATGGTAATAGAGGAATAGTTTCAAAGAGAATTTTAAAAACGAGAGAAAGATATACTATTAGAAAAGAAACGAGGAAAAATATTTTAGCTACGGTTTTAGATATCACAACCGATCCAAGACCGTATGCAAAAGTGCGAATTGCTGGAAAAGAAATTTTCGGTCTTTTAGACAGTGGGGCCAGCATAAGTATTTTGGGTAAGGATTGTGAGGAATTCGTTAAATCGGCTAATATACAAATTTTCCCGTATAAAGCAGGGGTTAAAACCGCCGATGGCAAAAATCAAACTATTATTGGTAAATGTAAAACAGAGGTCACTTTTAAAGGTCAAAACCACATTATTACTTTTTATCTTGTCCCGAATCTAGAGCAAGAATTATATTTAGGAGTAAATTTTTGGAAGGAATTCAAGATAGCGCCAAATATAATAAGTTCCGTTGCTATTCCGGAATCGGAAGCGGATCTATTGAACGCTCACGAACTATCTTCAGATCAGCGGTCTGCGTTAGAGGCGGTTAAGCAGAGATTTCTTGATTATGACCGACATGGTCTCGGAAAAACGGCGTTAATGGAACATGTAATAGATACCGGAAATGCGGAGCCCGTCAAGCAGCGTCACTACCCTGTTTCTCCAGCGGTACAAGCCCTTTTGTATAAGGAAATCGATCGAATGCTAGAGCTCGGTGTAATAGAGGAGAGCGAGAGTCCTTGGTGCTCACCCGTTGTGCTCATCAAGAAGCCAGGTGAAAACAATACTACCAAGTATCGTTTTTGCCTGGATTCTCGTAAAGTCAACGCGTTGAGCAAGAAGGACGCCAACCCTCTTCCTCATATTGAGGGACTTATTAGTCGTTTACCTAATACCTACTTTATAAGTAGTGTCGATTTGAAAGAAGCATTCTGGCAAATACCGTTGGAGAAGCAGAGTAGGGAAAAGACTGCGTTTGCGGTACCAGGAAGGCCCTTATACCATTTTACGGTAATGCCATTTGGGTTGTGTAATGCAGCTCAAAGGCTTTGCCGTTTAATGGATAAGGTCATTCCCGGTCGACTCAGAGACAACGTTTTCGTCTATTTAGACGATTTATTAATCATTTCGCCAGATTTCGAGACCCATATCACCTTGCTAGATGAAGTGGCTGAGTGTTTGAAAAAAGCCAATCTCACCATCAACGTTAAAAAGTCAAAATTCTGTTTCAAGGAGTTGAAATATTTAGGTTTTATCGTTGGTGGTGGGAAGGTGAAAACCGACCCAGCGAAGGTCGAAGCAGTGGTTGATTTTCCAATTCCACGAAATGCCAGGCAAGTCCGCCGGTTACTTGGTCTAGCGGGGTGGTATAGAAGGTTCATAAAGGATTTTTCTAGTTTAACCGCACCTCTCACAGACACGCTGAAGAAAAAGGATGGTAGATTCAAAATGTCAGATGAGGCGATAAGAGCATTTGAAGATTTAAAAAGAGCCTTAACTACGGCTCCTGTTCTCACCCATCCGGATTTTAAAAAACGGTTCTATATCCAATGTGATGCGTCCGATTCCGGAATAGGGGCAGTATTGTTTCAGTTGAATAATGATAATGAAGAGGCCCCGATTTCATACTTTTCGCAAAAGCTGAACGCTTGTCAAAGAAATTATAGTGTGACCGAGAAAGAGTGTATGGCGGCAGTAATGGCAATTAAAAAGTTCAGGCCCTATGTCGAGGGTATGGATTTTACGGTCATCACCGATCACTCTAGTCTCAAATGGTTGATGACGATGAAAGATTTGAGTGGAAGGTTGGCCAGGTGGAGCTTAGAGCTACAATCCTATACCTTCGACATAGAGCACCGAAAAGGAACGCTTAATGTTGTGCCGGACACGCTTTCTCGGGCACACTTGGATAGTATGGAAATCGGAGAGGTTGTGTCATTGATAGACCTATCATCCGAAGAGTTTCAGTCTGATGAATACAAAAGTTTGATTAACACCATTCAAACACATCAAAACGAACTGCCAGACTTGAAAATAGAGGACAACTTTGTTTATAAACGTTCGCTTCCAATGGAAGAAGAGGAACTACGGGAACACAACTGGCGACTGTGGGTACCTTCAGGGTTAACTGAAGAAATTATAGCTAAGGCCCACGATCCACCTCAGGCTGCGCATGGAGGAGTGGCAAAAACTCTTCACCGCATCCGTCAGTATTTTTATTGGCCAAATATGACCGTCCAGATTAGGCAATATGTCTTGAAATGTGATGTATGTAAGCAGTGTAAATCGTCTTGTCAAACTCTTCGTCCTCCAATCAATAACACGTTCTGTATAAGCCGTCCGTTTCAAAAGTTGTATGTGGATTTTTTGGGCCCGTATCCAAGATCTAAGGCGGGTAACGCATATGTGTTCGTTGTATTAGAACATTTGTCGAAATATGTGTTTTTGGAACCTTTGAAATCTGCGAACACCAGCAGTATAATTAAATTCCTTCAAAACGATATTTTTAACACCTTTGGTGTACCACAGATCATCCACTCGGATAATGGTAAGCAATTCTTGGCAAAAGAATTCCAAAATTTACTGCAAAAGTATGGCATTCGACATTTCCGTACTGCAAATTATGCGCCACAGTCAAACGCGTCGGAAAGAGTCAATAGAACGCTATTAGCTGCCATACGCTCGTATTTGAGAGATGATCAGCGCAACTGGGATATTCACCTTAGTGATATCGCGGGCGCGTTGAGGAGTTCGGTTCATTCTTCTACTGGGGTGTCACCGTATTATGCCCTATTTGGGATAAACATGATGACCCACGGTAGTGGATATGAGCTGACCCAAAAACTGAGTATGGTAGATGATGGCGAACTGTTGACAATTCCTAGGCAAAATAGATTGCAGTGTATCCGAGAGAGAGTTAAAGAAAGCATTTTAAAGGCCAATGAAAAAGGAGCAAAGATTTATAATATGCGTACACGCAATGTAAAATACGTTCCCGGTCAGGAAGTTTATCGGAGAAATTTCGTCTTAAGCGACACTTCCAAGTATTTGTCAGCAAAGTTATGCCCAAAATTTGTAAAGTGCAGAATTGTAAGAGCAATAGGGAAAAATTGTTACGAACTAGAGAACTTAGCAGGCAAAAAAATTGGAGTGTTTCATGCTAAGGATATTAAGCAATAAAACCGTCTAATCTGTGATATATAGGTAGCGATTGCTGTCTGTCCTGACTAGTGGATACAAATTTTTGAACATTCATTCATTTTTTCTCATAGTATATATTAGAGTTCAGTTATTGATAGTTTTTTTTTATTTTTTTTAATGATTTTTTTTCAGAGTATATTAGAGTTATTTATTATTAATCTTTTCAGAGTATATTAGAGTTATTTATTATTAATGTTTTCAGAGTATATTAGAGTTTATTTAATTATAGTTAGTTTATTTGTTTTTATTTTCTTTTTTTGAGTATTTATTAGAGTTTACGTAATCGTTTATGTTTTTTTATCAGAGTTTATTAGAGTTATTATTTTTGTTAGCAGAGAATATATTAGAGTTCATTTACTTAGAGTTTAGTTATTAATATTTTTTTTACTAGAGGATTTATGAGAGTTTATTTATTTATGTTTTTATCAGAGTATATATTAGAGGCATTTAGTTTAGTTAATTTTGCGTTATTTGTATGTTAAGAGTATACTATAACCTTTTATGTATGTATTTGGGTTCTATCCAAGTGAGCTATTAGTAGTCTTTTCGTTTAATGGTTATAGATGAGTTTTTTTGCTTCGCGTATAATTTAGTCATATTAGCAAGTTAGTTTTTTTTAATCAGTGTAATTATGTAGGTATGGTTATGTTAGGTATTTATTTTTATGATAATTTTTCTATATACTTAGAAAAAAAGAAAAGGAATTAAAGCTAAAACTTTTCCTTTTTGGTGTAGGTAGGGTAAATTCTTGTTTTCTCAATATCGTATAGATTTATGTTCAAAAATGTTGTTCCAACTTATTCAGGGTATCGAACCGGGATATTGGTAAAGCTTTCAAAACAAAAAAGAAAAACAAAAGTCGAACAAGAACTCAAGTAGGGATTCTTTGCTTACTGGTTATGGCACCGATCACCACAACCGGGCCTCCATAGCTTCTCTAATGAAAATCGAGAAATATACCTTAGTGCAATAAAACTCAACTAACCTGTGATATCTTTGTCTGTCCACTGTGCGTCTTAGTGAATGTCGTTACATTACCCTACCGACACAGAACACTTTACAAAAAAAAGATCAAAATGACTCGATCAGATTTTCCGTTTTGTGAAAATTGATTCTTGAAGGCTGGATTGATTCAGGAAAGTGCATAAAGTCTTCCACCTGCGACAATCAAAGATGGTTGTTGAATTTTATTAAATAGCAAGTAGGTACAAAAGAATAGAGAAAAAAAAAAGTAAAGGAAAGCCATGGAAAAATAAAAGGAAAACAAAAACCGATATACAAAGAACAAAATAGGATTTAGCAAGCTTCTAAAGCAATGAAAATGTGTGAATAGCCCGGCTTGTTGTAAGTGGGTTCATCCCCAACGTCTTAAACGATTTAATTATAAGTTATTCCACCGGTCACCGTCTTTGGGGCGTTCAGAAAACTGCCCAAATCCGGTGTTTTGTTACGGTGGCCCCATCGCCTTATGTTTGGTTCCAAATCGAATCAGACTTACCAAAAGATGACGTATGGCTACTTAGGCTTTATCCAATTGGTTGACCTCTCTGATAGCGAGCCCTGTATCTGATCACTTCAACTTTTTTTTGAGCAGCTTTCATGAAACTAGAACCAGGTGCAAGTGATTGACTTGCGTTTGCTACAGCAAGTTTCAATGTGAAAATCCACCAGCTCTCGGCAGGAAGACAATTCTGTGATTCTGTCTCCAGTTGAGGTAGATATTGGTACTGGGACCGGCTCGTTTGGGTATAGGCGAGTGTCTGGGAGGATTGAAACTCGCCGCTGTTCCCGCACATTTGGTGTTGGATTTTGGGACGGTTTGGGCCGCGGTATGCAGGCCAGGGGGCTGCGTTTGACTGGATGAGGGTCTGGTCTAGAAGTTAAATATCAACCAGAATAAAAAAACACTAAAAATACCTCTTTTTGTTTGAAATCTAAACAAAAATACCTTTTGAGTTTTGATTGTTGGCGGCTGAGATCGAAAAATAATATTGTTTTGATTCCAAAATGACACTTGATGTAAACCGAACGAATCGTTCAAAACAAATTGAATTCGATAAGAAAGAAAGCGTTCAGGGCCTTTTAGAGTCCTAAATCAATAAATGGTTATGAGATAGGCTATCGAATTTATAATTGAACGCACGGAGGTGAAATCATCGATGGGGGTTTGCTGATCATAAAGGGGGTAGTAGGTAGAGAGAGGGCTCCTCCGGAATGATGGTGTTAACGTCAACGGGTCCCATATACTCACCAAATAAAGGGATACTGGTTTTTGGTAGGAGAATGTGTGATGGGGTCGATAAAGAAATGAGGATTAAGGTATAGGTTAGTTTAAAGTCAATCGTCACGGGCATAGTCTGTGCTACGAGTTTGTGGTAAATTGCTTTTTGGTAATCAAACTTTAATAGTCAGTGAGTTTTAGTTTTGTTGTAATTTTATTTTGTAGAGCAAAAATTTAAAATTGATACTGGTTGGATTATTCATCGAGGGATTCTGATATAAAAGAAAAGAATAAAAAAAATTTAAAAAGAGGTGAGTGATAGTGATTTATTTTGTTTGAATTTTCGTGGTAATTAAAACCTGAACGGTTTTAGGTTTCGTCGGGATCGACCGTTCTGTGGACCGTTCGGCAACGGCCGGTGCCGCAAAATTTTGTTGGCGCTACGCTACAAATAGCAGTTATTTAAGCTGTCCGTTACCAAAAAGGATTTACGAAACGAATGGGAAACTAATACGGAAATATGCCGATAAGTATTCAAATGATAATTGTGATTTTTTTTATACGCAACAAATAAGAAAAAAAAAAGAGTACCCTATTTTGGAAAAAAAGTTTAATATTATAAAAGCCGAATACACCAACCGCTCGACGAAACCTCTGTATTATCCCGAAATTAATAGCGCAAATCGAAACCATAAATCATTCGGAGATAGATGTTTTTTTTCGGACTTATGTCTGAACTAGAAGAGACTATACTCCAATCAAATCCAAGAAGACGAACATTACCTGAACGGATAGTCTACATCCAGGAGTTAAATTTGTTTTGAGCGTTGGCATTTTAGATTTTTAAAATTTCTAATTCTATTTATTTTTATTATTTATTGTTTTCAATTCTAATATTAGTTATAAGTGATTAAGAGTGTAAAAATCAGGAGAGGGATTCGTCGTACCACTACGTCGGCTGGTTGAAGCTGGTTTCCTCCGTATTAATTCGCGACGAGGATTGACGAGAAAGCGTTTAAGCCCCTGTAGAGCGCTCGATAGGTAGGCCGGGTTAAAGACGATTGGTCTTCGTGTTGAAAACGACGGACGAGGCTAGGCTCGAACTACAGATTAATAGTTGGCGAGTTGTGGGCGGGTGCTGGGTATCCCTTTCGTTTACGGAAACCAAAGGCGTACCACACCCTGGGTGACAGAAAGGTCCGCCGACGAGATATTCCTTTTTTCCTCTTTATTTACATTTTTGATTTCCTGTTTAATCTTTTTCTTGTTTTGTCGAACATACCCTAGTCCAAAGAAAAAAAAAAAGGAGGATTAATAATTTTTTTTATGTTATAGTGCTTATCTATTATTGTAATTTTTTTTATGTCATGCGATTGCTTATTTTTTTTATCTTTTCGTTTTTGCTTTTACCCTTTGGGCTTAGCTATGAATAGGACCAATTAATTTTTGTAATATAAAGAACGTCAATATCCGTTTTACGACTAAACCTATTTTGTGAAAGTAAAGGATTTTAACTTTGCTAAGAAGTTTTTTTAATAAATATAATTTTGTGAGCCACGCCCAATTATGATCTTTTACTGGACCTACTAAGAGTCCGTAGTATGTTTTCCTAGGTTTTCATTATTTCAGGGGGTGCCGAGGACGAGCGAGAAATGAACGGTGAGGTATGATGTAGCAGCAAGAGTGAACGTTCAAGGGGAATCTGATGAAAAATCAGCCTCCAGATTCCTGGTGCGGTGAGGGAAGGCTTATCGGTATCGCTACCAGCCGATACTCTGAGAGCGGCAACTGAACGTATGAGAGGGAATACGAAGTTTCGGCATGAAAATTATTTTTGTAATGTGGTGAGGTTCAGAGGAGGTGCAAGATCCCCCCCCTACATCCGGCGAGCTAAGCCGTGCCTCGCGAGCATGCCACTGCCCCTTCCTCTGAACATTCGGACCTTTCCCTTCCTATCCCAATCCAATTCCGCAGGTTTTCGATGGCACTTTGCCCTGTTGGTCGAATCAGATCCTTTTCCGCTTCCGGGTACCAATTCCTTTTCCCTATCCTAAATCATTTTCCTTACCTAAATCCCAATCCTGCTCCTAGGTCCTCATCCTATTGCCCCGTTACACGACTGTCGGAAACAACTAATAAAACTGAAGACTATGAAAAGTGATCTAGAACTTACACTTGTTATGCATTGGAAAATGCTGTAACATGAAATGAGATTAAACACAAAATAAGGTTAAAAAATTAAACATATATGTACATAGTATATCTACATATATGCAAACATACATATTTAGTTTAAAGTTAGTCCAAGAAAAAAACTACAGATAATTAATTGATGGACGATTTATTAATTAGTTTGCAATTTATTGTATGAAGCGTGTTTGCTAAATAGCTAGATAGTAGAGTGCAATTAAATAAAGTAAGCAGGTTTTGTGTTTTACTGCGATACCTAGTTTTTGAATTGGAAACATGAATTACAAAGCTCGAGGGAGATACCTACATACATACAGTGATAAGGAAGCTGAAAAAGTGGGTCTCACAGTTCTACGACTTTAGGCAGAAATAGAAAAAAAATAGAAACAATCTTAAACTCTGAAAATGATTGACAGTTCAATAATATTGTTGCGTGTAAATCATTTCAGTTCTATATGAAGAAGTGACGCATGAACTTGGTATACCTAAGCAGACTTGAAGTACATGGCGTCAAAAAGGATTCTCCAAGCTGGACACAAGTTAATTCTTAATCTAACTTAAATATAGGATGATGAAGACGAAGGAGTTTTAGGCAGGATGAACTAAGGTTTAAGTCGAAACAGTTAATGTTTTCATTATTCGTCCCAAGCTTGCGAGGTACGGTTTGTGGGCAGATAGAAGAGTCGAGGATTTCTTAGACTACGGGAATAAGTGTTGAAAGAAATTGAATTGTAGAGTCAATAGATCCTGAAAGTCAAAGTACTTATTCGATGAATGAAGAGAATATGTCGGTCGCTTATTGCTCTTCGTTCTTCCATCCAGCGTATTTCAGTTAATTTATTAGAAGTCTATCTCGATACAGATGTAGAATCAGAATGGTATTCCAAGACAGACCACAAAGGGTAAAACATACGAAACGAAGTTGAATAGGCTCTCGATTCTGGTTTTATGAATTTGTTGATACAAACAAAAGGTGACAAGAATGACCCGAACAAAACTACTGGCCGATTTCCCTGCATTCTGTGTGCTCGAAAGTTTTTCAAAAAATTATTTCTTCTTGAAAGAAAAAATGCACTGATGATTCTTAATGATTCTTAATCTTAATGATTCTAAATTTTGATTTAGGAAATAAAGGAAATCAAGAGAGAAAACTATCATAACATTTTTATAAAATATCTATAAAACATTAGACAAATATCAATTGTCAGCTTGTATGTTTCTTGACGTATCTAAAGCATTTCACCTGGTTAATCATAAAAGCTTATTACGAAAACTTAAGAAGAAAACTTAGATTTGGTTTTAGAAATAACATACTCTATTGGTCCCCGTCATATCTTTCGAATAGAAAGCAATATGCGACGATAAGAGAGGTATTAGGTGGTGTACCTCAAGGGTCTTTGCTTGGCCATTTACTCTTTTTAGTTTACATACATTTTGGACGACCTGGCTCTTGTCCACGGAGCAGACGTTATAGTCAACGTTAAGCAGCAAATCAACATTGACCCAGATTCATTTAATCTTTGTTCAAATATCATAACATGGTTCTTAGCAGCACGTTTAAAGTCATGTCATTTTCGCTTTCAAAAATGTATAATCTGGACGAAATAGAATACCACATCGCAGGCTGTGATCGAGTAAATTACAATGCCGAGTGCCTCAGTCTTGAATCGGTGAGGAGTTTTTTTTTTTTTATAAAATTATCAAGAGATTATGACTGCCCTTATAATGTTATGGTATAACACAGTGCGAGCGCTTATGAAAAGTGGAGACGATTTAATAGGAGATGTCGATGCACATTGGTCATGAAAGCTTGTGTACCACAATTTGCGGAAAAAATCGAGAGGGGCAAATTATTCCAGATTATAGTAGTGCGGCTAAAGAAAGAACCTCTATATTTGACAGTACTTCCGAAGTTAGGGTTAGCCAGATCAGAAGGGTAAAAGAATTTCATGCATCTTTTAAGAAAACCTTATTATTTCGTTAATTCCATAAGAGTTGGTCATTAACATACATACCGACTATGGAAAGCTTTTCAGTTTCATTGATGCAATTGCCATTCATGGATAATGACATGGGAGATATATTTCGCTTTGCCAACAGAAGACAGCTTTGGGTTTTCGAAGCATTAAGTTAAATTCCACGCGATTGTTTGTGCCCAAATGTAAAGGGTTGGGCCAAATAAGTTTCTTTTTAAAAATGCAATAAAATGAACAAAATTTAATTTAGCTGTGTAGACAATCGGGCTTAATGATCTCTTGAAAATAATCCAATTAATTTAAGAAAAACTCACCAGTCTCTTTCTGGCTTCATCAGGGGTTATATTTATAAGTCTCTTAAAAATATTTATAAAAATTAATTAATTTTTTAAATTAATTGCATTATTTTCAAGGGATCATTAAGCCCGGTTGTCTACAAAGCATACGTCACATTATATGATCAAATACCATAAGGTACACAAAATTAATTTTTTTCTATGTATTATGGCTTTATTAGTAAGAGAAAACATTCCAATTAATTATGAAACACAACGTTGTTGCCTCGGCACCTTCAATTGCTGAGTCAATTGGACCTTGTAGGCGAATAATCCGAGATCTTTGTGCAGAATTCTCCTCAGGTTAGTGTGCCAAATGTTGAGCTGTTGAGATTGATGGCGTGATGAGCTCGTGAATTGAGTCTCACACTCTCTGCTAGAGCAGCCACATTCCCGTCTGTGCGCACCGTACGACGACGGAGACCATGAGTGTTGTCCACTAGCATACTAATCTCAAGAATTTTGTGCACAAAACTTGCGTACAGCAGGCGCGGTGAGTGCTTCATTCCGGCCAAAACTTCTTTTCAAAAAACTCACTGTTTGGGCTACACAGCACTCACTTTGGAAATAAGTTTTCAATATTTCTCAACGTTGTTCAAGCGTAAAGCGACCCATTTCGTTCCGCCGAGGTATTATACTGACTTTCTGTAAAGATTTCGAGCGGGAAACAGCTGTCAGTGTCAATACAACCTATGATTTAAAAGAAAACACTAGATGGCCCACCCTGTACGAACGTGCATACATATGTAAGTAAAAATCCATTCCAGACGATAATTACGTATACGCCACAGTTACCAAGTAAATCAATCATCCTTATTCCGGTAGTCGATTTAATAAAACGCCAATAAAACGACAGGGCCTCAGAGATGGTGTTAATTTAATACGAAAAGGACTGCGTTTTTCACGTACTTCACTTTTGTATGCTTTATAACGATAGTCGTTTTAATAAAATTCTAATTGTCGTTTATAGAACCTATTCAGTTTAGTAAATCCACTATCGGAATAAGAGTGAATAAATTTGTGATTTCTATGAAAAGTAATTTTATTTGAATATAAGACTTGAAACTCGGCCCTTGATAAGTACATTGGACTATCACGGTGGAAATGGGGGGTTTGAATCGGAGCCTATGCCACATAAAAAGAAAAATGTTTTTACAAGGATACTGCCTCTTTCGAAGAAATGATACACAGAAATGGTTGAAATGGTTAGTCACTAAACCCTGATTCTTCATTAGCTGCCGCCAAATTATTGTTGGTTTTCCTCGGCCAAACTATAAGGCTTCAAATCGAAATGCTTTCTAATATAAATTATCTCTTTAATGGTTCGCTTGCAAATTGCGACATGCAATTGAATGAACAAAGTATGTAATGATTCGATTGAACTGTTATTTTTGTACATACATGTGAGCGTTGAATGTATGGAACAAAATTAATCAAATACTATTCTGCCACTTTTAATAGTGAAACCCTGTCGATTCTGAGAAAACACTTCAAAATATGCAAACATTGGCTGAGTTCGTAATTGCAAAACTGCCGCAGTCCTGCAAAAATTGCGTTCATAATTGTAAACCAACAGCAACATCTCTGCATGAGCATGGTAGCATTTGTGTTTATAAAAGTAAACTTACAATTTTTGTCAATTTTGCATGTTTTTTTTATGTTGCTGAATTTGCAGGAAAATGGCAGAGGATCAAATGTGAGTAATTTTAATACGAGGCCAAAATCTGGTCCGATGCTGATATCGAACTATCTTGGCAATTATGAACTCATTTAACAAAGTATGATGACTGCACACATGCTGTTGTAATTGTGTTCATAAATGTATTCGAAGCATGTTCTAGGCAGGGCAGGGGCAACAAACATTGCAATTACGAACTCAGCCATTCTTGGAAAATAAATTTAAAGAAAACATTAATTCTGAGAATGGCAAACCGAAAACAGAATTTTTTGTAAATAAATAAAAAAACGAAATGTTCTTGTTTTCCTTCCTCAAAATTAATCACTTTCATTTAACCATGTTATAATCATTCGAAAATATTTGACGAGCATATTTATGGTCTTATTCAGATGATATACTTAGATCATATACATACTCGTATTTAAGACTTCTTAAAAAAATAGACCATTAACATTACAGTTTTGAAAAAAAAAATTAATTTTAAAATACATTATACCTTCAATTATTCAAATTAACATGTATTCAAATATAAATAGAATTATTTGTGGGTAGAGCTTTTACGAAAATAACAGCAATACTGTAAACGAAAAATTTTTATTTTTGCACTTTTTATAATCCACACGTCAAATTTGATAATTTCTTGCTTGTATCTTTTACTCAAGAAGGTATTAGTAGATCAACTTGACTAATTCATATCTACATTATGTATACTTGAAGAATGTTGCTGCGCTTTTCAATTATAATTGTAAATAAGCGTAAACTTTGAAATTTGGCATTTTACTTTTTGGCAGAGTTCAAGCTCTGAGGTACGTCCTTAGCACTTCTTTCTATCTTTAGTTGTTGCAGGTCTAAAATTTTCTGAAACACTCTGCTTTTCGAGATGAATATTCGCTTATCACTTTGTTTTATTATGTTCAAAAGATACTGACTTTTTTGACAACAAATGTATCTTTTAAACTACAAACATGTCCAAATAATTCAAAATTATATAAAAACTCAACATTCGAAAACCAAATCCAAAACATGTATGATTAAAAACCCAATTATTTTGTTGTTGTTGTTTTTTTTTAATAAATATGAATTTATTTACTTCATTATATTTCCTGTTTTGTGGGACGTTTTTTGTAAATTATTACTCTAAGGAAAGTATATTTATATTTCATTTTTGATTTGTTTTGTTTTTCTTTCTTTTTTTTTTGTATAAATCCCCTCTAGCGATTCATTTAAAAATGCAACTTATTGAAAGTGAGTAAAGAGTTTTAAATGAAACAAAATAATTACAATAAAACAAAATAAAATGTATAATCGAAAATTCGCCAGCGTTTCCTAATAACAGGAGATTTATAGACTATTCAACAGAATAACTTAACAACTTGTTGGTTTTCGATTCCTTAGGGGAAATTTAGGATGGTAGTTTAATTTACAATATCATTGATGCTGGATCCTCCATGAATTCACGGAAGTGTTGTAGCCATTTGGCACCAACAGCACCGTCAACGGTCCTGTGGTCTGCACTTAATGTTACGCTAAGAACGTTGATTTCTTTGAATCTGAAAAAGAAAAGAAAATCAATGTTTTCAAAAAAAAAAAAACTATAAAAAAATGTATTTATTTACCCTTTGAGCTCATTTGGATCGACGACGAGCTTCTTCGTTGTCGTTCCTACGGCAAGGATACATGATTGTGGTGGGTTGATAACGGCACAGAAATTGTTTACACCTAAAATAAAAATATTTATGAGTAATTGAATCACGTGGGAGCGACTTATGCATGAATTAATTAATTGTTCACTCTTTAGCCGCCCCTACAGGTACAGGTTTGAGTTTATACCAAACATTCCCAAGTTGGAAACGCTGACAGTGCCTCCTTGGAATTCATGGGGTTGTAATTTGTTATCGCGTGCCTTGGCAGCTAGGGCCTTGATGTCTTTGGAAATATCCACTACACCCTTTCTGTCAGCACCGAAGACAATTGGAGTTATAAGGCCACGTTCTGTTGAAACAGCTACAGAAACGTCAACATTGTCAAATCTATAAAAAAGACAAATTTAAGTTATTTTTTTTTTTGTACACTTGTGATTTTTTTAAACTCACTGTCTAATAACGGTGTCCATCCAGTAAGAGTTTGTTTCTGGAACCTTGCGACAGGCTACGGCAGTTGCCTTGATAATAAAATCATTGACAGAAACCTTCAGGTTCTCCTTCGCGAGCTTCTTGTTGACTTTCTCACGCAATTTCAGGAGCTTTTGTAAAGTTGAGAAATGCATTTAATTCGAATCGAAATTGATTGAATTGAACTTACCTTATCAACATTACATTCGGCAGTGAGATAGTAATGTGGAATCTGTTGCTTGGACTCCTTCAATCTCTTGGCAATAACTCCTCGAATGTTTGATACTGGGATATCGATGTATGCACCGGGTCCACTTGGAGTTGCTGCTCCCACTCCTGGAGCACCTGCAGCACTCATGCCTGCAAGATCGGCGGATGTTATTGAACCAAATATGCCACTACCCTTTCCTACACACAAACACGGCAAGGATCATTCACATTGTTAGCATAAACTCAAACATTAATCACTCCATACCTTCTAATCTTAGCCTTTGTTTTTCAGCTAAGTTTTTGGCCATCGGACTTGCATAAACTCGCTTACCACTTTGTTCTGCAGCTGTCATTGGTGCGGCTGCTACTGGAGCAGCTGCAGGTGTGGGAACGACAATAGGAGCTGCCGCTGGTGCTGCAGCTGGAGCTTCGGCGGCTTTTTTGGGAGCTGGTGCAGCGCCACCATCATCTTTGAAATCTTTAAACGCAGCAACATCAGCTTCGTTTTCAACAATGATGCACACAAGTTTGCCAATGGTGACATCCTTTTCACCAGCTTGCACAAGAATTTTAGCCAAATAACCTTCTTCAGGTGTTTCGAAGCCCATTGTAGCCTTGTCTGTTTCAATTTCGGCCAACAGGTCACCTTTTTTTTGAAAGAAATAAAATTGCAACATTTAATATTTCATAAATTTGATTTTAAAAAGAAAATTACCTTCGTTCAACTTGTCACCTTCCTTCTTCTCCCAGCTCACGATGGTACCCTGTTCCATTGTTGGTGAAAGTGCGGGCAAGGTAACTTTAATGTGATCAGGTAGGTCGCTGTAGGCGCGAACAAAATTCGTACTCCATAATGAAGCTTGTTTTGGCTTCTTCAGTTGATAATCTGATAATCTGACAAATAAAAATTAAAAACAACATAAGAATAAATATAGCAATTCAATAAAACAAGAGTTTTCACAACGATTTGAATATTTTCAATCGGTCGTGCGAATTTGATTCTACATTTTAAATGGGTTAGAATTTTAAAACTCTTATTTTTGAAGGCAATCGCTCAACCGTATAAGGCTTCTCCCACGCACTGAGCATGGCATGGCAAGTAAAAACTTATGTTTCACCACCACAACGCATCAGCTCAAAATAGTCACAGCCAACGGTTTTATACAAGCTAGTTCTTAATCTTACTTAAAAACTAAGAAACTTTTATCCCAGATTGGGGCTATGCAATATGATTCAGAAAAAGACTGAGTTTTTAGCAAGGAGTACTGAGGTTGAAGTCGAAACAGTTTATGTTCGAATTAACATTCCTTAGATTAACGTGGGTATATAGAATAGACGAGCATTGTATACATTACCAGGGTAAGTGTTTAAGATAGAGTTGTAAAGGGTAGTGCTGTCAACTGAAACAGTAGGGTCGATAAAATTTCGAATATATCTCTTCCTTCTTAAAGCAATTCAAGTAGGTTAGTTTAAGGAGATCTAGATAGGGAAGCAGGATTTTTCCAAGACAGAAAACGAAGAGGAGAAGAAAAGAAACGACGTTGTATGGTATTAATATGTTGGTTAGAGAACCACACTTGGCAGACGTATTAACTCTTCAATTCCCAGTGTCACCTATGGGTGACATGTACTGTACATATATTTTTTTTCAACCATACCGCAACGGTTTTTTTTATTCTTCCTCCACTTATGCAAAGCCAATAGGTCCTAGTAGGCCATATTATTTTTTCAAAATACTAGCTTTACGTCATTTCTTCATTTCAATTCATTCTTTCGTGTATAATTGTAGTGTCCTTACTTTTTGTGATTTAGTGGAATTTAAATTGAGATAAAAATGTCTAAACTGTAAGTATTGTTTTTTTTTCTAATTGAATGTGGTAAGAGAATATATAAAGTTGTAAATAAATGCATTTCAGGACAAAAATAAAAAAAAGAGTGATTATTACAACGGTAAAAATGTTAAGCGTCACTTGTAGGTGACACTGGGCATTGTCTGTATTAGTAGTAGTAGTATTAGAGCAATTACTGAATCATTGATGGCGATGGGATTTTAGAGCTATTGTACGTCTTACAGATTTGCACGCTGGAGGATCCAGTTGATATTGTGGGCTATCGTGAATAAAATTCCCCTGGAAAGAATTCAAATTTTCGAAAAATCGCGATCGTGAATGAGTTTGAAATATTCCCGCGTAATTTATGGCTATCGTGATTTTCTTCCATTTCTGAAGGATTTTAATGTTATTGGAAGCCCTAAAACTACACATACCTAATTCAAAGGTGTTTTTCGACAACAGATGTATGGTACTTTCTTTTTATCGGAGGGGAAAAGTTTCGAGGGAGATTCACGATTGACGAAAAAAGTTCCGTGGCCACAAAAAATTCCGAGAGAAACAAAATTTGCAGGGAGATTCCCGATAGGCCCCACTGTCTTATTTCCGCCGAAAATTTCCACTGAAAAATAAATATTCTTGTAAGAAACGTGGTTTTATTTCTACAAGCAAAAAGAGGAAAACAATACACGCAGTGCCCAGTGTCACCTGTAGGTGACCCCCCTTTAAAAAAAAGGTTGAAGAAGGTGTTTTGTTTTTATAATTTTTTTTTGGTCTATTTTAAATCCATTTATGCTATTAAGAAGAAGAAATCGTTTTTTTGTTCATAAACATAAGCATGGGAATTGAAGAGTTAAAGGAAGGAACGAACAAATATTATAGGGGTTGGAGAATTTCTTGGACCCTGGTTTCACGAATCCAAGTGCTTAATTAGTTTTTAGAATTATGTCATCAATATGTGACAAAAAGTTAAGCTCTTTGCCAAGCTCCCGAATCGTCTGAAGGTTCGATATGGGTTAGTTATGTAGAAGGAGTACATTTTATGTTTTTACATGATTGGCAAATGGTAGTGTTAAGCTGCAAGCAAGTTTTAAAGCACTAGTGTGAAAAACCGTCGCGATACGCTAGAAAAACTATAAAGTAAAGTTTGATGACCATTTCAAATAGTAAGAATTAACAGAAGTAGACATAAGTGACTGCCTTGTGGGACCCCGTAGATAGCTATGAAAGGACTAGAGGAGCAGATCTGAAAAGAAAATTGTAGCAACGTTTTTCGAACTAAGACGTCTGAGGAAATGAAAATTTACATGAAATTTCACACAAATTACTTTCAAAGAGTTTGGGTATATGTGAAAGATTGTCAATGGGAAGAAATCACCTTTTAGGGCCTTTTTAGGTTTTTTTTTTTTTTGTTTTATATAATCTACCCGCGCTCAAGGGATTATGATTACCCTTTAAATGTTTCAACACAGCGCGGGCGTGAAGTTAATGAAGAGTAAGAAGGATAGGAAAGATGTGTGGCACGATGTTCTGAGACTGTTGGTGGTTGTCTCAGATATTTTTATCTCCAGGGATGGCGGCTGAGCTAAAGCGGAGAAATGCCGTGTCTTTTTTCTATGTCGCTTATAATTCATATTATTTTATTCGTGTTCATCATTGTTGGGCGTACTAGTTTAACTCAATTACATATTGTTAGTGTTGTGCCTAAACAACATGTAATGAGTAAACCAGCAACCCATTGATGACAATTTTTAGAAGGTTTTAATGGAATTAAAACGACATAGAAGACGGCAGGGATCGAACCTGTGATCATGAGGTTGACAGGCGAGCACACAACCATCGTGCCACGGCCACCACAGGTGGGGGTTGGGATTATAAAAGGAGTTTTCATTATCCTGGAAAATTCTCCTTGAAATAAGGATATGATGAAGAGGAGAGTGGAGAAGAGTTTTTTTAGAAATTAGGCAAGGAAACAATCACCACTAGGAATGAATTAATTTTATTTTTAACACTCCTCGACTGCATGGCAGACAAATGATCTAAGGAAGGAATTCATTTGATAAGTAATTAAAATCTACAGTGTCATGTATAAAGTAGACATGAAAAATATGCTTAAAAGGGACTTGGAGTGCTTGAAAACGTTGGTTTACGTTTCGATTAAATATTGTTGGTAGTTCTATAGATAGAGTTTTTAAGTTTGGTCAAATGAAAATAAGTAACGAAATAGTTACAATCTTCTGTAAAACATGGAGTGTGAACAAAATTGCCCAAAAAAACATTTCTTATATTTCTCACTAAAACGAAGCTTCTTAATATACCAAGGCGAGAAATCTGTACATTCATATTATGATGTTTTACAAATGTGAGAAAATATATTTATTCGTTTTTATTTTTGGATTTACGCAATAAATGTTTAGAACATTATTATCGAACTAAATTTTGGCACATTCTTGAATTTTATGCGAACTTCACTATGTGAAAATGAAAATCGAAAACAAGATAATAATGTATAATGATATCCTTATACAAATTTATAAATATTATAACAAAAAAATTTATTATTAAACAAATAAAATGGGAAGAATTAGATTAAGATACTATCTGTTGTCTTACGACAATATCAAAAGTATTTTTAAAATCAATATATATCTTCAAGCTTTGTAGCCCATGGCCTGAATAAAATATGCTCCAAATACGTTTATGAACACTATTACAACTGCATGTATGCGGTCATCATACTTTGTTTAGAATGAGTTTATAATTGTTAAGATAGTAAACTTTCAAAAAATGAAAATCATTATCCACGGAGGACCATCTATTAGTTTCTTTTTAAATCATGGGTTATTTTGACACTGACAACTGTTTCCCGCTCGAAATCTTAACAGAAAGTCAGTATCATACCTCCGCGGAACGAAATGAGTCGCTTTACGCTTGAACACTGTTGAGAAATATTGAAAACTTATTTCAAAAGTGAGTGCTGTGTAGCCCAAACAGTGCGTTTTTTTAAAAGAAATTTTGACCGAAATGAAGCAACCACCGCTCCTGCTGTACGTAAGTTTGTGCAAAAAGATAGTAAGACTGGTATGCTAGTGGACAACACTCATGGTCCCCGTCGTCGTACGGTGTGCACAGTCGAGAATGTGGTTGCTGCAGCCGAGAGTGTGAGGCTCAATTCACGAACATCAACTCGCTTCCACCTTATATGTATGTATGTGTTCACAAAAATATAGGCTGAAATTACAGTAAAACTAAGTTATGCGAATTATTTCAAATAGTAATATACGCATACTCTGGCTCACATTCCTTTGTCATGGAGAGAAGTAAATGTTATTTTCATCCCCAAAGCTGGCAAACCTAGCCATGTTAATCCTAAAGATCTAAGACCTATTAGCCTTTCATCATTCCTTCTTAAAACATTTGAACGTCTGATTGAAATCCATTTGAGGGCAAACATTGATAAGTCCTTACTATCCAATGCTCAACATGCTTATAACAAAGGGAAATCTGTAGAAACCGCTCTACATACGCTGGTTCGTACTATCGAACACTCCCTTCATCATAAGGAGTTCACCTTAGTTGCTTTCCTGGATATAGAAGGAGCTTTTAACAATGTCGACGCATCCGCAATCACATCTGCGCTTTCATCTCTGAAGGTGGATAAGTCAATCAGTAATTTGATAAATCATATGCTGATAAGCAGGATTATAAATTGAAAACTGGGCGATTTTACTACTCGAAGGACTGTCAGTAGGGGTACGCCGCAAGGCGGCGTCCTCTCTCCTCTCCTTTGGAACCTAGTCGTAAATAAACTACTAGTGATTCTTGAAGGGGAGGGGCACAGGGTGATTGCCTATGCGGACGATGTTGCGATAGCGATATCTGGTAAGCATCCTAATACTCTGAAGGAACTCCTACAAAATGCTCTAAACAAGCTTACTAACTGGGCAGATCAATGTGGACTCGGTGTCAACCCCCACAAAACTGAACTTGTCCTATTTACCAGGAAATATAAAATCCCACACATAGACCCTCCCCTCATCAAAGGTATACCGCTTAAATTCTCAGACAAAGTAAAATATCTGGGTCTTATTTTGGACAAGAAATTAAGCTGGAAGCCCAATATCCAAGAGAGAGTCAACAAAGCCAACATAGCTCTTTTCTCTTGCAAAAAAGCCGTAGGTAACAAATGGGGTCTACAAACTCATATAACACACTGGCTATACATCTCAGTCATTAGACCGATACTTACATATGGAGTGACAGTATGGTGGACTGCGCTGGAAACAGCAACAAACCGCGATAAGCTCAGCAAAGTCCAACGAACAGCCTGTTTAATCATGGGTGGAGCTCTCCGCCCAACTCCTTCTGCTGCACTTGATGTTCTTTTTCATCTCATACCGCTAGATATTTTTAGCAAACAATCGGCCGCTAACACAGCCATTCGACTTAAAGCCTCCTCGCAGTGGATCAATAATGATATTGGTCGCTCTACTATACTGAACTCGTTCAGTAGTCTACCTAGTAACGTCGATTACACCACCCCTCATCCAAAATTTGATAAAAATTTTCAAGTATCCATCCCTTCCAGATCTTCTTGGGAAAATGAGTCGTTTTTGATAGACGAAGCAATTCATTTCTATACAGATGGATCTAAAACCGATGACGGGGTCGGTGGAGGCGTATACTCCGAAAAATTAAATCTTTGTCTATCTTTTCGTCTTCCCAATCACTGTAGCGTGTTCCAGGCAGAGCTTTTAGCAATAAAAGAAGTCCTCTCTTGGCTAAAAGAAAACGTTATATCGACAACCGATATACGTATCTTCTCAGACAGTCAAGCTGCCTTAAAGTCACTGGACTCTGTCTCCACTAACTCACAAACAGCCCAAAATTGTCGATCATCTCTGGTGGAGATGTCAAAACAGTTTAACATTCACCTTACATGGGTGCCGGGGCATAGAGCCATTCCAGGAAACTGTAAAGCTGACGAACTTGCAAAAAACGGAACAATCTTACCTTTGTTGGATAGCAAATCTAACATCGGTATACCCCTAGCTACTTGTAAACTTATGCTAAAGCATGATACCATGAAGAAAGCTAACCACAGGTGGACCAGCACCCCAACTTGCCGGTCTACTAAACTGATTTGGCCATTGTTTGATGCTAAACGCTCAAAACAACTAATTTCTACTGGTAGATTGCATATTAGCTCCATTATAGGTGTCCTTACTGGGCACTGCCTAATAGGAAGACATGCTTTTCGTCTTGGAGTTCCTGCAAATGATTTTTGCAGAAGCTGCATGGATGAAGAAGAAGAGGAGTCAATTCCCCACCTTCTATGCTCTTGTCCTGCCCTAGCGCAAAGACGTAGACTCCACTTGGGAGACTACTACTATAACGATCCTAGTCTAAATAATTCCGACATTCACTGTCTCAAACGCTTCATTATTAGCTCAAAATGGTTTAACGAGTAAGGGGGATTTTTGAAATCCTTGTGGTATCACAACGGACCAAATATTGGTCTAAGTGTGCTGACCTTTTCCGGTCAGCAGCCACTTTAACCTAACCTAATATACGCATAAATATGTATATATGTACATAAAAATTAGAAATATTCCAAATACTCTAATGTGGTTGAATATAAGTCAACGACTGTTTTTGCTTTTTTCTGTGAAAACTCGTAAAAATGTATTATCAGAATATAACTTAGAAAACAATAATGACCTGAAAATAGAAAGTGTAAAAAAAAATATTTAACATGGGTTTTAATAGTTTCAAAAATCTTCCAAGGGAAATAAAAGACATTAATTAAATCAAAAGAAAAACCATGGAATATGTTGAATCAAATACTTATTTCAATCCGTTATAATTATGAAAAAAAATTATACACTCACAAGCCACCTGCATTTTCCTCACCCTGACTCTTTAAGTTCATTATGATTTATCTGCTGATTTGTTTTTCCTTAAACGGATATTTTCAGTTACTTAAACTTGACTACATTTCTTGTTCTTTTGTACCAAAGTAAGTAAATATCGGTAAATTTAGGTTTTATTTATTATTTGACTCTAGAAAAATGTCAATTGATGTACCTGGTGTAGATAGAGTAGTGGCTTTGACGGGTAAGTACGCTTGGTGTACCCAAAGCTACTTTTGGGGATACCATCAGATGATTTCGGGAAACTGGTCAAGGTCGTCATCAATGCACTTTAACTCGGGATGATCGCTTTGTCGTCAGCAAAATACTGAGAAATCGGTTTTGTACCGCAACTGAAGCTCGTACACAACTGTTTGAGGTGAGGAATGTTAGTGTGAGTGAACGCACCATCAGAAGAAGGGTGGCAGAATTGAATATCAGAGCTTTCCGACCAGCGCGCGCACCGAATTGCTCCCACAGCACCGTACAGCAAAACTTTGTTTTCGCGAGAATATGTTAACTGGACTGCAGAAGAATGGAGGGACGTCCTACTCTCAGACGAAAGCAGAATGAGTCTACGAGGTCCAGATGGACGTCAGCGTATCTACAGGCGAAAAAACGAAAGGTTTGCGCCATGCATGATAACCGAAACAGTGGGTTACCAAGGAGGGTCTATAATGGTTAAGGGAGGCATCAGTTCTGAAGCTCGCACGGGCCTTGTTCTGTTTGATAGAAGCAGTGTTAAGGCTCATATATACGAGGAAACCGTTTTGCCAGACAATGTGATGCTTTCGCACCATTTATTGGTGACAACTTTGAGTTAATGCACGACAACGCACGCTGCTAATACCGCAAATTCTGTAACTAACTACCTAAATGCGGTCGGGATTACAGTTTTGCCATGGCCATCACTTAGGCCAGATCTCAACCCTATCGAGCATATTTGAGACAACCTCAGAAGACGTGTCCGAGCGAGAACACATGCCCCTACCACTCTAGGAGAGCTTAAGACAGCTGCAGTAGATGAGTTGCAAAATATCACTTAGTCCGATATTCAGGACATCGTTGACGGATGTATATTGCCTAGCTACAAAATTATAAAGACCGTCACCGAGACAGGTGCCGAAGTAGACTTGCAGGCTTTACTTAACTACACGGCAACAAGACTTTTTATTTCGCAGAAAGACGTTCTTGATACTCTTAACAAGGACTCATGTAAAAGCCTAGAGTTAGAAGGAAAATGGGGATTTGATGGAAGTACAGGCCAAATCGAGTACAAACAATGCTTTCATTATCCTAATCCTAAGGACAGCGATTTATTTGTTACATCTTACGAGCCATTCCAGCTTAAATTAAAAAATGACGATAGTGAAGATGTTGTTGTTTGGAAAAATCCTCGTCCTGCCTCAAACGATACTGCCGGCCAATTAGATTTCAATTTAAAAAAGAAATTACTGCTGTATCTGTTTTTGAAGAACAATATTAAACTGAAAAAATAAATACCTTGTGGCCTTTAACTATAACTATAAATGATAAAGAATGGACAGTCACTAAAAACTTACGTTAAACTATGGTTGATGGAAAAGTGCGTTGCACACTTAACGAAACAACATCTTTAAAATGTTACATATTCGGAGCATCATGGACTTATTTCTATAGGCGAGTTAAGTGAGGAAGCCGCAGAGTCCAGGACATCAAAAATTACCGTCTGAATCACACCAGAAAAATGTCTCGATTCGTTACTAATAAGGACCTTTTAAATAGACTTCTTTTAAGTTCCGACCCGCTTATTTCTAATTTGAGAAAATTTCCTACTAAAAAAAATAATTTCTATCAAAAAATCCAATAGAATTGTTAAAAATATAATTTTCCAATATTTTTTTTCTTAATGAATTTTTTTGCATTTCTTTTTTTTATTTTGTGAACTAAAACAAATAAAAATAATAATAACAGTGTTTAAGTAAAAAAAAGGACTCATTATATTTTTGACCGCTCTTTGTATGGGAGGGTACCCACTGTGCGCAGATAGAAGTGTAATAAAGTTTAAAATTTAATCACCCCTTTAAAGAAAAAAGAATACAGTCCTGCATTCTATACTCGACAATTTCAATTTAATTGATTATTTTTTTTTAATAATATCTATGATCAGCCTCTATAATTAAACAAAAACAAAATCTTAATTATGATCTGTCCCACATTAGATTATGTTTATTAGCTTAAAACCGTATCATCGTTTTTTTTTTTTTGGATATATTTTTATATAATTGATTAGCTTTTCCTGATAAACTCTGCTGAAATGCAGATATTTTGTTTTAGATAACAATTTGTTTATTCATTTAATGAGCTTTAAATGTCAATTTTTCTTCATTGAATTAGTTCAATAGCATTGAAATCATTGATTGATTCATAAATTTGTAGACTCATGGGTTCACTGAGTTTTACAATGTTTACTATAATCAGCAGATATTGCCGCAAACTTATATGAACTCTTACGTTCGTTCTTATGTCACAGTCACAATCGAATGCAGAAATAAATCACCGAAATCATTATGTACACTTCAAACGTGCCATCATTCATAATCGCATGAGGAGAGCTCATGACCAACGATCGTTCAAGTTTTCCCACCAAAATTCAATAATCTCAACTCTGCATAAACATAATTTATATAAACAAAGCTGAAGCAATCTAGAAGAAGATCAGCTCTCTAATTGTTGATAAAACGATGATAAGGATCACGCTATTTAAAAAAGAAGGGCCTATATAACTCATAAGATCACGATGTCTGCGACAATTAGTCAATGTAGCTGACTGTCCTTGGCACTTGCCAGCATGGAAATGGCAAATGGAATTGGCATTAGATTCATTTATGCATCTGACGTTTGTAGAGCAGCTTTGGCGAAAATGCTTTTCTCCCTCTCGAAAGATTACACAACAATTCTAACCTTACCTTACATCAATGGCAAGACCAAAAAATTTAATTGAAAACTATATTCCTAAACGATTTCACTGAGATTTTATTTGAAAATTCAAACGATATTTACCTGAAGATTTGTTGTTTGCGTGTGGCCTGAGTGCTGAGGAGACGAAGGGCTACACTGGTTCTCCTTCGGACAGCATTGGACAGAGATCCCCGCACAATCGATTCGTTGCGAATGGCAATGGTTCGTAGCATTTTCGTGAATTAACTATTTCGTGAAGACTGTCTGTGTCAGGATAGACGTAACTATTTGTTTTGGTTAATTTTGTTTAATAAAACACAAAATCGAAGGCGATTTGGGTAGAATTTTTAAAGCCGATTAATTTTTTGGAAACCAGCTATCACAATTTTCGCAACCGACCTTAGAAATTCTTTGATAGGTCATTCGGCCCGATGACAGTTCAATTCGAAATCAGAATAGAAGCTTTTTTTTAATTTGTTTTTTTTTTTTTTTTTTTGCGATGGTGCTGTAGATAAGATAGCTTTGAGTGGTTGGAAAGAGCTTTTGTAAACGTCAAATTTTTTAAAATGGAAGTGTAGTACTGTTTGATTGTTATTTTACTTTTTGTTTACATGCACACATTGTGATAGCTCTCTGTTTAGATTGTTACTTTTACTACAACATGACTATTAGGCTAGCCGCGCACTAGCAATTTTTAGTTGCGAAACTGTTTGGTTACTTACAGAAAACAGATGAACTGTTTGGTTGAATGTCGGTGAATTTGCAGATGATTATATGTTCAATAAAATGGCGAACTTATTTTAGGCAATCGTTTAGTTTGTGTCAAACACACAAACTTTTTAGTTGCTCGAACCAAGCAGTTTCGCAACTAAAAATTGCTAGTGCGCGGCTAACCTTAAGGGTATTCATGTAAGCGCGGAAAACCCTCGTAAACCAGATAATTTTATCTCCGCAGAAACGAGCTGTCAAAATTTGTATGAGAAAAAGTTTCTTCAAATCTCATAAAATTATCCCACAAATTTGCTGCGGAAAGTGCAGAAATAAACCTCGTAAACTAAAGAAGTATGGATTCTGACTTTTAATTTGACATTTCACAAAATATTTCCCACATTTACGCAAGTAGTTCTTAGGGGGTGTTCATGAAAACATGCTGCGGAAAGTTATATCTTTCTACAAAGCGGAAAATTATCTCGTTACATGAATACCCTTATTATTTTGTTTGTGAAATCGGTGAGGAAGAAAGTATTCTCTGAAACCACTCGAAATGAGAAGTTTTTCATTAGCGCGGGTAGATGTTGAAATGAAATAAAACAAGCTGTGTGTGAAATATTAAATATTAAATTGAAAGACCCATGACCCATTACGTATAAAATACTTGCCCCAGCTTCTTAGGCTAGGCGCGCACATTCAGTTTTTAGTTGCACAACTGTTTGGTTGCTTATAGAAAACAGATGAACTATTTGGTTGAATGTCCGCGCAGGTGCATATAATTTTATATATACTCTTTTTTACTTCCTATAATCTGCTATAACTTGTTGGCCTGTTAATACGAAACTATAAAATGAAGATTTAACTTACCTCCATTTTCTTCCATTTGGATTTAAATGTTTTTTTTTTATATCATGCGTGCGTCAACAAAAATTATAGAAAAATGTGAAAATATCGCAAACTTACGAAATGCAGACGAAGCTGCTATAATAAAAATGAACATGTTCGTCTTTACTATAATCTTGACTTCTGCATTTCTCGATATTCCTATAAAGCAGAAATGAAGTTTTTCTGCATTTTGCTCTTTTTCTCTCTATCTAACAAATATTAAGGGTATTCATGTAACGAGATAATTTTCCGCTTTGTAGAAAGATATAACTTTCCGCAGCATGTTTTCATGAACACCCCCTAAGAAATACTTGCGTAAATGTGGGAAATATTTTGTGAAATGTCAAATTAAAAGTCAGAATCCATACTTCTTTAGTTTACGAGGTTTATTTCTGCACTTTCCGCAGCAAATTTGTGAGATAATTTTATGCAATTTGCAGAAACTTTTTCTCATACAAATTTTGACAGCTCGTTTCTGCGAAGATAAAATTATCTGGTTTACGAGGGTTTTCCGCGCTTACACGAATACCCCTATTAATTCTGTTTTTGGCATCCCTTTTTTCTGCAGAAATCAAATGCAGATACATGTAAATCCATTATAAGTGCCTGCACGAATAGCCCAGTTCTATAACAAAAAAAAAAATAGAACATTTCTCGTGCAATTGTACTACTACCCTGAACGCGAAATTTGTTCATGTAACGGGAAAATTCAAATAAAACGAATCTCGTTTTTGTTTTTTTTTTCGGCTGTCGGTTTTTAGTTTTTATTGAAAACGTTAATTGTCCTATCTCCTATCACTGTCTCCTTATTCTGGCTTCTGTATTTTAGAATGTATTATGTGATTTGTTTTTTGTTAATCTTTCTAATTCTTAATTATACATATATTAGTTCTGAGAAATTAAATTTGCCTATGTGTTATGTATCAATGTATGTCACTCACTTAAACAATATTTTCAAATTTGTGCTTCCTGTGGTTTACTGTAATTTGCTAACAAAACAAGTATAATATAACTTCTAAATAAAACATTGGAAATATGCCTGGTATGTATTTAAATATTTTAAATTTATTCCTCCACTAGAGGATAGTTTTGTTTGTTTTTTGTTCATGTATCCTAAAAATCTATGAGAAACAAGTAGAAATTAGGGTGTTAAATATATTTTTGGTGTTTCTTTTTTTGTTATAGTTCTTCATACCCATAATCTTTCTCTGATAATATTTTGTGGGCAATGAAATAAAATTTCAATGAATAAAATTTAATGCTTCAAAAACTAAATGCTGTCTCTTGCGATTAAAGCGAACCCACCCCATGCCGCTATCCATGAGAATAACTTGCATTGAGGAAACACAGCAGATTTCTCAGCCGACTTTGTGTCGAACTTTTTCGACGTCGCCAAAAACGCCGCTAAGTGTTAAGGTTTCCTTCGATGCAAGATATATTTCACCATATCTGATATCACTGTAATCTATAAAGCCTATTTATATTCATTCAAAGCTTGAGTATAGTTCCCATATTTAGGCAGGTGCTCCAATACGCCATTTGAACCTCTTGGATAGAATCCGAAAAAGAGCTTTACAAATGATAGGTAATAGAACTACATTAAAAGAAGTTTGAATTTCGATCACCGCCGCAAAGTTTCTTGTCTTTCATTATTTTTATAAACAGTGCTCTTGGAAAACAGTCTATTGCATTCCTCCTTTTAAATAATTCAACCGCAAAACTCGCGCTTCGGTGAATGTCCATCAGTTTGCTCTTGATCCCAAAATACAAACAAAATTTTAGTGTCCACGTTGGTTAATATTTTTGTTTTTGATTTTAAGACGTTTTTCTCATTCAATAAAAACTTTATCTTGTGTTGATCCAACGTACAAGTCCTAACTTCATTTCGCATTTTATGGCAATCGACGAATACTCAAATTATTAAAAAAAAACTTTTGTAATGTGTTTAAAGTTTTCATAAGTTTTATGAGAATTTGTTTCATAAACAAAAGTGTAAAAAAAAAAACTTAAAATTCATCTATGAATTTAAACCGTAAAGCACTATATCCACTTTTCCAACTTTTTGTTCCATTGTAAATGTAAAACTTTTAAATCGACTGTATTTACAAATGTTTGCACCTCTAGTAAGGTAAATTAAATATGTATGATTATTATTTACCAACAAAATATTGTATTTGTTTTCATTTTGTAAGTTGTTGGTGTATAAAACTAAGCAAAGCGTTTACAAAAATAGTTTCCTTTTTCTTTTATATACAGTCATGAAAAAAATAATAGAAACAAGCTTCTTCTGTGCCGTTTTTTAAAAACAAAAAGTTTATTGGAAGGAAATTGAAAATTAAAAATACATACAATAAGTCTCTATAAAGTTTAAAATATACACAATATTAAATTTATTAATACAAAGAAAAATTAGTAATGAGAAAAAATAAATTAAATTAATAACAGCCATTTTACCCTGGAAAAAATAATAGAAACAATATTATAATTGTGTTTTTCTTTTTGGTAAGGAGAAACTTAACAGTTAAATTGGTTCATATTCGTTTAGTACTTGGTCGTTGCACCTTTATTTTTAACATGCGGTCTCCACTAGCGATGAATCCAGAGCATGCTTTAAAGCATGCGTTCATTATCGCAAGTGGAGACCGCCATCGCAGCTATATTTTCATCGCTTGCGATAGAAAGTATGCTCTCATCGCATACCATCCATCGCTTGCTTTATCGCAAGGAGAACTGTCATATTGTTCTGGCGTAACCAAATTTAATTTAACTGAGTTTGAGTTTTGCGTGCGAAGAAAGCTTTTGCTTGGGGTTTACGTTTTTCTAACAAAATTAAAAAAAATCTGATTTGAAATTGTCCATAGAACTCATTTATATCCATTAAAATTATTCACTATACTAAAAAAGTATGCGATGAAATGCCCAGCCACAAAAATCTGACAGTTCTTCTGCTCTCTGCTTTCTGCTTTGGCTATTGCGATTGCGATGGATTTATCGCTAGTGGAGACGGCGTGTAATGACGGCTTCATATCTCCGCCCCATTGAATGAACCAACTTGGCGCATGTCTCGGAAGGTATGGAATACCATACATTTTGTATTATAGACCACAGTTCTTCCTTATTCTTGGCTCTGAAGTCTCCAATTTTCCTCTTAAGTATGCCCCACAGGTGTTGTATGGGATTAAGATCCGGGGACTGCAATGACCACTAGGGTGTGTCAAAGTGCTCAACTATGGTATTTTCAAATGTAATAGCTTTTTAAAGTTGCATTGCTTATCAAAATTAAATCCTGCGTTTACAATTTTCATTTTAATTAATATCTTTGGCTCCCTCAAAAATAGGATGAACTCAAAAAAAATTTGATTTTTCGAGATTTTTGAAAAAGGTGTTGTTTTAAATTGCACCGTGTGGATATAAAAAAAATTATATAAAATATTTTTAGCCTTTCAAGTCAAAGATAATTGCAAGGAAAAACTTTTAAGCTTATATTTGTTTAAATTGAACACTTGGTAAAGAAGATATGAAATAATAAAAGAAGGAAGAAAAATCATTTTTTTATGTAAAATCGCTTTTCTTTTTTTTCAAAAAAAAATTCTTAAAAATCAACGGAACCACCTACAATATCGTGGTATATCTTTTTGTAAAGACAAAAATTCTTTCTGTATTTTGTTAATTTTTTTTTTTTAGTATACGTAAAAAAAAAAAAAAATTTACTGTAAATTAAATTTTTTTTTTTCAACTTCAACCCATTTGAGCGAGCCAAAGACGAACGATATCTTATTTTTTTTTTACATGTTCTTAAACCTCTGACCCTAATACAACATTTGAGCACTATTACATTTAAAAATAAGAGTACTTTTTTGCGGCCATACAAAAGTGACACACCCTAATGACCACTCCATAACATTTATTTTATTTTTGTTAAAGTATTCCTTAGCCAATTCCCAATTAATTGGCATGTTCTCTTCGGCAAATGGCAGCATAACTTCATTTATGATTCAGACGTAGTCAATAGCACACATTTTGTCTTTTATCCAAAAAATTGGACCAACCCCAGATGTTGAGAAGCACCCCCAAATCATGATATTTCCTCCACCATGTTTAACAGTCTTTTTTGTGTACCTTGGATCGAATTCTGCGTTCTTAGGTCGTCTGACATACATTTTGCCATCGGAACCAGATAAATTTATCTTTGTTTCATCCAACCATAAAACGTTGTTCCAATTTTCTCGTTGGGCGTGTTTATTTGCAAAAGTCATTCTCTGCAGAATATTTTTCTTGCTCAAGAATGGTACTTTTCTCTGGAAGGAGTTCCAGGAAGCCTTGCTTCCATTAGTCGGTTTCTTATTGTACGACTTGAAACAGGCGCATTTAGTTCAATTTTCAAGTCGTTTGAAGAAGAAAAAGACTTTTTTTCACAGTCGTACCAATATCTTATCAAACCGCGTTGAGCTCTTTCGTTTTCTGCCTCTTGTTTCTGGCTTTGGACTTGAATGGAGAACTGTAAATATTTATCTTCTTTTTTGAACAATTTATTGCTTGTGCTATTTCTTCCGAGGAAGACGTAATTGTATGTAGTTATTAATGGTTGATCATTATGTAAAGCTTTGTTTCTATTATTTTTTCCATCACTGTACATTCTTGTACAGTGATGGAAAAAATAATAATTTTACTATTTTCGGCAATTTTTTGGAATTTAACTAGAATACAAAATTAGCTTCAAAGATCTTCAACCCAAACTCACCGAAATATGCCGACCTATTTGTTATAAAATAGGTGTGCAAAATTTGTAAAGAGAGATTCAATTTGAAGAATTCATTAAATTTTATTTGTTCTATAGACAGACTGTTTGTGAAAATCGTTTTGATAATGTTTTTAAATGCTTTGGACGGTCATGCCGAAAGACTAGGGTTCGATTCTTAGCCAGTGCATGTTACGTAGGTCGTCGAGTTATAAATGAAAAATGGTATAAATGGAAAAAATGGTGAAGGGGAAAATTCCCTCAATTAGATCACTCGCCAACAAAGAGAAGAGAGTATGGTTACCCTCAAGTACACAAATCAACTGTAGAAGTCAAAACTTTCAAGTGTCGTTTTCCGACTATTTCCAATCAAAATAATTCCCTAAACACAGACCCATTTCATGTAATAACACTGCTTCTACTCAATCCTGAGTATTCTTTGTTGCCTCAGATAGTAAAACCAAATGACAAAATATCACACATGCACTCATTAAAGGAAAAAAAACCATAGATCTCATATTTTCCATATCCTTTTATTGTAGTAAGCTTTAACTATTTAAATACCTAGCTAGATCACTTTGAAAAATACCTCAATCAATAATGTTACTTAGGTGTATATAAATTTTATTAATATCAATAGCAGAGCCTTCATACGGCACGTATACATCAAAAGTATAAATAATACGATCGCCTGAACGGAATAGATATACAGATGGGTATATCGGCATACAGTGACGACCAAAAATGAAGGTTCCCTATTAAAAATCTTGTAAAATCTAAAAATTCTGCTAAATGAAAACAAGAATTGAAGTAAAAAATGTATACTTTAGTTTATTCATAATACTGCATTACTGTATTATTTGACTAACCCAAAAAAAAAATATTGTTTAAAAATAAACGCAATTTTAAAAAAATGCACTTCAATTTTATCGAGCAAAAGTGTTGGTACCTATTGTTTTTTTATATACAGTTATTTCATTTTAAAAAGAAATAATGCAATTTCAAAATAAAACACTAAAAGCTTTGTTTATTGTGTCATAATTGATGTTTGTAAATATTTTAACGTGCAAATAGTTTAAAGTTAGACGTACAAAATGAATAGAATCTTTTACATATTATTATATATTAACATTATATAATATATATTAACAATTGAAGAGAAAAGTATTATAATAAACTGTGAACTCTTAGAAGATCGCTCCATAGGTCTGACTAAAGCAATTGCGTAGCTCGTAAAAAGCCTTGTGTTAGCGATGTCAACAAGAAAAAACGAATAACTTTTACTTATGGGTATAAAAATATACTCAGATGAGTCCAAGTTCAACATATACGTGTCAGATGGTAGACTTAAGGTGTGAAGGAAAAAGTGAGAAGCCCTCAATCCCCACAATAAAAACTGTGAGGCATGGGGTGGTGGTGTTATAGTATGGGGGTCTATGTCATCTGGCGGTGTTGGTAATTTGGTAATCATTGAGGAAATAATGAATAAAAGTGTTTACCTTAACATTTTGAAGAAAAACTTTCACGAAAGCACTGAGAAATTGGAGATCAGAGACAGGTTTTATTTCAATCAAAACAATGATCTCAAGCACACCGCTTTAGATGTGAAAATGTGGATCGCGTATAATGCACCATACATGCTTGCAATACCTTCACAAAGTCCTGATTTGAATCCCATTGAGCACTTGTGGGACTCCCAACTAAGTATTAGGTACAAATTTTAATTGTTTTAAGGAAACAAAATGGCTAACAACTATGTTTTATTTAAAGGTAACATCACTTTTGCTCGATCAAATTATGACTCAATTTTTGAAAATGCATTTCTTTTGTAAAATATTACTTTTTTTTTCTTTTTAGTTACTTATGGTATTCTGTACATAATAAATAAATTAAAATGAACATTTTCGCCTACGTTTTTATTTTTATTTAGTATGTTTTTCAGTTTTCATAAAAACAATAATAGAGTACCTTCACTTATGCTCGGCACTGTATGTGTTTGGTGTGTGCAATGTTACCTATCATAACTTGCACTTATGGATAGGTTACACAGACTTTTATACATAACTTCATATGTTTAAAATATCTGTACGGAGATATCCGTACATGAATGCATATAATGGAACACAAACGGTTAGATTTACAATTCCAAGTACAACCAGGGTTTTACTAACTTTTGGACAAAAGGATTTTTGGTTGTATCACGAAAGTAGCCTATGTATGTGGGAAATGTTTTCTTTCCTGTGTTCATGCTTGGTGGTGAATGTCGGTGATGGTTAGAGTGTGGCTTCAGGTTGAATTGAGGATCCAAGATGAGTACCTGAAATAAAGAAGAAAAGGAAAATAAGGAAAACGAATCATGAATAGGATTTTGTCGCTTGAGAGTGGTTCTTGGGTGGCTCATACATATGGAGGTATGTTTTTAAATGAAAGTGTCCAGAGTCGTTCTAAGCGACAAATAGTAACTTATCTTTAAAAGAAAAGAAAATATAAGTTTTGGCCAAACTAGAAAAGTTGAAATGTAAATAAACTTACCCTTTGGTATTTTAGATGTTTTGTTTGTTACTACCTATCTTTAAAGGTAACGAAAAGTTTATTGTCCTAGTCCAGTTTCCATCTCAGGTTATTTGTTTGATTTTTATTTAGTTTTTTTTTGTTAATTATTTCATTCTTTTTTTGAAATTATAAAATTTTAAGTCACAATTTTGTTTCCACGATTAATATAATATAATGAAATGTCAAACACAATCTGGAATTGAACGACAACATCAAAGTAACACCCCTGTGGTATAGCAGACCTCGCAACATGCAAACAAGTTTTTCAGGGATTTACTGCCTCTTGCGAGGAATTGTCAAATCCTCAATGAGTATGTTATCATGAAAAGTACTCCCCATAAGCCGTTCGGAATCATCAGAAAATTCTAGGTCTTCTTTATTTCTGGTAACACGCACACATGAAATTTTTAGAGTTGTTAGGCACTAGATCCTGGTTCTCTTTGAGCTGTTGCACCACCAAATTTATTTATTAATATGCCTTGTTTTAGGGCTGCGGTTTGTTGATTGGTGATTTTTTTCCATAAAAAATTGGTTTCGTAAGAGGAAATCATACTGGTTGTGAAAACATTACAAACAATATTATCTGTCGTGGAATGAACATATCGAGTAAATATGTATGTAAAAAAGTATCTAAAAAGTTATGAGTTCAACATAGAACAAGAACAAGTCTTTCAGAAAACATTTTTTTTTTTTAAATATTGTCACATTGTTTACTTTGTTTTAAATCACTTGGCAAATTATTAATAAAGGGAAACCTTTTAGAAAAGGTAATCTAAAAGCATCTCCATTTCTTAATGGATATGGCTGGACATCAGATAGATATACTATTTGATTAAACAGATATTTAGGTAACAAATGATTTTGTAGCTTAAATATGAAAGTAATGTATTAACTGGCCCTATCGTTATTCTTTTTGTTCTAGTTTATACATTCCCTACTGGACATTCTGGGCAAATATTGTGTGTTTGTAATCTTTTTATTCTTTAACCTCAAAAGTTAAAAATACATACATACTCAAGATGCATAAGCTTTTTGACATTGTTTTTTTACATTCATCTAAAGAGTGTTTATAAATACAAAACCGTTTTTTGTCAAATATTCAGCAACAGATTTAAATTGTCCAATGATTAATTTAGATTTAGAATTAAAATTCTCTAAATAATCCATTAAATTTATGTGGTTCGCAATAAAAGCAATTGAACAATACCTTTACGTCTTCTTTACCATCTTGAGGTTTTTTTTGTTATTAAACCTTAGTATTGGTGAGCTTTGAAAACTTTTTGTTTTGTTAAGAAAAATATCCTTTTTCATTCATAATTTTTTTTTGCGCAGTCGCAGATAAATGTTATGTGCATCTTACAAACTGTTTTTTTTTATTAAGTGAGTTAGTTAATACCACAAATATATAATTTAAAACCTTTTAAACTTGTATTCTGAGTGAATAAAAGTAAATTTTAAATATAACGTGATTCGCAAAATATACTACAGGAAACGCGTTGTTTATCTGTATTTCATTATTCTGTAATTCTTCTATTCAGTAGATCCAACAATTTTTTTTTAATAAATTACAAAATTCTTTAAATAGTAAGAAAAACTTCGAGTTAAATTAAAAAAAAGGTGAAAAAAATAAAGTACTAATTTCAAGAAAAAAAAAAAAAATAGATTGACAAATGTACGAAATATAGATGAAGATTTCTGTTTAATTTACAAAATTTTGAAATATAGAATTTTGGAGACGCAATTTTACACATGCAGAATTATGGCTCTAAGCTAGAAATTCATTGTTTAATTTTGAATCGAGTGGACTGATTTTTGAGAAATATTTAACTTTATATTTTGAAATAAAGGAAAGAATGAAAAATGAATTTTTATTCGAATGATAGACATGTAGTTTTATGTATTTTCCTTTTTACGAAATCTACTTATTTTTTATTACCTAGTTGTTCATTTTTCCATAAAATTAATAATGGATTTTGTTGTTCGGAATGTCTTAAGCCAATTGTAGTATCCTTGCTTCTCAGCATATAACTCCTTTTTTAAATCTTATTTATTGAATTGCTATTGATTTTAGAGAATAAGTGGATACAAAAAAAAAATCCGCCGAGGCACCGTTGTCTAGCCCATAGAAAAAATCTCGAAAATCCCTAACGATCGATTTAATCGTAATGTCATTGAAATATCCGCAGATAGCTCTGTTCTCTGTGGAAATTTTCAGAAAAGTTTTTGCCTACAGCAACTTTGGAACACCCTTTATAAGATATCTGAATTGTTGGTGCTTTAGTTTTAAGCATGGTGCTCGCAAAAAAATATAAATCCAAGTAGTTTTAAGTTATCTTAAGTAGTTTTATTTGGTTATTATTTTTTTTTTTTATTTTGTCTTATACATATATAATTTGAAAATCATGACAATTTCAAATTCCGCCATCCCATACACCTTCCTGACATCGAAAAAGCAGAAACGAAGAAAACTCGTTATCGGAGCCGCTATTAACAGATGTTTTCATCAGCGACAAGATTTCTAATAACATACTTAGAAAGTTACCAAATGTGTCTGTTATAATGCTGAATATAATCTTGAACAACTGAATCAAGAACAGCTATTTCCAAGCAAAAGTTGTCTACGTTTCGAAGAAGACAAACTGCTCAAATGTGGAATGACGTCGATCAATTTCGCTACTCTACTGTATGAGCAAGATAACGGAGGCGTTAATATTGAAGAAACTCAACGTTTTCTCAGAAAGAGATTTCATACTGAAGTTTGAAATAAACAATACGATACATCCAATGCTGGGAATTCATAGTGACGTTACACTTAGAATCAACAAAAAGAAAATGACTATAGCATGCTTCCTGGGCATCGAAAAAGCTTTCGACAACATTTGGGTAAAAGAACTACTATTCAAACTCTCGGAACTTTGACTTCCTAATCAATTGGTAAGAATAATTAAAAATTTCCTAACCCATAGGCTTTTGTATATACAGGTAGTAAAACACGCATTATCAACCAAGGGAATCAACTCTGGAGTCCCACAAGGATCAAAACTTATACCGCTGCTGTTCAATATTTATACTTGTGATAAACCAGCCTACATACCACGAACAAAGGCAAAGCTTTATGCAGACGATTCCAGTACATACGTCACCGCTTTTTCAATAGAGATTGCTGCCAAGAGAGTACAAGAGCACATTATAAACCTGTGGAAATACTATATGGGGCCGAAGATAAACATCGAAAAGGCCGAAATCATCTTCTTCCGAACACCGGTGACGCTGTGGTGCCATCAAACTCAAGTTTCCAGATAATACTGAAGTAACAGTCAAATCATCAAAGAAGTGTTGGGAATCAACTTTCCCAAGAAACTGAAATTTAAGAAGAATGCAAACTTGGTTTTGAAGAAATGGTTTTTGGTCTTTGAGGCGAAATATACTTATAAAGAACACCAAGCTGCTTGTCTACAAAAAACTTATCCGACCCGTTCTTATCCTTTCCCGTCTGGGTTTCTTTATCACCTGCAGCAATGAAGAAGATGAAAAGTTTTGAAAGAGAGATGCTCCGCATTTGCACTGGACTACATCATAACCTACTGACGAAGAAATATATACCAACAAAGAAACTGTAAGAGGCAAAATTAATACCACTGGTCTAATATTTTCTGCAGCTTACCGGAAAAATCATCAACAACTGTTGACCCCCGAGCCATCGCTCACGATCAATTTAAAAAAAAAATCATCCAAAACAATAACGCACTCTTCTACGACAAAAACAACAATCAGCCCTTTATAAAACATTATAACACTGCTAATATTAAAAAAAAAAAAACACATGAATTAGATTCGGAAAACATTAATATCATTTTGTAAGCAAATAGCATTATATAAAGCCAAAAGGTGAACGTTGGGCCCCTATTGTTGAGCCAACATGATTTAATTTAGTAATAAGTTAGTTTTAATTCAAATTAAATGTGCACAAATTTTCTCGGTAATAAATGAAACCGATGTAGATACTCGTATCAGCAATAATATAGTTTTCGGCCAAACCGTAATAGCATTAATTTTTATTTTTATTTAACAATAATTAAAGAGTTTTAGTAACCATTTATCTACATATCTCTATTTTGTGTCTAATAAATAAGAATATTAATACTTAGCTTAGACTTTAACTTAGTTGTGAGGCTATTTAAGCAGTTAAATCCCAAATACATTACTGAATTCTGAGTACTTCTTATAACTGTACATCTTTGTGACTTAAATTATCGTTGAGCGGTCGCATTAGGCCAATAAATTAGTTCTAAATTATTGATAAGTAGATTTGTTTTTAGAATTTTTGACTTGCTTTAAATAATATATTTAAAAAAAATTGCACTGGAGTGGTGTCATGTATGTCATGGGTCCGACTGTCAGCATTGCAAAAATGTCTTTAAATTTATTTAATGTATTTAATTTTTAAGCTTAAAGTTAGTTTTAGTTTTTATGAATTTTTGTCTAGCCTTAAGTTAGTAATGAGGTAATGGAAAAATAAAATACAAAAGAAGAGGTGCTGTCTATCAACCGACATATCATGAAGGGATATCCAAGAAAATTCAGAACAAGTATGTCAAATATTTTTTCTTCTATTACCAATAATGATTATGGTTCTAATTTCAGATGCACTCGTAAATCAAACAATCAACTTTAATCAACATTATACTTGTAAATAGGTAAGTACAAATAAGCAGTAGTCATTTATAGTACATGTTATTGGTAGACTATAGATGACAATAATACAATACAAATTATATCAACCAGATAATCATTTACAAATACTGACCTGCTGATTTTTTTAAATTATTATAAATAATTATTTTCTTTAATGAAAAATTAAAAGAACATGAATATAAAGAAACATTTCGATTTTGGGAAGTAACATTTATACGACGTTCTGACCATTTATATTTGGCTTAAAAGCAAATATTTAACATCTATCACTTAAACTTAAGCTGTTCTTTTTTACTTTTTCTCTGTCTGAACTGTCAGCTTAGTTTACTAAATAAAAATAAGCATTAAAATTTGTTGCATTATAGTGATGACAACACGAAGAAACCGTGTCCCACAATTATGTAAGACAGGCAGTCTCGACCTCGACCTGGAACGTAGAACTCTTGAAGATATTTTTTCAACTAAATAAGGTTATTAACTGTACAGAGCTAAGAACGTTTGTTTTAGCTTTGACCTCTCTTTACCAACTACATCAATTTCTACCAATATTTGTATTATTGTGATCTATCATTCTTTCAGTATTTTGATCAATTGTGAATTTTTATTTGAAAATTTTTTAAAAAGTTCATGCATACAAAATTCGAAAAAACGGTTCTATGACAAGTATCATTGATAAAAGTTCTTGATATTTTTTACGAAAAGGTAGACCATAGTATTATTTATAGTACTGTTACAAAAACCGTTACGTCGTTTTCGAAACAAATAGGAATCAACTAGAAAGATTAAGTTCCATATTTTTAAGCATCATCATGCAGAATGAGGAACAAAGGTTTTTTTGTGTTCTGTATCATATTAGATTCAAGTTCGATTATATCTCGATTTCGATTTATTTAACGAATCTTAAACTTGCCTTATATTAGCTTATCTCACAATTAAAAATTTAAGTAGTACGGGGATAATAGAAGAAGAAAAATAAATGCATCTCGAATTTGGTTTCAAATATTTCACATATACATTAATAATTTAGGCTTGTGCACTTTTAACAAATGAAAAGGTGCAGGACAAAATTATTTAGAATATATTCAGCCCTATCACAAATTTCATCGTAATCGGAACTTTTATGAATCCCGACAAAAAGCTATCATCAAATCTGTTCGTAACAGCAATATGTATGGGATTTTCCACTACGCTGGATTCTGTGATAGTTTGTTTCGGGATTCGTAACAAATTTCCGGTTACGACGAAATTCGTGATAGGGCTGATTTTCTGACCATTATGCTTCTAATTTTGTATATATGTATGTACCTCTTAAGTCTTTTATTTTACATACCAACAGCTATTCTAAAAAGCAACAAAAAAAAAATCCAATCCTGAAAATTAAAACGTAGTTTTATTTTAATGATTTGTTTTCCAGCTTTAATGATACAGAATTTAAATATTTTTGGAAATTCTTTTTTGTTCAAAAAGAAAATCAATGTAAGATGCATTAATTCAAAACAACATTTTGTATAGAGTTGCAGGGCGTTAACATCTATTTTGAATTGATATCAATTCAATTGATTGATAATTTAAAATCATATTAGGGGTGTAAGCAAAATTCGATCGGTTTCACATCTGGGAATGAAAACCTCATATGCTTTTATAAATATTATCTCAGATAGCACTCCTTCCAATCTTTGAATCATTTGTAAAAAATTCTAAACAATAATTTAGTGGGAAAATTAAAATTGTTTTCTTTGATTAATAAAACAAATACAAATTTTATAAAATTATGTATGTATATATTTAACAAAAAAATAACATTATTGAGCTTATAATAAAACAGTGGTAATTGCTCAGTAATTCTAACGAAAATACATACTTCTTTTTATGGGTTGTTTTGAACAATTACAGAACTGTGGAACCATATAAATCATACATTTTATTTCTCTTATATACAACGTTTCCAACTTAAAGGTAAATAGCAACTGCTCTCTTGTTCATCCAAAATTCGCAAGCTTGAGCTTAATGCTGCGTTTTCACCTATTTGACATAAGAAAGATCAATTAGTACGTATTTATTTTCAAAAATAATTAACATACACATAAATAAACCAAAATTTGAGCAATTAAATAAAAAATCGAAGTAAATAATCCGCATATTGAATGTACTTCAACATGTGCCGGGTTTCGTATTCACCAGAGCACCTGATGAAGTACAATAGACATGGGATAGTTTTTTTTTTTGTCAAAGAAAGGATAACTAGGAACGTCTGTGGGAGAAGGGAGAATTATTTTTTATTTTAAATATTCATTTAACATAAATGATGATTTTAATCTAGCACTCCGCGCGCTACTTCAGGTACCTGACTGCTTTTTAATTTTAAATGCTATCTCAGCCCCGGTCTCTGATTAGCGCGCAAAGTATTAGGATTTTTAAAATGCAAATATTTTGCCGCATCCTGAAAACATGTACAAATTAAACGACTGTATATAAAAGGATTATCACCCCAAAAAAAAGGAAACAAAACTAGATTACCAAGGAGAAAGGGCAAAGACACAACACTCGTTTTCCCTCTTTCTCGTTTGTTCTTCTTGTTCGTGAAAAAGGAAACGACCTTGTGGTAGCTCTACATGAATATTTAAGGTGAACGATCTCAACGATCACGACAACTTTACACAACTACAACTTAACACTCTAGCTCATGCCATGGTAACTACCTTTTTAAAGAGCTTTTTTTTCTTTGCCATGGAACAAAACCAAAAGCCATTATTACATGCGCCAAAAATGATAAAAAGAATAAGCAGAATCAAACCATATTCGTGGTGTGTGTCTGTGTTGAAATGAAATAAAATACAAATAAAAATTAGTAAAAAAAAAAAAACAAAAATGCAAAAAAAATTCAAAAAAGAACCTCGAAGTTCGTTTTATTGACTTTGTACCCACACGTATGCCGATTTCGCAGCAATATTTGTCGTCGCATGACCGTATATGTGCATATGGTGCCACACTAAGAGTGCGTTGAATTTGGCAAAATAAAACCATAGAATGGTGATAAAGAAGCGGGGAAGCGGGTGTTGGAAATATGTAGTAGGTAATGGGTGAGCCAAGTACTCTCATATAAAATGTGTGATACTCTTCCAATACAACTAAAAAAAACCGTCACAAGATAACACAAATACTCACTCTAATATCCATCCATCAGCAGAGGAGGGCATATTTTATAGCAATTCTACAGAATCAATGTATTACTGTAGCATTTGTCATAAATTATCGGGTTGGACGATGATGTCATTTCAGAAAAGAACTTTTCATCCAATTTCTTTCCCAAACCATCTCTCCAATTGTCCACCGCTATCATCTACTTGATGTACATATAAAAAGTGCAAAAAAAACCTGTTGCAGATACAAAAAATGTACAGGATTCAACACGAAAACGACCTGGGAACTCGTATTCGCAGCAAATCACGTAGTTAAATATATGTACATACAAAAGTATGTACAGAAGAAAGAACTTTAAAAATAGATCTTGATCAAAAGACCAGCCAGCAGGAAAAACCGCACTGTTTACTTTCTCGTATACCTATCTACATTATGTCAGCTGATGATGACGATGACAAAAAATAAAATTAAAAAAATTATCACCGAAGGAATTTATATATTTAAACAAAAAAAATTATAAGTAGAACTTTTCAGGTCCACACATGTCTAATTTTGCTACCCTGCTAAAATATTTAAGAATTGGATGAGCAAACATTGAGATTTTTTTCATTTTTTTTTGTTCTTGTTCTTTTGAATAAGAATAAAAAGAATTATATGTATGTACGTAGACGATGGAAAAGAGAATTCCAAAACCATGGTTGTGTCGGTCGGTCGTGTACAGAACCACGTTGTTGCCAAGTGGGGCTCTGGCAGCAGTAAAATAAAAAGACATAAAATGATCGTTGCGCCGCACAGACAAACTAGCGATCGGTATGAAATACATTCATAAAACACGTGCCCAACTACATTGACACCGCACACAACTTGCTAATTACTCATGCAAAAAAGCTTGAATGATAAGCTTTTAGTCATTCCGACAGCCGCCAGCAGTCGTCGCCACCACCGGCCGGCGCGGCGGGTCGTCGTCTCCAGATTTTTTTTGAAATGGTGTTTGTGTAGCAGAGCAGCAGCAAATGAACAATGACACAAATGAATAATTTTCGCGAAAATACCTTTGGGTGGGGCAGATCCACACCATAAACTACGAACACACACACACAAAAACACTCACTTGCACGACAGAATAAGCGTTTTGAGTGTAAATCCTATATGGCGAGAGAAAAACGGAATAAAAATAATGTTTTTTTATTTTTTGCTTTAAAGAAGCTCCTCAGAATATGTATATTCGTGAGGAAAAAGAATTTAATATGATATGGTCTGGTAATTCAATTATATTAGCGAATAGAATGCGAATTGCGATGAGCCGTGAGCATGAGCACCGCTGAACACACGACCTACGAAAAATCTTACTTACCGGTTACCGGCTTTCTTCAATGTTTAAGAGCCGAGGTAGAATAGAGTAAAGACAGACAGAAGAGAGCCAAATTTACGTCCACGAAACGAACTTGTATGTAACTTTGCAATGTAGTATTCGTCTATCTATGAAGAAAGCTCTAAAAATAAAAGCTGCACATCACCGTATGGCTCAGCCACCAGCACTTACATTCTTGCAGTGAGAATTTTTGTGGCTTATTCCATGTGACCGGGGTCGTCTACTTCTTCCCTCCCATAGACGAGAGTTCATTTACAAAACAGCTGTATACGTTTTGCCGACGTCTACTACAGGAACGGCAAAACTGATGATGAAAGATGACAAAACTAAAAGCTTTTATATATTTTTTTTCTACTCGTACTAGTTGAAGAAAAATTTTCATACGCACGATATTTAATTTACTAAATTTTTAAATGACCTTAAGGAATATCATCTGGAAAACATTTATATAGCACAACACAGCTGCTCATCTCGAATGTTCGAGATTCGAATTTTCGAATGAAAAATTATATCCCAACAATAATAATTGTGCTGCGAAGAAGCTATAGTATATCTGTGTACCGGAAATAACTTTCACATACCTCAACATTTACGTCATATATACCACGAAGAATGAAAAAAAAGAAAAATAATTTATATAGTAGATGTATAAAATAAAAAAGGCTAAAAATAAATACTATAATTAACGAGTTCATTTTTTTAAGTCTAAAATATTTCTTTAGGTTTTTTTTTTTTTTTCTTTTTGCAAATTTCACAAAAAATTACTTTTCACATGTTACACATACGCACGAGTGTCTTTCATCACTATTATAGTTTTTTTTTTTTAATTTAAATTAACTCGATGTATTATTTTTAAATTTGTTGAAATTATTTTCGTTTTAGAGAATATTTATTTCGAGTAAATATAAATATATGAATTATTAATCACACACAAGTCAGAAAAAAAAAAACACTGGGGAGTAGTATATCAGTTAAAGTTTAGTATAGGAACAGCGCAGAACTTCTATCCAAACCAATTCGACCGGCTGTCGCCGTTCAAATGAGTATGCACACCGTCAAGGAGTTCACTTCGAGTGTCTTTCTTTTGTGTGTGCATAAAAAAAGCTTTCCTCCGTCCGTCTGTCGGCAACATGATATATATGTACTGTCGTCTATACATACATGCACAGGGGCGGCGGTGGCAGCTCTGGCGCTGCTGGTTAGAGGATTTGGAATGGGTGAGAGTTGGAAGCAACGATGGAACGTACACGTCTACCAAGATGACGACAGTAGAGAGAATATTGAGAATCAAAAGCGACGACCGGCGACATGAACAACGGCTACGATTTCGACGGCTACGGCTGCGAGTAGACATGACTATAAACTATAACCACGGCAACAATATACAAATGTTTAATTTTAAAGAAGAACTTGTATAAAAGATGGTTCTATTTTCTTCCATTATAACAACCCCAGTTGTTGGTTTGCTGATCACTACTGTCTCAAGCTGGCCAGCCTAAGCAAACCGATAGGAAGTTTCCGAAAATGAACGTAGGTCCTAGCCATTCAGCGATGATAGCCATCCTATCGTCAATGCAGACGACAAAAACGACGACAGTGTTTGCATGCCTCTGCCTTGAGTTGAGTTTGAGTATATTATATGGTATTCGCAGCAAAACTTTGGAATAACACATTCGAAAAATTGCGTTCCCCGCATGAGAGTTTACGTTATAGTTGTACATAAGCTATATGAGTGTGTGTAGATAAAGATACAAACAAAATAATAATGAGCCGGCAATCAGCAGTGACAGGGTTCACCCATGTCGAAAGCTTTTCACTATTTCTCAGCTTAAACCAGTGATACCGTACCGGTGGTTACACTATTCGAGTTAAAGAAAATTCTAATTCCAAAAATGAATTTTTTTTAAGTTCCGTACCGTGTCCCGATCATCTCGATCCCGAATGATAATTTGAAATTATAGGTATTCACTTTTTTATTTTATTTCAAAAAAAAAAAAAACCCACAAGGGGTCGTATAATAGTGGTGACTTATCTTGGTGGGTTTTTGGATGCCATAGTATATCACAAGAGAACACACGCTTCCAAAATCCGATTGCGAATGGAGTTAAGAATCGGCAGAGCGCTACTTGAAGACCTCGACTGGCTAACGATATCCGAATAAAAACCTCTTAGTCACTTTTGTTCTGTGTGTTTAATGCCAATGGGGATGTGTGTTTTGTCTGTTTCTGTTTCCCAAAAACATTTTACACATTGGAAGGGAGCAGAAGATTGTGTTGGTTTTTGGTTTTGGTATAGTGCATGTTCTCTGTATATGAATACAACACCACATCACACCCATCGATTTTCATCATGATGGTAAACATCATCAGTCTAGAGATGGTTTATGTGTTCATTCTCCTGCCGAATTTCGTGTGACTCGAGTTCTGCGATGTGGGCTTTATATATCTTTTACATGGTTGCTTTGTTTTTTATTTTTTTTTTGTCATTTTATTTTAAGGCAGCCAGACAACCTTCACCAGAGAGACTCAGATTGCATACAACTCAAACCAGGATCGTGAGCTTTTTTAGTCGGATCTCGGATTCTTCTTTACAATATTCCCAATGCCTTTTTCATCATCATCCGTTGTATTCATATCGTCTTCATATAACCTTCTCTACATACTTATGCATACATAGAAGATGCATCTATATGCGTTTGAATCGATGTACAGGGACATAGGGACAGGGACAGGGACACGTGTGTAGTACGATTGTTCTTTGACTGCGACGACCATAGTTGTCTAATTTCTGCCGAGGATAAGCGGATGGCGGTAAGATGGATAGATAGATGGATGTGAATCTGGCTGGAGCTGGATGTGTGCAAAACTGAAGCCTCCACCATGACTATAGTATCTCGTATATTTGAATGGAGCTGATAGATGAGGATGAAGATGAGGAGGCAACAGAGAGAAAGAGAGCGAGAGAAATATTTTCCTTAACGTGGAGGACTGAGCTTTTTAGGCAGACGTTTTCACTTGACAGAAGTTGTTGGATGATGGCAACTACTAGGTACTACCTATACCTATGCATGAACTTTATCGTTCCCACACCCTTTCTAGTTGTGGTAGACTCGATAGACCATTGTTGGAGAAGATGGACCTGGGCCAAGTGCTGCATTATTGGAGTAAAGCTGCTGTAATACTAGGTGGGGCGGTGGCATTCACCTTTCAAAAGATCAAATAATAATTATAGCCGTCTTGTAAATCAAACGGATTAGGGAGGTTAGGCACCACACCGAAACCGACTAGATAGAGTCACAGACTTGATAGGTATGTTGGTGCTCGTAAAACTGATTGGTTAGTGAATAATGCAACGAATACAAAAAAGGGTCAATACCACACGTTCTTTCAAGTTTCTTGAAGTAACAAAGAAGACATCACACCATATTTATACTCGTACATATGAATCATACCCACTTCCTTTGTATTCGGGTTCATTAGTTTTTGAGAAGGACGTGTTTTCTGCAAAACCACAAAATGATTCACACAAAGATTTATACTTTTTGCAATATACCTAACTGCACACTTCGTCTCTCTTATAAAAGATACCTATACATATTATGTAGGTATCTACCTATTGTGCTTACGTAAGCGCTAAGATATTGAAGAATCATGAATATTTTTTTAATCTAAATCGGACTTATTAGGTATCTTTGATTACTTTTGCATTTTTTCAGAATCGGTTTGATATCAGTCAAATGAGGCATTTTGTATCTAGTCATTCAAACTTTCAAAAGCGAGTTGAAGATTCCTAGGTAATGTGCTATCCATACAACTCTATTAAATCCCTAATTTATACCGAGTTCTCATTTGTTATAATCTTCTTGTTATAGAATTCAAAACCTCAGCAATACACGTAACAATACCTGTTCTTAAAGACGATAAAGACAAAAATGTTTTATATTTTTGCTTTAATTGTAAATGATTAATACTGCTTTTAAAGCTGCATCTTTTTGTAATATTTTTTTTGTCTTATTTTTGGTTGCACGTCGTCGTTGTCCGAAACAATTTGTGGTGCATTTTCATTTATCACGCGATTTTCACAGTCTGATGCGGTAAAATGATTTCAGACAGAGAAAGACTTCTTCAGGTTGGCTGGTGTGCAGTTCTAATTGGAAAGGTTTACCACAAATTACTTATTATTATTTTTTTTCTTATTTTTGGTTTCTGTAAAGTTCATTATCGAATGCAGCCTTAATAATAAATAGATACATTAAACATAAGTTTTAGTGTCCGTTATGGTTTTTGATGGATTTTGTCTGATCTCTTAATATATTGGAATTTAATGGGACTTTAAATTATGTACCTCGGCAGAAACTTTTTTGAAGTTATTTTTCTTTTCTTTCTCAATATATATATACCTACATACATATATGTATATATGTAATTCAAAATGATTGTACGATACTACTTAACAATTTACCAACTTAAAAGTAGTATTTTACTTACACTTTCTTAATTTTAAGCAATTTGTAACTAGTATGATTTTAAGTATATATTTTTTTTAAATTCCTTCTTACCTAATGTCCCAACTGAAAACTTTTTTTGATTCTGAAGTTTGGTTTGATTGTATGTGTGAAACGTCATATTCTATTTTCCTTATGAAATTAACTGATGTTTCGTATCTCTGTATTAAAAAATTAGAAATATTTCTTCCTAAAGGAATTTGGCCAGAAACTATTTAGAATACAAAACTATTACAATATTTTAAACTTTCAAAGCTTGAAGATATACATAAACATTTACCTGTTCCTCTGAAGAGGTCGAGTTTGACGTACAAATCCAGAAGTAAATTTCTCTTCTTTTCAGAATCAGAACTGTCATTTTTTCCCAAGTGAACAATTTCAGGAGAGTCCTGAAGGCTTCCCGATTGCCAAATAAAAACTACATAAGTGAACAGATATTCTTTTAACGTTTTTAAATGTCAAAGAGTAATACGATACTAAAAAAAAATAAAAAAGCTATAAGATTATTTTAACTTTTAATTAAATGCTAGAAGAAGTATAATGCTAAATTCAATTAAGATTTGAATAAAACAGTTTTAACATCGTACTAATTCGACTAAAATTTAGCGCCAATGTTTTCGTATTCGTAAACTTATTTCTTATTTTGAAAAAGGATAACCCAAATACAAATTAAGGGCGTCTTTAATTCCAAGGATGCTTTCGGTGCTGTGAGGTTAATCCTTTTTATCCTAACTCCTGTTACGTTTTCAATCAAGGATATTGAATACTTTAATACCAAAAAAACACAGTTATTTATGCTGTTCCCAACAGCAAACTCAACGATGTCTTGATGCACTACATTACCTCTACTGTTCTTGAAAACGTTGCAAATTTTCGCGTTCATACACGCACAGATGCCAAAGTATTTTAAGATCTCGAAATAAACAAATCAAATGGTCATAATTATGTATATAAAGGGTGATTTTTTAAGAGCTTGAGAACTTTTTTTAAAAAAAAAACGCATAAAATTTGCAAAATCTCATCGATTCTTTATTTGATACGTTAGATTGGTCCATGACATTTACTTTTTGAAGATAATTTCATTTAAATGTTGACCGCGGCTGCGTCTTAGGTGGTCCATTCGGAAAGTCCAATTTTGGGTAACTTTTTCGAGCATTTCGGCCGGAATAGCCCGAATTTCTTCGGAAATGTTGTCTTCCAAAGCTGGAATAGTTGCTGGCTTATTTGTGTAGACTTTAGACTTGACGTAGCCCCACAAAAAATAGTCTAAAGGCGTCAAATCGCATGATCTTGGTGGCCAACTTACCGGTCCATTCCTTGAGATGAATTGTTCTCCGAAGTTTTCCCTCAAAATGGCCATAGAATCGCGAGCTGTGTGGCATGTAGCGCCATCTTGTTGAAACCACATGTCAACCAAGTTCAGTTCTTCCATTTTTGGCAACAAAAAGTTTGTTAGCATTGAACGATAGCGATCGCCATTCACCGTAACGTTGCGTCCAACAGCATCTTTGAAAAAATACGGTCCAATGATTCCACCAGCGTACAAACCACACCAAACAGTGCATTTTTCGGGATGCATGGGCAGTTCTTGAACGGCTTCTGGTTGCTCTTCACTCCAAATGCGGCAATTTTGCTTATTTACGTAGCCATTCAACCAGAAATGAGCCTCATCGCTGAACAAAATTTGTCGATAAAAAAGCGGATTTTCTGCCAACTTTTCTAGGGCCCATTCACTGAAAATTCGACGTTGTGGCAGATCGTTCGGCTTCAGTTCTTGCACGAGCTGTATTTTATACGGTTTTACACCAAGATCTTTGCGTAAAATCTTCCATGTGGTCGAATAACACAAACCCAATTGCTGCGAACGGCGACGAATCGACATTTCACGGTCTTCAGCAACACTCTCAGAAACAGACGCAATATTCTCTTCTGTACGCACTGTACGCATTCGTGTGGTTGGTTTAATGTCCAATAAAGTAAACTGAGTGCGAAACTTGGTCACAATCGCATTAATTGTTTGCTCACTTGGTCGATTATGTAGACCATAAATCGGACGTAAAGCGCGAAACACATTTCGAACCGAACACTGATTTTGGTAATAAAATTCAATGATTTGCAAGCGTTGCTCGTTAGTAAGTCTATTCATGATGAAATGTCAAAGCATACTGAGCATCTTTCTCTTTGACACCATGTCTGAAATCCCGCGTGATCTGTCAAATACTAATGCATGAAAATCCTAACCTCAAAAAAATCACCCGTTATGTATTTCTGAACATGTTTTGTTCAATCTGTTTTATACCTCCTATGGTTTCCTTCGGAGTAGATGGAAAGTATCAGTTATCCCGCCCGTCACTAATAAGTTGCACGTACCTTCATTTCAAAGTTCGATAGGGATTTAACGAGTTATTTCATCAAGTTTTGGAAATTATTCTCCTCATTTCTTAAGAAAGGCTAACATTATTTTTAGCTTGATATTGGTATTAAAAATAAATTCGCAGTGAATTTTCGACTATTACTTTATATAACTTTTATTACAGAGACGGACGCTATCCAGAAAACCCAAAATCGCGAAAATCCACACGGCGCGTAACCCCCCTGCTTGGCCAAATATTAAATTTGCATACATCCAAACTCAACCCCACCCGTATGGATTTCCGGGATTTTCATGTACGAAACATGTTTTTTCCTAAATTTAAAATATGGCAATATTTCGCTTTGGAAATGGAAATAAGACCAATTTGAATTTATTTTCATTTTTAAGGCGAAATAAGGCTTAATTTTACATTTGCTCCAAATTTTACATGTCTATCTAAACAACTCTTATTTTCTACTATAGTAGTTTTATTTAGAAACTTTGTCTAACTTTTTCATAATTTTAAACACGTTAGACAACTCTTCTAACTTATTTGGGTTAAACGAATTAACGTTGAACAACCCTAAATTTGACATAAAGAACTCAAGTACACACTTTTACACTTTTGTACGATTGTTTTGCATTTAGACGAGCTCTTTAATACACACTTTTGTACGATTGTTTTGCATTTAGACGAGCTCTTTAACGTTAAATTATACATACATATAGTTTATGCCATTTAGAATTATTGAAAAGTCGGTTCTCGTTTTATACATAATATTTAGAGTCAACTCCTATTCTTAAATTGATTTAGAGCAGGGGTGGAATCGCTGTCTCTATCATATCAATAAAGAAATATAGAGAAAGCGATTGTCAAAATGACAATCAATTAATTGATACGGGCTCAGGTTTCAAATGTTTAAAATTTTGAGCCTATGATCTGATTTCACAATTATAGTACAATTCTTTCAATTAATACTCGTAAATAAATTAGAAGCCATTACGGATCGTGCGTAGAGAACCTAAGCCTAGTGAATGAATTATGAATTGGGGGGGTATTGCACTGCGACCTGGAGATCCCCACTTAAAAAAAAAGTACGAGAAAGCCAACTGAAACGGTTTGAATAACTTTTTCAGGATCTTTAACTGGTCACTATGCTTCCTCGATAGTGACGTAGACTCCAGCGCAGATATGATAACTAACATTATTCTTTTGGGAATGAAACATTTTATCCCGAATAGGGTTAAAAGTATCAGACCCAAGGATAATTCATGGTTTGATTTGAGCTGTAAAGAGGTTATCAAGGAAAAAGAGGTAAGCTTCCGGTGTTTTAGAGCCAACCCAACTGAGGAAAACCGGAAAAAGTTCAAACAAGCCAGGAAGGCCTGCAACGCCCATATTCGACGGACCAAATTTTTACATGATCAAAAATCAAGGCAAAAAATACTGCAATGTCCCAAAGGCAGTAAGAATTTTTGGTCATTTGTAAAAAATTTGAGGAATTCTTCCTCTTCCTCGGTTCCTACGCTTGTTGTCAATGACACTTGGAAAACTGCATTTGTTCAGCCAATTCCCAAAAAAGGCGAATCTTCTTCTTCCTCTAATTATCGACCGATCGCACTAACATCCCTTCTTTCTAAGGTCATGGAAACGCTGATTAATTATCAGCTTAAGAAATATCTTGAGGAACGAAAGCTTCTTAATGACCGGCAGTATGGCTTTCGTAGCAATAGGTCCACAGGTGATTTGATGGTTTATCTAACCGAAAAGTGGAACAAATCTTTACATTGTTTCGGAGAAAGTAAAATTATTGCACTTGATATTTCAAAGGCATTTGATAAAGTCTGGCATCTTGCTCTTTTATCGAAAATGCGTGCTTTCGGGATCGACGAATCCCTACTTCTTTGGATTAGAAATTTTCTTTCGAACCGTTCAATACAAGTTGTAGTAGACGGATTCAAGTCTGAAACCCACAATATAAATGCTGGTGTGAACCAGGGCTCCGTTTAGTCCTCAACCCTCTTCCTCATTTTTATTAATGATCTCCTGTCTGTAACTTCTAATCCAATTAATTGTTTTGCTGACGATAGTACTCTTAGCTTTTCATATTCGTTTTCAGACTCACAACCCTCCTCTTCGGATGTGGAACTGCAACGACAAAATATGATAAGCACATTAAATTACGAACTAAACAGCATTGTGCAATGGGGAATAAGAAACCGTGTCGAATTTAATGCTTCGAAAACCCAATGCTGTCTTATATCGTTAAAGCGAGATATACCCCCCTTGCCACTATCTATGAGTGGCACTTGCATCAATGAAACTGAACATCTCGATATTCTCGGTATGTACATCACGAACCACCTCTTGTGGAACACTCACATACGCGATGTTGCCAAAAATGCCGCAAGATGTTTGGGTTTTCTGAGACGGTGCAAGAAATTTTTCTCCTTCTGATCTGGCTACAATCTATAAAACCTATATACGTCCAAAACTTGAGTATAACTCCCATCTATGGGCTAGTGCTCCAGTAACTTATTTAAGCCTCTTGGACAGTATTCAAAGAAGAGCTTTAAAAATGATTGGTGATAATAACATCATTGACTCATTTACGTCACTCCAACATCGTCGTAATGTTTCTTGCCTCACCCTTTTTTACCGTTATTTTAACGGACTATGCTCTAGTGAAATAGCCAGCTGCATTCCTCCCCTTAAACAATTTAACCGTAATACTCGCACTTCTAGGAATGCCCATCAGTTTAGCCTTGAGCCCAACTTCGGCCGTACTGTGAAGTACAGAGATTCGTTCTTCAGCCGTACTACGCGAATGTGGAATTCTTTGCCACGCTCCGTCTTTCCCAGTCATTGCAATGTTCAAGAATTCAAAACCAATGTACACCGACACCTCCTTTCTAACCCTTCCCTTTTTTCTTAATGCTCACACTGTGTCTCTGGCATATTAAGGGTATACAAACCCCTTGAGTGTGCGCCGATTATAAAAAAAAAAAAAAAAAAAAATGAGCTCGGTCATCCTACAGTTCTTCCTCCAAATCTATTGCTCTTAGGAATCTTAGTATTTGGGACACCTTCAGAGAGGATAGGTTGCTCCCTTTCACCTGGTATTGCCCCAGATGGTTTATCCTTTGGTGCATAAACACATGTTCCTAGTATGTGGTCCGGTGTTTCCTCATGCATGTTGCAGAATCTACATATAGCACTGGAAGCAGACCAAGTAAACTTAGGTCTCTTCTAAGTTTGTCCAGTTAGGATGCCTGTTATAATTCTTAGGTTATTTCTACTTAAGTTAATGCAGTTTTCGAAACGTTGCTGGTTGTAATTGCCCAGTAGTAATTCCGACTGCTTCAGCTTTGGGAGTTCTTTCTAGAGCTGTGTAAATCGTTCATTTCAAATGATCGAATCGTTCAACAATCGATTACGAAATTGATCCGATCATTTCAATCGATCGATCATTCGATCATTTTTATTTCACTGAAATAATTCTATACTGTTCCTATTCGATTTTAATTTCGATTTCGATGATAAGATTGACTTGTGGCTTTGATGGTTCTCACAAAAAACTCTATTATTGTAAGCCATAAATTGCCAAATAACATCGAATGATGGCTACTTTGTACATGGATTAAAAAGTGTCAAAAAATTCAAGAAAAAGAGATTTTATTTGTTGCTCCGGAAAAGAGCAATTTAAGGGCTTTCGGCTGACATTTTGTACAAAATATACTTTTACGTCATAACTGTATTCGTCCTCTATTCGTCAAGTCATAAACTGTCAAATTCCATCAAAGGATGGCTACGATTTCGATGGATTAAGAAACGTCTTAAAATACCAAAAAAAAGAGATTTTATATGTTGCTCCGGAAAAGAGCAATTTTACGGCTTTCGGCTGACATTTTGTACGAAATACACTTTGTACGTCCTAACTGAATTTGTCCTTTATTTGTCAAGTCACAAACTGTCAAATTCCATCAAAGGATGGCTACGAGGTCGATAAATTAAGAAATGTCCAAGAATCCACATTAAACAAACCGGATCGTGATACATCAAAAAACATCAGTTCAACCCAACAATTATTTTTTTTGGCCTACAACATCAACAACCAACTCAACCCAGAAATTCCAGTCCACCATCCGTTTGGCATTCATAATCTACATTGATTGAATCAGAACAAATGGAATCGAGTAAATCATGGTTAATCGAGTTGATATCGAAAATCGAGACTCATTGAAATGATTGAGATTGAAATAGAAAATCGAGAATCCAAAATCGAGAATCATCTAAATGATTGAGATCGATTAAAATGATTGATTTTGATCATCAATACTTTTCGATGATCGGATCAAAAAAATCGAATCGATCCTGATTGACACAGCTCTAGTTCTTTCCAATTCCTGGATCTGCTTTCCTCTTGTTTAATTTTGTTTTTGATGACATTTTCTCCTATTCTACAATATAGCTCAAGTCCTTTTAAAGTGGTTGATACGTCTATTTTTGCTAAGGAATCTGCTTAATTGTTTCCATGAACACCCAGGAGACCAGGTACCCAGTGAAGAGTTACCCTGTTCTGCTTGCCAAGTACATTTAGCCTGCTTATGAACTCCCACACCAACTTCGAGCCGATGGTATATAAACTTAGTGCCACTTGACTATTTGACATGATGGCAATATTCTTGTTACGATAGTTCTTTTCGAGATTTGGATCCACGCATTTCCCTTTATCTCTGCTTGGAAGATGCTGGTGGTTTGGTTCTTGGCCCAAAGATTCCAGCACCAGTCCTTTCGTTTATTCTTGATCCATCAGTGTACCACTTGATGATAATTGTTTCGAGGATGTAGCATAGGGTTATATCAATTCTTTTACATCCCTACTATTTGAGACACGCGTTTTATATTCGTACCACACGGTTGTGAAATATTGTACCGAACTTTTAACCAAGGCTTTTACAAATACTTGAATATCTACATGGATAGTAAACATTTCTGAAAAGCTACTTCATAACAATGGTCTTAGTTGATTTTCGCTCCTTAATCAAATGTCATTTAATACTCTCAATTCTAGAAATGGTTATCTGCATCTCCTTTCAAATATTTTTTGTTTTTGTCCAAACTCGGACTGTGATTATTACTTTAAGCGAAATCAAAAAAACCAAAGCAATATTAAATAAAAAAGGAAATAATGCACAAAAAATGAGATAAGTCATTATTGGCGTGACTAAGCGTTAAAACCACTCACTACATTTATATTTAAGTAATACTACCTTTATACTTAAAATAATCAAATTTATCGGAAAACTATTCGGAGATACTATATTCACCCTTATTCCGATAGGCGTTTTTCTAAAACGCCAACTGTCGTTTTAGGAGTCGTGTCGTTTTTTTTTTGGTATTCCGTAACTAAAACGCCAACGTTTCTCTCGCTCTTACATTCCACAATGCATTCCAAACATCTGACATATCAAATTGTTTGCAAATTGAATAATTTGGTTTTGAAAATTATATTTGTGTGAATTTGTTTCAAACAAGAAAAATGTACAGTGTAGAAAGTTATTTTTCTTGGAGCAGCAGTGACGAAGAAGAAGAAGAAGAAGAAGAAGAAGAAGAAGAAGAAAATAAAGATTTGATACTGCAGAAAATATACATTCCATTTAAAGCAAATCCTTTTGAATTGGCTGGCACAAAGTATGTTATTATAAAAAAATTTATATGCAGTAGGTAATTCTACCACTGGTTTTTATTTTTTATTTTATCGTATCGCATTTGTTAACAGATTCAAACTTGCTGATACCCTTAGATTTTTTGCAAAAGCGAGCTACCAAAAGGGGTTGGGAACGACTTCAATTTGGGACTATCCCAACCAAGCCTAAGCAACATTCTTAAGGAAATACCTGCTCACGTTTTATCTTTGCCAAGTTATAATTTCTACGAATTCTTTTATTTTCCATTTTAATCGGATAAATACATACATATATAGATAGATCGCTTGATATAAATATTTGTATATATACATATGCATATGATGGAGGAGAAAGAAATACTTCACTTTTGGGTATGTGATTGTGACTGATAACAGTTCAAATAAAAATACATTTTTGCTGGAGATGCTGGGTACCCATTCGAGCCTTTTCTTGTAACTCCTTATATAGATTTGTTATTTTCACCCTTAACAAAGAATTTTAAATTATAAAAACTAAAATAAATTTAAAAAAACTTATATTTTGACTCCTGTCGTCAACAAATTTTTAGACGACAGATTTCGGCGTTTTTACAGACGTTTTTTGTATGGAAACGACTTACGGAATACCAAAAACAATATGGAGAACACGTTCCACAAGAGAGAATCGACAAATTGACGTTTATTTGGCGTCGAACGCCTTACGTAATACCAAATTCACACTGACGTTTTTATTTTGGCGTTCAACGCCTTACGGAATAAGGCTGATTATCTAAAAAACATTTTGTCTTACTCATGTTTTTCGTTATAAATATTTAAAGAACGTTGACAATGATCATAAAATAATGTTAGTCATTATTACTTTGGTCATGTGTTGCGAATGTCTTATTAAAATTATCAAATTCTAATGAACATTTGAATGAATATATTATAGTTCTACATAATTTTACAGCCTAAAATAAAATGCGTAACTCATTTTCAATTTGTTATGCAGTACAAAGCCCTTATACCTACATCTTGTTTAAGTCTGTTTTACAAAAACTGTCAATACAATCTACTCGTAAACAGTTTATGGAGGAGCTTTTTTTTTGCAAAACAGGTTCCTGCCTGTAAAACTATTACGGCACTGAATCGAAAAATTGCCGGTGAAAAAAATACCAAACAACCATCATAACTATACAAATTTATTGTACTTACGATTCTCCACATACAACACAGATTTGAAACTACCTTTCGAGGGCTCTGCATTGTCTCCGACTCTCTCTCTCTCTTATGCATCAATGATCTCTTGTCTGAAACTTCTAATCTATTAAACTGTTTTGCTGACGACAGTACTCTTAGTTTCTCATATTCGTTTTCAGATGCACGTTCTTGGTTCTTCGGATGTGGATTTAGAACGGTAGTGTATATGATAAGCTCATTATATTCTGATCTCGATAGGTATTGCCAAATGGCGAAAGAAGAACCACGAAGAATTTAATGCTTCAGAAAACTCAACTCCCTCCTGTCGTTAAAACAAATTCACAAATATTTTTTCTAATTTTCAATTTTCTCAAAAACAGAAAAATTTAACGAAAAACTTACAGAAGCAATGAAAATGAATACTACTTTTTGTATGTACCCAATTTACATCAACGCCCGTCTTCCTAGATTTTGCCGCTTCTTAAAAAAATCATGGACGGGATTTCTCTGTGTTCTAAACAGGGTGTACGCTAGTTGAGTAGGTGCATTCTAAGAAAAAACTCAGTCTTCAGTAAGGGACTATCTTCAATCTGACAAAATTTATCGGCGATTCAACAATAGGCTTACTTTGATGTAACCTGAACAATTTAAAAGAAATTGTATTTTTAGTTGAGCGTATTACAGAAGCTTGATCAAAAGTGAGGAAGCAGCTAGCATTAATAAATATTCGCATTGAAATCAAAAGAGGGGTTCTTGCATTCATACCAAACCAAGGAAGATACTTTGAGCGCCTATTATAACTGTTTTAGTACATATAAAATATTCATTATTTTCCTAAACGAAGTTTCTACCATTAGTATTAACAGGGCAACTTCCGTTAACATGTGTGAGGGTATACCAAATTAAAGCTTTATTAAATCCCCAATAATGATGTTAACATTGTAGATAGACCCATGTTTTTCTAAGAATAAATCCAAGAACAATTTCCCAAATTATACTTAATGAATAAGGGGACACCCTTTATATAAAAACGTGGATGTTCTTGTAGACAAATGTTCACAAGTATGATATTCATTGATATAATAAAGTACACTACTTACTACATAAACTGCCTTAAACAACGCTCTTAGGTTCTTGAACTGAAATAAGAATGCCATGAATTTTTTAAGTAAATAAACATGTTTGGGAGAACAAACAATTTAAATCGTTGTTTTGGATTTAAAAAAAAAATAAGATTTCATTCACATTTTTAAGACATTCTTAATAAAAAAAAATTGAGCACCAAGTTTAATTTTATATAAATGGGCTTATAACAATTAAATATAAAAAAAACTGACCCGTTTTTGAAGTATCGAATTTTTAGAAGATATTTAGTTAGAATTGTTTTTTTAATTCCAAAAAAAATTGTTTACGTTTTGATATGCAAGGGCCCTATTTTGTATTACGAAACGAGCGGCAAGTCAACGATACTGAGGAATACGATAGTCACGACAGAGAGCGATTAAGTAAAACGAAAAAGGCGTACAAAAGATGTTGCAAAGCTTAACCGAAAAAAACATTTTTTTTTTGAAGCCCAACCAACTTCTCGACTATTAGGAATGTCAAAAATTGACATAAATAAATGAAAAAAAAAAATTATAAATCAAGAAACGATAAAACGAAAGTTAAACGATAGGTATAACGTTAAAATGAAACGATTCTCGTTAAACACAATCGCATTTCTACGATAACGAAGTAATTTCAACGATAATCGTTTTACAAAATAGGGCCCCAGTATACTTCTTAGAAGCTTTTGTATAAACAAAATTTATTTGAATTCGTTACGATGATACTGAGATTCAAAATCAAAAAAATTGCTTCTATGGTTTTACTTGGAAATAATGCTTAAATTTTAATTTTCTTTGAATAATATATCATAAACATTAACCGAAGAAGAAAAAAATTTAGTAAAATTCTAGGAGCCGTTTTTGTCAAAAATAAGATTTTCGAAAAAGCTAATATTTGTAGGTATTGCCATTTTTGAATAAACGAACAATCTTTTGCTAAATCTTTCATATAGTGTTAAATAACTATTTCGAACTGATATCTTACTTGTAATTTTCGAAAAATTGAGTAAAAACAATTAAATAAACAGCACATTGCAATTTTCATGAGTTTTTGAAAAAATCGAAAAGAAAAAGCATGGTTCTTTGTAATTGACGACGAAACAACTCAAATCAAAGAAATTATATTGTAAATTTAGAACAAAATGGAGTGACTGTCAAAGAGTACAGTGACAGTGCTTGGCAAGCACATCATGAAGAAAGTTTTCGAAATCTTTCGATGAATGTTTAGACTATACCAAAAAAATTAAAATAATGGAAACTACCAGCAATATTTCGACTAAGTATAAAGTATAACAAGAATTCACAAAGAGATACAAGGGACATAAAAAAAGCAGTTATGTTTGCCAGCCCATTACGAATACAACGGATAAAGAGCAGTATTCCTACACCTACCTAGTCCTGCCATAAGTTCTGTCCCTGACATAAACACGTTTTATTTAAAAAATAAAAAAGCAATCAAAATTCTTTTTACGCCATTTATTAAGTATTAAATTTACAATATAAATATATAAGAAATTATTCAAAATGCCCCCCCTTAGCCTTCAAACAATTCCTTAAACGACCGCCTCGCGTCTATCGCCGCACGCACGACTTCCAGTGCAAACGAAACTACTGTCTTCAACAAATCACCTTTGAAAGCTCAATATTTCGGTGAGGCTTACAGCAAGCCTCCTTCTCCAAAGTGTTCCACAACCGGTAGTTCAGCGGATTAAGATCGGGGCTGCCCGAGGGCCAATCTTCTGCGGCAATAAACTCTGGTAAATTGTCCTTAAGCCATTGTTGTGTTGTTTTTGCTTTGTTGGCCGGCGCAGAATCTTGCTGAAATATCCAGTGCTTGCCAGCCGGGCAGCCCCGATCTTAATCCGCTGAACATTTTGGAGGAGAGGGCTTGCTGTAAGCCTCACCGAAATATTGAGTCTCTCAAAGCTGTTTTGTTGAAGACAGTAGCTTCGTTTCCACTGGAAGTCGCGCGTGCGGCGTAGACGAGTGGCCGGATCGTTTAAGAAAGTGTTTGAAGGGTAAGGGGCGGCATTTTGAATAATTTCTTATATATTTATATTGTAAATTTAATACTTAATAAATGGCGTAAAAAGAATTTTGATTGCTTTTTTATTTTTTAAATAAAACGTGTTTTTGTCAGGGACAGAACTTATGGCAGGACTAGGTATAAGGGATCCAATAAAATATGACTGTGCGACTGCACTAGCCTTGTTCCTGGATATCGGGCTTTCCAAGGAAAAGTAAAAATTGATGATAACCTTTTCAGATGCCATAACTTCGACGTATTTTCAAGCTATAGGTTTTTAATGGAAGCTAAACTAAAAGCCATTCCATCAAACTTGCAAGTAACAGAAACTTTTGCTGAAGTGAAACTTAAGATTTGGTGAACCATACAGCAAAGAGCATTTATAAATAAAAAGGATCGGGAACTATTAGTATTATAAACAAATCTATATTTACTAAGCAAATGGGGAGGCGATGGATCTTCCGGACAGAGCGCTTATAAACAAAGAATAGTTTCACAAGACGGCCAAATAGGATCTGAAGATGCAAACATGTTTGTGGCATCACTAGTTCCCCTTCTTTTAAAACGTGAATTAACCGAAAATCATCATTTCATTTTTACAGACCGATTTTGTTCAAATACCCAAAGGACTCTAGTAACATTATTCAAACAAATATCCGCGTATTATGTATTCTATTTTATTTAAAAAAAAAAAAAATTATCAAAATGTTGGTCTGTTTACCTTTTTCCTGCACTGATTTTCATAAAATTGGTCACTGAAATCGTTTTTAAGATATTTCGTTAAGCCATCGAAAATTCATTCGTCAACATAATGCTTCTACTGTTGTTGAAAATTTTATTTTCAAACACCATGTAAACACTTAAATAACCACTTACTTTTTTTTACAACATTTGGAAATTTTAGCACTGGTTTTAAAGTTTTACTTTAATTCCCTTTCTGCTTATTCCTTTCTGTAAGGAACTCTGACTTCAGACATTGATTTCGAAAACATCCTGTGGAACAATTTTTTTAAAAATCACTATTTTTGAAACAAAGGAAATTTCCTTTAAAAATACGAATATGGTAGCAATACGAGTATCTTCATGCGTTCAAAAGTTATGATTTTTGTAACAAAGTCATTTTGAACCACTGTGCGCCGCCATAGAACTGGTGTTGAACCCAAGCCTATTCTACCTACCATGTTATTTTAAGGGTTCTTCTTGCGATCAACTAGCAAATCCATTTAGAGTATTTCTTTTCTTGATAATTTACTTCTCATCTAAGGCGTTCGGATTTCGAAGAAAGTTGTTGGTCCCAACATTCCTGCTGATTAACTACACGCCCAACAAGTAACAACATAGGGTATAAGTCAGTATACACTGGATGCCACGAGTTGCCCCGCCACCAACGTGTTCTATGAACGTGTTATTAAGTATTGCATTTTATTTTTGAAAGGTTTTTATTGAACTCAAATTAAAATAAGTTAAAAAATAAATAAATAAAATATTGTTAAACATTTCCTTATATTGGGTTTAATCGTTTGCTAAAAATCTACCAACTTTTTTAGGTAGTAATGTACTTGATAAGAAAAAAAAATCATTCCTATAAAAATGTACGTTAGTAAATTTTTGTTTTTATTTAAAATTTCTAAGTATGCATCAATACCGAGACTTTAACATCACGTTACACACATTTACGTCTCACTATTTGTAAAATTTTTCCTTAAACTCCATCTTGCTTTCATCAGGTGTAAAATGTTTGATTCTATTCTAATTAGTCGAACGTTGTTTATACATTTTCAGTTAGATTTATCATTTATTCGTGAAGACCTATAAGACTGTTTATTTGTCGCTATTCCAGATTTTCACGATTTTGGACAAATGGAGCTTAATTCTTTCGATTTATTTGGCAAACAGCCGTTGAGAAAAATGGTTTTTGTTTTTTTTTTTTTTTTGTTGTAAATTGGGACAGGCCGCTAGTCTAGCTAAGAATGATTGTAGGATTCTTGTTTTTAATTTTCTGCTCAGATTCCATTTTTGAATAGGTACGATTTTTTTTTATTATAAATACCAAGTAAATACACATTTACACTCAATCGTTAAACGAAAATAAAATAAATTACGGTGAATTATTTGACTGTGGCGGGACAAATGGACTCCATCTTAGACAATTGTCATCAATTTTCGGAAAGTTCCCCCTACGTCTTAATCGCTCTTCGAACTCATCCAAAACATCCTTAAAAAAAAAAATAGTCGGTATACATCAAAAGGAAATTGAAATTGAATTACCTGTTTTCTCAATACTATGTGTTTTCCTTTCCAATATTTCATCATACCAAGGGCTTGCAGTGTGCTTACAATGTCATAGGAATAAATTGCCATTTCCTATAAAAATAATGTTTTTTTTTATCTTTTAAAACATTTTTTAAGTAAAAAATTGAGTTATTGAGGTTAAAAATAAATAAGTATGTAGTTTTGATAAAAATGCCTAATTGTATTTTGATTTTGTTTCTATTATCGGGTTTATCGATTCGGGCTTTTTTTTATTAAAAAATGGATAAGCCTGGAATGTCTTATAGTAAATTTTGTTCTAAAATCTGATTGAAAAAAAAAATCTTTCCCCAGCAAAACAAAATACACATAATGTGCTTTTTAGTTGAGTGTAATTTAATTTGAATTAATTTACCTTATTGCATAGCACGACTACAAGTAAATGAATTTAGTTCGAAGAGAGATTCAATTACATTGACATAGGTATTATTTACTTAAAAAAATAAGATCAATATATTTATTTACTAGCGTACCCGTGCGGAAACGCCCGCAAGTAAATTTTTTTTTTCAACTGAAGTTTTTCAAAATAAATCATGTGTCTAAAAGTTTCTGTAGATTCGCTCAGTTTTTCTTGCACTAGAAATCTTGTGTGCAGTACGGAATGTTGTTTTTGGGTGTTTTTTACTTCTGTGTGTCATCGTTGAACAGCTCTATTTGAAAAAGACGACTTACCACTGAAATAATAAACACGTTTAGCTTAGCCAAGAACTGTCACAACTGATCTCCTGTTCAACATGAGAAGTTGAAAGCGTACGAATTATTTTTATTTAACGTATGCATGTACCTGGATTAAAACAAAACAGCAGACCAATAAATCCACCTTTTCTTAAAGGTAATGGAGCCAAGCGAAGGATATTTTGAAAAAAACTAACAAAAAATGAGCAAATCACATACGTATGTAACTATCCTATAACAATGTATGTAGTTAAACCTGTAGGCACATAAAGTTTAACTTACCTTAAAATAGTTTAAATTCAAAGACACGAATATTTGTCGAATTTTTTTGTTTTTAATTCGGAGAATTTTATTTTTGTTTTATTTTTTTTAAAACATTTTTGAGTATTTTTATCGTTACTGCTTAGGTAAATTAATCAAACAATGCCCCTCCTCTGGGCCCGCACCACCAAAGTATAGCATTTCAATGCAACTACTTATTTATATGTACTACATTTCAGTGCAATACGAAGATAGAAGTAGAGATAAATAATTTTGGGGTGTTTCGACCACCCAATGCCCCTCCCCTGATAATAAAAAAAAAGTAGCCTATACGGTAATCCAAACTATAACTTTTTTGTGTGTTAAATTTTATCAAGATCCATTCAGTTGTTCAAGCGTTATTGAGTAACAAACATCCATACATCGTAACATTCACATTTATAATATTAGTAGGATTACAATAAAGGGTGGGCCAAATACAAACTTCTTTTTAAATATGCAATTAAATGAACAAAATAAATTTTTTTCCATGTATTAGGGCTTTATTAGTAAGAGCAAACATTCTCATTAATTATGGAACACAACGTTGTTTAAGTAGCTTCCTCGGCTGGTCGTGCCTTCAATTGCTGAGTCAATTGGACCTACAAGGTCCGAAGCGAATATTCCGAGATCTTTGTGCAGAACTCTCCTCAGGTTAGTGCGTGAAATGTAGAGCTGTTGAGATCGATGGTGAGTTGATGTTCATGAATTGAGTCTCACATTCTCGGCTACAGCAGCCACATTCTCGTCTGTGCGCACCGTACGACAACGATACCATGAGTGTTGTCCACTAGAATATCAGTCTCACGAACTTCTTGCAGGAACTTGCGTATAGCAGGCGAGGTGGGTGCTTTAATTCGGCCAAAACTTCTTTGCAAAAAACACTGTTTGGGCTACACAGCACGCTCTTCGGAAATAAGTTTTCAATGTTTCTCAACGTTGTTCAAGCGTAAAGCGACTAATTTCATTCCGCGTAGGTATTATACTGATTTTCTGTCCAAGATTACGAGCGGGAAACAACTGTCAGTGTCAAAATAACCTATGATTTGAAATATATACCACTAGATGACCCACCTTTTATTTTAAACTTTAACATCCTAAAAAATGCTTATTCTACATTTATTTTACGAGATTACTAAGCCATGGAATAATAACGTTCGTGGAATAGTAAACTGACGTTTACCAAAAATCCTCTAGAAAACCTACTACAATAAGTAGGTTAGGTTTAAGGGCTGGCAGTTGATCATGTTACCGTCATACTTATATAGATCAATGTAGATCCGTTGTGATAACCTACGACTCACATGTAATGAAACATAGGATAAATCCTGTCATTCAAGTCCGTTAAGAGTGATGAGTTTCAGCAAGCTACAGTTTGAAATGTCGGAGGGTACTTCCAAGACATTGAAAAAATGTCTGTCGTCAAATAATCAACTGGTTGAGGAGAGCAGACACCTTTTAAGGGTGTGATCCTTTGCTTTACCCCCACTTGAGAAATCATCGATCATCGATCCACCAGACCCGTTGAAGCATGTGGCTCCATGCAGCGTCTGGTAGATAAGTTTGCTGGATCAGAGGTTGGTGTATGTGTCTGTTTGGAAGGATTGCTGAATAAGTCGCAGGAGCTATCCCTTTTCTCAAGAAGATTTTGATTTTGATTTTGTTTGGAGATATGGCCCATCAAGTCACTGGCGCGCATGATCACCGTAGGAGTGGCAAGCATTGTCCTTCTGGACTCTTTTTATGTCTTTCGACTGTGGTTGGAAGCAATTTCCAATCTCGTAGTCGGCTGGTTGATAGAGCTTAGAAAAATTCAAGTCATTTGGTAGCGTTAAAAAATTTCAATAGGTTTTAGCTTGAAGTCGTTGAAGAATTTTAAATTCTAAATAGCGCAGCGCAGTGACACAGGTAATGAGGAGAAGCCTTATGTATCTCCTCCTCACCACATTCTCTACATAACTCGTCCATAGTGAGTTTCATTCTTTTCTTGTGGTAACCCAGTTGGTTGTGTCCGGTGTGGTGATGGTCACTAAAAAGGGAGATTTTTACTTGTTTTTTGAAACTAGGCCATAGTTTTCTGATTATCGAGCTGTTGTGTCCGCCTGATTGAGATCAAGTGTTGATCCTATTCTTGTCAGCTCGTCATCGTTTTCATTACCTGGGACACCACTGTGACCAAAACCCAACAGAACTTTATTTTGTGCTGTGTACCAAGAACCCTTAGCTTTTTTGGGACAGCAAGTCACAAAGCTTCGATTTGATTTCGTTGGTAGAAATCGTTTTTATTGCCGCTTTGTCATCAATGATATAGGTGATATCAGCTTGTGGTACTGCCATCATTGAGACTTGTCTAGCAGCATTCGTTACTACTAGGACCTCAGTTTGGAAGATATAACAGATGCTGTAGACGGGCTCGGGAAGTCTAAATGAGAAAGTGTTTCAGAAAAGAAATCAGGGGTGCCAGCATGTAACTTGATACAATCGAGTCTAGTCGATGTAATCGAGTATAGGGAGTTTTCTATTTGATTCAATCGAATCGAAAACAATCGGCTGATCATAAGAAAGAACTGCCTGTTCTCGATTGTATCGACCTAACTCGATCGTATCAAGTTACGTGCTAGGGCCCCTGCACCAGATAGATATATATTGCTTTCATCGATTCGCAGGCTGATTTGCCAGTCCTCTCTAGGCTGCCGATTTTTGTATAAATATGTAGACCTAGGAGTTTTAAATCTAGTACACAATCAGAATGACGCCTCTTTGGTAACTTGAAATGTTCACCAAGATACGCAAGCTTGGTTTTATTTCATATGGGCCTCAACAGCAAACTGTATGTATGTATATGTATGTACAATGTACATATATCAGCACAATCTTTTTGGACTTTATTTTTTTAATAATTTATTTAAGAATATGATTAAGACGATGACATCAAAAATTGTGCCTCATTATGACTCCAGTATCTGATGGAAGCCATTACTTTCAACTACCGCAGGAATATATCCACCTCTTGAATTCGAATTTAGGTCATCTTCAACAATTGCTGTGAATTTTCCCATATTTTTCTTGGGAACCCTTAATTTCTTTATGAACACCTCACTAAGCACTTGCATTGAATCATATCTGGTTTTATATGATATATTTTTTTTCTTTTCTTTTTTTCTTGTCATTGATAGCTGATTGTCCAATAATTGCAAATGAACTCGCTAAATCCAGTAGAAATTATTATTTTTATTCAAAATTAAATTTGCTGTCTTCACTTAGAATTTTTAGTTTCAGAGTAAATTTGAAATATCTGGTTCTTATTCTTTTCGTTAAACCACCTTGATCGGTCGATTAGCTAAGTAAACGTCACTTAGTAGAAAAGTTGTTTTATTAATAACATTTTGCCTTATCCCAGGAAATAATGTCTAACTAACCCTTCGCTATTCCAGGAAACTCCAAGGAAATTTGTTCGTGTCCATAATACAAATTATTTAATTTTTGTGTATCGTCTTCATATACATAGATTGATTTCGGAGTAAGAAGTAAACCTGAGTAGGTCTTTCGTATAAAAGCTGAAGAACCATGCCCCAAGAATTGACCCCTCTGGGATGCCTTGAGAAAGAAATAAACGATCAGAGAGCAAAACGACAACTCATTGATATCTGTCGGGATATATGGAAACAAACTGTAGGAACAATTTCGAATAGAAATAGGATTAAGACAAGGCTGCAGCTTTAGCCCTCTATTGTTCGCTCTGTTCATAAACCACATAGCAGAGTTGTAAAAGACTGCAGTACTTTGGTAATGCAGTTAGTAAAGTCGCAGTTAATTAACTTAACAATTGAATGCAAGTTAATACTGTGCACGGGTACTTTAACTGCAAAATAAACAGTCAGCAGTTAGTACTAGTATTAGTACTGTGCAGTTAATAAAAGCAGTTAATTGACTAAAAGTTAATTAACTGCAGTACTTTTCAACTGGTTTTAGTCTTTTTAGTCACTCAAAAGTCTTCAGTACTGGCCTTGTTTTGGTTTTAGTCAGTAAGTCTTTTAACTGCAGTTAATTAACTGTAAGTTAATTAACTTAATTTTAGTCTTTTAACTAAAATACTTGAGACTTGTACTTATAAAACAACAGGATATGATATTTGGCATGTAGAATGTTGCGATTGGCATGTGGCATATAACATTGCATGTTATATGTTACATGCGGTATGTGCCATTTGGTACCTACATATGTAAATGTTATACCACACCGATGTCCAGATATGTAATTTTTTTCGATTGCAACGAGACCGAGACCGAGAAATGTCTCTTGTCTACGCTCGTGACCATCCCTAATTAAAATAAAAAGAAGAGAACTGACCATTACAGAAAGTCAGTAGAATATGCATGTAAACAAATATCAGGCCAAAAACATAAATTTTTAAAAAAGAGCCAAGTTCTTCTATACAAAAACCTTTGTCTAACAAGTCAGCCGTGAAAAGTACTGAGATCTAAAAGTACGCCAAGTTCTTACTTTATGAAGGTTTAATACCGAATATTTAAAATATAATAATATTGAAATAGCTACAATGTAAAAGAGAAATTTTATTATTTAATTATTACTGACTAAAATTTGATGGGTTGACTGGTCAAGTTTTTAAAACCTTTCGAATTGGGCATACAAAAAAATGTCAAGTAAGCCCATCAAATTTTCACGGCTGACCTGTTACACAAGGGTTTTTGTATAGAAGAACTTGGCTCTTTTTTTTAACATTTATGTTCTTGGTCTGATCTCACTTCTTTTTGCAAAGATTTTAATATTTTGCCATGTCAGAATCTCGAAAGAAATGGAAGGTGGTTTTGTTATTGGTTGTTTTGATTTGCACTTCAATTGTTTCTTCTTGTCCTGGCAAGATACCTAACACTAACATACCTACCTTAATTATAAATACTAGTACCTACATCCGCTCAAAGTCATAAAAAAGCAATATAATTGTTGAGGATGCGATGATGTTTTTTTAACTCCTTTTTTTAAATGAATGTAGCCCACCAATTAATAGCCTATTAGTGGTTTGATTATAGTTCACATCACAGTTAAAATTTTTTTTATGTAAGCTAATAATTTCTTCATGTATGCAAATGTTTTCTTTTTTCATTCATGTAAAAATAACATAGTGTACCATATCGAGCATTCTAGTTCTAAGAAAAGTCATGAATTTTCAAAATGCATGTATAGTTTCAAAACGACAATAAATCGATTCGAATGCAAAATTTTAAATTTTCTGTTTTTCGTTTTGAATTTACATTGAGCTATACCGCTCTACCAAATTTCATCATTCTACAGCAATAGGAAGTGCTTCATATAAATTCAACAATTTCTCAGAAATTGGATACCACGCCCCTGAGTGGAAAACCTCAAATTTTATATTCTTCTCTTAGTATGCAATTTACTCCCTGTTAATTTACTAAATTTCATCGTTTTACAGTAGTCGGAAGTGCTCCATTCATCCAACACCAATTCGGAGAAAGTGGGCGGATACCACGCCCCCTGAATGGAAAACTTCAAATTTTCGATTTTTTCCTTTGCTTGCATGATGAGACCTACCGTTGTGCAAAATTACAATATTCTACGATGTCGAGAAGTGCTCCATAATTTTGATGATCTGTCAGTCAGTCAGTTTTTGAGGCCTTATATCTCAGGAACCGCTTAAGCTAGAAAGTTGAAATTTGGTGAGGCGACTGTGCCTGGCCAGCTTAGCAAATGTTCGGATTTTTAAGTTTCTGACTTCATTAGTACTGAAGATAGGGAGGGGTCAAAAATCGCCTGAGTTTGTTCCTGTAAAAAGGGTGTAGTGCCAGAACTTGGCTGGGCACTACCGTGCCCTTTGATAAAAGCCGTGTTTTTTGAAAGAATGAATAACCAAGTAAGCAAAATTTTACATGCAAAACAATAAAAACATCAAGAGTGAATATAATTTAATCAGCAATCAGAGTGAATACAGAATGGATAAAAATTGTTGTTATATTGAGATGTAGATGGCGCTTAAATTGAGTGCAGAAAAACATTTGCTTCGGAAAGGTTGGCACTGGGATGTGTTCTGGAATGCATCTTTTTTTCTCAGAGATTTTTATTGTGTCAAGACATTTTGAAATAAAGCTTCATGTCTATTTTGTAAAAGACGTATACAAAATCTCAAATGTCAATTGATTGAAAAACTTCTGAAAAATCTTAATGTTTTCACCGAAAAATCGATTTTAGGGCTTTTGGAAAGCATCTAGAAAGAAATACTCTAAGCAGGTCAAAATATAGTATAGCTATTACCCATCAACCAAGCCATAAACTGTCAAATTCCATTGGAGGATGGCTGAAATCTCGATGGATTAAAAAACATCTACAAAAGCTGATTTTTTTTAATGATATTTTTGCTCATTAAAATTGTAATTAAGGGCTGGCAAGAATATGGAAAGAAGTATTCTAAATCGTCAAAATAAATTTGAAAATACTCTAAAATTCGTGTGAAACCTTGAAATTAAAAGAGAGTTAATATAAAAGTGACTATAATCGTTTTTTTTTCCAAATTTCTTTACTGAGTGGCTATCAATTTTCCATAAAACACGGCTAATATTGAATACTGAAGTGCTGATGAGTGTGATTATAAAAAGTACCAAAGTGGAATCATCTATTAAAATTTTTTTGTTTTTATATTTTATTTATGTAATCTATACAAAGAAATTGTTTTGTATATTATATATGTATGTATTTTTCATTTGGACAATTTTTTTTTAATTGAAATAACTTCAATTACATGTGATTTTGTATATATTTGATATGCGTATAATATAATAAAGACATTCAGTATAAAATAAATATAAGAATTTAATGATTTTTTTATAACATATATGTATGGGTACCGTTTTTTTAGAAATACAACTCTTAAGTTTCAATTAAAAGGCTAAAAAAAATTATAAAAGGCTCACATACCACGTGCAATATGTCATATGCCACATGCTATTCCCAACATGCTACATGCAAAATATCTCATCTGTGGTTTTATAAGTACAAGTCTCAAGTATTTTAGTTAAAAGACTAAAAATAAGTTAATTAACTTACAGTTAATTAACTGCAGTTAAAAGACTTACTGACTAAAACCAAAATAAGGCCAGTACTGAAGACTTTTGAGTGACTAAAAAGACTAAAACCAGTTGAAAAGTACTGCAGTTAATTAACTTTTAGTCAATTAACTGCTTTTATTAACTGCACAGTACTAATATTAGTACTGACTGCGACTGCTGGATTACAGTTAAAGTCTTTTTGTAAGTTAAAAGACTTAAAGAAATTAGTCTTTTTAGTCAATTAACTGCAGTACCGAAAAGACTGCATTTTTTACAACTCTGCCACATAGAAGAGGTTTTGCAAGGTGGAGCACGCGTTTCAGCTGATATTTTAATCAAAGTCCCAATGTTCGCAGATGACATCGTTGACCGTTGTGTTAGCTGAGTCGCCTGGAAGTCTCCAATTGATGATTAATAAATTTTTTTTTTTTTTACACTATCAGAATTGGTCGAAGAAAGCTTATAGCAAGCTCTGTCTTTCGACCAATGCCAACACAGAGAACTGTGTTATACCACCGGCGCATCATTTAGTGCAGTGTTAGTAGGCAAACTCTATTACAATTAACACTGACACAAGAAAACATGAAAAATAAACAAATAATATTACGTAAGAACAAAACAATAACATAACATGAAACAAAGAACATTTAGGAGCGTGGACCACTGGTTTTGAGAAGGTTTTTTAATTTACATTTATTTATATTAAAATCAAAAATATTTGAATTCCAATTTACAAGTCTACCCATACGTGTCAAGGGCTCATGAATGCCATAGTTGGTCCTATGTGTTGGGACCTTAATCATATCGAGGCGTCGAAGATTATAACCTCCTCCCCGATGATTAAAATAAACCGAACATAAAAGATCTGGTGCATCTCTGACGCCTGTTATTAATTGGTGGAAAAATACCAAATCATTGTTTGTTCTTCTTTGTTCCAAAGTTTGCATCTGAAGAATAGATAATCGTTGGTCATAAGAGAGGACATACGAAGGATCACTCCATTGAAGTCCTTTCAAGGCAAAACGAGTAAAGTTTCTTTGCACAGATTCTAATCTCTCAATATGAATATCATAAAGAGGAGTCCAAACCTGCGATGCATACTCAAGATGGGGACGAGTTCGAGTACTGCAACAAATGGAGGCTCCAGGTAAATCTCGCCAAGACAAAAATAATGATCTTTCGCAACGGTGGAGGTCGGAACTGTCGCAATGAAACCTGGAAATTCGGAGACCAAAATATTGAGGTAGTTGTGGAATACAATTATCTCAGAGTAAGGATCTCTAGAAATTTTAACCTGAAAAACCATATAGTAGACAAACTTGCGAAGTCCAAAAGTCCCATAAATGCAACTTGGAAGAGTGGTGCGGAGCCAGGATGTTGGGTATGAAGCAAAATATCGCATTTTCAAAGCAACAGCGAGAGCAGTCATGTGTTATGCAGCTCAAGTTTGGGGACACAAGCAGTTTGAAGAAGTGGAGCAGCTTTTGAGATACTTTCTAAAACGAGCCTTGAGGTTACCAAATAGTAAGGATAACCACATTCTCATGCTAGAGACGGGCCTTTCTCCTTTGTTCATATCAACAATCAAAATGCAGATTGACTACATAATAAGAACAATGGAAATGGAGGATATTCGCTTACCAAAAAAAAAATAATGCTAGTAATACAAAAAAAAACATCATGGTTCGAGTCTTTGAGAAATTTGGCCGAGTACTGTCACTGCAAGTGGATAGGATGGAAACGTGGAAAAGTGAGCTCTATCGATTCCTAGGTGTATATATGCGCAGCTGAACTACGAGTACAACTTGGAAGCTGACAATTATTACTTCAGGGAGGAGTACTCAACCGACCTCATGACACTCATTTTAAAAAGCAAAGTTTCTCCCCTTGAACTACTTGCCGCATAGAAGCGATTTACGAGAAACGTGTGAGCTGTGTAATCTGGGAGAGAAAGAGGACGTATTTCACTTTCTGCGTAGATGTCCGATTCTGACAGAAACTAGAAGAAGTAACTTTGGAAAAAGTTGCCTAAGCGATCCTGAAATGGTTAATATTCTTAACGGGGAGACTGATTGGGATGTTTTGTATAAGTTTATCAAGATAGCACTTAGCTACAGGAAATGTGTTATTGATGAACTTTTTTTAAAATAACTTAAAAACACTGAACAAATCTATATTTTGTATCTAATTATTATTATTCGCCAACTGGCAGACGGCCGGCGGCGTATGCCATGCCATGTAATGAATGGAAACCAAAACTTTGTATATTTTACTATAAAATAAAATCATTTGAAAATTGAAAAAAACTAAATAATCGAAGGCATTCAAAAAGTCTAACAGAAGAATGGAGAATTTAATCTGATCCAAAGCAAACCTTATATCCATTGATATTTTAATTATAGTTGTTTTACAGATACGCCGAATATTGCTGTCGAAAACATGAAATGCTGAGGGTCTGGGGTCAGCAAAACAATGAAGTGGATAAGAAGTTTCAGACAAAATGTCATTTATGAAGATAACAAAGAGTATAGGAAAAAAAGAGCCTTGGAGCACAGCAACATTTATTTTTTTTTAACATCAGGCTTAAAACCCTCCAGAACAACCCGAATTAAACTGTCAGAAAGGAAATTTCTATTCCAAAGAAGTGAAGAGTCATCGATACCAAATGCACGCATTTTCAATTCGAAAGCTTCGTGCCAAACTCTGTCGAATGTAGAAATTAACTTTATTTCTCCAAAATTATATAAAGATTAGCTCCATTGTTCGTAAGATATACCATCAGATCACCAGCAAACCTGTAGCTACGAGAGCCGTGCTGCCGGTCATAAAATAGCGTTAGTTCTTCGAAACATTTCTAAAGCTGATTATTGATCAGCGGTTTAATTGAAGGGGTAGGAAGACAATGCAGTTTTAAGGACTCTTGTGACTGGGCGATTGCGAAAGAAAATGTGCCCTATAGAACTATTTACATTCTCAATTAGAGGAGGTTTAATAAAACTGTGCCAAATGTGTTGAATGTGCAATAAACCATTTTGCAATGAAATTAGCTTTTTCTTACGAGCTAAGAAAAGGAGTGTTATTGTAACCGAGTGTTGGTACCGAGGACTTAGATTTTAAAATTTTGTTTTACAAAGGACCAGAAGTGTTTACTGGGATATTGTAGTATTATTTGCCGTAGATTTTGGTCATGTAAAAACTTTGTTCTTCGGATATGAAGGTTGCAGGTATTTCTGGCTTGCCTGTATTTTTTCCAGTTTTCCTTTTTGTTTTGTAGAATCGTAAACTTAACACTCTCAACCTGATAACCTTCTGGCAGCTATAGTCGTGCCAAGAATTATTTTTGGAACTTACACCTTAAGCCCTATTAGGCGGGAAGATAGGTAGAAATGGTAACCACTGGCTGGATTAAGTTCTAAAATATGAAACGATCTAGTAGTTTTGATATCTTTTATTGTGTGTTTGCTTTTGCACAAACCTCAGAAATTGAATCACTCACTCAACCGGACCAACATACTCATCCGGCACCATCTACATTGTGCCAAGCTAGGCAGCTTGTTGACTGGTACTGAAACACTAGCCAATCCGATTGAGTTATCATCTGGGCCCCCGCACCCGCACATTAGGCAAAATGGCCTGATTACGGCGACAAAAGTATAAAAATTAACTTCGTCAAAATATAAAAATTTTGGGCTCAAAATGTTCGTAAATATCAAATACATAGGGAAACATAAAAAGATTTTCAAAATATTGTAAGAAAATGAAAAAAAAACGGTACTATTTAATCTCTCTCCCACGTTTGAGTTTCTGCATTTAAAATTTCCCTTATAAGCTTGGTTGTGAACATGTGCGATCGTTTCGAGGTTTATTAAAGATGTGTCCAGACCAAAGAAAAATTTTTGAAACATTTCAATGTTTTCTGTGGTCTGGACGCTCTCTGTTTCCCATTCTGAATAGGAAACTTTATTTGTTTCCCAAGCATTAAGATAGGTAGAAAGTGCGTGAGTGGTTATTAATATACAGCAGCGGTAAAAAAAATAGCACCATTACGAGAAAAAAATTTCGTTGCAAAATAAAATGTATGCCAATATATCGAGGGAAATTTTGAATATGCAAAAAGTTTATATTAAGTTAAAACAACACATTTCAAAAAGAATTTTAATTTTTATTCATCAACTTTTTGAAAAAAAAACTTATATTTTCTCCAACAAATCAAACAAATAAGCGGTAAAAATAATAGCACCATTGCTTCATCGTACAACTTAAAACTAAATCATCGTAAAAATCCAAAATCTTTTTCTATGATTTTATTCCTTAGAGGTAGTCCAACAAAATTAATATTTCGTTGCATAGCCTTTGTTGGCTATTACTGCTTCACAACGTCTCGTCATTGAATTAGCTAAGTTTTGACACCTTTCAACTGGAATATTCTCCCAGGACGCCTTAACTGCAGCCCAGAGTGCTTCGTTGCTGGTCGGTTTAATATCTGAGACTGCTTTCTTTACGTCGGCCCACAGATTTTCGATGGGATTTAGGTCAGGCGATTGCGCTGGCCACTCCATTACATTAATTGAATGATCTCCAAACCATCTTTTTGCCTTTTTACTGAAGTGCTTGGGGTCATTATCTTGTTGGAAGACCCACAAAAGCAGCATTTCTTTATCTGCATACGGGAGCATAACATTTTCCAAAATATTCACGTAGACGTGTTGATCCATGATGGGTTTAATCCAGTATATGGGTCCAACTCCATAGTAGGAAAAACAAGCCCACACCATTATGCTTGAACCTCCGTGCTTAACCACTTTATTTGTGTATTTGGGTTTATATTCCGCTTTTGGAGGTCTTCTTACGTATGAGCGAGATCCTTTACCGCCAAACAACACGATTTTGCTCTCATCCGTCCATAAAACGTTGCGCCATTTCGCTGCTGGCCTGTTCAAATGCTGTCTTGCAAACATTAAACGCTTTTTTGCATGTTTTGCAGTTAAAAGAGGGACTTTTCTGGGACTACACGCTGTTAAATTATGTTCTCTCAATCTGTGGCGAACGGTTTCAACCCAAGCTGTAATATTCAGGTCTTTTTTGAGCTCAGTTGCAGGCTTGAAAGGATTTTTTTGGCTTTCTCGGACTAGGCGTCTGAGAAGAGTTTTCGACAAAACTGGTTTTCGCCCGAGTTTCGGTTTTGGGTGCGTATATTATTGAATTTCGAATCATTTTGTTGGAACAGCCAACAAAACGTCGAACTTCTCCGTAAGCTTTACCTTCTGAAATCATTTTTTTAATACTTTCACGTTTTTCGTTTGTGCAATGTTTTCCACGGCCCATTGTCTTTGAAAAACTGTAATTTTTTTGTTTAAAATGAAGAAACCTATTCAAAATTAACAAATCTTAACATTTGGTTACTTTACCTTGAAATATGACACCAAAAAATGTTTTTTTCTAGCGAAAACTTCGATCAGTGCTATTATTTTTACCGCAATAAAAAAGGGGTTTTCCCCAATATGGCCTCGTAAAAAAAGAACCGTTACCATTTAAGTGCCAGAGATACACAATACAGAGAGTTAACACTTCAAGCAATAACAAAATACAGTAGAGGCTGGAAATATGTGTCCATTTACTAATTTAAAAAAGTTAAAATTAGACTTGTACCGGTGGTGCTATTTTTTTTACAGGCACTGTAAATATAAAATGTCGCGAAAAGTGTGGAGCAACGAGAATGTTATCTAACTGATAAAAATTTATGAAATAAAAATCATTTCACTTGACGAAAATTTTAAAAATAGAATAAAAAATCCGATGATATATCTGGAATTTGCGAAAATATAAAATGTGATTAAGATGCGGTAGAAAAAAAAATGTATGCGATTAAAGTGGAACACACAGTCGAGAAAAAAATTGCAGACAACTCAATCAGGAAACAATGGGAAACAAAGAAACATTTCAGAAATGTTTCTCAAAGCGTCCACACCAACAAAACAAATCAGAAACATTTCTGCAATGTTTCTGAAATGTTTTTTAAACAAATGGGAAACATTTCAGAAATGTTTTTTAAACAATGTTTCTTTGGTGTGGACACACCTTAAAATACACTGCCGGACAAAATTAGAGGAACGATGCATGTTCTCTCTCTCAAGGTCAAATATAGACTAACGGGATAGTTTGTTTGCATTTTTTATGAAAGCAATTGTTCCCATAGTAAGTATAGTGATATATAGCTGTCAGATTTGACATCATTTGGCTAACGGAAAAAAATTAAAGCACTTTAAATGCAGTCATTAGAAATTTGATTGTTACAGCGTTTGCACAAGTTTCATGTGTTTTTTTTTCGGCTTTTCTTTCGTTTAATGTTATCAAAGTCCTACTGGAATATTGTTTATGACAAATGTGATTAATTAAAGCAAAAATGCCGGATTTAAGCGAGGTTCAAGTAGCCCAAGCCCTGTGTTGGATCGAAAATGGCTTTTGGTGCCATGAAGTGGCCTCAAGGCTAAATGTGTCAAAATCCGTTATTTTTCGAAATGTGAAAAGGTATAGAGAAACCGGTTCTCTGAAAAGGAATCCCAGACAAGGCAGGAAAAAGGTCACGACGCGAAGGGACGACAGATTTATTGTGATCTATGACCTCAGAAACAGGTCCGCGACGTCAATTGAGACTAGGAACAGACTTCTGGAAGTGCGAAATGTAAACTGGTCTGAGGACGACTGTCAACGATTGCTCTTCACTGATGAGTCCAGATTTTGCCTCAAGCCGGACGACAGGCGGGGCAAAGTGTACAGAAGATCAAATGAGCGGTATACACAATGCAACATCATTCCTCGAGTTGCTTATGGTGGAGGTTCCATAATGGTTTGGGGTGGCATATGTTTGGGAGCCCGCACGGAGTTACATGTAGTTGAGAATGGGTCTTTAACCGCAGAGCGGTATGTGAGAGCGGTATGATATTTTGCAAGAAGTTGTTGTGCCATTTGTAGCAAATATTGGCGAAAATTTCATCTTAATGCAGGATAACGCTCGTCCCCACACTGAATAGAGTTTCGGAGTATCTGCGAGAGGCCCACCTGAACACCTAAGACTGGCCAGCCTGCTCTCCTGATTTGAATCCCATCGAGCATGTCTGGGACATGCTTGGTAGACAATTAAAGGAGAAAAATCCGAGTCATCAAGCATAGAGGAGCTAAAAAGTGCTTGGGAGCAAATACCCCAGCAAAACATTGATAAAGTAATCAGAAGTATGCCAAGGAGACTTATTTCTGACCTCAGAGCAAGAGGAGGGAATACTAAGTACTAACACATCCCCCTTTCAATAAAGGTATACTTCAAGAATTGTAAATCAATGAATTCCCTTTTTTTAGGTTCTTGTGTTTTTTTTAAGGAAAACAAGTAGTAGATTTTTTTTATTTGAAGTAACTCTAAATTGATCAACTTATAAATCCTCATCAAAAAAATAAAGATGAAATGAAAATAAACCAAGATTTTTCACTTTTTTCATGCGTTCCTCTAATTTTGTCCGGCAGTGTATTTTGTTGTGAATCTGTTAGCAGATAGTAAGTTCTTTATATAGACATAAAAACCCGTTATATAAATCAATTATTTAATACAGAAATAGCCTTAGGTATTAATGTAGTACAAATGTTGTGTGTGTGTTTTTTTTAATACGATTTCACGGAGGCTTTTAAAAAAAGGTCCACTTTGTTCCGCCTTAATTTTTTGTTTAAACATTAGCTCATATTGTTGTTGTAACGGGCTATAATTTTCAGTTGCACAAAATTGCACATTTTCAAATAATAACCTAATAATTATTTACAGCTAGTCGAGATCACTCCACGGAGGAGCCAACATTGATTTCAAGAAAAGAATTGTACTTAATATTAAAAAGTGAAAATTTATATGCTGAACGTTTGATAAAATATATTTTAAACAAATTAAAATGCGAAACAAGTGAAGGGAAATTTAAAAAAAAATGTTTAAAATCATATCTAAGAATATTTGTGTCAGTTATTCGTTAAATTGAAACGGTGTCATCGGTTACATAATAGATTTATAGAAAAATATGAAAACTGGTTGAATGTGGAGTTCAAAATAGCCTACTTGCAAGAATATCAACATCCCAAAGCTCAAAACAACGAAATGTAAAGAGAATTGTAAACCAAATACCATCTGAAGTTCTCACCTTTGCAGCTAGTACAAACTTGATGCTCTCCTGTGGAAGCTTTGGCTTTGATGGTCGATACAAGCATGACAAAGGAAGATTAGCTCAAAGTTCAGCGAGGTGTAAAATCAAGAGGCGCAAATTTATATCCGTCCTACAGTGCTATTGCACTAGCAAAAAGAACTTGTTATCCAAATGGTATAACAATATCGAAATGTGAAGCGCGGATTCGGATACAAAAACTTTTGGATCACACTGTTGGAAGGCTGTTCGGAACACAAAAAAAAGTTATGAGGTTATACCTTCCTGCAGAAGTGTTCGTTGTCGACGTTTATTACAAATAGGATCTTGATGGAAGCGGAGGCCATAGTATTTATGAACAGAACTTCAAGGACAACCCTAAGTACTCCGATTCTAGTACAATTTTGAGTACGATTGTGCCTCTTGAAATTTCTATCTTCCATGATGGACCCAATTTTTTTTTGGAAAAATTCAAGCTCATCGTCAACAAAATGGTCTCGGCTTATCGTATTTAAATTAATTAGGGAAAGCACCAAAAATACAAGACAAGAATTCAACAACATTCAAAACCAACTTAGGGTATGTTCAGTCGCCAGGCAGGCGCCTGTAGCAACAGTTTTCCTGAGCAGCAGTACATAACTGTTAGTTGTTTACTCCAATTAACACTGAGCCTCCACTTGAAATAAATGATTGCAAGAAATGTGTCATGTAGCCAATATTTCTTGTGGAGACCCCTTATGTCTCGATTTTTGTTATTTTTAGACATAATTTTGTGTATTTATTTCTTGTCTTCGTAGAAGAAATAAATGCAGATATAAATTTTGACGTTTCGCGACACCCCAACTTCACTAGACATAAATTTCTCACAAGACGTCGAGTCTTGACACAAATTCCCACATTTTCACGTAACATTCCTTCATTTCATTGACAAACTCATGTTATGTTTTCACTTCTAATAGAAATTAAGCCAAGATGCAATTTGACACTTATTTTTCTACCATTTACTGTTTGTTGGAGTACATACAATGTTGTTTGGTTGCTTGCAGGCTAAAATTAACATTAAAAGAATTAAACATTGAATATAGTAAGTTTTTGATTAATATTTTTAAATTAATTAGGGCATTCAGAGACCTTCCATGCTTGTGGGACTACTCAATTATGTCTTGGAGCAAATGTTCTTCAAGGTAGTGCAATCTCTTTTGTTCAAAAATGGATTGACCCAAAACCTGTGCTTCCTTTTGTATTCTTCCCGTTTTGCCTCTTCCAGCTTTTCCAATGCGTTTATCGCTAAATTCAAACGACGTGATTTACTTGGTGAGATCATGGCGAAGAATGAATAATCACGACATAATTTGCCCACAGTATTAAAGAAATATAAACTTCAGATATAGTGTCTGACATAATGTCAGAAATAAATATTGCTAATGGAGGTGCGGCGTAATGTAAAATACAAAACTGTTGCTACAGACGCCTGCCTGGCGACTGAACATACCCTAAGCGGAGCAACGGAGTTGCGTGAGCGGGTGTGAGCCCCAAAAAGGGAGTTAAAATCCTGAAAACCCGCGAAGCGGGCCACCCAAGGTACTGTTGCTCAAGACAAAACATTTTATGTTTGGCCTTAAGTCACAAACAAATTTGGCCTTTTGTCACTTGGCCTTATGTCACGGCACCACACACCACACACAATAACCACACCAACGTGAACGATGGCTCTGTAATCACAGGTACTTTGCTCTTAGTTTCCTGAGCAAAATGTATACCAACACAGAAAAATCTGCTTTTGATCTGACACAGTATATAGTATGCTCTTAATTTGAATGAGCATTCTGTAGTCTATTATAGAGCGTCGGAGCTCTGTACTGATATACAGTTTGGCAATACGCCACCCGGTCCAAGAAGTCAAACGGAGGGTACGGCACAGAAGTAACTGAAGGGCGTTCTAGAGAAATTTCGTCGCGTTGAGAAAAGAGATCAAGTCTTTGATCTACATTTTCGAAAGTTCGTCAATGTCGTCAAAAAATGCTCTCCTAATAATTGTGTTCTTAACTTGGCCAGATCAGGGTATTTGCAGAGGAAATGGAGGACTGTTTCCTTTTTGCCGCTGGTCGACACAGCTATGACAGTTAGTGTTGTGAAGAATGCCTAGCTTCACTATATACTCTTCTATTGGCCAGCGTCCGCTACAGTTAGCTACGAGCCTAGCTATGTCTTGCCTGGTCGTGCATATCAGATCTAGTGTTCGCGATTTATTATGGGTTTTCTTTTTAAGTTCAGAGTAGAGCCTGAGTTCTCATAATATGAATGGTGTTTCTTTTTTAGTTCAGAGTGTTCGGAGCTTCGCAATTGACAGGTGGAAATTAAAAAAAAAAAGGTGACATCTAAGTGTTCAGGTGTGTTGGAGCGCTCAGAGCACTATTGGTTCAGAGAACATAGAGAAAGAAAAACGCATATTATAGGTGAGCCAAAACTTTCTAGCTATAATGCAGTTAGTTTAATTACTCTACCTTAGGTGTGATTCGCTAAGTAAAACTGAGAGAATTTAGCATGAAGGGCATTCCGAGCGGAATGTTGACACTTTCCGCAAGTGAATTATGATGGGCTGATCCTTGTCCTTGCCTGGCTAGCTCGTCTGCTCGTTTATTCCCATCAATGCCACAATGACCCGGAACCCAGATAAGTGTGACATTGTGGTTAATATTGAGGCTAGCAAGCTTATCCCGACATTGCTGGAACAATTTGGAGTATGATGTACTAGAATGAATGGCTTTTACATCCGCCTCACTGTCTGTGATAATGGGTGTTATGCAGAAAGCTTTATCTCAGTCTCAAATCTCACTTTTTTGAGCGATTGCTAGCTTTCGTATGCAGAATAATTCTGATAAAAGAATTATTCTTCATACGAAAGCTAGCAATTGCTCAAAAAAGTGATATTTGAGACTGAGATAAAGCTTCCTGCATACCACCCATCATCCGTATTCCGGTTCCGAAAAACATATTGCACAATTGATTAGCATTGACGTAATATTACTTTTTTTATACAGATTAATATTTGTGGACCAATTTTTGCTCTGATCCACTTGAATTAGAGGGCTAGTTTGGACGAATATGAAATTAACGTGCATACGCTTATTTCTGAGTAAGCATAGAACCTTCTAAGAGGGTATGAGTCATAAAGAGATGGCAATCATCCACCATCAGAATGTGTCTTGATTCACCCTTATAAATAATTTCTTAATTATTACCTGTGAAACTTCTTTAATACTGAGTGTGGTTCCTGTACGATTGCAAAGGTAATCTAACAGGACATCTTTCCAATACGATCTATAGGATATTAAACCCAAGTCGGACAGCGGCTTCTCTGGGGATCCAATTTTTCCTTCCACCCTCGTCAAAAGGTAACCTGTTAATTGAATAGAGACCAATCATTATTGTTACTAAAAAATTACTTCAAAACATCTTATCATTGGCTAATTGAGCTACAATAAAAATATAAACATGACAAAAATACAAAAAAAAAATTATGAAAGGACAAAACTCGAAATTGAACTTTCCAGACAACTTTTTTGTTTTCAACAAGCTTTGTGTATTGTTTCTTTGGGTTTTGGCATGTGTAAGGGTGTAAATGTGTATGTGTGTGTGTGTGTTTGTGTTGCGCATAATATCGTTAGACTGAAGTTGCGCATTATTGGCATAGGTTAGGGTGTTGCACTCAGGCAAACATTAATTTTCGGGGGTTTCCCAACCCAATCATTTTACATGGAAGAGGATAAAATTCAGACGGCAGCCAGACTCGTTATCGATTATTTTTTTTTAATGCCAGCCATCACATTAAATAGAAAGAAGGGAAGCACAAGGACATTCCAGGAGTAAACCTACCAAACTTGGGTTTGGGAACGATAAAAAACATTTGTAATGGTTAAGGAATATAAAACCACAAACCGTTCTCTTGAGTTCTCAAACATACTTTCAAGAAAATAAAAAAATGTGAATTTGGCTGATACACTTCGTTGGTGTGAAGATACTTTCCTACCTTACGTATAGCCAGCCTTTTGCGATAATAATACCTACGTACCTACCTACATACATATGGAGAAAAACGTAAATATTTCGTTCGTTGGCGTCTGGAGTTTAAAAACCCCTACATAATGTGAAAAAAGCTGTGGCAGGTTTGGAGTTTGCCGTTCGCCACTCTCCGGGTTTTGCATTTACCTATCACTCTCTTTCTCCCATATAATCACTTCCTCTCCCCGGGTATCTTTTGTGTGTATCCTTTTTTGCGTTTTGAGAAACGTCGAGACGATTTTATCGATCCATCTACTATAGTCTGTTATAGAGCTACCTTGTTCATGGTCCTGGGGACGACGCCCTGTACGTTTGACCTGCCCTGACCTTTTCCGACTTTGCGCGTATTGCATCGAAGCGACGACGACGACGTCGTCTTGTGTCTTTGATTGAGTACAAAAAAGGCGATTTTATTCTTATATTATTTTTTAAGGGCGGTAATAATATGTGCCATTGAAGGTGCTGCAACGAGGGGCTTGTTTTATTATTGTTTTATATTTGTTAATAATTAATTGATCAATGTACTGATGGGCGTTTGAGTTTTAAAAATAAATTTAATAGGTACTCTTTATGCTGAAAGCTTTCATGGAATCGAAATCAAATCATGAAAAAGGGGTGGATGGAGAAAGGTGGGGGGAGGGGACACATTCACCAACCATATTGCATGCATGTATATTTTTCACTTCTTGTCGGTGTATTTATTTTGTGTCTGGTTATAATTTAAAGCGTTTGCATGTCCAAAGCATAAGGTCAATGTCGCAATGATTTGATGAGGAGAACCCATTTTCTCTATATTAAGCGTAGAGTGAGAGACGTCAGTATAGGTATTGGGGTGGTCCTGGTGATGGCATAGGTATAGGCTCAGCTGTTTACCTTAATGATTTTTAATTACCCGATAAGTTTTCATTCATAAAAATTCTACCACAAAAAATAGTGATTTTTCTTCGGAGAGATGGTTTCTATAAATACGAATTTGCACTTAATACCTATTTCATCAGGGACATTTTTTAATAGAACTACAAAAGGATGCCGACCTTAAGGAGTGTGTTAGATGGCAAGGTTTATTTATAAAATACACACAGAACTTTGAAGTTATGGCAAATAAATAAAAAATGTATCTTCCTATAGAGACAATTGATTGGGAAAATCTAGACTGACTGATTGGTATTCATGTACACATACGCACGAGCATTGATACGAGACTTCTATCTGCGCTTCAAGATCAAAGAGTATCATAAATAAGTAGGGAAAATATTTAGTCGTTCATCTTACCCCTCAAAAACTATTTGTTTTCAATTTAACTCTGGGTACGTGTGAATTGATTTGAAAAGCGACAATAACATACAAAAACAAAAATAGACCTAATCTTAATTCTTTACGCACATTGCCGCTAATCTAATCGGAACTGTTGAACGGTTGAAATTGAAGAGACAGTAATAAATTTTATACCGGCTTTCGTATGCCCATATTGATACCGTTGAGTATCTTCTGCATCCTAAGTATTTTGCATTCTTAGACATTGATGGCGGCTTTTATAAAGTCAACACCATCTGCGATCGTCAATAGCTTGTCAAGTATGAGAGAAGATAGCTTAGTTGCTTTATTGAATTGATCAACCACTTACTTATCGTGTATCAACTCAATTTGAGTGGGACACCTGACATTGTATGTACCTGTCAACATAGGAATTATGTGTTGTGTTCCTTTTGATTTTTATAAAAGGGACATCATAAAGATAAATGGATACGTTTTTGCACCGACACAATTGATCATAAACCAATTACGGAGTTCTTGAAAAAGCTAATAATAATTGTTACTGATAAAAAGTTAATTGAATTGTTCTTCCCTTTCATACTTATCGTAAATGTGTGCGTTAGACATCAATGAAACCCTTATTCTTCAGATTAGAAATTACCTTCTGGATCGTTTAAAACATCTTGTATTAGGTGGTTTCAAGCCTGATCTTCATAAAATAAATTCTGGTGTTCCCCAAGGATCTATTTTGTCTCCGACTTTTCTTTATTTTTATAAATGATCTCTTGTGGAAATTTTAGTCAGTAATCATTAAATAATAAAATTTCTCTATTACATTGTAGCTGTTTCAATATTATTCTACTTTAAATATTCGGTATTAAACCTTCATGAAGTAAGAACTTGGTGTACTTTTAGATCTCAGTACTTTTGAAGGCTGACTTGTTACACAAAGATTTTTGTGTAGAAGAAATTGGCTCTTTTTTTTAAATTTATGTTTTCGGTCTGATCTCACTCCTTTTTGCAAAGATTTTAATATTTCGCCATGTCAAAATCTCGAAAGATACGGAAAGATAGAAGGGTGGACTCTACCTACTACAATCAACTTATTTTATAGCTTCCTATTTCTTTTGGTATATTTTATTTTTGTTATTGGTTGTCTTGATTTGCGCTTCAATTGTTTCTTCTTGTCCTGGCAAGATACCTAACACTAACATACCTACTTTAATTATAAATACTAGTACGAGTACCTACATCCGCTAAAAGTCATAAAAAGCAATAATAATTGTTGAGGATGCAATGATGTTTTCGTTGCAATTTTAACTCCTTTTTACTGGCGATATAGGTACTATAGGGCAAGTTCTGCAACAAAAAAAATTGAACTCGAGATTTTGATCAAAGTTGACATTACGATGATAGCGAAGACGAATAAAGTGGGTCCGACAATTCCGTCTGTCCGTCTGTATGTCTGTACCTCGATCTAGTGCCTAAGCCACTGGACCTATTTTCTTCAAACTCGGTACTTAAGGGTCTTCAGTGATTCCTTATAGGGGAAATTGAAATTTTTTTTTAGCTCTAAAACTAAAGGTAACCCCCATACACCCGTAATGCATAATCTTATTTATCTCAAAAACGGCTCTAACGATCTTGATAAAAAAAAATTGAGTTAGATATTATGGATATGAACTACATTTTGGTAAAAAAAAAATTGGGGCAAAATGTTATTAATGGTGTGAAAATTGGCATCCCAAATTTTGTTCTAGAAAAAATTGAAAGAAATTTGTTAAATAAAAAATTACTTTAATAAAACGATTTTTAAACTTGATTTGCGTAAATTCATACTTTTCCGTAAATGCATTTGAACATTTTTATTTCATTAAAAAATCCATGTTTTATATTTATAAAATGTATTTTGACTTCCAAAGTACTTTTACATAAGAGCAAGTTCGTGCGATCCAGTCGTGCATTTTATTTTTAAAGAAGGTAGCCCACCAATCAATAGCCTAATTAGTGGTTTGATTATAGTTCACATCACAATTAAGAGTTTTTTTTTTATGTAAACTCATAATTTTTTCATGTATGCAAATGTTTTCTTTTTTCATTCATGTTAACATAAGATAGAGTACCAAATCGAGCACTCTAGTTCTAAGAAAAATCATGAATTTTCAAGATGCATGTAAGTTTCAAAATGACAATAAAAAGACATGCTATACTGCTCTACCAAATTTCATCATTCTACAGCAATTGGAAGTGCTCCATACAAATTAAACATTTTCTCAGAAAGTGGGTGGATACCACGCCCCCTGAATGGAAAACCTCAATTTTTATTTTTGGTCCTTTGTATGTAATTTGAGCCCTACCGTTCTACAAAATTTCATTGTTCTACTGCAATCGGAAATGTGCCATACAATTTACATCAGTTCTAAGGAAGTGGGCGGATACCACGCCCCTGAACGCAAAATCTCAAATTTTATATTTTTTTCTTTGTAAGCAATTTAAGCCCTACCGCTTTACCAAATTTCATCGGTTTACAGCAGTCGGAAGTGCTCCATTCAACCAACACCAATTTTCGATTTTTTCCTCTGCTTGCATGACAAGACCTACCGTTGTGCAAAATTACAAGACTACGATATCGGGAATGCTCCATAATTTTGATGATCTGTCAGTCAGTCAGTTACGGTTTTTGTGATTTTTGAGGCCTTATATCTCAGGAACCGCTTATAGTACAAAATTGAAATTTGGTGAGGCGCCTGTGCCTGACTAGCTTAGCAAATATTCGGAATTTTAAGTTTCTGGCTTCATTGGTACTGAAAATAGGGAGGGGTCAAAAATCGCCTGAGTTTGTTCGTGTAAAAAGGGTGTAGTGCCAGAACTTGGCTGGGCACTACCGTGCCCTTTGATACTAAAAAAATAAAATAGTTATTCGAAGATTTTAATTTTAATAAATGGGTAGAGAAAGTTTGACGCTATATTCGATTAATATTTGTAAAATCGTCATTTTAACCAATTTTCATACTAAAACAGCTTTAACATCGTACTAATTCAACTAAAATTTTACGCCATTGTTCTCGGTGAAGTATTTCTACGCTGTACAGTGCGAAATAGGAAAGATATGTTGTCATTTCAAGTAGTTGTCTGTCCAATTTTACGTAAACGTACAAAAACTCAATAACGACGAAAATATGTTTGAAGGGTTAGATTGCATTGAAAAATTTGGTAATGATATTGATCTGCTCGAGAATACAGTCTTTAAAAATTATGCCCCCGACAAATACAACACGCATTACAAGATGATGTGAAGAAAGAGATGGAAATAAAATGCACGACTGGATCGCACGAACTCTTATGTTTTAATTTTAAACATGAATGTTATTAGAAAAAACTTCATAAAATTTATTTTTGAAACTATTAGTTGTAAGAAATAAAAACGGAATGCCATATGATTTCTTAAGCCAACACGAGTGCATGCAAAAACAAAAAAGTTGTTGTAGCGGTTTCTTAAAAAAATTTATAAAACATTTTTGAGAAAAAATTTTAGTAAGTTTTGAATGCAATAATTTTGAAACTTTTTAGGAGCTTCTCTATACAAACAGTTCATTAAAAGCCGTTATCCCAAATAGTGAGAAATTCAAAATTCGAAAAAATGGTTCTATGGTAGGTACAGTCAGTAATATCTTAATTTCAATTTTTTCTTATTAAATTATAGATAGTAAGAATTGTTCGAAAGGAACAAATTTTTATCAGTGCCATTTTCAAGAAAAAAAAAACGATTTTCGAAAATCATTTTTTAACATTTGTACTGTGGGTACTGTTACTTTTAAATTAAATTAAACTTTGTTTCTCACATCTTGTAGATTGTATTAAAAAAAACTTTTATTTGCCAAGTTTTAAAAAAATTGAGCAAATCCTTTTCAAAATATTGAGTTTTGTTTTTAATCAAAAAATATTTTTTTTTTATTTTAAATACACAATACTGTCCAAACTGTTGGGGAGCTTTAGCGTAAAAAAATTATGAAAATCCGTTGAATCGTTTTTGATAAAATCAAAAAAAAAACAAAAGAATGGTTCCATGGGGGTACCTTTAATAACCATTCTTCTGAAATATTTTTCAACCATTACCTAGTTTTAACTAAATGAATTTTTTATATTTTTTTTTAAAAATCTGTCGAACAGTTTTTGAAAAAAAAAATCATTTATAAAATCTCCTTAAAAAAAACTCGTATAGCAGGTACCACTATTTTTGTTCTAAAAATAAAGAAAAAATTCGTGTAGGGGGAAAACATTAAAAATGATATCTATCAAGTTTGGAAAAATCAGCCGAGCCGTTTAAGCTGTAGTCGAACAGACAGACAGATGTGCGAGACCCACTTTTTTCGTCTACCCACTTTTATATCAAAAGACCGAGCATTTAATAAGAGAAATGTGGAATTTATTTCGACCAATTTGTTTCAGTCGTCAAGATAAACTAACGCATAAAATTACATGATTAGTTAAATAAAAGATCTGTAGAGATCTATAGACACAGTTATACAAATTCATTTGTGTATATGTGATTTTATAAGTAAATTAATTAATTAGACTAGAATAAGTGCAGTTATTTATTTTTAAAATATAAGAGGATGAAACATTAGTATACAAAAAATTATTTTAAATGGATAAATCATAAAACCGTTTGTTTGAACTTTTTGTGAACGTTGGGAGTTTTAAAGAGTTCATAGCTACCGTAATAAGTGAAAACCAACAATCCGATACAAATTTATCGGAAATTGAAACAAAATTAACTTTTTTTAACAACCTTAAACAAAAATGGATCGCAGCTTTTAGATCGAAATTCAATTTCAAGGAGAATAAGGAATTGCTTTCTTTATCTCTACATATCAATACTGGGCAAACAGAAGGAAAGTCTGATCTTCAGATGAGATACTAGTAAGTACTTAACATCTCTCTAATGCTTTAGTGAAAAGGTGAAGGGCAATGTAATTAAAGTAATTTCTGCTGCAAGTCCAAGTCAAGTCGAAATAGTCAAAGAAAGCATTCCTACTCCAAAAAGGATCCTATAAAATATACCAATGAGTACGCAGTAGCCATCCTACAACACAATGACAGTTGCGAAAAAAGAAGCAGTTCCGGAAAACTGTAAGTCACAGAAATATCAGCTAGAGTGAAGCTTCAAGACATCATGGATCATACCGAAAGGCAGCTATTAGAAAGCAAAACGGAGGGCAAAATAACTGCACTCCTGGGAAGTCTGACTTTACAGAGCAAATGAGGATGCGATGGATCATCTGGACAAGGTGCGTACAAGCAAAAAATAAATACACCAGATTGGAAAACATACGAAAACATATTCATGGCATCAGTTTTTCAACTCAGGATTAATAACCGTTCATCATCAGTTTATTTCTGCCGACCCATGATGTTCAAATATGATAAGGAAACTAGTGACCTCATAAATATTTCAGTCGACGATATTAAAAGTCAAATATCATAATTCAACCAACAATATATAAAGTTAATGAAGAAATAACTATAATTTTGCATGAAAAGTTCTCTTAAACTATGACTGACGGAAAATGTTTTAAACGAATTAACAAAAACAAAGTCAAATGCAAGGAAACGAAAGGATGGATGGCTTGAAATTTATGTTGCATAAAAGGGACATGCCATAATACGCCATTATCTAATTTTCTACTGCGAATTTCCAGGGTGCTTTGCGGTCGTCTATACTGAAGTGGTGGACCATACCTGGAAATATTGTTGGTTTCAAGTGCCTCAACTCGTTGTCACGGATATAACGGTCCCATTACACATAGTAACCAGTCAAGCAGTGACAAGATGGTGAGGACACTGATGAATTTATTGGAATAAAGGAGGCAGAAAAAAAAGAAAACAAGGGATCCAAAGGCGTTTTCGCGATCAGCTTGGATTTTATGTGGACACACCAAGAGTTTGAAAATATTAACTTTTAATCCCTCTTCATAAAAAAGGAAGGAAAGATAAAATTGACAATTATCTTTCAATAGTCAAATTGTCGGCTTTACCGAAGCTTTTCCAAGCAATTATTTCCAAAACATTATTTATCTACAAGCAAGATTGGTTTTATTTTAAAATTCATTGATTGGCTCAAATCTTATTTGTTTGACAAATGGCTTCTGTGAATTTTAATGGCTATCACTCAAAAAGTCTTAAAGTTAATTCTGAATTTCCTCAAGGCAGACATTTTGGCCCAAAACTTTTGGTATTATTTATAACCTTCCATCAGTTTTGAAATACCCAAATTGTCTTATATAGGCAGATGAATGCAACATATTCAAAATCATTTCTGCGAAAAGCTATAAATTGATTTAAATGCTTTTTATAACTGGTAATTATTGTTGTAGGGTTATAAACTTTACACAAACATATCTGTTTTTCCTTTCAATTATAGTTTCAATGGCATAAATCTTTTCAATGTAAATGAAGTATATGTCCTTGATGTTTTGTTTGATAGAAAACTTGAATTTATGCATCATACCAGTATGGCATGCAATAAGGCCAATTCAACACTAAGCTGGATTAAAAAGAAATCACGTAATTTGTCTGACCCCTCCGTTATCAAACAATTATTCACCTCATTTTTCAGTCAGACCCATCTTAGAGTATGTATGCTTGTGAGGTGTAGCCCCCCTATTACATATAGCTGCCATAAAATAAGTATTGAGAATATTCAAAAATATCCCTGAAATTTGCGCTCAGGGATTTAGGCTGGCAGAAGGCAGAACCCATTAAATCTACCTCCTCCATATAAATAGCCGGCTCAAAGTTATTGATCTCCCTAATCCTGAGAGTAAACGTTCTTATTTATGTTTTGAAAATATATTTTCAAACGAATTGACGGTTATATTGGCGCTTGAACCTTTTGTTTCGCGTTAATTGCAATGTTCCAAAATTTCTTTTGAGAGTTCTACCTGATATGTAAATATGTATATGTATCTATACGTATAACGCCGTATCGTACCAATTTCGAGCGAATTTCTTCTTTGAATAATTTGTAGAAATTGTATAATGTAAATTATAATTTGTTAATTAAATTTTCGGATATATCAAATATTTTCTTTGAAAGAACATTTTATAATTTATGAGTTAATGCATCTATACTAAATTTTGAGAAAAATATGTATTCGCTAGATTAATTAGCTTGATTCAAATACATAAACTTTTAATCTTAGAAAACAAACACTGATAAAACTTAAAAAAATGTATAAATATAATTACATTTCAATAAATTAAATTTACTTACTAAAGTCAATTAACAGTCTTCCGTATCCCTTTCGCTGGTAGGGAGGCAACGTCAAAATGCAAGAAACGTTGTAAAAGGAATTTTTTTCCTGAAAATATATATACAAACTTACATGAACATTTCACTTATCAAAATATTCAATTAGATTAAAATATATAAACTTAAAAAAATGAAAAGAAATGAAGACGTTTCTTTATATTCTATTTGTAACTTATCTTATAAGTTTTTTTTGTGGTAGTATGGCACTCCGAGAAGATGAAAAATAAAATATTTAGTTTTGAGGTAGAGATCACAGGTTCAACAACCTTGGTTCCTCGGCTGTGATATGTACAACTGGAGACGACAGAAGCTATTTACTTTTTCGGATATTTATAAGCATTCCCCAAATTGTATTATACGGTATAGCTTTGTCGGCGTGCACCCATACCAAATTACAAAAACCATAGACACATATCTACCATTGTTAGGTAACTAACATCACCACCATCGATATCATCGCCAGGCTCCGGTCGCATAGGTCCTCTGTCTCTTCTCAAAATTTTGCCAAACTTCAAAGCCCCCACGCAAAAGGAACAACACATAAAAATGCCCAAACTATGCAGCCACACCACAGGCATCGTGTGTACAAATTAAGCTCCGAAGTTGGAGTATACAAGGATGCAGACAACTACTAGTTTTTTCTTCCGCTTTTTTTTTTTTGTTTTGGTTATAGGGAAACACCCCTAACAATACCAAACGCTGACATCCAAACTTCGTCAAATGCGAAAACTTGTCTAAAAATTCCTTAAAAAATTTACCTACGAAAATATTTCCCGAAATACTATTTCCAAAAACCACAAATAATGTGCTATATAGCATACATGCACCTGATGTATAGTAGGGCGTTAGGGCGTTAGGGCGTAGTGCGGGGGAGTTATAGAAGAAATAGCAAAAAAAAATCAGATTCGATATACTCGGGGATTACAAGAAGTTCAATGACCATAGATTAAATTTGTACAAACATTTCGCTATATTGTACATGTTAACTGTCGTCTGGCTCAAGAATTGTCTGCCGAAGTGGGGATGAATTCAGAACACAAGCAGCATCCCCTATCACCACCAAACCAAAATGCACTGACTATATAAATACACATCTGGGCAAAAGGCGCGGCGACTTCAAAATGTCTATTCCACACGCAAAAACCATTCTCTACGCGAGAAGCTTTCGTCAGGCAGGCTAGACAGTGGAGAGAACATATCACCATCATCCTCATCTTAAAGCACCACACCACCAGCGGCAGTACTAACACACCTCGCTCTCCTCCTTTTCCATGGCTTAGTAGCAATGGTCGCCGTCACCTCGTCATTTCAGTGTGACCAACGGTTAGTTTGTGAAACTTTTTGGTCTTACAATTTTTTATTTAAAAAATAGTCATTTTGTTAAATAAATGTGTATCTTATTAAAAAAAATTGTATTCTTGTGAAATGGGTTGTCAACATTCAGACAGAAAAAAAACGAATTTCACAAATAAAAAAATATACAAGATCCTGCCACACTAAGCCCCCTCTTTCTAACTATCTCGTATTAATAAGTTTAGTTACTTAGAAACTCAAATAAGTTGGAAGATTCTGTTCAATGTGACCACTATCAATAACATCATCCGGAGGGGAAAATAAGAACAGGAGTGTGAAAAGTGATAGCAGCTAAATAATGAAGCTATTCAATTTTTCTAAAAGTGTATATTTAAACGATCTCCCACGTTTGATAAGCAGGTCTGTTTAATAAACCTGAGCTATATACAAGAGAACGGAAAAAATAAAAGATTGTGTATTCCTTGAGCACCATAGTGTTGTACATTCTGTTATGAATGTAGTGTTCCATGAAAATATCCAGTTTGTTAGTTGATTTATTTGTTTAAAAAAAAATTAAATAGTGCAATTCTTTAAGAGTTTAAAGGTACAATTTTCTGCTAAGTTTTGATTGTGTGCTTCTTATGAATAGCGAATCAAACGTTCGACTAAAGTCGAATGATTTAGCGAATGTTATAGTTAGCGAGCTTCCACATACGATTTAAAAATCAATGCTGCCAAAAACGATTCCAATAAAATAACACATGTTAAACGGCAAACAACGAAAAAATGCATTTAGCTTTATGAAATTGTATTCTTTCAGATTGTATTTTGTGTTTTTCGTGAACGCTACATTTCGTGTTCACTCTCCGCTACATTTCGATTCTTCGGACATTCGGTCCCAAAAATTTCATTTAATTGTCTTTTTTGGCTAGTAGAGAACCTTGTGTGTTTACATCAAAGCAATTGGCAAGTGGATTAACAGCTTGGTGCAAACTAAGTAGATAGTCTACGGCTTCTCCAGCAGTAGCCGTTTTATTTTTGTGTTCGTCGAAAATTTTTAGCTTATAATCCAACAAAACTTATACAAAAAACCTAAAAATTGTAAAGAAAACAATTTATAATATCAGTCTTTCTTTACTTTTGACGGAGAACTAAGAAAATTCAGTTATATTGCAAATGATTCCCAATAATCTTTTTGGTTTTATTTTTGTTGACCCAGACGCTTATATGCTTTAAGCTACATCAGGCGTTTTTTCCATTAATTCCATAAGCTTGGGAATCCGTTAAGCACTAGATTGTAAAACATTCAATTTTTATTTTCGTTTCTTAAGCAACGCGAAATTTCTTTGCAAATACTTTTTTTCTTTTCACTCAGTATTTCCAAATAAAACAACAATAACTCACTTCAATTTTAATTCGCTGGCGTTATCACTAAATAATTTGATTCAATTGGATAACACACTTTCAAAGGTTAGACTAGCGAAAATTCGCTATTTGTAATGCTGTTTTGACATTTGGAGCGAATTTATTCTCGCTATTCAAAAAACCAATCGAACTCGCGAGATTTTAATTTCGATTCGCTATTGATAATGAGGATCTTCAAGACAAGTAAACCGATGGCAGAACTAAGTGGGATTTTCCACTGGTACATTCGGATTTCAATCCAAAAAATGTTTTTTTTTCTCAGCGAATGGAATGCAATTTTGAGTTGATTTTTTGTCGTTATATTCGTGAAAATTATATCATTATTTTAAAGAATCATCTACTCACAAAAGAGAAACATACTCGTAGCTTTATGAAATTTGCAAATTATTTTAAACAGCTTCCATTTTTGTATACTCTGTTCAACAAAAATTGTCAGTACAGGAAAGATAGGACGTTTGCCTCTCACTCTGGTTCCATTGGCTTGCATAAGTGTGTTGCCTTTTAAAGTTCTCACAGAGTTTCCCTAGTTTGCAATATAAATCGCCAACACTCAACATACTCAACTTCAAAAAACTTGTTCTCAAAAGCTTCAAATTCCAAAAGCTTCTTAATAAAATCCACTGAATAAGCTCCTTGCTTATAATTTAGAATGATAATGGTAACTCTGTTCTGATGTATATAACAAGCGCACGATCGTATTGACTTGACAGTATCCCTTGATCCCTTCAGCAGCGGGATTCAACGGTCGCGTTGGGGTGTACAACTTTTTGCGAAGAATTACAACAACAATTCTTAAGGGAAAGTCAGTGGCTTGCTCTTTTTTAAGTGGCATTTTTCCCAACGTAGTGTACTGATAAGTGCATCAGGCGCCACTGCTTTGGAAAAAGCTCTCCCATAAGGCCTGTACCTGTACTGATAATTTTTGTTGAACAGAGTATAGTAGAAATAATTTTCATATTTTGGGCATAATTTTTACATTTGAAATAAATTAAACAAACGTAAAATCACATTACGAAACTGGCAGCTGGAAATTGCCTTTGTTTAAGTAAAGCGAGGAGTCAATCTTCAGGAAAAATGAGATTTGCAAATTAATTTTAAAATAAATTTGGTGCTGCAACAGCTCGAACCAGGATTGGAATCGCGTAAGGTGATAGTTAATTATCAATTTTTTGATTGTCATTTTGACTATAGCTGTCTCTATCATATCAGTAAAGAAATTTAGAGAGAGCGATTGTCAAAACGACAATTAATTAATTTAGTGATCACTTTACATTTACGCGATACGGGCCCAGGTTCTATACTCTGTCCAACAAAAATATGCAGTGTGGACAAGATAGGTTGTGGAACTGGAACCACCACATCGATTTATTTAATTTTAACTAAGATAAACCTGAGGTGGAAAAATAGAATTAGGCTTGTATGGCCCAACCGAGTCTAACTCCAATAATGCACTTCATTCGAGAACGGGTTAGGAACTTAGATTAGGATTAAGGAATGCATAGAACCCGCTCCACAGAAACGAAGGCAGACGACCCCACCTAGAAGCATAAGGATCAGAACGGTCAAAGAAGAATCATCACAGTTAAGTTAAACCAACTCTTCGGTTTTATACTAAAGCTTTCTTTACACATTGTTTTTTTTTTTTTTTTTTGAAAAATTAATTTTCCATCGAATTTAAAACTTAACCTATCCCAAACTTTTTTTTTACTATGGTAACACCGATGATGATATCGTGTATGAATGAAAGACTGCAAAAGCTCAACACTCACTCGGCACAGTACACAGATGCAACATAACATAACCAAGCAGAGGCCAGCTACACAAACGACGACTCGTTGTCGTAGAGCAGCACCACTGCCACTCATCAATTTAAGTCTCACTATTATTATTTTTGTGTTATTTTCCTTCTCCCTATGGTGGCGTCAAAGAATTTATTTCATTTTACTGAAGTAATAAAATCGAAGAGGCAGATTGCTTGCTTCTCCCTTTGTCGTCGACATGCTCGCTCGCTGTCGGCAGAGGTCCACGACCTTATTATATGCTTATGTACATCCATTCTCTATATAGAAGGCGTTGAGCAGCAGCTCCCTTCATTCTGTTCTGAGCGTAATAGCTTAGAGCAGGGAGGTGAGGAAGCAGCAAGTCAAGAGCGAGATAGAAATATTAAGAAAGCTTTGTATCCTTTTTTGAACTTGTTGTGTGTAGTGTAGACATGATGTCACGTCATTGTACTAACTTGGTGTGGCTGCTGCTGTTGCACATATGTACATATATACCTACATACATTCTTCTGGCACATGGTATATGCATATACAAAAATGTGTGTATATGAGAACTGGGGAAAAACGTCTGGCACCAACACATAAACAGGAAGCCAGGCCGTGTGCTTCTGAATAACGAGCGAGTGTACCCTTGTCCTCGACACTAGAGTTCGTCGCGTTCGTTAGGCTTGTAAGCACTTTGAGGCTCAAGCCAAAGCTATAGAATCGGTGCGCGCCTTATATAATATACAACACGATGGAAACAATAGGCGTCTGCCTGTGTGAGCATTCAAAAAATTAATTTTTGAAATGTACCCACGACATGCGCAATTTGTAACACAAACCCAGTCTTCATGTCGCACCAAGCTCTCTGCAGTAGGTACTCGTACTACACTTCATTGCTGGTGTAACGAAGGGATAATGAACCCGTTGCCATTGAAGACATATAGGGGTGAGAAGTGTCTGCGTTTGGGTATGGTCAAGATTTGTTGTTTCTTTGACTGGGAGCTTTTTTTCATACCCTTTTGTGTAGAATTCGAATTATTATAGACGAGTGTCATATAGCTGTTTTGCTTATTGAATTTCTTTGCAAAAAGAAAGAAAGAAAAGGAATGAGTTCGTCGTTCAATGTCACTTTTATTTCATGACCACCATCCGTCCCATGTACGCCTTGCACTAATTTAACACTTCAAAATTGTTAATTCTTTTGGATCATTTAAAATGAAGTGATTTAAATAATTCACTATTATTTTAGATACGAAACTAAAGAAAACCTTTGGGTAGGCATACGTTCCTAAATACATATCAGGGACAATTATTAGGCTTTATCTAATTGGCTTTTCACACCTATTATTAATATATACCTCAAGCAAAAATACAGAATGATCAAAACAATATTTGACGAGAAGATGAGCTCTACGGATTAAACACTAATAGCAAGATTACATTTGCAACGATTTGGATGCGTGGGTCATATAGAGAGAAAAATAAAAAAGAAAAAATTGGCCCGTTATCTTCAACGCCATACTAGAACCAGAGGGTTCGAGAAACCCTTTTCCAAAAAAAAACGTAATTTGCAAATTACAAGATGTTCTTAAACGCAAAGTTGAAAAGTCAACAGTTCGAAAAAGCAAAACGAAATTTGTATACAAAAGCATTATTTTGCATATTTTGCGGCGGTTTTTTTGAAGTCGTGGGTAAGTTCGCACACGTCAAATATTTGTAGTCATAACTGCTTTTTGACGATGCTGATGTGTACGCAGCTGTTGCCGATGCTATGCTGATCGGTTATTTTTTTGACGTTAAAAAATACTTTTAATGAAGATAAATGAATAAATTATTATTAAATACATGCGTATACATATAAGTACATGAGTTTATTTTTCAGTAGCTTACTTTCCATTTAACTTCGCCATCGCATCAGTTGCTCACAGGCATCAACGGCTATTCACGATTTCTCGCGGTGCTTCTTTATTTAATTTTTGCGCATCAGTTTATCAAACTTTGCAATAGTGAACAGTTGACGTTTAAAGTGATGCCAAATTTTTGGGTTAGTAAACCTTTGACGTTAACGATCGCATCATTGCTGCAGTGATGAATGAATTTTCTCCATATCGTCGGTTGACAAGTAAAATTCACTTAAGTGCATTTAGAATGTATTGGAGATAATGAGGTTTAATGGATATTTCCTGCCGTAAGAACGTAAAATTTTGCAGTTGATGATATTTTGAAAATTTGAAACTGGTGTTTAGGACCGTTTAATAGCCATAATGAGTTTTTCCAGCGATAGTTTACGAAAAAATATAAAGCGATATAAAATCATTTTATCAATGGAGAAATGAAAATTATATCTGTTTAAGTGGAGTGATTGAATTAAATTCTGACCACGGACATTATTATTATAGGTGGCTGAATTTAATCAAATTCCCCTAGAACAATAAAATTCACAGTCTATTAGAGCTGTAAACTTTATAAGAGTCGGTAAACATCGACCAATTTTTGCGCCTTAGATGAGCCCACTGACGTACCTGGGCGAAACGCACCTTGGAGTTGAGGTCACTTGAGCTTTTAATTGAATTTAAAGTCATTTTAGCTCAAATTTGCAGTTAGTGAGTTTTACCTGTCAACCGACGATATGTTCGTTAACATCATTTGCGGGCAACTTTGCAATACAAATATTGAATTGACGACAAAAATATTGATAACCCGAGAGCGTATTCGTAAACGTCAAATGCGTTTGCAAGAAAATTGATTCACTGAACGATTGCATGTTTGATGATATCAACATCTGCGTCAAAAACCACTTGAAAATCGAATTGACGTATTCGAAAACGGCCGTAGTCTAAAACTGAACCGATTGCTCTTTCTCTATATTTCCTTTTAGATGTGATAGAGACAGCTATTGTCAAAACGATAATCAACTACCAGCATTGGAGTCAGAAGGCTAGAAACCGAAAACAAAATTCATTAGGCCCCACTATGTACAATAATTCTTTAATAAAAGTGATCTAATTAGGAAAATAAGAAACTAAAATACATGCAAATGAAACAATACTAACATTTCATCCTACTTACTTACATACCGTGATTTAAAATTGCCAACAGAAGATATTCGAGAGTGAAATTAAAATCTCTTACCCCCAGTTTCACAGTGGAAGTTTAAACTTAAGTTCATCTGAACGGTAACAGGAGCTTAAATTTGAATTTCAACTTGTTCGTCAAGTCTGAACTTCAGTTCAATTGAACGAAGTTTCAATAAATTGCATGAATAGATGCTGGTAGCATTTTACGTAATTCTTCTGTAATGTAAACAGTACGTAGTTTTTATGCAGCTTTTTCAAAATCTTTGCTTGTCTTTTCTTTCTGTCCGTCTTTGAAGCAAAAAAACACGAGAAACAACAAATATTTGGTGTTCTTTAAAATCTGGCTACCGTTGTGACCTGTGACTTTGAGACGAAAAATTACAAAAATGGAAGGTAATATCAAGAAATCAATAATTGTGAAAAAAATGGTTACTGAAAAGTATTGTATCTTATAATTACATAAATTGATGTATTTTGTCTTACCATTTAGTTGCGTTTACAATTTGGGACAAATTTGCTCGACATTTGAAAGCTTTCGAAGCATTCTAGATCGTCCCAATAATTGATGTGATTTGTTCTCGGTTGAATGTGTTTTTCTCTTCTCAATTTCGTAACTAATAAAAAGGATTCCTCATCACTAATGTCTTCAAAATCACTTTCCAAACTTGACATCATTTTAAAAAAACAATATTTTTGTTTAAATAGTTATTGAAGAAAGATTAATATTTGTAAATACTACTACGTTAATGAATTCTAAAGTGATTTTAAATGTCGAGCTGAGGTTTAAACGGCAGAATACTGGCGTTCAATTTAAAATCAGAATGAACTCAGTTCAAGGTTTAAATGAAATTGTGAAACCGAATTAGTTTTTGAACTGAAATTTAAACCAAAAGAAAAGTTTAATCTTCCACTGCGAAATTCGGGGTTACTCAACAGATTTTGTCCCTAGCAATTTTGAGGTTTTAAGAGTTCGGGTGGTTAGTGAATTTGAGTAGATTGCCCCGACATTTCTTTTCATACTTTCTCACCAGTATTTTTAAGAATGAATCTGAGAAGTTTAAATTAAAGAACTAAAAAAATTCTCTTACAAAAAATACCTCATCCGAAAGGTAAAAAATTAAAAAATCTAATTTTGTTTTCTGCTCTTAGAGGGATAAAAGTAACATAGGGCGTTTTTTTATGCATTTCCTTCAATAAAATAAAGTTATCAAATTCGCATACTACACTTTAGAGCTTATTTTAATGAATTGCAACAGCAAATGTTTAATTTTAGTAAAAAAGGTTAACGTTGTCAAAATCCACGATCAACTGCAACACTGCATTTAAGAAAATCCCCATAGTTAGGACCTTGGACGATTGCAAAAACAAACGTCGTTGATTATTCACCTCTATTACAGAATTCGGCGAATGAGCTAAAGTGACAGTTTCAATTCATTTCCAAACTTTTGCTATTACTGAATCCGACGAATGAAAGTTGAACGAATGTCGGTAACAATCCCTGCACCACTGACATTTTGTTCAACTTATATGGTATTACAGAATTCGCACTCCATACAATTTCTATCATTTTACATTCGTACCAATTTCGAGACGAATCTGAAGTGAATTTTTGATTAAACGAAAATAAACAATGGAGAGTACAAAAATGTAAGTCAAAAGCTTATCATACTGAATGCTAAAGTGTTTGTTTAACAAATTTTAATAGAAAACGCACAAATAGCAACGCAACCAGAGAGCAAGAAATCTAAAAAAAAAAAAAAAAGAGCACACGGTTGATTTTGAACCGTCCCCCATCTTCGTACTAACCACTTTCAACGATGCTTGATTTCGTTGATCGAAAGCGATATTAACGGGTGATTTTTTTGAGGTTAGGATTTTCATGCATTAGTATTTGACAGATCACGCGGGATTTCAGACATGGTGTCAAAGAGAAAGATGCTCAGTATGCTTTGACTTTTCATCATGAATAGACTTACTAAGGAGCAACGCTTGCAAATCATTGAATTTTATTACCAAAATCAGTGTTCGGTTCGAAATGTGTTTCGCGCTTTACGTCCGATTTATGGTCTACATAATCGACCAAGTGAGCAAACAATTAATGCGATTGTGACCAAGTTTCGCACTCAGTTTACTTTATTGGACATTAAACCAACCACACGAATGCGTACAGTGCGTACAGAAGAGAATATTGCGTCTGTTTCTGAGAGTGTTGCTGAAGACCGTGAAATGTCGATTCGTCGCCGTTCGCAGCAATTGGGTTTGTGTTATTCGACCACATGGAAGATTTTACGCAAAGATCTTGGTGTAAAACCGTATAAAATACAGCTCGTGCAAGAACTGAAGCCGAACGATCTGCCACAACGTCGAATTTTCAGTGAATGGGCCCTAGAAAAGTTGGCAGAAAATCCGCTTTTTTATCGACAAATTTTGTTCAGCGATGAGGCTCATTTCTGGTTGAATGGCTACGTAAATAAGCAAAATTGCCGCATTTGGAGTGAAGAGCAACCAGAAGCCGTTCAAGAACTGCCCATGCATCCCGAAAAATGCACTGTTTGGTGTGGTTTGTACGCTGGTGGAATCATTGGACCGTATTTTTTCAAAGATGCTGTTGGACGCAACGTTACGGTGAATGGCGATCGCTATCGTTCAATGCTAACAAACTTTTTGTTGCCAAAAATGGAAGAACTGAACTTGGTTGACATGTGGTTTCAACAAGATGGCGCTACATGCCACACAGCTCGCGATTCTATGGCCATTTTGAGGGAAAACTTCGGAGAACAATTCATCTCAAGGAATGGACCGGTAAGTTGGCCACCAAGATCATGCGATTTGACGCCTTTAGACTATTTTTTGTGGGGCTACGTCAAGTCTAAAGTCTACACAAATAAGCCAGCAACTATTCCAGCTTTGGAAGACAACATTTCCGAAGAAATTCGGGCTATTCCGGCCGAAATGCTCAAAAAAGTTACCCAAAATTGGACTTTCCGAATGGACCACCTAAGACGCAGCCGCGGTCAACATTTAAATGAAATTATCTTCAAAAAGTAAATGTCATGGACCAATCTAACGTTTCAAATAAAGAATCGATGAGATTTTGCAAATTTTATGCGTTTTTTTTTAAAAAAAGTTCTCAAGCTCTTAAAAAATCACCCGTTATTATCACAGCCTAGGCCAGTTGAATAAATGTTTGTACTTTGTAGCTGACAGTGTCGATACCAAAGTTCATAAATAATAAGGTAATTTTAGGAATCGACAATGTAGTTCATCCGACGAATTTCATAATTGAGTTTTACAGCGGATGCGAATCGAGTCAACTCAACGGGAGTAAAATCCTGCGAATTCTGTAATAGACATGATTATTTTACATTGTCCGGTCGTATAACAGTTTATTCACGAGAAGAAAGCGATAGAGTTGTTGAAATTGTAAAAATTCGTTCCTTTTTGAAGACATTTTCAAAGAAAAGAGATGTTAATTGAACTGGTATTGGTTATTTTAGTATGGTGTTTTCTTTTTGTTGAAGCCTTTTGAACAAATTGAAATGACAGTTCTTCTACTCAAAAAAGGGAAAATGCTTCAAAATTTAATTTAAGAATTTAAACCAGAAGGCGTTTTTCACTTTCTTTTCTGTTAAATATACTTTCAAGCGTAACGATATTTAATCAATGTTTATTTTGACTTTTCTTAACATCACAATGGTAATGGGAGACTTGAATGCTAAGGTTAGCAGTGATAAAGCACGTTATGGGAAAACATGTTGTGTTGGCAACCAGGTCGGCAACGGTGATATGTTTGTCGATTATTGCAATACCAAACGCCATGCATAAGCACAAGACGTGCCACAATGTCAGTTGAGTGTCGACGGACAGAAAGTAACATCCAATCAAATTGATCACCTTGCGATCATTCCGCCTTTTAGAAACAGTACCCAGAACGTCCGCACAAGAAGAGGTGCAGACATGGGAATGGCCCGAGATCACCATGGTTGCTACCGTAATATTACCCACAGCTGCAGTTCGGAGATCCAAAGTAAAAACCGCCGTGGCGCGATGGATGTGTGCTCGCCTGTGAACCTCATGATCACAGGTTCGATCCCTGCCGTGGTCTATGTCGTTTTAGTTCCATTAAAACCTTCTAAAATTGTCATCAATGGGTTGTGGTGATTTACTCATTACATGTTGTTCAGGCATAACACTAACAACATGCTATTGAGTTAAACTAGTATGCCCAACAAGGATGAACACGAATAAAATAATGTGAATTATAAGCGACATAAAAATAAGACACGGCATTCTCCGCTTTAGTTCAGCCGCCATCCCTGGAGATAAAATATCTGAGACAACAACCTTCAGTCTCAGAACATCGCGCCACACATCTTTCCTATCCTTCTTTCTCTTCCTTAACTCCAAGCCCGCGCTGTGTTCAAACATTTAAAGGGTAATCATAATCCCTTGAGCGCGTGTAGATTATAACAAAAAAAAAAGTAAAAACCCGGATATCCAAACTTAATACCGATAGACTAGGATCCCGCAGTCCGCCAACATCTAAGGGAACAGCACAGAATTTACCTAAATCGAAAACGAATGATATGCTGCGAAAAATGAGTTCATATCCGGTGCTGAAAGTAAAGGGCAAGGATCTAAGAAAGAAAACTGCTTAAATCTCGCATCGCAACTACTCCGGCAGCAGAGAGAAATGAGCTAGAGTCTAGGTGTCGCAAGAAGATGAAAAAAGTTCACCGTAGAGTGCGCTCCTATAAGCGTGATTATTTCAATACATTGGCTAGCAGGATTCCGAACTGGATTTTCTTGTGTGGGCCACATCAACACCTTAAGAACCATCATCGAACATAGCGTTGAATACCCATCCACATGTTGTTCATCGATTTTGAAAAGTCGTTGGACAGTGTAAATAGAGAATTTATTTGGCTTGCTTTGCGCAGGAGAGCAATCCTTGATAAATTAATTTCTTTTATCAAGGCTACATAGCATGAATCCAAATGTCACGTTCTGCATAAAGGAAGATTGACAAAGGTGTTTTAAATCCAAATTAGGGTCAGGCGAGGCTGTATACTGTCATCAATACTATTCCTGTTAGGCCATGTCCTACATGCAGCTTTGTTGACATGAAATGGAAGAATTCAGTGGAATCTACAATCGAACCTCAATCATCTGGACAATATTATGCTTAGTTTTTCATAGGATCATGGATCTCCATCGAGTGACAAGAAGGGTGGATAAAAAGAAGCTGAAATCGTGGAGCTAAAGACAAATTCGGCAAAAACAAAAAGGATCAGCCTTGGAACTACCTCATCTATTCAACTGAATATTTCTGAACAACTAGTAGAGGAGGTGGAGAATTTTCAATGTTTTCGGAGCAATATCTCTATTGATTTATCCAGTCGAATTGGGGCAGCAAAAACTGCGTTCGGAATGCTATTCAAAATATCTATAAGTTTAAAAACCAAGCTGCGTCTGTTTCACTCAAATGTTGAATCGGTGCTTCTTTATGGATGTAGCTCTTGGAAATTCAAATCCGCTGTCACAAGAAAGTTTCAAACGTTTGTGAATATGTCTGCGAAACATCTAAAGGGTTTCATGGCCGAACTGTATCCCCAAGATGAACTTCATACGAGAATGAATCAGAAACCCATTGAATCTATTATTCGTTGACGTAAGTGGCATTAGATTGGCAAAGCGATGCAATGAAACCCCCTCACACAGACAGGCAGACGAGTGAGCCGACCGAGAAGGACTTGACGAAGAACGGTCGAAGAAGAATCAGCACAACTGGAGAAGAGTTGAAGAGTGCTGATATATATCTTCAGAAAGCCTACACGATTGCGCGTAGGAGTAGTGGAGGCCCTATGCTTCGACATTTCTCTTAAAAAAATATATATATATTTCTATTTAAAGGGTGGTATAAAGAAGCACTCATCACATCTTTATACTTCTCCTTTTTTATGGGTCTTGAAGTTTTGTGAAGCAACAACACTCAACGTTGTTCAATTTTTTAGATCTCACTTACTGAACAGAAAAGTAATTTTAAATGGCGAATTTTCTTCTATAATATTTTTTTAGAAGATTTTGTGTGGTTCGTCCCTTTTAAATCTCATACAGCATATTTTCAGACAACCGACGGATTATTTCTGCGTCCGTATTTCTTCCTTTCATTTCGTTTCATTTCGTCAAAATGAACCTATTGCTTTTTCGGCAATTCTAAATTACATCATAATTGGCTTAAGGTGTATAAATACGGTCTTCCTTTCTTAGTGCTGTTTCACAAATATGAAACAAATAATTGGCAGAAATTCGTTTTAAAGAACTTCTTTGTTGTTGTCCTCTGGTTGAACTATCCTTGACCACATTAATCCGAGCTTAATATTTCGGTTTTGTCCGGTAAACATGTCAGTGTACGCTATATTGTGGTCTTGAGTGTTAACAGTCTGCATATGTTTAGCCAACAAGAAGCTCCTTCTTCCGCATCTATAGATGCTACAGTTTCATACAGTACAGTATATATTAACTTTATTGTCGTGAAAGTTATTTAAGCCTTTGTTAAGAACATGCATACATTTAAACATTGTATTGCTTTGTTTTTACTCTTTTATATATAAGTTAAACACTTTCTGAAATTCTATTTAATACTCAAGTAACTTCTGTTTGGATTGTCAGGTTGCATGTAAGAGCTTTCATGCTGTGGAAAACTTTTGAATATGATCTTTTAAGGCGCCCACTTGTTACCTATCACTCTTTCTGCAATATCCTTCCTTTTTTTCCACGGAAGAATATTTTATATCAATTTTGTTTTTTAAAACCCTTTATAGTTTTCCAATATTTATATTATATCAAATATTTCAATAAAGACCTTTTTACATACGCCAACATTCTCCTCTTTCTTTCACTACGACTACATTCTCCTGATCCTTCAAAATTTCTTCTTCGTCCTCTTTTTTATTAGAGTGCGTTGATTGGATACACACAAGAATGTATTTTGTTTTTCGAAATTACCCAAAATAAATTGAAAAGGGATTTATATTATATTTACAATTTTTGTAAAACATATTTCCACGCTTCGTGTAACATTTTTCGCCTCTATTTGTTTTGAATTTCCTTATCTTGTGATTATTATTCTTATAATGTTATCAAAAGTTACGAGCATCTTCTTCTTGCTTCGACTTTAGTGATTCCAAAATTCGAAATCTCCTCTAAGGTTGTTCAATCTAAAATTAACATTAAAATTATACAAAAATCCACTATTACCGCGAAAAAAAAAATTAAAATTATTTTCTACTTAACAACATCACTTTCAATATCAGATTACATTGTAATTGTCACGGAAAAAATACAGTTAAATTGTCTATGTTGTAGTTCTTAAAGTATAAACTAATGGTTACGGTTAGATAGAGTACTAAAAGATCTCGATATACACAAATTGTCTGGCCGGCAGTTTTCTTCAACGAGGGTCATCTTTTCATGTTCTCCTCTGATGCTGAAGTGTCTTACCCCTTCTGATCTGGCTGTTATATGTATATAAAGCTTTTATCTTTCCGAAACGCGAGTATAATTCCCATATCTAGTCAGGTGCTCCAAAAGCCCACTTAAAACAGACAGAATTCAAAAGAGGGCTATAAAAATGATAGACGACCTTTGTCTAACTGAAACATTTGTATCTCTCGAGCACCGCCGCAACGTTTCAATGCTTAGATTATTATACCGCTATTATCATAAACAGTGCTCTAGTGAAATAGCCAAATTCAATTCAACCGTAATACCCGTACTTTTAGGAATACTCATCAGTTTACCCTTGAGCCCAATTTCGGACGTACTGTCAAGTAGAGAGATTCTTTTTTAAGCCGGACTACACGAATGTGGAATGCTTTACCCGGCTCGATGTTTCCCACTAATTGCAAAGTGCAGACATTCAAAACCAATGTGCATCGGTATCTCCTTTGTAATCCTATACTACTTTCTTATTTGTGTTTAACATTATAAGGGTATTCATAACCCCTTGAGTACGCATATAATATAAAATATAATATAAAAATTTAATGCTGTTTTCCAATGATTTAATTGGAACATTGATTTGCAAAAAAAAACCAAAAAGCTTTAAAAACGAAACTACATTCCGTGAAAATTAATAACTTTTTAAGGTTTTTTGTTTAAATCATAAATACTTTAGATTGAAATTAAGTCCAAATATTCAACTAAATGCAAATAGATACTTGAGAACCTATCATTTAATCATACTTGGCGAATTGGTCTTAACGATTTTCTTCATTGGAAATGGAACATAACTTGAGAATTTTTATTTTCAACTTGTGGATTTGTTTTTCTTCACTAAAAGTTCACTGTTTTAACTTTCGATTTTTAATTCTAGAGTTTATCATTTCATTTTCTTAACTACTGAGAGTTGCAAACAGAATTTAGATTTTGTTGTTTTGTAATCGGGTCAATCGAATTTGCGATTGCAAAGTAAGTAAGCATTTCAACTCTACAACGTATGATGAAAGAAGTTTCGAAAGCGATTGCCAATCTTATTACGCCTCGCCCTTTTCGAATTCCTAAAACACGAACCGAAGTTATATGCAGCTAAAGCTTAGTTTTCTAAGTCAATCGGGGGCACAGAGATTTTGATCCCTTGCCAATTTTTTGTGTTCCTTCACACCAAAAAAATCAATTTCTCAAAATCCATGTATGTACAGTCCCTGGCCATATTATTAGACGCACTATGCATTTTTCAGAAATTTAGGGATTGTACTAGGTTATACCCACATATACTTTTTTATTTAGCAACATCTGTCATAAGAAATCGGTTGCTTCTCCAGGTCGGATTTCTGAATGGTGAACCTTTTGGTTTTATGCAAGATGGACCTGCCTCTCATACAGCTCTGTCTGCAAAAACTTTATTTACATGAGGCTAATATCCCCTTGTTGGTTTTTAACAGCACTTACTTAAGCCCTACTGAAAATGTGCGGGAGCTGATGAAAAGGGAAGTTTCTAAAGAGTAGATCACAACCAAAATGATGGTCTTGGCAAAAATAATTCATGTCTTAAATCATCGTCCACAAACACAGCACATAGTTCAGTCCAGCGGAAGAAAACTCAACTAAATATTAATTTTTTTTAAATTTTTATCTTTGTCTAAGATATGTTGTTTTATAATTGATAAAAAGATAAAAAAAAGAACAAATTTACTGTAATCAAATTTTCAAAACAGTAATTATTTTTGATTTTGTATAAAATCTATAGTGCGTCTAATAATATGACCAGGGACTGTATATGAAACACGCACAGCAAACGGATTTGGTCCGGGATCGAAATCCCTAGTGTGTAAAGGAAATCGACATTAAATTTCAAATTAAATATTATATAAATTGAGATACATATCTGTCATAAATATCTCAGAGATTTTGAACTTGCTCCTCAACTCTGGATTTGATATCTACTCTAGAGTTGGTCAACTTGGGAGCTATCGGCAAGTTGAACAAAAGTGAAGAAAACAGACCTTAGACTACTTTTAATTTACGCCAAGATTTTGGTGGTTTTAAATGGTAATTGGTTCAAAATTAATTTCACAATTTGTGTTGAATACAACCAACTGAGAACTGAGAAAGACCTCACGCAATTATTTTAAAGTGGAGATTTAGAAAACGGTAACCGTTTCTTTAGCTCGGCCACAAAAAGGCTGCATGTTTATAAGCTATGGGAAGAAAAAAATCGAAGTTACAGTGACCTTCTGATGCTCCATCCTGATTACAAAATCTTTTTTTCAAGATGACGGTCGTACCGCACACATTGTTTTTAAAAATGCCATACCTACATAATAATTATTTATAAGCATTAAATTTATTTACAAGTATTAAATTTTGGTAGCGTCTACACAAAATGCTTAATGGTTTGTGCGTTGAACTGTCATGTCGGAGTGCTGGGTTCATTTCGCAAACACTTCTTTTTCGGGCTTAACAGTTAAAAATGTTTATCCTTCACAATCTTCCCCTTGGACCAACATCAAAATAAAATATGATACCAAGTCTCCTAACTCAAATTGTTGTAATAAAACCAGCCCTAGCCCATTCACGTTCTTTTAACAATGGCGTCAATCACGCTATTTGTATTTGTTTTCTGCACTGATTAAAGATTTTTTAGAAAAGCCAAAAAAGGAGAGTATTGAAAATTACAGTGGTCAGATTGGTTGAAATTTCAAAAACATATATGTGTACATATAACATTGCAGAGCGATCTTTTTTTGAATGTACTATTCAATTGTGCAACAGCATTCCAATAGAAATGCAGTAGAATTACCTCACCAGTCATTTCGAGGAAGAAATTATTTTTTTTTCTTTTTGACTGAAAATCGATCGTTGTATTTTTCTTCTGTTTGCTTAACTTAAAATCAATTTAATTTTTTATAAGCTTTTAGCTTAGTTTTTATAAATGTACTTGTTAATTTGAAACACTTGGTAAGCTTATTTAGAGTCTATTTATAGATATTTGTAAAAACTTCTACTAAAATAAATTTACCTTGCTAAAATACCCAACAGTATGGCATCCATCAATGTCCGCCAATGTCATTACGTAAAACAAAAACGGTTCCACATCACAGTACAAAGTTTTGTGATCCAAAAAGAACTTCGCCAACAAACATAAATGTTGGCAATACTGTTTGTGTCGCTTGCCATCCACCTGCCACACTTGTAATTTTCCCTTTCTATAAATTTCATCGCCTGGAGGATGTCGCCACATGCACTTTTGAGCGTGTCTTTTGATACCAGTCTCGGATTTTTGGTATCTTAGACAGAATTCACATATATACATTTTCGGAAGACGTGCAACATCCTCGGGATAGGGTGATTGATACCAAACCTTCATTTGGTATTTGCCCATTGTGATGTACCTGAAAGATGATGAGAGAAAATAATCAACTATAGAACCAAATCAGGGTTCGATAGAGTAGAGCTACTTACTTAATACCCTTTCCAACCTGCATTCCCTTCAGTTCGTTTTCGATTTTTTCACTAGCTATTGCTTGAGCTTCTCTGAACAACTGAAGATCATACTCTGGAACCAACCCGATCAGATTGGGTTCGCGATCATGATCTGTGCAATCTTTTTCACTCTTTATTTTATCTGCCATCGATGAGTGAGCTTGCTGAGGTTTAAATCTCGCTCGTGCTTCTCGGATTTTCTGCAGATATTCCTTTTGTTCGGGGGTGGACACTTTTTTCTGTGGGTCAAACTGACTCGCCACTCTATCATACTCGTCGTCTTTCAGTTTCCTTTCGTTTGCCCGCTCTTTGCATTCTGAGGCAGACATATTGTGGAATATGGGGCAAGCTTCTGGCAAAAAGTGTTTCTCCAAGTTGCCACTAAGATGACCAGACGAATCGCAACCCTCAATGGGACACTTTTGTTCCTGAGGCTGTGGCGAGATAGCACGTTCAGCGCAAGCTTTTTCCGATTTCATATCGCGCTTTGTTTTTGTCTTGGCCTTGCTCTTAGTTACAACTGATGCTTTCTTCGCGGGACTTTTGGAAAGCGATCGCTTGTCTAGATCACCTTCAGATTCGGTATCCGAGACTCTTCCAAGAATATGCTTCGACCTTCGCGTACTTAATGATCGCGTTAGCTTTCTAGGTGTAGTTTGTTTGTTTGCTGTAGCTGCTGCATCCGAATCGGACAGAATTACGGCCTTATCAGCTTTCGCTGATGGGGTCTTCGTTGAAAGTGCTTTCTTTTGAACGGCACGTTTAGAAGGTGGCGATGAGGAGGTGTCACTGGATTCCGATGCATCTGAGTCGGTTGATGACGAAGAACCCTCTCCAGACGAGGAACCACTCTCAGAATCGAACTCATCTGAACTTCTTCGATTTGCTGTTGCCTTCCCAGTTGGCGGAGGGCGTGCTTTTTGTGGGGTTTTATTTTTCGGAATGGTGGCTTTTGATTTTGCTCCAGCTGCGCTAGTCTTGCCCTTTTGTTGTGCATTTGTATTTCCCCTTTGGGATTTTTTCTCAGGCTTCTTGCCTTCTTCTTGCCCCGAATCGGAAGAATTATCTGGAGAAAAAATACTTTTATTTTTTGAATTGCTGTGGGACAGAGCTTGGGATTTGGCGGCAGTATGAAAAGCTTTTGTTTTACTACTAACAACTTTCGAGGCAAAGTTTTGCTGCTGATGTTGCTTCACTACCGCCGGAGGAGCCTTACCGCCACCATTCGCCGGCGGATGAGTAGGCGCGGGAGCCGTAGTTGTAGTCTTCTTCTCAGCCCCTGGTCGCTTGCGCGTATTTGGAGGCTGAGTACTGGAATTCGACCTATTAAGTCGCTTACTAGGAGGCACGTCGTCATCGCTGGAATACACGCTACTCCTTGAAAGTCGGGGGTTCGCACCCCCAGTGGAACCACGAGATTTCGTCCCAGCAGCAGAGGTCGTTGACTTATCATCACTCTTCACCTGAGCCTTTACTTCTGTCGAACTCTTTCTTCGTACATTCTGTGACTTAACTGGTTCAGGAGCTTTTGGATTTGCTGACGCATTAGTCGGCTTTCCTTCTGTTGAACTAGATGAATCTGTTTCGGAAGACGAACTGCCGCTTTCGGAGCCGCTGCTGCTGCCACTCGAACTCGAAGAACCTGACGATGAACTTGAACTAGATTCCTCTGTAGAAGTTGTACTCTGTAAAAGACCGAAAATAGTTTCATATAGTCTGTAAGCTGCAGAGCACTATTCTGCACAAAATTGTGCTTGCGTAATTACTATTCGGAATAAACGCGCCTGTCTAGTTTAATGTCTGTTTCTGAATATAAATTAGTTTTTGTTTCTTGTTACATTATAACTCGTTGTGCGACAAGACAGAAACGATGTTAAAATTTTCCACATTTGGTTTATCACTTTTGAGAGATGCCAAAAAGTATTTACAATTATTTAAAACAAATTCTCAACCACAAGGGTTTCCATTTTATCCAGAAATAGTACGCAATCACAAATTGGCTGAAATTGTAAGTTGATCTATTTTCTTTTTTTTTTTTGTCTATCAAAGTTTTTGAATTTATAAATTAACTCACTTTCTTGCGAAAGGACATTCTTTTATTGGTGTTTTTTGGGATGTTTTGAGACGTAGTGGAATTATAGTAGATATTTATTTATAAAATAGTTTCTTTTCTGTTATAAAAACAAGTATTTTTGGGTTTGAAAAAAGAATTTTGTTTATTTCACAATCGAAACGCCATGTTTTCTTCTTTTCTTAATTCCTTCTTTCTTTTGGTGACATTTGAGTGGGTGTGTTCGTAGAGGGATTGTAAATCGAAAACAGTTGAATTTACATGATGACTGTAATCTTTTTGTTATTCGTTGAGATTTAAGAATCTATCTTATACTACGTTTTCACCAAGAGTAAATCCGATAGAGATTTAAAATAAATCTTGAAGTGTTTTCACCAAAGATACTGAGATTTATTTGACGTTTTCACTCTGTCTTGTCATTCTATTGTCAATTTGGACAAGAGAAAAAAAATTGCAATTGGATAGTAAACAGGAAAAAAACAGATATTTCTATTTTGTGTTGATTGTCAATGAAGAAGTGTGTTTAAATAGGTCCGTTCTACAAAATAAGGTTTGTTTGTTTTGCAAACCTTCTGATTGCGAGAAGATTTCAAGGAGATTTATTTTAAATCTTCATTTGAGGTGATTTATATTTGTATGGTAAATCCACGTGATTTAAAGGAGATTTATGGTAAATCCACTTAAATCCCGGATTTACCTTTGGTGAAAACGTAGTATTAGGTGCGTTTTATTATTCACAAATCTATCTGGATCCGGATCTGGATTAAGTTTTAACATGTAACGGGTGATTTTTTAAGAGCTTGAGAACTTTTTTTAAAAAAAAAAACGCATAAAATTTGCAAAATCTCATCGATTCTTTATTTGAAACGTTAGATTGGTCCATGACATTTACTTTTTGAAGATAATTTCATTTAAATGTTGACCGCGGCTGCGTCTTAGGTGGTCCATTCGGAAAGTCCAATTTTGGGTAACTTTTTCGAGCATTTCGGCCGGAATAGCCCGAATTTCTTCGGAAATGTTGTCTTCCAAAGCTGGAATAGTTGCTGGCTTATTTGTGTAGACTTTAGACTTGACGTAGCCCCACAAAAAATAGTCTAAAGGCGTCAAATCGCATGATCTTGGTGGCCAACTTACCGGTCCATTCCTTGAGATGAATTGTTCTCCGAAGTTTTCCCTCAAAATGGCCATAGAATCGCGAGCTGTGTGGCATGTACCGCCATCTTGTTGAAACCACATGTCAACCAAGTTCAGTTCTTCCATTTTTGGCAACAAAAAGTTTGTTAGCATTGAACGATAGCGATCGCCATTCACCGTAACGTTGCGTCCAACAGCATCTTTGAAAAAATACGGTCCAATGATTCCACCAGCGTACAAACCACACCAAACAGTGCATTTTTCGGGATGCATGGGCAGTTCTTGAACGGCTTCTGGTTGCTCTTCACTCCAAATGCGGCAATTTTGCTTATTTACGTAGCCATTCAACCAGAAATGAGCCTCATCGCTGAACAAAATTTGTCGATAAAAAAGCGGATTTTCTGCCAACTTTTCTAGGGCCCATTCACTGAAAATTCGACGTTGTGGCAGATCGTTCGGCTTCAGTTCTTGCACGAGCTGTATTTTATACGGTTTTACACCAAGATCTTTGCGTAAAATCTTCCATGTGGTCGAATAACACAAACCCAATTGCTGCGAACGGCGACGAATCGACATTTCACGGTCTTCAGCAACACTCTCAGAAACAGACGCAATATTCTCTTCTGTACGCACTGTACGCATTCGTGTGGTTGGTTTAATGTCAAATAAAGTAAACTGAGTGCGAAACTTGGTCACAATCGCATTAATTGTTTGCTCACTTGGTCGATTATGTAGACCATAAATCGGACGTAAAGCGCGAAACACATTTCGAACCGAACACTGATTTTGGTAATAAAATTCAATGATTTGCAAGCGTTGCTCGTTAGTAAGTCTATTCATGATGAAATGTCAAAGCATACTGAGCATCTTTCTCTTTGACACCATGTCTGAAATCCCGCGTGATCTGTCAAATACTAATGCATGAAAATCCTAACCTCAAAAAAATCACCCGTTATTACAAAAACAATTTGGGATCCTGTTTTCTATCGGGATCTATTTCAAAGATCCAAAAATTAGTTATTACACTGGCAAGTAGATGGCTTTTATGATAAGGTAGTGTAAGCTATTGTGTAAAGAAAAAAGACGAAATTATTTAAAATTTACAAACGTAAGGATAAAAAGAGACGGGCTTATAACACTGCTGTCACTAAGATCCGTATCGTTTTATTTTCAAGAGATGATCCAGATCCGGATCCAGATAGATTTGTGAATAATAAAACGCACCTTTTGTCTTTGTTTCCTTTTGAAATTCAATCGTGTCGATGGTTAAATCGGGTGGAATCGCTTAAGGTGATAGCTGACTGTCGTTTTGTTGTTTGTCGTTTTTGATTATCAACTTTCGGTTGCTCTGCGTAAGTTGATCACAAAAAATTGTTAGTTTTTTGGCATCACCTACAGTTTTTTCAAGAATAAAATGTCATTTTGACCCTCAGTTCAATTTGTACTCTTTTGGAATTTGCTTGCAATTTTGTTTCTGCAAAGTTTTGGATATTTGTATTAAAATATGTAAGTAGGTATATTATATCTATGAAATAATGGTTTGAGCGTCCTTTAAAATAATTTTGTTTGTTCGAAGATCTCATCCAACAAGTAAACAAATCGCTATGCTTTCAACGTTCACGCAAGAACATCCGGTCGAAGCTGGCAAAATCATATAACTCTTTCTCAAGCACTGGAAGGACAGCCCAAAGGCAATAATAGGAAAAATTAGCTAAACATTACACTTAAATTATTTTTTTATTTGTTTCACAAAATATATTTTAGTTTCAATAAGGCTAGCCGCGCACTAGCAATTTTTAGTTGCGAAACTGTTTGGTTACTTATAGAAAACAGATGAACTGTTTGGTTGAATGTCGGTGAATTTGCAGATAATTATATGTTCAATAAAATGGCGAACTTATTTTAGGCAATCATTTAGTTTGTGTCAAAACACAAACTTTTTAGTTGCTCGAACCAAGCAGTTTCGCAACTAAAAATTGCTAGTGCGCGGCTAGCCTAAGAAATACTTTTTTTAATTTTAACTTTTATTTTCTTACGGAGTTGAAACCAACAATGCAAAATGTCAATTAAAAAAGGTAAAAAGTATGAAAAGGACACCTAAATAGCTGTCAATTAAAATCATCGTGAAAAAGTGATAGTCGTTTTGATAATCACCTTACGTGCAGCAAAAGTATCGATTTTGACTCAATTATCAACTATAACCTATGCGATTCCACTCCAGATCAAATCTTCGCTCTCGTTGAATTTCGAAGAGTCAGGTTCGGGTTTAATAGGAACAAACTCGTGTAGCACATTCAATTGAACACACCCAACATTTTCCGAACAATCTCAAGAGTTTTCTGAACTCTCTCACTGCACACAGTAAAGAAAAGTAAACAAAAACAAAACAGACGTTTCTCATAAAATCTCCTCTCCTAGACAATATAGACATATGTTATCAGATATAACAATTTAGTAATGAAAAATTAAACGTTCGATACGGTAGTTTAATTAGTTTCTAGTTTATTTAGTTAATTATGGCAGTTTTAATACTTTTTCTAAATATAATCCTCGCGTCATTAGTGTCAATAACTGCTTCTGATGACGATTTTTCCACGTATGTAGGACGCAAACAGGTGAAAAAACACTGCCAACAAAATGATAAAAATATAAGATCAATTCTAACAATGAGCCGGTATTAAATTAAACCTTTTCAGATAAAATACGATACGATGGAAATGTCGGACAGAGAATTGGGCAAGTTGAGCCAGCTTTCGAATACTGTCCATCTCCGAGAGGCTGTCAGTAAAATACTTATCCCGAGGGTAGTTGGAACCGAGGGCCACAAAAGTGTTCGCAACTACATTGTGAAATCTCTGGAAGAACTAAAATGGTCGGTGACACTAGATACTTTCGAGGACCACACACCTATTATGGGGAATCTTACATTTCACAACATAATAGCCACTCTCAATCCTAACGCCGAGCGATACCTAGTTCTGGCATGTCACTACGACAGTAAATACATGCCAGACTATGAGTTCCTCGGGGCAACTGACTCCGCAGTACCTTGCGCAATGTTGCTGAATATTGCCAACGTCATGAACGATATTCTGAGTAATTTTAGAGATCAAAAACTTAGCTTGATGTTTATTTTCTTCGACGGTGAAGAAGCATTCCAAACATGGGGACCCAACGACTCCATCTACGGTGCACGGCATCTCGCGAATAAGTGGAAAACTGAAAATCAACTCGACCGCATCGATATGTTACTACTCTTGGACTTACTTGGAGCTCCAGATCCAAAATTCTATAGTTGCTTCCAAAACACAGAAAGCTGGTATGCAAAATTGGCAGTCATTGAAGATCGCCTATCCGAGGCTGGACTGATGGAACGATATTCAAGCAGTGGAATGGCACAACGAGAGTCTCATAATCAATACTTTCAGTCGCACTCTCTGAAGTCACAAATAGAAGATGATCATGTACCCTTTCTTAATTTAGGTGTACCAATAGTTCATTTGATTCCAATACCATTTCCAAATGAGTGGCATACAAAAGATGACAACTTGTCAATTATTGACTACACAACCACCGAGAATATTAATAGAATTTTAAGAATTTTCATTATGGAATACTTGATTTCCTATGAGGATAATCACTACGACGACCACCATGAATAGAAAATTGTTGCAATATATTTTTATTTTACCAGTTGAGACGCTAGGACTTGGTTCGATTGTAAGAACCACCTTCTGACATTTTTATCGAATATTTTCAAGACTTAAAAAAGCATTTAAAAGTTATACAACAGTGTTTTAGGTTTTTAATTCTTTAATAAAGATTTTTTGAAACTTTAATCGTGTGGTTTGAATATTTTCATTCATATGTATATGGATGAATAAAACAGCTCACTAACTTATATAAGTTAGTATAAGCCAACGAAGAGTTCACAAACCTACATACAGAATTTAAGGGAAGATGTATAATTTTTCAGGAATTTTACTTTACACTTTTAAACTCATGTTAAATTTAAAAATAAAAATCATTGATTTACGTACATGCATAGTTCAAAACTGCAGGCTACGTACAAATTTAAGAAAATGGGGGAATGATTGAGTTCGTCATAGTCAAGTGACCTCATTCATATCCAGTTAATTTTATGAATTAAAGATTGGGTATCTTGTACCTGAAGAATAAGCAACAGGTTGAAGTAGTTTAAGTTGGATTTGTAATGCAGATTTTTTTTATGGGCGTTTTGTTTATGAATGTGGAAAAAACCAATTATATAGATTATTGAGAACTATTTGGGTTTTTCATAATTATAAATTTCTATGACTTTTGGTTTTGATTCAGTATTTTTGTATGACTCCGTACATAAGAAAAGATTTCAAAACCGAAAGAATTGCAGATTTTGATTGCAAGTTTTTTTGCCACACTTTATGGGTTTATTTGAGATCTTTCACCTATTGAGTAAACAACTAGTTCGAAATGAGAAAAAATTTGGAAACCATAGTTGAAAATGTTCTGCAATTATAACTCTTATTAAATAAGGCAATTTATAGCGGGAAGTTGCTTGGTACTTGAAGATAGTTTTCAACTTACTTTTGAGCGGTACACTTAAACCGGACTTATTGAGGATAAATGACGGTCAGGACGGCCTAGGTCTACAACTAAACACGAGGATAGTAACAACACAGAAACAAAACAAAGAGATGCTGGAATATTCGGACGAGTTACTCTTAGAAAATCCCTTCTTCGACCTCAAAACAATGTGAAACGGTTATAGTGGGCGAAAAAGCTTAGAGGCTAGACGGAAGAAGATTTCAACAGAGTTTTATGGAGCGATGAATCCAAGTTGGAGGTAATTGGCACAAAACGGATGTTTGTCGTTCGACGCAGCTCTGAACAAAAGATGCTATTCGACTGTATTCTTTCTATCGTCAAGCATGGAGGTGGTTCTGTAATAGTCTGGGGATGTATTTCTTCAAGTGGGAGATTTAATTCGTTTTATTGGAATATAAACAAGGACGCGTATAAGAAGATATTGGAAGAAAACGCTTTGATATCTGGACTTAGATTTATTGGCAAAGGATTCGTATTTTAGCTGGACAACGATCCTAAACATACGTCTTTACTGGCACAATATACTTCATAAATGAAACAATTCAAAAACTTTTAGCAAGAGTTACAACAATAAAAGCAATTTAATGTAAAGGAGGCTTTTTCGACGAAAAATCGGTTTAAGTCATTTTTTTAAGTAAATTCATGTGTTAACAACAAAATGAAAATCTTTTTCTTCTTATTTTGGATTTTAAATATGTTTCTCATAAATTCTACATATGTATGTACTTATTTCTTAATTTACATTTCAAATTCGGTAAACGGATACATTTTTTCTTTTAACTTATGTAGGTCATGAATTCTCCAGCTCTTCCTGATATGGAACCTTCGACTAAAGAGATTAACGTAGATTTCTACGATTAAAAAAATTTCAAACTCACAAAAAACTTGACATTCTCAAGCAAACGTTTTAAACATACATTACATATGTACAGCTGTGTTCATAAAAATAGCAGTGCGGGTTACACTTTATTAATTAGTCAATAATTTTAAAGACGCAGATTCTTACAAAAAAAATTAACCTGTTATTTGCATCTAACGGTCTTTCATTTTTATATTTGAGGCTTTAAGTTTGTAATTTAACCTTACTTTTTCTGTTGTAGACGCATTTGTTCAAGCTCTCTGAATATAGCGTGTTCATAAAAATAGCAGTGTCTTGCATTTAAAGTTAAAAAGTGTTAAACATTCTCTTTTTTTTTATTTTTCGGTAAGTAAAAATTTTACTATTTGTAGTTTTTAGTATTCTCAAGATAATATAATAGAAAAAATTATAAAATATTAGCTCAAAAATAAACAATGGGTCGGTCAAAACATTGCAACGAAGAAACTCGAAGTTTAATAAGAAAACTACGTTTGGAGGGGGAAAACTTACCAGGATATTCAGGAAATCTTAGGATATTCAGCAAAAAAGATAAGTAACGCTATAAAATGGCAGAATAAACCGGAAACACGTGGCCGAAATAGGATGACGAGTGTTAGAACTGACAGAAAAATTGTTCAGTTAGCTAAACAGAACCCTTCCATAAGCTCCAGAGAAATTAAAGATAAGCTTGAACTGTCTGTAAGCTCTGTAACCGTACGAAGACGTCTTTTGGATGCCAAATTACCAGCCCGAAGTCCACGCAAGGTACCATTGTTGACAAAAAGGCATGTGGCAAAGAGAACAGAGTTTGCCAAAGCGCATCGAGATTGGCCACGAGAGAAATGGAGGAATATTCTATGGAGCGATGAAAGCAAAGTCGTTCTTTTTGGATCCAAGGGTCGTCGGGAGTATGTGAGAAGACCACAAAATGCAGCAAACGTTCCACGATACACTGTGAAAGCAGTGAAGCATGGCGGAGCGAAAATTATGATATCGGCTTGCTTTTTTTACTATGGGGTTGGGTCTATGTATCCCATTAAGGATATAATGGATGCAGCTGAATATGTTAAAATTCTCGAGGAGGTCATGTTACCCTATGCTGAAGAGGAAATGCCGTTGGTTTGGGTATACCAACAAGACAATGACCCAAAGCAGACTTCAAAAAGGCCAAAATCATGGTTTCAGGAGAACAAGTTATGCGTTATGGAGTGGCCCGCTCAATCTCCTGACCTAAACCCCATTGAAAATTTGTGGGGGGATGTTAAGAATGCGGTTCATGAAGCAAAACCGAAGAATTCGAAAGAGTTTTGGGAAGTAGTACGAGATTAATGGAACGCAATACCAGTTGAGAGGTGTCAAATCTAAGTGGACTCCACGCCACGCAGATGCATTTCCGTTATAAAAAACAATGGTTATGCTACGAAGTATTAATGGTAAGCTAAAATATCAATATAGTTTCATATAACTTTTTTACAGTTTTTCTAACTTTTTGCGTTATAGATTCAGAACATTCAGCTGCACTGCTATTTTTGTGAACAGCCATAAATTTTAAAAACGCTTTTTACTGTGATAAAAGTAACGGTAAAAAATCAATCTTAATTTTTTCTGTTAATATAAATGAAATACCTTAAATTGTTATTAAAAGTTAAGTGAAATATATTATAACGTTGATAATGAAAGCCTTTTTGTTTTATTTGGGGAGCACTGTTATTTTTATGAACACAACTGTATAACAAAAATGTTCATGCTATTTCCGTTTTTTTTTTTTTTTAATTCAAATAACACACAACAGACAAACAATTTCGAAAATTTTGAAATAGAACTATATTAAAGAATTAATTTCCATATTATAAAAATATACCAACAAAAATAGTTTAATTTCATATATGGACTGGCATTTCGTTGACTAATATAGGATCGTAACCACGTACGATATTTAACTATTCTTGTTTCAGTATTCCAAATTTTCGGACCATCATTACACAGACTACCTTCACATCGATCACAAAATGGATCACTTTCTGTGCATTCACTTACCTGAGAAGCACATCCCCGTAAAGTGTAGATTAAGTTTAGTCTGGAAACTAGCGTCGTCACACATTTCTCATCTCGATGTGTACAATTACTGACAGTTATATTCGAAATATCCGACCAATTGGCACATTTTGGCTCACTGAGGGATGAACACTTGTAGCACGAACGAATACTTTGCCGATTACAACCGTTTGCGTCACGACATTGGTAGCATATTTGATTTGTCTTTGGCTGTACCGGATCCGATCCGCAGCCACGCCAGAGATGCATACCCGATTCGCATGAAAAACATGAATTCGATTCGCATTTTTCAGATTTAAGAGCACTGGTTTGATTGCGACATGCGGCATTGGTTTTGGTATCGCATACATTGCAGTTTATATTTGCGCAGTTATCATTGCAGTACTCGCCATAACATTCTGTTAAATTCCCATTTATTGTGGATCCCATATTGGATGAACAACCTCGGGTGAGAACGTTTGTTTGTTCGTTTCTGAGGGTGAAACACTTTCCCTTGTGACCTAGTAGAACTTTATTGTAACAAGTTTGTATCCCCGATACTACACACTGGTCACCCGAGTCCTTTTGATTTCTCAGGCAAGCGTAGTCTTGAGACGGCAGCGATTGGATAAAGGAGCATGTTAGACAATTGTGATGAGTAACTCCTATCTCATTGTTGCAACCATCGTAGTTGCACTTAAGACAGATATTTGTACAATTGACTAACTTTTCAATATCAGCCGCTTCACAACCGCGTCGGACAGTGTCTTGGCTTATGACATTGGTATAACATCGATCATCTTTTTTGTAAACTCCACAAACCTCTGGTTCATAAAACGAGCTGTTTTGAATATCTATGCAAGATGAACCCAGGCATTCATAGCATCGCAGACGATCTGCCGGATAAATGCGAACGTTGCACAATGATGTGTTGCACTTCTCACACAAGTTGGAGCAATATTTGTTTGGAAAGACATCTGACAAGCAACCCCTTTGAGTGGTACCATTAACAACTGTTTACAAAAATAATAAATATATTTTTTTTAAATAAACACGTCTCGACTTACCTATCGCAGTTACACATTCATCACCTTCTTTGCATTCCTGCACATCCAATTGCTTTCCTGGCTTTCTTGCGCAATCAATATCTGCACTTGACTTGCATGTATAACACTCCAAGCAAGTGGCTAAAGATTATATTTTTGCATTTATAAATAGTCTAGGCAGTTCTATTTGGAAAAGCTAACCTTACCCACAGCTAAGAATTTGGCAATTATTAAGAATCCTAGGAACGAGGTTTGGTTCATTCTTTCTTTGGCTTTTGAAATTTAACTACTGAATTAATTGAATTAACGATTAAAATAGTGATATATTTAAGTGATAAGAATCAATCACATAGATAGAGGTTTATCAGAGATTATGAAATAGGAGGGTGTCATTTGATTCACAAACTCAATAAAGATACTATAGTGGGGAATTTTGAATTCAAAATTTTAACATTTGATAATTTTATTGAACAAGACACTGGGTAAAATAATATAAACTTGTATTTCCTTCTTATTCTTCCAACATCAAAAAGTAATATTATGTATGTATGTATGTAGTTCGATTCAATACACTCATGCATTGTCTTTCTTTTAATAAAATCTGAAATGCAGTTTTGTGAGCGTCATTAAAATAGAAAACGATTAGTACGTACATTTATGAATGGGCCCGAAAATCGGCTCAAGGGTAATTTGATAGCTTTCATAAAAATGCGAGTATTTTAGTGAAATTGTTTTATATAAAGATAATTAAATGTCTATTCTAATAGAATGTTTTTTTTGTATATAATGCGTAAGCATTGCAGAAATGTTCAAGGGTCTTAATAATATGGCATTAGAAAAAGGAAATAAACATAATAAGACAAAATAAGACAATTTCAACATTTGCATGTGGTGTTGACATCCGTAAAAGTTTTGCGTTCAGCTAATAACATTCGTTTATTAAACACTTTGCAAATAATTTGTTTGACAATTGAATTAAATTATATTTTTTCGAGTTTCGCAAAATTAAACCAAGAAAAATGTCGAAAAAAGAGTTAAGTGTGAGTGAAAGGGAATTAATAATTAATTTGTACTTGGGACAAAGAATATCCTACGGTGAAATTTCTAAACAAACTTCCAGAAGTCGACGATCCAGAGAACCACAGATCGTTTTAGAAACTCAGGCCAGGTCGAATCTAAGGCAAGATCGATCGACCATCGAAGCTCCCCGTAGCAGATGAGCGAGCTATTAAGCGCATGGTTAACCAAACTCATTTCACAACAGCTAGGATGATTAGATCTGAACTCGAAATACATGCTGACACTAAAGTGCACCCAGAAACGGTTTGAAGGACTATAGTTCGAAATGGATTTAAGTCGTGCACACCTAGAAAAAAGCCATTAGTGAACAAAGTTAACAGGCAGAAGCGGCTTGCTTTCTCCAAGGAATATATAAACAAATCTTCCGAATTTTGGTGCCAGGTAATATTCCCGGACGAGTCAAAATATAAAATTGTTGTTGGATCTGATGGCCGACTTAGGGTTTGGAGAAGGCCAAATGATGCCCTTAATCCAAAATGTTATGCGTGGCCTTGAAGGTCTTATAGTGTGGGGTTATATGGCATCTTCAAGGGTAGGTAAGCTGAAAATAATCGAAGGAATTATAATCAATTTGACTACATTGAAATCCTCGAAAGGAACTTGAGAACAAGTGCCGAGATGCTGGGTATTTGGGCATATGTGGATTTTATATAATACCTCACACTTCTACTACGAACTCCCCCATAGAATACGTGTGAAATGCACTTGGAAAAAAAAAACGCACCAACGATATTGAAAATAAGGCCCGATTAAAAGCCGCCTAACTATTCGAATGGAATAATATACGTAATTCTTACATATAAAAACTGTTGCATCCATGCAAAACCGTTTAAAGGAATTAATGGAAGGATATCAACAAAATATTAATACCGAAAGTTATAAAGTGCAGTTTTCATATTTTTAATTTTTTTTTTCATTTCTCGTATAGCTGTAGGCTAAAGACGCTTTCTCTCCACTTATAGGAAACACCGTCGGAATGTTGCATGTATTTCCTTGTTTCATCTCTTCTTTCATAAGCAATGCTCATTCTAAGTAGCCAGTTGCATGCCTCCCCTCAATCAAAACACCCGTGATACCTATTTCGCTAGGTATGCTCATCAGTTCACCTTCGAGCCTTATTTTGGTCGTACCGTCAAATATAGAGATTCGTTTTTTAGTCGCACAACAGTTTTCCCGTGCCATTTAGATTTGCAAACATTCAAGATTAATGTTCATCGACACCTCGATCACCTTATCGATTTCGCTTTGTTGGTCCATATTTTCAAACAGAATTCAATCCAGTCTTAACTATAAAAATGACATCTTTTAAGAGAGATCAATTTCTAGACATCTTCATGCAATTAAATGAACAAATTTTCAATTCAAAAAGACAATCGCTCATCATTTGGATTTAAAAAATAAATAATTAGAGCATATTCGTTCACTCCATGTCGCCTTATCATCTAATGACTCGAATCAGTAAATCTCCAAGGAAAACGAGCCTCTTCAAGTATTATTCGAATACTCCAATTTAGTTTTTAAAATATTTTCAGCTGGCATATTTTTAGTTATTATTATTTACCATAAAATAATTTTCCAAGAAAAAAACTAAAGCTAAAAGGAATTTGTTTTGCAGTTAAATAAAAATTTACATATATTACACTAATAATAATTGATAGACAAAATAATTGTACTAAGGTTGCATAACTTCACCACCAAATTCAATATTATAGAGAATCTGTTGAATTTTTAAACGTGCTAGGGCATTTTTATGTCTGGAGAGGCGTTTTAAAATTGGTGAGCAGCTAAGCAAAAATTTATCATCACCATCGATGTTCATAAGAGTAGCGTATTCTTCGGCTGTAAGGGTATTAGTTTTGGTAGTTTGTGGCTGTAATTCTTTCTTATCATCCTGATGTTGCACAACTTCAGTGTCTTGTTCGTCCAGTGTCAAATATTGAGTGGTTGTTGTCGGACTGGGAAATATCCGGGTTATAAATTGATTACCATCAACAAGATCGATTGTAGTTGCATCGCTTTGATGTTGATGCTGTCGCTGATGATGGATCTGTTGTTGGTGATGGTGATGATTGGTGGAAGTTGGTTCATCTTCAATAAGGCTGGTATTAATTGAACTATTGTCAGTCTTAAAAGGACCATGTGTGATGTCATTTACGTCGTTCACATTTAAGTTCGGTCCGGAATCAGAATCGTGTATCAAAATGTCATCATGTGAATTATCTTGAAAATCTTCCAATACGGTTTCTTCAATCTCCAAGCTGCAATTGTAAGAGATTAACATTTTATTGATACTTGCAAAGATATCTTTTCAAAAACTTACTTGGAGTTATCCAAATACTGAGCAATGAAACTCATTTGATCAAAAAATAACCATTTCTTTCGCTTATAAGTTACGGGTTCCATTCTTCCCATTAACTTGTAGTGTTTTGAAAACGCATCCCGAAGTGAACGCCAACGTTTTCTACACTCTTCCACTGTTAAGGATAAATGATTTGAGTTGATTTAAATGGAATTTTTATTCGTTTTAATAATTAAGACTCATCATCAAATTTTAATACTCTGATTTTTTAAAAATAATTGTAAGAGTTTTGAAAAGAATCGCTTCCTCTCTTTTATATTGTATTTTTTTATGAATTCTATATACATACATACATACAGTGATGTGCAAAACATTTGCAACTTAAGCCAGCGAATCTTTCCACCTCATAAAAAATGTTTGAAAAAATAAACAGCAAACTTTTTTTCACAAATTTGAAAACTTTATTTATAACAACATGTGAATTTAGAAAAAAAAAAACATTATTCACTTAAACAAATTATAAATCGAAGAAAACTCTAAAATACGGATTAATTGCTGTGCAAAACATTTGCAACTTTGAACCATGTCTTACAATTTTCTTACTTTTATGCAAGAAAATGCTAATATTTTATTGCATACCCTTTATTTTTGATAACAGCAGCACATCTTCTAGGCATAGAAGCAATGAGGTTATTAATAATAGTTATTTGTTTGTCATTCCACTGCCTTTGAATATCAGCATAAAGATCGCTCTTCCGCTTAAAAATTTGGCATCCAATTCTTCTTTTTACTATTTCCCACAAGTTCTCAATGGAGTTTACGTCTGGGAACTGCGCTGGCCATTGCAAAACCGTGATGCTTTTCTCAGAAAGCCAGTTTGTAACCAATCTCGACTTGTGTTTGGGGTCATTGTCGTGTTGGAACGTCCAGGCAAGTGGCATTTCCCAATCCGCATAAGGAAGCATGGTGTTTCTTAGAATTTCAACGTAGTCTTCTGACTTCATTTTACCCTCTACTTGTCAAATTGGACCTATTCCTTGACCAGAGAAGCAGCCCCAGACTATCACAGATCCACCTCCGTGTTTAACTGTTCCTCTGGTATACTTTGGATTTAGTCTCTCACCTTTTGGCGGCCTCCTGACATGTTGCCTTCCATCAGATCCGTGCATATTAAATTTTGATTCATCAGAAAACAAGATTGTTTTCCATTTCGACAAATTCCAATTGAGATGAGTTCGTGCGAAATCCAAACGGGCTTTTAAATTTTTTTTTTGAAATAAATGGCTTTTTCACTATTTGGAAACGACGCAATCCGTCTTATTGTAGATGAGCCAATGGGTAATTGTAATTGAAGTTTCACTTCTTTAGAAGATGCTGTTGGTGTTTTCCGAAAGAAACCAATAATTTTCCTGTCTTCTTTTGCTGTGGTACTACGTGGTCTTCCTCCTCTATGATGACACACCAACTTTCCAGACTTAACTATTCGACAAATGGTAGATTTATGTATTGAATATTTGATTGAAATTTCTTTCTGGGATAATCCCTTTTTGAAGTCACTCAAATTCTGGATTTAATTTCGGATGAATACTTGTTTCCGGCCATTTTAATTAAAATTTGTTTATTTTTTCCTTTTTTTATTTTTGTTTATCTTAAAAAGCTTTTGTCTCGATCAAACACGCGGCTAATACTTACGCATTGAACCAAGCTACAGAAACAAATTTACCAATTTCAAAATGAATCAAATTAACCGTTATCAAAATGAGTCATGGCCGCCAGTTGCAAATGTTTTGCACAGCGAAATGCATTACTTTTTTTTTTTTGCTAAACAGTTGCAATTGTTGTACTTGTCTGTAGATTAGTGGTTCCGAATTTTGTACAGTAAGGTTGATACATATGAAGTCTAGAGCAATGGAAATAATTTCGTTTTAACAACTTAGAAATGGCGAATAAGTTGTACTTTTGATAGGTGATAATAGTTGCAAATGTTTGCACAGTACTGTACATCCATATGTAAATTTGTGTTACTTTGTTAATTATTTCACGAATTAGTTTTCAATATTGGTTTATTGAAATCGAAGTTGTCATGGGCAAAACTGTCAAGTACAGAGATTCTTTTTTAGCCGCACTACACGAATGTGGAATGCTTTAACCGGCTCAATGTTTCTCACTCATTTCAATGCGCAGACATTCAAAACCAATGTGCATCGGTATCTCCTTTCTAAACCTATCCCATTTTCCTAATTGCTCGCACTGTGTTTAACATTATAAGGGTATTCATAACCCCTTGAGTGCGCGTATAATATAAAAAAAAATGAAAGACTTATTCGAATGTTCGAAAAACCTCCAAACAATAATTTTGTAAGATTGTCAAGTCTTAGCATATATTCCAATCTTCTTATTTTCAAAAGCAAAATATCCAGAAATTTCCATCTTACATTGTAAGAAGGTGAGTTGAATCGAATATAATACCAAGGTCTTTCACTCGATCAACTCTGTCAAGCAAACTATGTCCAAGAGAATAGTCAAATAAAAGAGTGTTAGAACTTTTGTAAAATACCATTTGCCCATTTGCAAAGCTAGTCAACATTGTTTTGTAACTTTAAATAATAAAACAAACATTAATGTGATGGTTTTTATATATAATTGGTCTAGTGTACTTATTATCAATAATTACTAGCTGGGTTCTGTCAAATAGAAAAGAAGACATCCAATTATGCAAAGATGAATGAAATCTAAAGTTATCTAGCTTCTTATTAAGAAGCATGAAATCATGATTGATGGAGTCAAAGGGTTTGCTAAAATCAGTGTATATAGCATCTACTTGGTTGCCCTTTTCAGCTAAGCTAAATTGACCCACAACAAAACAATGCTGATGTTCAGAAATGTGCTCCTTATTTTAAAACAGAAGTCTATTTTTAATCAAATTTTCGAATGGTTTTGGTATAGAAGAAAGCTGACAGATTCTTCTGTAGTTTTCTATATAATTCTTCGAACAAGATTTAAAAATTGGGATAATGAAAGATATTTTCCAATTATCAATAAAAATTATATTGAGTAAGGAGTGATTAAAAATGAGAAGAAGTGGGTACGAGACCGAAAGGCAGCATTCTTTTAAAACAATTTCAGGTATACTATCAGTTCCCGGTTTTCAATTAGGTTTCAGGCCACAAAGTGCTCTCAAAATCAGAAAAGAATAAACGGACTCAAGGAAGCTGACAAATAATTCAAGTGGTTCACATCAGTGGATCCTAAAAAACTACAGAAGTTTGTACGATCAACCTTATTTTTTTAAGTGGGACAAGCGCTTACTATACACGGAGGCTTAGACATCTTTCATCAACTTATATTATATACCTCTCATATCAAATCGTTCGGAGTCTTCGTGGTCAGCACTTCTGTACATCAACAACTACTGTTGTATTTACGTAGTTTCTCTTCCAAACAAACGTAGATTAAGATCTTGGGCAATTTCTTCCAAATTTAAACGATTTGCTATGATATATAATAGTGACGGTGACGGATGATCCTCGTTCAATAACGCAAACGTTCGCACTATCTCAGAGCCATTATATATTCGAACATATTGATAGGACAAGCATTGCATTCAATAATTAATAAATATTATGGTATTTTCCAAGACTATTGGAAGGAATCTACGGTTAGTCCTATTGAAAAAGTGTCCATGACAAAACTATGTGGTGAATTTCGACACATTAATAGCAAGCCTTTATATGAAAAGATACTTGAGAAAGTCGACTTCAAACAAATTGAACATTATTTAATGCATATTTATTGAAGTACATAAATTTCTCAACTACAGAGTTGTGTCTTATTTGTTTAAAATACAATAAATTTAATTATAACAGTAAAAATAACAAAATTTAGATGAAATAAGTAACCTAACAAGCTAACAATTTTTTTAATGACAGTTTTTGGTCGATCAAATGATAATAACTATTAAAATCAATCATCATTACATTTACTGATTCATTTAAACCGTAGTTAACTCTAGCTAAGGATGTATAAATCAAGACTGTGTTAATCTAGGACGAGAATTTACATTCAGTAGACTCAGAATATGTGCAGAACAGATTTTCCCCGATAACAGTTGAAAGACAAAAGGAACATTATTGACTTTTCTCTATTTCTTCAGCGTAGATAAGTAAAGAAGCTTTAAATGATTTCCATAAGGCGGAGAATTTTGGTCTAAATTTCATGCGAGCCGACTTTCTATATAATTAATAGATACATACTCGTACATCGTAGATAGGTCACCACACACAGCTACAATATTACAAGATACGACGGGCAAGTGAACAGCAGAAGATTTTTGAAATATGAGTATCGTTGAATTCCTTAGCAAACTTTTTTATATGACTTCCTTGAGGTACTCCGGATATACAATTTTTATAGCTTAAATACTGCGTACGATTCATTAAATATGATCTGATCCAAGCAAGTATCTAGTGCGGAAACCCATACCTTTCTAATTTACAGTGATGGAAAAAATAATAGAAATAAAGCTTTACATAATGATCAACCATTAAGAACTACATACAATTACGTCTTCCTCGGTTCTAATTTTTATATATTAATTGCACCTAACATGACTTTGAAATGGTGCAGCCGTTTGTTGTCATTAGCTCTTTGTTTGGACTTAACGGTAAAAAAAATGAGCTAAGTGATAATTTCGCCTGGAAAAAATAATAGAAACAAGGTACTTTGACTTGAATTTCGTTTTTTATTTTTATTGAAATAGACGTTTTATAGTTTGTTTATTAGTTTTGCACGTGTTTCAGTCGTTTTAATAAAAAAAATATAACAGTTATTTTAAAATTTTATAAAAATGGGTCGTGGAGTGCATTGTACTATTACTGAGCGCAATTTAATAAAAAAACTTTAGAAAAAATGGGAAAACTATGGAAGAAATAGCACAAGCATTAAATTGTTCAAAAAAGAAGATATTTACAGCTCACCACTCAAGTCCAAAGCCAGAAACAAGAGGCAGAAAACGAAAGACCTCAACGCGTTTTGATAAGATACGTACGACTGTGTAAAAAAAAGCCTATTTTTTCTTCAAACGACTTGAAAATTTAACTAAATGCGCCTGTTTCAAGTCGTACAATAAGAAACCGACTAATGGAAGCAAGGCTTCCTGGAAGGATTCCCAGAAAAGTACCATTCTTGAACAAGAAAAATATTCTGCAGAGAATGAATTTTGCAAATAAACGCACCCAACGAGCAAATTCGAACAACGTTTTATGGTCGGATGAAACAAAAATAAATGTATCTGGTTCCGATGGCAAAATGTATGTCAGACGACCTAAGAACGCAGAATTCGATCCAAGGTACACAAAAAAGACTGTTAAGCATGGTGGAGGAAATATCATGTTTTGGGGTGCACCTCAACATCTGGGGTCGGTCCAATTTTTTTGATAAGAGACAAAATGTGTGCTACGTCCGAATCATAAATGAAGTTATGCTGCCATTTGCGGAAGAAAGGAAAGTTTTCTATAATAAGAAAAATGGTTAAAAAATTTAATATAAGCTCACTTCTATTTTTTAAAATAAACATTTGTAAGGTTTCGCAAACGTCTTAAATTTTAAAACCTTAATTATACAACGAATAGATGACGAAACATGAATAGATTTGACTCGTTTGTTGATTTGCCATTTCGTTTTCTAGTATCACAGTGACCTCAATCAAAGGCTAATTGAGCTTGTTTGCTCTGAGTAATCTCAATTCGTTTATATAGTAATAAACTCCTTTTTTACTTGTGACGATTGAGGAACTAAGTTGTATCTGAAAGGTCTTTTGGAGCTTCACAAGGCACAAGCACTTGCATTTAATGATAAACACTATGAACATTTTGAAAGCTTTATTAATCATTTAAAGGAACAATCTTGGACCCGTCCGCTAAATTCAAAACATGATTTGTACATGTACATCAAAGAAATTACATAGCACGCCAAGAACTCGAGTGGCGTCAAATCGCAATTTTTGCACTGCACTGAACTGGTCAATTTTAAGATACAAATGCTCTCTTTGTTTTGAGCCGCTGTAAGCCGATGGATGTGATCATTATTAAATATTCTCGAAGAAGTAATCACTGACTAGTGTATTGTTGACCAATGACTAGAGCTCCAGGCTCCATTATAGTCTTCAAATGCATTTAAAGGTCAAATAAATGTCATGTCACATTCACCTATTTTATTATCTTCATAATTTCTTAATAAACACAACAGCTATTGCCAAAAACATATCACGAAGTTCTACCCAGACTACTTGTATGACCAACTCCCGCACTGCATTGGCCAATGAAAGGTTTTATTCTGAGTAGCACAACATTTCTAGATCCAAAAAAAAAACTTGTTGAGTATATTATCGTTTACCATATTGTTGTAAAAAGAAAATTTAGAGCCCGCAGCTACTTGAACCCGAGTGGTTAGTTCACAAGTTGATTTACATCATTCTCTAATTAGTAGACAACCCAAAACATCTTTCTTCGGGCGTTGTCTGTCCACAACAAAAATATGCCATTTAAAATTATGTACATATCTTGAAATCATCCACAAAAGCGAATTCAGTGTCAACAAAATTTGGATAGAAGGAATCAAACAAGTACACACAAAACATATGGTAATAAATAAAACAATCAAAACTCCTTATTCGAATCTTTTCTCCGATAAACTGAAGGATTATTGAAGTCAATTAAACTCACATTTATTTCTTTGCACCAATTAACTAATTAAAAGCCACTATTTAAACAAATTAAAATCAACAAATTAATTACGAACCACTCGATCCGATAGTATTTGCAATTTCCTTCCAGTACTGATGGCGCAAAGCTGACTTTCGATATCCTTTTAACGACTTGTCATACAAAATCGGTCGAATTTCAACTTGACGGATGAGGTCCTCCTCGTTGATCACGACAAGCTTATTTGGTTCACGTTTGGGTTTTCGTTCTTTTTTAATTTCTACAAAATCAGTGTAAATATCGGTTATATCGGACATAATTCTTTTTATCCAATTTGTTTATATTTTGATTTGCTTTTGTTTTTTTTTGTATAATTAAATTTCAACGCGGTTCACTGCAAGGCGATATAATTTTTTTTCGGTTTCGATGGCGAAGTGAGACATCGCAGTTTTTGACAGGACATTACGGCGCATACACTTACATCAAAGGGTGGTTCTTAAAAGAAAACTGAACTACCTTACCATGGTAAATGAAATAAATACCTTTAAATGGTTTTCATTTTTAATGAGCCATAGAAAGTCATAGTAAAGCTAAGTGTACACGATTGGTAGATCTTACAATATTGTCAGATCTGTCAGTGAAAAACATGCTTACAATGTCTTACAATCGTGTAGTCTTACAATTAATTGTCAGAAAATTTGTCTGACAATTAATTGTTAGATCATTGTCTGACAATTAATTGTAAGAAACCTGACAATCGTGTGTACGCTAGCTGACAATCGTGTAATCTTCCAATTAATTGTCAGAAAATGTATCTGACAATTAATTGTAAGACGGTAAATTGTAAGGTATTTGATAATCGTGTACACACACAATTTATTGTCAGGCCTGCCAATTTTTATCGTTGTCTGACGTTTCTGACAATGAAGAAATTGTAAGATGTTCGTTTTTTAGCATCATACAATTTTTTCATTGTCAGAAAATTTGCAGCCAAGGTTTAATTGTCAGTTTCCATAACCAACAAAAACTGACAATTAATTGTGTGTGTACACGGTTGGTAGAAAATCTACCAATCTCTTACAATTAATTGGTAGGTATTAAGCGGACTATCTGAAAATGAATTGCCAGCCAACTTCTGACAATTAATTGTAAGAGATTGGTAGATTTTGTACCAACCGTGTACACACACAACTTATTTGTCAGCTCATTGGTAGATAATTGTCAGACATTGTAAGATCTTACAATATTGTAAGATCTACCAATCGTGTACACTTAGCTTAACATTGGTTGGCATTTTAGCTTTTTTAAAAACTGAACTGAAATGATAAACTTAATTTTAAATAAAAGAAATAAATTTTATTTTTTTTATATAAACAATTTTAAATATTTTTATTTTTACAAATTTTAACAACATATATGATCGAAAAAAAAAAAAAAAAAAAAAAATTGATAAGCCCGATGATGGAATAAAATTCCGAAACGCGTCGCTTTCTACGTTTAAATTAATCATATATAGTTGATCGTCTGACACCATTGAAATAGTTGTTAATAAGTGATTTAGTTATTTCTTTTGGAAATGAATTAGAGTACATTGTATCTTTTATTATTCCAATGTTTTTTTGTCGAAATATAATATCACTCAAAATATAAATGAACCACAAAGAATATATAAAAGTGCTTTATACGTTCCAAATTTTTCAAACCGTTTGTTGAAAGCACCAATTAGAGATAAAGAAAAAACTAGAATAGCCTTTAAATCAACAAATACTCTTAGAAATTCAGTTTTCTCAAAATTAAAAGATAAATTAGAAAAGGAAGAAAAATCAAATATAGTATACAAGATTAAATGTATAGGTGATGGCTCAACATCATGCCCATCAATCTATGTAGGAACCTCAATGCAAAAACTTCGAAATCGTATATCAGGTCATAAATCTGATATAAATAGTGGTAATACACAAAAGACTGCACTAGCTCTCCATTGCATAGAAGAAAATCATCGTCCTGACTTCAAAAATATAACAATTTTACAATCAGAACAGAATTACAATAAAAGAATGTTACTAGAAATGTTACATATTAGAAACACCGAAAATAGTATTAATAGACGTTCAGATTGTGATAGACTTAGTAATATTTATGGTCAGTTTATTAATTATCAAACCATATCTACGTAAACAAAACTCAACGATTAAATATATTATACATGTATACATAAAAATATTTGAATTTATTTTCAAAATAAATTATTTGAATTTGAAAATTCAGATAATTAAAAACATCAAATAAATTTTCAAACAAATTAAAAAATAAAAACAAAAGAGATAAAATATACATATAAAACAAAAAGTAAAAGATTTAAAACGTCTTTTAAACTTTTTTAAAAAAAAACCGAAAACAAAAAGAACAAACAAATAAAAAAATATTTGTATTTTTAAAGTTGTAAGTATACTCTTTTAGAATTTTGATGTATTTAATATATATGTATATATGTTTTAAATTATTTTTCAATTAATAAATAGGTCTGAAGAAGGGTGTAACCACATCCGAAACGTCACAACATAAAAAACAAAACAAAATATTGACCTAAAGCCCACTTGAGGATAAACATTATTTAATTAAATAAAAGGTCACCAAGAAAGAAAATATCTACAATTTTAATCTCTACAAAACTTTTCCAAATCTCGCGCAAAAGTTTGAAGTTGGAGAATTAAAAAATAATTTTATGTGTTTTTTAGTGTATCTCTGGAACGGGTTGTCTTACAAAAGTTGTTCATACCTTTTTGGAATCTCCTCTCGATGCTTTCAAGAGAAGCATCAGTACCTTTTATATAAAACCAGCTTTGACAAAAATCACTTTCGGAAATACGGTGGCTGTCAAAATTTGTCCCGCAAAATAATGCTTGTATCATTCTTTTTCCTGGCAAAATTTTGTGGAGATATTTTGTAGAGCAATTCACAATAGTATGAATTTTGCGCTCGAACTGCGTACTGCTTGGAAAAATATCCGAGACAAAATTTGTCCCAGGAAAAAAAATGTATGGGAGACAAAATTTTTCCCGATCTGCGTACTAGGCTTAAAGCCTGGGACAAATTTTGTCTCGGATATTTTTCCGTGCAGTATGCAGTTCGCGCGCAAAATTCATACTATTGTGCATTGCTCTTCAAAATGTCTCCACTAAATTTTTCTAGTAAAAAGAATGATACAAGCATTATTTTAGGCGTTTTTCTTTTTTAGTTCAGAACAGAGCCTGAGTTGTCAAAAAATAAATTGTGTTTCTTTTTTAGTTCAGAGCTTCGTAAATGTGTTTCTTTTTTCGTTCTGAGCATGTTCAGAGTGCGCTCTATAAGCTCAGAATAAAATAACTGAGCAGACAGAGTACAATGCTTAACACAGGCATTTGACAGATGGAAATTTAAAAAAAAAAATGTCGACAGCTAAATGTTCAGGTGTGTTTCAAAAAATACTCAGAGCGCTCAGAGCACGCTTGGTTCAGAGGATGTTCGGAACATGATCGACATGCTCGGACTCTGTTCGGAGCTCTATACTGAACTAAAAAAGAAAAACGCCTTTTGCGGGACAAATTTTGACAGCCACCGTATTTCCGGAAGCGATTTTTGTCAAAACTGGTTTTATGTAAAAGGTGCTGATGCTTCTCTTGAAAGCATCAAGAGGAGATTCCAAAAAGGTATGAACGACTTTTGTAAGACAACCCGTTCCAGAGATACACTAAAAACACATTAAATTAGATTTCATCTCTCCAACTTCAAACTTTTGCGCGAGATTTGGAAAAGTTTTGTAGAGATTAAAATTGTAGAGATAAAATTTGTCTTTTCTCGATCTGCGTACTAGTCAGCTAAATTGTTAAACTAAGCTTTAGGCTAGGCTGTATAGTTGCTAAAATGAAACATATGGGCTTATATGGGACACCGCGCACTTAGAGCAATATCGAATTCACTTTTCTATTGACTTATAATTTATTTCAAATCCTATGTTAAATGATTGAATTGTTTAATAAACTTAATACCAATTCAGTACTTCATCGAACAACATTTTGTAAGCACTGCTTTTCAAAATTCAAAATAAATCAGAGCAAAAACTCCCAGTAGAGGACCTGCTTTCAACAATTCTCGTCTTGATATTGTCAGCAAGAAAACATCCCATAAATCGTAACATGCAATAAATCGTAACCCCGAGGCCATACAGGCAAGTTTTGGAAAGCAAATTGAGTACATAAACACTAATTTAGGCAGCACGCCACTTGACGAGAAGTGCCCGTATTTTTTTTTGAAATTTTACATTTTATTTATATTTATTTACCAGTTTCGATTGAACGCACACGACATGCACCGAGAAAATACTTAATAGGTGCGTTTTATTATTCACAAATCTATCTGGATCCGGATCTGGATCATCCCTTGAAAATAAAACGATGCGGATCTTACTGACAGCATTGTTATAAGCCCGTCTCTTTTTATCCTTGGGTTTGGAAATTTTAAATTATGTTTTGTCTTTTTTCTTTACACTAGGTGCGTTTTATTATTCACAAATCTATCTGGATCCGGATCTGGATTAAGTTTTAACATGTGTTACAAAAACAATTTGGGATCCTGTTTTCTATCGGGATCTATTTCAAAGATCCAAAATTCAGTTATTACACTGGCGAGTAGATGGCTTCTTATGGTAAGGTAGTGTAAGCTATAGCGTAAAGCCTAGTACGCAGATCGGGAAAAATTTTGTCTCCCATACATTTTTTTTCCTGGGACAAATTTTGTCTCGGATATTTTTCCGAGCAGTACGCAGTTCGCGTGCAAAATTCATACTATTGTGAATTGCTCTACAAAATGTCTCCACTAAATTTTGCCAGGAAAAAGAATGATACAAGCATTATTTTGCGGGACAAATTTTGACCGCCAAAAGTGATTTTTGTCAAAACTGGTTTTATGTGAAAGGTGCTGATGCTTCTCTTGAAAGCATCGAGAGGAGATTCCAAAAAGGTATGAACGATTTTTGTAAGACAACCCGTTCCAGAGATATACAACAAAACACATTAAATTATTTTTTAATTCTCCAACTTCAAACTTTTGCGCGAGATTTGGAAAAGTTTTGTAGAGATTAAAATTGTAGAGATAAAATTTGTCTTGTCTCGATCTGCGTACTAGGCTTAAAGAAAAACGACAAGAAATAATTGAAAATTTACAAACCCAAGGATAAAACGAGACGGACTTATAACACTGCTGTCACTAAGATCCGTATCGTTTTATTTTCAAGGGAAGATCCAGATCCGGATCCAGGTAGATTTGTGAATAATAAAACGCCCCTACTATAGCTTACACTACCTTACCATAAAAAGCCATCTACTCGCCAGTGTAATAACTAATTTTTGGATCTTTGAAATAGATCCCGATAGAAAACAGGATCCCAAATTGTTTTTGTAATACATGTTAAAACATAATCCAGATCCGGATCCAGATAGATTTGTGAATAATAAAACGCTGTCAGTAAGATCCGTATCGTTTTATTTTCAAGGGATGATCCAGATCCGGATCCAGATAGATTTGTGGATAATAAAACGCACCTAATAAGGCTACTTGCTTCCCAAATTGCTCGGCTTCAGATATTTATACCATTCCAAATTGCTTGGCTTCAGGCATTCCATACCAGGTGACGATTAAGTTATTAAGATTTGTTTATCTTAGTTAAAAAAATTATTGGAGTGTTGCATGTGCGCTCTGCTCTCAACTGGTGATTAAACTATTTGATTTCAATCACAGTTGCGTACGTAGCCTAAAAATTTTCAATTCAACAAGGACCTTATGTTAACAAAACAGTTTCTTTGTTGGTAAGGTAGGTTAGATATGTCAACGTTACGTTACGATATCAATATCTTATGTTTACTTTCGGGTTAAGTTGTCAAAATAATTTTGATTTGATTCAGTTTGTTTTTTGTTTTGCAGAAATAAATGCAACAATTAAAATATTTCTAATATTAATTAAAAACTTAATATAAAATAAAATGGTTTGCGACAAATGTGAAGCCAAATTATCTAAAATAATCACACCCGATCCGTGGAAAGCCGGCGCTCGCAATACAACCAAACCCGGAGGAAGAAAAGTAAACGAAAACAAAGCACTAACAAGTGCTCGCGAAAAAGCCAGCCCAATGGCAAAATCTCTTGCTCCCTGCAGGTAAATTAATATGGGAATTCTTGATAATTTGAGTCTTATAAATAAATCTTACAGAATATGTCGCCAAAAAGTCTACCAAGCCGGATCTCACTACTGCCAATCGTGTGCTTATAAAAAGGGAATATGTGCGATGTGCGGGAAGAAATTAATGGATACCAAAATGTACAAACAAAGTTCTGTTTAACTCATTTCTATCATATAATTAGGTATTATAATAAACATAATTTGTTGAATAGTTTAACAAAAAGAAAACAAATATGCATATGATTTTTATTTATCAAACTTTGGGGTTACATAAAATTGAGACTTAATTGTACTCAAAGAAGAGGGGTAAAACCCAGTTTAATCTTCCAAAATATCAAAACAAGTACTCACGAGAAACTTGGATAGTTGTTTTTTACTTTAGTTTTTTACTTAATAACTAACTTACAATAGTTTTTTTACTTAACAAAATTGCAAGCAAGAATTTTGAGTATTCAGTCACAAAAGTAAATTCCTGCCGCTGTCGTCTTCTATAATTCTAACAAATATTCTGCTAAAAGACCTTCCACATTAAAAGCTTCTCCAGCATTTGAGTACGTTTTTCTTTCTTTTCGTTAAACAGAACTCTACGTTGATGAAATAAATATACATTTTGTATCTTCAATATTCCATCTTTTATTCAACAAAAAATAAAATAAAAAAGAAAAACAATTTGTTACTTTTATATAATTTAAATATTTTCGTTAATATTTTATCGCTAAGCCAAAGTTGGATGGTAAATTTATTTAAAAATATATACTCCATGATGTTTTTATGATAGTCAGTCTCATAGTCCGACAATTTACTGCAAGAAAAGACAATTATTATTATTAGAAGTTAAGAAAGTCGCACACAAATTTACATTAGATCCTACAGCTATTGGTCGAGCGCTAGTCTTATGCACATCACTGTTATCAACAACCTCAGCTGAACAATTCGGTGACAGACTTGATCCATTGAAAGACGTGGTGGCGTTGTTTGAGTCATCATTATTTGTCGTCGTTGCACAATCACTTGGTGGTTTTTCACTCAATGTCGGAAAAGATTCACGACGCTTGGCAATTTCTTCTGGTTTCATGTACATTAAATCGATATCTGTTAAATCGATCTTAGGCTCCTAAAAGAAACCAACAATTTCTATTAAAATTCGAACAGCATTTAAGAAAAGCTTGCATACTTCTATCAAAGCAGCTGCAGAAACTTTCAAATGATAACCTTCGAGGCATAATTTTTGCAGTAATTCTATCCCTGTGTCTCGATCATCGAGATATTTTGTTTCCCATGCGTCCAGTAATCGGTTATAGTAGCGGGGATTCTCGACATATGCAAGAAACTTGTACGTATCTGCATTGGGAAAGATTCGTTCCAATGGATCACAGCGAGCCAGTTCGTCTTCGGATATAATAAGACATCTTACATCGTCCGGTGTAAGATTGTCTAAAATTGAATCTAGATACTAAGATACAGAAAATCAATTAGTGCTAAACTTCTAAAACTAAATCATTTCATTGTCTTCCCACCTCATCACGACACTCAACCAAACGACTGGTATAGAAATTATGTTTCTTAGTTTCTTCGGAAGACAGAACGGGTGTAAAGAGATGTCTATCGTAACAAAGTGGACCCGACAATTTGAGCTCATTTAATATCTCTGCCTGTTGTCTCACACTTAGCTTTGGTGGCACCTAAAAGAACCAACCAACATTTTTGTTTAAAAATCATATTAAATAGAATGGCTTACTTGATACAGCGCTGTATTGAGGACACTCCGAATCAAGGGACCCTTCACGTGAAGATCTAGTGGCAACTCAGAGTGTAATGATGGTGATATGTTAATTTCCAGCAACCACGGTACCAGGTTCTCATCCAGGAGAACATCAAAACCGAAAAGTTCATAGCAGTTGTAACGGCTATTAACATTCTGTCGATACATCCGATTCAGACAACCTTCCCCACTGATCAGAGATTTAATAGCTAAATTGCGAAGTGTAGCCCAGAGGCGTTTAGTGTCTACTTTTCGTTTTTCTAGACACGACCATAAAGATTGCAGCGACCATTTGTGTCCTTGACAGGCATTAATGTCCTCATTCTTGGCATAATTTTCAGATAGTTTATTTATACTGTAGTTCGTGAGGTGCATACATCGATCATTGAGAGATGTCAATTCTGAGCTGTACTTCACTGGAATTTATAAGAAGAAAGAGCACAATAAAAGTTAGATTTTGGAAAGATTCGATGATTCGATAAATGAAGTACCTGAAGCAAATCGCGCCAAACCATTTTTGTACATGTAAATTCGAAGAGGATTGATCGATGTGACGAGCACGTAGAGTCTTAGATCAAATTTGTTTTCGTTGATTAGCAGTGGCCTTTCGATGTATCTGCAAGAAGAAATGTATTTAACAACAAAAGAATAATTATTTTTTAAAGTATAAATTGCAGATGGGTAGTTCATAATCTGCTAAGATATTAACTAATTAAACTTTGAATCTCATTTCGAAAATCAATTTGAAATACTTGTGAATCTGGAGATACTCGAGACTATACAGTTAGAAGATTTATTTTAAAAAAATGTACAAGGGCTTTTGTTTTCATTAAGAGAAGACAAGAAATTGAAATTCTTTATATGTGACGTTTTCTGTATCCTGGAGTCTTGCACTGGTTGGACATAGCTTTTCAGCGATTTATAGTTTTAACTTAAAGCTAACTGCAACCTGCAACTAACTTGATCAATTAGAAAGTACTTTGCATATAACGCGCTCACAATAACGTGAAGTTATTTAAAATTAAACCACAACCACTTATAAAAACCAATTTCCTAAAAGTATTGAATCAGTATCTCCTTAACTGCAGGCGGGACTTTTGGTGATTTGGTGATTAAAGATGTCTTGGCATCCGCATCTTCTGGGACAGCCAAGCAACCATTAAATCTCTAGATTCTGTCTACCAGCTCAATAATAGCCCTTAACTACCGATCGCCTCTAATGGAGATGGCGAAGCAATTTAACATTCACCTCTACTGGGTCCCCCGCCACAGCTGACGAACCCGTAAAAAGTGGAAAAATGATAATTTTATTGTCAGATATGGTAAATATAGGTATTCCCATCGCTACTTATGCTAAAGCACGATGCTATACAGGGAACAAACCTTAGGTGGAACAATATCACCACCTGTTTTGCGCCAAAACAGATTTGGGCAATGCTGGATCTGAAGCGCTCCAAAGGTTTAATATCTTAAATCGCACATTGGCTACGTAATAGGTGTTATAATAGTACAGTTTGATAGGCAAGCACACAAAGCGGCTTGGAATTTATTCTAGAGAAAGAGAAAGAATCGACCCTTCACCGTCTCTGTACATGTCCTTCTTTATCCCAAAGACGTATACTACATCTGGGGGATTACTACTGCATTGATGTTAGTGATCATGGCAAATATGGATATAGGCAATCTCGCTCGCTTCATACGGAGCTCCAATTCGTTTAACGATTAAGTAGAAAGTCCCTAAGATTTAATGTGGTACCACAATGGAACAACTCATGGTCTAACCACGTCAATCGACAAGAGATACACTTGGAGAATTTTTCATATTCCTGTCCACAACGCGCACCCAGGGATATTTGAGAGTTTTATGTCACTAGGGCCTTGTGCTCCATGAGCAGAAAAAACAAAATCGGAAGTGAAATCAAAAGTAAATCCATCTACAAGTGGTATTTAGGTTTCAGGAATACAAAAGCTCAATAGTGGAGTAATAATAGTGTCGTGTGATAATCAGAATTCGATTGAAAAATTATCAAGCGATGCTAGAGATAAACTTGGAGATAATTATTGTGTAAATGTGATAAATAAGAAGCCAAGAGTTAAAATATAAGAGTTTATATCCTGCATTCGTAGACAAAATGATTTTTTAAAGAATTCGGAGATAGAATTCAAAACTATGTGGAAGCGAAAGGGTAAAACATCTGTGTACTATACTGCAGTGATAGAAGTGGATGTAGTAAGCTACAATGAGATAATGAAAGTTGGTAAGATCAGTGTTGGATGGGACAAATGTCAAGTGAGTGAAGCTGTTTATGTAAAGAGATGATACAAGTGTTTGGGTTTTAGGCACTTTAGTAAAGACTGTGTAAAAACACCTGAAAACGATTTAAGCTTCCCTCATAAGCCTGTGAGTAACTTAAACAGCACTTTTCAATTAATGAGTCGAATATTATAAGTATCTTAAATAATTAAAAAATAATAAATTGATTTGTTTTTAAAACTTTAAGCATCAATAAAATAAAAAAAAACTTACTTTTGAACAACAACCGGCTTGTCCTTTGGTATTTGCGACCACTTATTCACCACACTAATGCCCGCACCGCGAGCACTTGCGGGTGGTTTGACTATCCATTTTGTCGATTGTGCTGCCGAACGGGGCCAAACTTTCTTCAATGCATCTATTTCATCTGGTAAAATATAAGTCCTACGAAATGAAAACAAACAAACAGCTTAACTCGAATTACACGTTTTGAATTCATACCCATCCTTACTTTTGCATAAATCCAAATTCACTTTTGCCATGTTTGGTCATGTAGCTTCTTAAATTCCTCCACATACTGTCCTTTCGACCGATTCGAAATGATCCGGGCATATGATTGAATTTTTGATGCGATCTAATTGTCTTGAATCCTGGACTTCTCATGTGCTTCTCCCAAACTGCCATCCAATCAGTTGTCTCTGTTGGGAATTATATTTTAACATTAAAGGCTTTTGTTTGAAATGCTAATAAAAATAAGTTAGGGGCAGGCATAGCACATAACCTGATACCAGTAACTTACAATTTTCAACCATGCCTGTTTTCGTTTAAGCAGGAATGGAAGGGACCTACAATTTTCTGCCGAATCCGAACGGCATTTTTTATGACAAGAGATACTCTTGGAGGTATTCTCGTGAGGCCGTACCACTGAAAAAACAGCGGATGGGGATCGAACCCAAATCTCCGACAACCAGTATTCCAAGACGTACTACAAACGCCCATGAATGATGAATGCCGAAGCTAAACACTTACTCTTGATTAGACGAAATCCAGAATTGAAGATCACTCGGCGAACAATTCGTGGCATCACTGGACTCAATCTCCATTTGAGAATTTTATGCAAAGCCGCTGGAACAGCTGGCCCCTTTTCGAGATGCGAGGAGAACGTTATGTAGGGTGCTACTTGAGGGAACAAACTCGGCAAGAGGACGGATTTAGGATTCGGTTTCGATACCGTGACTGCTTCACTCATCAATTTTATTTCCGAATCACTGTCCAGCACGAATGGACATCCAACATAATCCTCTGCATCATCTTCGGATTCTTCTTCGAAAACATTTAGGTCATCAATATCTGATAGAAGATGAATAGATAAGAAAAAGAAAGAAAGCAGGCAAACAAAATAAAATAACCTCCAATATCGTCAATTGAATTATTGTCATCGTCATCAACATTCGGATGACTGCATGTCTCATCATCGGGCGTAGGCGATTCGCCTTTTGATTCTTCGGGAGTGGTTAATCGTTGCGGTTCTAAGCGGGAACTAAGCGGTCGGGTCAGTATCAGCTTAAGTCTCTCGACCCCGTCTTCATCGTCTTTTGGAGGAGCAAGGAATTTGTTATTTTTTGGTTTTTGGTGAGTTATTAAGCGAACACCCAAAGCTGAGGAGGTATTAGATTGCGGCAGTTGATTGCCTTGGGGTAGCAATCTCGCTGTGAGATCACCGCTTTTATTTGAACTAAGCAAGCTACTGGCGTGAAATGAGTTAACTATTATTTTGGCAGTCGAACTAGGCGATTCTTGGCTTGGATTGATTTGATGGTTTTGGTTTTGAGGCGTGTTATTGTTATGATGACGCATAGCGTTGCTGGCTGATTGACTAAGCGTTATTGCTGGTGCGTCTTCTCGTGGCCGCTTTAAATTTAACTTTTTTTTAGAAAGTGTTTTAGGAAAAGCAACCCAACACAAAACAGGGAGAACACAAAATACACAGAAATATACATGCATAGTTAGTTGCAGTTGTGATGAGAAACATATTTAGAGACAACAAGACGTTATTCACATCAAATAATCCTACTTACCCCTTCGTAGTCTACAATAAGGTTTCCATTTTGTTGCGAGGTAATGCGACGCTTTCCAGTCGCTGTCATCACGACGGGTTCAGTGGCACATCCTTCGGGAGTGTGGACGTGGTTGTGAGTAGTGAGCATCTGTTGTATTCTCACCTGATTTTTGTAGCTCTCGATATCTCTCAGCCAGGACTCGTGGAAGTCTTGAATCTCTAAGGTTTTCTTGTTGTTGCTGTTATGAGTTTTGGAGGAGTTTTCCTTGGCATTCTCTTTTGCATGTGGCGGTGGAGACCTTTTTTCACTAATTGGGGCCATTGTATATCTGCGTAACCTCAATCCTTGGACTCTATCTTGTCTTACTGACTGCTGCTGAATTGCTGGCGGAGGAACATAAATAGTTAATAGATTCTATCGCACTGCACTCGTGTTAGATAAGTAAATCATATGACGATAAATCAGCGATCTGTTCAGAGCATATTCCGTGACTAACACAGCACTAGAAATGCATCTAAAATATATATCTGCTCTTTTTTACTTCAAAGCAAGTTTTGGCATCGATTCAAAGGTTTATTACTTGAGAGACAAGAAGCAATAATCTCAGAGTGAGCGAGTAAAGGAAGCACAGTACAGTCGGATTGTATTAGGCACATGTTTGTCTGCACAAAGGGCAACATCGTAGACAACGGTGGAGGCGGTGTGCAATTTTGTTTATTTGTGCAACAGCCAGACATGTCATGTTATACATTTGGGAACAAACGAAGGTGACAAATTGGATTGTGACCGTGGCGGGGTCGCATGTTCGGCATTCTTTGGACCATAAATAGGTAAAATGAAAATAGATGTACAAATGCAATTTGTTAAGAAAAAAAAATAGTTTTCTTTTCGTGTTCTCTGCCTGTGATAAGTAGAATCGAGAGTTGCAATGACAAACCCGAAAATAGATTATCGTCGCGAGTTTCTTGTAGTAAAACAATTTTATCTGTGATTATAATAAAACACTGATTTTATTGGTGCCAAGTTATTAGAAGCATATCAATGATTTATGTCGAGCTTTCGTTGGACTTCTCAAGAAAGACCTAGACGCAGTCGATAATAACACATTTAATTTTATCTATGTAAGCAAAAGCAAACTTATTTCATATTAGTTTGTTTTCTTTATGGAATACATTGCATTACTTTGATTATCTAATTGATGACAGCGATTTTGTTTACATTTTTGTAAATACGAAATTGACTGCATTAGCCGCTTCTAGTGAAATAAATTATTTCTAACCTCAATCATTTGCAGTTCCAATGTCGCTTTTTGAATGCACTGGTTTGAATCTAATTTGCTTACCTTTTGAGGTCCAGTCGAATGAAAATCTTTATTTTTTTAATTTTATTTGTTATTAAAGGAATTGTTTTAGCAAATAGAATTTTTTTATAAACAGAGAATTTTAAGCAACTTCCATTTGAAAATTGGAGTCGAAAAAAAAAAGAATTTGCAAAACTACTAGCTATTGCTTTGAACTGTCAACCAAAAGTGATGCCAAAGTCGATTTGATGTGAGTATGGGTACGTTCAACGCGTAGTCTTTCCGAATACCACTGAAATTGTTCTGTGCACATTTAGAAAAAATGGTTATGAAGACATGATCTCACATAGTTTGTTATAAGATTTAAAATATTTTAACTGAAAATACAATTTTAGGGCAAAATTTAATTGAAACTTCCAGTGAACCAGGGATGATAGTCGGCTCATCAGTTAGGTGCTGTCGTACCCTTCTAAGACGCTAAAAGTGGATTTACATGTTTCTGCATCTGCAAATTGCAGAAAAGTAGAGAGAGACAGATGTATGTCGAAACCCGAAAGTGGGAGAGAGTGCACAGGTGGTAACTCTTTTTCACTTCCTATAAAATGCATTAACTTGTTGGCCTGTTAATACGAAACTATGCAATGAAAATTTAACTTACCTCCATTTTGTTCCATTTCGATTTAATAAAAGGGTATTCATGTAACGATATAATTTTCCGCTTTGTAGAAAGATATAACTTTCCGCAGCATGTTTTCATGAACACCCCTTAAGAAATACTTGCGTAAATGTAGGAAATATTTCGTGAAATGTCAAATTAAAAGTCAAAATCCATACTTCTCTGGTTTACGAGGTTTATTTCTGCGCTTTCCGCAGCAAATTTGTGAGATAATTTTATGAGATTTGCAGAAACTTTTTCCCATACAAATTTTGACAGCTCGTTTCTGCGGAGATAAAATTATCTGGCTTACGAGGCTTTTCCGCGCTTACATAAATACCTTTAATGTTTTTTCTTTCATATTGTAATATTTTTGCTAGGTTCGGTAAATAAAACTTATTACTCTTTCTAATACTTCTTCTTTATTTTTACTTTCGAAATCACAACAATAAATCTCAACTTATAATCAACTTTACTTTATTCAAATTAAAATCACACTTGTTTTACACAATCCAATAAGCAGAGTTTTGCACACTTCCGTAATCAAAAATCAACTGTGTCTCGCTCACCGTGAACACTATCCCTTATATACTCAAATTAGTTGTTCTCGAAAGTTCTTGTCTTGGAATGTTCTAGATGTTTGGAATAAGGGGAAATACATTTGACATTGGAAAAGAGCTTTTCGTTTCTTCCATAAATTAGATATGCAGTTTTCCAACAGATGGCGCTGTAGTAGTATAAATCTCTGTTCACAACATTGCCCCCTTAAGATTGTTCGTCCCGAACAATTCTATCTCCACATTCGCCACTGTATCGGTGCAGTCGATCGCTATGCACAACTTTTAACTTTCCTCTTGACCCTCTTTGAATTCGGTAAACGACATCATTGATTTTCGTGACGACAGTATAAGGGCCTTCCCAGTTTTGTTGAAGCTTCGGCGACAATCCCTTTTGACGATGTGGATTATACAGCCATACACGATCTTCTACTTGGAATCCTGTCGTGTTTGCTCTTATGTCGTACCTTGTCTTCATTCGATAGCTGTAAGCGCTCATTCTAGTCCTGGTCCTTTCGTGGATGTCGATTAGCCTCTCTTGTAGGTCACTCACGTAATCCCCTGCTTCCTTAGACTCTTGTGATGGATGTCCAAACCTTATCTCACTAGGCAGCCGTATGCTTCTTCCAAACAGGATTTCAGATGGTGTTTGTCCTGTTGAGCTATGTATTGCACTTCGGTAGGCCATCAAAAATAGTGGTATGTGCCTATCCCAGTTTCTTTGGTAGTCGCCTACGACTTTAGTGAGGTGTTCTTTTAAGGTCCTGTTGAATCTCTCGACCATTCCATCAGATTGCGGGTGAAGTGGTGTGGTTCTCGTTTTCTTAATGCCAAGGAACGCGCAGACCTCTTGGAATATGTTCGACTCGAAGTTCCTTCCTTGGTCGTAATGAAGTTCCATAGGCACACCAAACCTGCTTACCCAGTTAGACACAATCTGGTCGGCCACGGTCTTGGCTTCTTGGTTCGGAATAGCGTATGCCTCAGGCCATTTGCTGAAGTAATCCATTACCACCAGAATGTATTTGTTTCCAGCATTCGTTTCCGGAAATGGGCCAGCTACATCAACAGCAATCCTTTCAAACGGTGAGCCAACATTATATTGCATCATTTTTCCTTGCAGTTTTCTACCAGGTCCTTTGGTTGCAGCACAAGTATTGCTTCGTGCAATATCAAAATGAAATTCAGATTTTGTAAAAAAGATTTTTAGTTTTATTTTGCTTTTTGTATCTTAGTTTTTAACTTAACTTTACTCTTTTTTACAAAATTCTTTTTAGTATTTTTTTACTACTACTTTACTTAACAAGAAAAATTATGGAGTCGAATCTTCTAGCAAAAACGATTTTATTCAAAGTGGCTTCGTAAGCACATTCAGCTCTGGCGGAATTGTGGCTGCGTTCAGGTTCAAATATACTCGATGTCGGTTGTGGCATCGTTGCCAACACTCCCCCCTGGTATGTCGGTGGTATCATCAGACTTACTGTTTTTGAAGACATCGAGCACAGCAAGTTTAACGGCAGGCCGGATGTATATCCCTGTAGAGGTTTGCACAACTGCTTTACGAACTTGTCCATCCTTCCCTGTTGTTGTTTGAAGGATGCGCCCTTTAGGCCAAGTATTTCGTGGATTGTTCTCATCCACTATGATGACTACATCTCCTTTCTCAATTGGCTTTACTTGGTTGTACCACTTCGTACGATGAGTCAAATCTGGGAGATACTCCCTTACCCACCTCTTCCAGAAACTATTTGCAAACTTCTGAGCATTTGTCCAATTTCTTTTCATCAAGATATTTCCATCGCACAATATTCCATCTGGTTTCTCACCATTCGAGGAACCCAACAAGAAATGATTGGGTGTTAAGGCTTCATCGCCTTCACTGTCAAGCGGTAAGTATGTCAATGGTCTGGTGTTTATAGTTCTCTCAGTCTCTACTAACATACTATAGAGAAGTTCATCGTTAGGATTCCGGGTAGGCATTATCTGCTTCAGTGTCTTCTTGACGGACTGCACCAAACGCTCCCAACTCCCGCCCATGTGGGGTGCTGCTGGCGGATTAAATATCCATTTAGTGACTGAGCTGGAAAATTCATCAGCTAGTTGTTTATTTTGCTTTTCAGTCACTTCGCGCAACTCTCGTTCAGCTCCGTGGAAATTAGTCCCATTGTCACAACGAATCTCATTTGGAACTCCACGCCTAGCGATGAATCTCTTTATTGCAAGAATGCAGGAATCCGATGACAAGGAACCTGCGACCTCAATATGAATGGCTCGAGTTGTTAAGCAAGTCAACAAGACTCCCCAACGTTTCTCTGTTCTCCGACCCATGGTAACTGTCATAGGACCGAAATAGTCTAATCCTACAAATGTGAATGGTCGCGTAAATGAAGCAAGTCTGGCTAGTGGCAATTGCGCCATCTCTGGTGGTCTTGGCTTGGCTCTTTGATTTTTGCATGCTTGGCAGTCTCGTTTAATGATTTTTACGACGACTCTTAATCTAGGGATAACAAATCGTTGCCGCAGTTCATTAACTACTGTTTCGTTATTTTGATGATGGAAACGAAGATGATAGGAATTTACTATAAGACGTGTGATGTAATGGTCTTTCGGTAGTAGTATTGGACGTTTTACACTACTGTTAATACCAATCGCTGCATCTATACGACCATGGCTGCGTAGAACTCCTTCCTCATCGAGATACGGTGACATCTTATACAAAGGGATAGATTTATCTAAGCATACTTTACTGCCGATAGGCAAACACTTGTTATTTTGAAATATTGAAATTTCATCGCAGTAGTAGCTTGATTGTGCCTGTCGAAATAAACAATTTTCAGCTTTCAAATATTCGCATTTTTCAATAAATCCGGTTCTCTTCGCAGCGCACCTTTTCTTTGCCCAAAGCGAATTCCACAGAAATCTGTAAACCAAAGCCACAACTCGTAACAACTTCCACCAACTGGAGAATCTTTCGACTTGGAATATATTTTGTTGCACCTTAGTGTGATAGAGAACATGTGCCCTTAGATCTTCAGTTGTAAGTTCGCTAGAGATAATTCTTGGCCACTTGTATTCATCTTGTTTCAGGAACGGTGGACCATTAAACCAACGACTAGACGATCCGAAATCTGGAGTTCCACTCCATTTAGTAGCGTCATCTGCTACGTTTTCCTTTGACGGAACGTACCTCCACTGGTTCATGTCCGTCATGTCGAGTATCTCACTAACCCTGAACGCAACAAATTGGCGATATTTCCTATGATCTGATTTTATCCATGAGAGAACAGTTCTGGAATCTGACCAGAAAAATTGTTTCGATACGATTATGTTGTGCGCTTTGAGAATAGTCTTTGCTAGGCGAGCTCCGAGCCTGGCTGCCTCTAGTTCTAGACGTGGAATAGATGCCATCTTCAGAGGTGCAACGCGAGTTTTGGATGTTACAATGCTACATTCTACCTCAATACCCTTGGATACCCTCAGGAAAGCGACGGCTGCGAACGCATTTTCGCTTGCGTCCACAAAAACGTGAAGTTGTAAATCTTCTTGGTCACCGAATTGGATATTTTTCAAGTAACATCTTGGGATACGAATGTTGTGAATATTTTTCAAAAGACTCACCCAGTTACACCAGTTTCTGTAATGCTCATCCAAGATAGGATCATCCCAGTCCAGTGAAGCTCGCCATATGTCCTGCATCAAGATTTTAATGTAGACGATGAAGTGGGCTATAAACCCAAGCGGATCAAAGATAGTCATCATAACACGGAGAACTTGTCTTTTGGTGGGACGAGTATCAGTGTTTATGATATCTTGTAAAGATGATTTCGGTGACAGTATAAACGTAAAACTGTCGGATGATGTGCACCAATACATCCCTAGGACTCTTTCTGTTGATTCGACTTCGGGGTTGACATTAATTATTTTTGAATCTCGCTGCTTGCCACCAAGTTCCTTGATTACTTTTGGAGAGTTTGAGACCCAGTTACGAATTTCAAATCCACACTTGGAATGGATATCTCGGATTTCTTTCGCTAGCTGTATTGCTTCGGTCTCCGTATCGACACTGTCCAACAAATCATCTACATAATGATTTTCTAGTATGGACTTAACTGCTCGTGGAAACTTTTGCTCGAACTCTTGTGCGTTTTTATTTTTTGCAAATTGTGCACAGCTTGGGGAGCACGTTGCTCCGAACGTTAAAACTTGCATAACGTAAACGTCAGGTTTACGGTCGAACCCATCTTCACTCCACAGAAAGCGTTGCACATGTTGATCATCCTCGCATACCAGCACCTGGTGAAACATCTCTCGAATGTCGCCACAAATTCCAATTCGTCTTTCACGGAATTTAAACAAGACCGATAGTAATGAAGAAAGTTGATCTGGTCCTTTCGATAGCATTGAATTAAGTGCAATCCCTTCGACCTTTGCGGCTGCATCCCACACGATGCGTAGCTTTCCAGGCTTATTTATATTTATGACTGTGAAGATAGGTAAGTACCATATTCGGCTATACTCTTTTCTTAAATCGACGTCAGACAGCTTTCGTATGTATCCCTTTTCCAGATACGTCTTTATTTGAAGATTGATGTTATCAGCGAGCGTAGAATCTTTGGATAGTTTTTTACGTAGGCACTCGTAACGTCTCTTTGCCATTGGATAACTATTTGGCAATTGAATGTCATCGTACTTCCAGAGCAATGGCGTTTGAAATCGATCTCCTTTTCTGATGGTCTGGGACTCAAGCATTTGGATTGCGCGTTCCTCCTCAGCAGATCTGACTGTGATTTGCGTTGAAACTCCCAAACTGTCGAGTGAAAAGTACTCCTTCATCATGTTATGGAGAGACTCATTATTTCTTTCGCACTCGCAGATGTGATAATGACGAAAATCTTGTGGGGTTTGGTCGTTTCCGCCAAACACAACCCATCCTAGTCGTGTTTTCGTCGCAGCAGGTTCTTTTTCTTGACCTTCCCTTGCTTTGAGGGGGAAGCTGAGTTTCCAATTGTCCAATCCAATCAAAATCCTCGGAACAGCATGTTCGTAGGGTTGAATCGGAATACTTCGCAAGTGGGGGTGTTTTTGTTTCAACTCATTCAGATGGAGAGATTGCTCTGGTAAGTTGAGACTTTTTACAGTTCTTATATTCCGTAGTGCATATTTGATTCCATTGTTTGAGGCAGATATGTCGGCCGAAACAATTTTTGAATTATTTTCAACTCGATGGGTTTGGCCCGTCCACTTGAGACAGAGTTGTTCCTTTGGACCAGTGAGGTTGAGTTCATCGGCGAGTGAGTTGTCCATGAGTGTCAACGAAGATCCCTCATCCAGGAATGCGAAGGTATTTACTTTTCTGTTGATTCCATACAGTACAACGGGAATGATTCGGAAAAGCACTGATTGGTGGGCCGATCTATGTTGATTGCAGTTGAATAGAACGGGTGCTGTTGTATGCGGTGACTGGAGTGCGTCATCTGAAATTTTATGCAGCATTGAGTGATGTCTTCGGGTGCATCCGTTGATTCCGCATATTTTACTGGAGCGGCATCGTGAATTGAAGTGTGACACCAAGCAAGTGCGACACAGACGTAGCCGCTTCACCGTTTCCCATTTCTCGTTCAAGCTCATATTTGCAAATTTAACACAGCTTCCTATTTGGCTGCACTCCTGATTACACACTTTGCATTTACGTGTGTTCACTTTGCTGTTATTGTTGTGGGTGGCTTCTGCACCTTCTGCATGGGTGTTGATGCGGCCGCTGCCTCTTGTTGATCGTCTATCACCTCTGGTCTCAAGGCAATAGGAAGGTGTTAATGCAACATCACTTATCATTTCAGCTAATTCAAATAGCCAGTTACTAAATGAAGACAGGTTGACAATTGGAAGTGACCGTCTATGGAGGACCCAGTCCACCTTGAACTTTACTGGAAGTTTCTCCACGATCTCTTGAAGAAGTACTGGATTTGCTAGGTGATCCTCGAGACCCGATGCTTCCATAGTTGCACACAAGTTTTCAATAGCTAGGGCATATGTGATTAACGTGTGCAGCTTGTCTGGATGGGGTGCAGGTTCGTTGCGTACTTTTACCATCAAAGAGTGGATTATTATTTCCGGACGTCCATATAGCATACGCAGTGTTTGTATAATGCGCGGAACGTTCGATGGTAAAAGCATTCTACTTCTTACGGCTTCCATTGCACGCCCTTTAAGGCACCTTTGTAGCCGCATCAGGTTTTCTTGATTGTTAAATCCGCACAGTCTTGTACTTCCTTCAAAGCTGCTGATAAACAGTGGCCACTCATCTGGAGTGCCACTGAATATAGGTAATTCTCTAGACAAAGAATGTCGAGTTGCAAGTTGTCGACTGGTGGGTAAACCAAGTGTATCTTCATTCTGTTCCGCTCTCAGGTCGTTGTCTGTTTGTAAATTTGTCGTGACTTGTTGGTGATTATATACCACCTTTGCCGGTACTGGAACTGGACCGAGTGCTGATGAAGGAAGATATCTGGATGTAGCAGCGTAATTATTGTTGCTTTGCATAGAAATTGCATTTCCGAGTTCTGATTGAAGATCTGTTGTTTTGAGAGCTTGATTCTCATTGTGTGGTGAGTAGACAGCAACAGGATTTTCTGCAGGTATGGCTACTGATTTTGGCTGGACATCGGGTGTGGCTGTTGATGAATTCTGATGCTCGTTATTATTGCAAACATCTTTAGATTCATTACTTTCATCCATCAACAGCTCAAATTTCCTGCGTAGGTATTCAGCGTCTCTCTTTGCCATCAGCGTCATTTCTTCTTCCAGTAATTGAAGTTGGATTGTCTTGCGCTTGGACAGGTTATCTGCTTTGACTTTTTGTTGGCGTTCTTCATCTGCTGCTCGTGATTTGTCTGTGATGCATTTTTGACATGACCAATCTTCATTGGCGATGTCTGCTGTTGTTCCAGTGCATGAAAAGTGGAACCATATGTCACAGACATCACATGCCACCATCTCTTCATTGTCTGGTTCAGAGCACAACGGGCAGGATTTATTTAGTGCACCACCTGTGCGTGATTCACGCTGGGAACTTTGCCCTTGAGGGTTGGGCTGGTCTTCCATATCGGTTTTAATGTTAATTTACTTTAATTTATCAAATATACTGAGATTATAAAAAGAATTTTGTAACACTATTGCTTCGTGCAATATCAAAATGAAATTCAGATTTTGTAAAAAAGATTTTTAGTTTTATTTTGCTTTTTGTATCTTAGTTTTTAACTTAACTTTACTCTTTTTTACAAAATTCTTTTTAGTATTTTTTTACTACTACTTTACTTAACAAGAAAAATTATGGAGTCGAATCTTCTAGCAAAAACGATTTTATTCAAAGTGGCTTCGTAAGCACATTCAGCTCTGGCGGAATTGTGGCTGCGTTCAGGTTCAAATATACTCGATGTCGGTTGTGGCATCGTTGCCAACACTCCCCCCTGGTATGTCGGTGGTATCATCAGACTTACTGTTTTTGAAGACATCGAGCACAGCAAGTTTAACGGCAGGCCGGATGTATATCCCTGTAGAGGTTTGCACAACTGCTTTACGAACTTGTCCATCCTTCCCTGTTGTTGTTTGAAGGATGCGCCCTTTAGGCCAAGTATTTCGTGGATTGTTCTCATCCACTATGATGACTACATCTCCTTTCTCAATTGGCTTTACTTGGTTGTACCACTTCGTACGATGAGTCAAATCTGGGAGATACTCCCTTACCCACCTCTTCCAGAAACTATTTGCAAACTTCTGAGCATTTGTCCAATTTCTTTTCATCAAGATATTTCCATCGCACAATATTCCATCTGGTTTCTCACCATTCGAGGAACCCAACAAGAAATGATTGGGTGTTAAGGCTTCATCGCCTTCACTGTCAAGCGGTAAGTATGTCAATGGTCTGGTGTTTATAGTTCTCTCAGTCTCTACTAACATACTATAGAGAAGTTCATCGTTAGGATTCCGGGTAGGCATTATCTGCTTCAGTGTCTTCTTGACGGACTGCACCAAACGCTCCCAACTCCCGCCCATGTGGGGTGCTGCTGGCGGATTAAATATCCATTTAGTGACTGAGCTGGAAAATTCATCAGCTAGTTGTTTATTTTGCTTTTCAGTCACTTCGCGCAACTCTCGTTCAGCTCCGTGGAAATTAGTCCCATTGTCACAACGAATCTCATTTGGAACTCCACACCTAGCGATGAATCTCTTTATTGCAAGAATGCAGGAATCCGATGACAAGGAACCTGCGACCTCAATATGAATGGCTCGAGTTGTTAAGCAAGTCAACAAGACTCCCCAACGTTTCTCTGTTCTCCGACCCATGGTAACTGTCATAGGACCGAAATAGTCTAATCCTACAAATGTGAATGGTCGCGTAAATGAAGCAAGTCTGGCTAGTGGCAATTGCGCCATCTCTGGTGGTCTTGGCTTGGCTCTTTGATTTTTGCATGCTTGGCAGTCTCGTTTAATGATTTTTACGACGACTCTTAATCTAGGGATAACAAATCGTTGCCGCAGTTCATTAACTACTGTTTCGTTATTTTGATGATGGAAACGAAGATGATAGGAATTTACTATAAGACGTGTGATGTAATGGTCTTTCGGTAGTAGTATTGGACGTTTTACACTACTGTTAATACCAATCGCTGCATCTATACGACCATGGCTGCGTAGAACTCCTTCCTCATCGAGATACGGTGACATCTTATACAAAGGGATAGATTTATCTAAGCATACTTTACTGCCGATAGGCAAACACTTGTTATTTTGAAATATTGAAATTTCATCGCAGTAGTAGCTTGATTGTGCCTGTCGAAATAAACAATTTTCAGCTTTCAAATATTCGCATTTTTCAATAAATCCGGTTCTCTTCGCAGCGCACCTTTTCTTTGCCCAAAGCGAATTCCACAGAAATCTGTAAACCAAAGCCACAACTCGTAACAACTTCCACCAACTGGAGAATCTTTCGACTTGGAATATATTTTGTTGCACCTTAGTGTGATAGAGAACATGTGCCCTTAGATCTTCAGTTGTAAGTTCGCTAGAGATAATTCTTGGCCACTTGTATTCATCTTGTTTCAGGAACGGTGGACCATTAAACCAACGACTAGACGATCCGAAATCTGGAGTTCCACTCCATTTAGTAGCGTCATCTGCTACGTTTTCCTTTGACGGAACGTACCTCCACTGGTTCATGTCCGTCATGTCGAGTATCTCACTAACCCTGAACGCAACAAATTGGCGATATTTCCTATGATCTGATTTTATCCATGAGAGAACAGTTCTGGAATCTGACCAGAAAAATTGTTTCGATACGATTATGTTGTGCGCTTTGAGAATAGTCTTTGCTAGGCGAGCTCCGAGCCTGGCTGCCTCTAGTTCTAGACGTGGAATAGATGCCATCTTCAGAGGTGCAACGCGAGTTTTGGATGTTACAATGCTACATTCTACCTCAATACCCTTGGATACCCTCAGGAAAGCGACGGCTGCGAACGCATTTTCGCTTGCGTCCACAAAAACGTGAAGTTGTAAATCTTCTTGGTCACCGAATTGGATATTTTTCAAGTAACATCTTGGGATACGAATGTTGTGAATATTTTTCAAAAGACTCACCCAGTTACACCAGTTTCTGTAATGCTCATCCAAGATAGGATCATCCCAGTCCAGTGAAGCTCGCCATATGTCCTGCATCAAGATTTTAATGTAGACGATGAAGTGGGCTATAAACCCAAGCGGATCAAAGATAGTCATCATAACACGGAGAACTTGTCTTTTGGTGGGACGAGTATCAGTGTTTATGATATCTTGTAAAGATGATTTCGGTGACAGTATAAACGTAAAACTGTCGGATGATGTGCACCAATACATCCCTAGGACTCTTTCTGTTGATTCGACTTCGGGGTTGACATTAATTATTTTTGAATCTCGCTGCTTGCCACCAAGTTCCTTGATTACTTTTGGAGAGTTTGAGACCCAGTTACGAATTTCAAATCCACACTTGGAATGGATATCTCGGATTTCTTTCGCTAGCTGTATTGCTTCGGTCTCCGTATCGACACTGTCCAACAAATCATCTACATAATGATTTTCTAGTATGGACTTAACTGCTCGTGGAAACTTTTGCTCGAACTCTTGTGCGTTTTTATTTTTTGCAAATTGTGCACAGCTTGGGGAGCACGTTGCTCCGAACGTTAAAACTTGCATAACGTAAACGTCAGGTTTACGGTCGAACCCATCTTCACTCCACAGAAAGCGTTGCACATGTTGATCATCCTCGCATACCAGCACCTGGTGAAACATCTCTCGAATGTCGCCACAAATTCCAATTCGTCTTTCACGGAATTTAAACAAGACCGATAGTAATGAAGAAAGTTGATCTGGTCCTTTCGATAGCATTGAATTAAGTGCAATCCCTTCGACCTTTGCGGCTGCATCCCACACGATGCGTAGCTTTCCAGGCTTATTTATATTTATGACTGTGAAGATAGGTAAGTACCATATTCGGCTATACTCTTTTCTTAAATCGACGTCAGACAGCTTTCGTATGTATCCCTTTTCCAGATACGTCTTTATTTGAAGATTGATGTTATCAGCGAGCGTAGAATCTTTGGATAGTTTTTTACGTAGGCACTCGTAACGTCTCTTTGCCATTGGATAACTATTTGGCAATTGAATGTCATCGTACTTCCAGAGCAATGGCGTTTGAAATCGATCTCCTTTTCTGATGGTCTGGGACTCAAGCATTTGGATTGCGCGTTCCTCCTCAGCAGATCTGACTGTGATTTGCGTTGAAACTCCCAAACTGTCGAGTGAAAAGTACTCCTTCATCATGTTATGGAGAGACTCATTATTTCTTTCGCACTCGCAGATGTGATAATGACGAAAATCTTGTGGGGTTTGGTCGTTTCCGCCAAACACAACCCATCCTAGTCGTGTTTTCGTCGCAGCAGGTTCTTTTTCTTGACCTTCCCTTGCTTTGAGGGGGAAGCTGAGTTTCCAATTGTCCAATCCAATCAAAATCCTCGGAACAGCATGTTCGTAGGGTTGAATCGGAATACTTCGCAAGTGGGGGTGTTTTTGTTTCAACTCATTCAGATGGAGAGATTGCTCTGGTAAGTTGAGACTTTTTACAGTTCTTATATTCCGTAGTGCATATTTGATTCCATTGTTTGAGGCAGATATGTCGGCCGAAACAATTTTTGAATTATTTTCAACTCGATGGGTTTGGCCCGTCCACTTGAGACAGAGTTGTTCCTTTGGACCAGTGAGGTTGAGTTCATCGGCGAGTGAGTTGTCCATGAGTGTCAACGAAGATCCCTCATCCAGGAATGCGAAGGTATTTACTTTTCTGTTGATTCCATACAGTACAACGGGAATGATTCGGAAAAGCACTGATTGGTGGGCCGATCTATGTTGATTGCAGTTGAATAGAACGGGTGCTGTTGTATGCGGTGACTGGAGTGCGTCATCTGAAATTTTATGCAGCATTGAGTGATGTCTTCGGGTGCATCCGTTGATTCCGCATATTTTACTGGAGCGGCATCGTGAATTGAAGTGTGACACCAAGCAAGTGCGACACAGACGTAGCCGCTTCACCGTTTCCCATTTCTCGTTCAAGCTCATATTTGCAAATTTAACACAGCTTCCTATTTGGCTGCACTCCTGATTACACACTTTGCATTTACGTGTGTTCACTTTGCTGTTATTGTTGTGGGTGGCTTCTGCACCTTCTGCATGGGTGTTGATGCGGCCGCTGCCTCTTGTTGATCGTCTATCACCTCTGGTCTCAAGGCAATAGGAAGGTGTTAATGCAACATCACTTATCATTTCAGCTAATTCAAATAGCCAGTTACTAAATGAAGACAGGTTGACAATTGGAAGTGACCGTCTATGGAGGACCCAGTCCACCTTGAACTTTACTGGAAGTTTCTCCACGATCTCTTGAAGAAGTACTGGATTTGCTAGGTGATCCTCGAGACCCGATGCTTCCATAGTTGCACACAAGTTTTCAATAGCTAGGGCATATGTGATTAACGTGTGCAGCTTGTCTGGATGGGGTGCAGGTTCGTTGCGTACTTTTACCATCAAAGAGTGGATTATTATTTCCGGACGTCCATATAGCATACGCAGTGTTTGTATAATGCGCGGAACGTTCGATGGTAAAAGCATTCTACTTCTTACGGCTTCCATTGCACGCCCTTTAAGGCACCTTTGTAGCCGCATCAGGTTTTCTTGATTGTTAAATCCGCACAGTCTTGTACTTCCTTCAAAGCTGCTGATAAACAGTGGCCACTCATCTGGAGTGCCACTGAATATGGGTAATTCTCTAGACAAAGAATGTCGAGTTGCAAGTTGTCGACTGGTGGGTAAACCAAGTGTATCTTCATTCTGTTCCGCTCTCAGGTCGTTGTCTGTTTGTAAATTTGTCGTGACTTGTTGGTGATTATATACCACCTTTGCCGGTACTGGAACTGGACCGAGTGCTGATGAAGGAAGATATCTGGATGTAGCAGCGTAATTATTGTTGCTTTGCATAGAAATTGCATTTCCGAGTTCTGATTGAAGATCTGTTGTTTTGAGAGCTTGATTCTCATTGTGTGGTGAGTAGACAGCAACAGGATTTTCTGCAGGTATGGCTACTGATTTTGGCTGGACATCGGGTGTGGCTGTTGATGAATTCTGATGCTCGTTATTATTGCAAACATCTTTAGATTCATTACTTTCATCCATCAACAGCTCAAATTTCCTGCGTAGGTATTCAGCGTCTCTCTTTGCCATCAGCGTCATTTCTTCTTCCAGTAATTGAAGTTGGATTGTCTTGCGCTTGGACAGGTTATCTGCTTTGACTTTTTGTTGGCGTTCTTCATCTGCTGCTCGTGATTTGTCTGTGATGCATTTTTGACATGACCAATCTTCATTGGCGATGTCTGCTGTTGTTCCAGTGCATGAAAAGTGGAACCATATGTCACAGACATCACATGCCACCATCTCTTCATTGTCTGGTTCAGAGCACAACGGGCAGGATTTATTTAGTGCACCACCTGTGCGTGATTCACGCTGGGAACTTTGCCCTTGAGGGTTGGGCTGGTCTTCCATATCGGTTTTAATGTTAATTTACTTTAATTTATCAAATATACTGAGATTATAAAAAGAATTTTGTAACACTATTGCTTCGTGCAATATCAAAATGAAATTCAGATTTTGTAAAAAAGATTTTTAGTTTTATTTTGCTTTTTGTATCTTAGTTTTTAACTTAACTTTACTCTTTTTTACAAAATTCTTTTTAGTATTTTTTTACTACTACTTTACTTAACAAGAAAAATTATGGAGTCGAATCTTCTAGCAAAAACGATTTTATTCAAAGTGGCTTCGTAAGCACATTCAGCTCTGGCGGAATTGTGGCTGCGTTCAGGTTCAAATATACTCGATGTCGGTTGTGGCATCGTTGCCAACAACAAGCGTCACAATTTCGGCACCACTTTTTAACGTCGTCTCTTGCATGCAACCAGTAGAATCGTTGTCTCACTTTTTCTAACATCTTGTTGATTCCCAAATGGCCTCCTGAATGTCCATCATGCATCTCTCGAAGAACCTCTTTAATTGTTGATTGAGGTAACACAAGCTGCATCACATAGGATTTACCATCAGCGGACTCCCATTTTCGCCGAAGAACACCTTCTTGCACATGAAGTGAGTCCCATTGTGCCCAATAGGCCTTTAAAACTGGACTCCTATCGGAAATGTCATTCCATGCGGGTTTTTCTTCATGTTCCTTCCATGCGAGAAGAGGTTCAATGTCGGGGTCTTCTTGTTGAGCAGATCTTATTTCTTCATTGCTCCATCCACAAATGGGGTCAGCCCTTATTCGCAGTGTGTTGATGGCGACCATGCGTTTGTTGCCATTTGCCGTTGCCTCGACAGTCAGACTTTTATTGTTTCGTTTGGTCTGAGAAACCTGGATGGTGTTTCTAGCCAGCTTCTGCCCCTCGAAGTTAGTTCTTACTTGTTTCTCTGTTGGAAAACTTGTTCGGGAAGTAACACTGATGTTATTGTTACCTTGTTCTGAATTTGAAACTCCGTGTCCACAATGTTGACAAGCTCTTCTTGGTGGTAATCGACATTGACGCTGTAAATGTCCAGTCTTGTTGCAATTCCAGCACTTTGCAAGTCCGTTTCGTTGATTCCTTTGGACATCAGTTCTTTGGCATGAGCATTCTTCGACGATGTCTTCTCTAAGTCGATGTACTCCGTAAGAAGCTTGCTCTGCTGCTTCTATTGTCAAGGCAAACGCTAATGTTTCAGAAAGCGTTCGTTTTCCAGCAGTTCGCACGGCCCTTTGAAGATGTATGTCGGAAATGGCGCGAACAAATGCCTCAATTGCAAACTGGTTACGGATTTCTTCTCCAACATCTGGATATGCAAGATGAACAAGCCTTTCAATGTCCGCTTGTAGCTGTTGTAGAGTTTCGCCCCTCTTCTGAACTCTGGAATAGAGTCGTACTTTGAAGACTTCTTTCATATGGCTATTGCCAAAGCGTTTGTCTATAGCCTCAACCAAGTAATTAAAGTCGCCGCTCTTATCTGCTGGTATGGTTAGCAATAACTCAGCAGCTGCTCCTCTAAGAGCAAGGGTTCGAGCTAAACACTTGTCAGCCTCATCCCAGCCATTTGCTGTAGAAGCTGCCTCGAATTGCCTCTTGTAAATAGACCAAGAAGTTTGTCCATCAAAGGTTGGAGGTTGCATCTCCTTTTTCCTCAAGGTTTCTCCAGAACTTTCCCGAATTTTTATATTTCGAACACGGTCTAACTCTTTTGAAAACGTTTCCATTTTGCTGTCGACTTGATTCCCTAGCAATGAAACACGTTCATCTAACTCTTTTGAAAGCGTCTCCATTTTGTTGTCGACTTTATTCTCCAACAATGAAACACGTCCATCAAGTGCAGAAACATTATTCTCGATGTTAACAAGCTTGCCTTCTAGCATGTTTCTCTGCTCTTCGAGAAGGTCTTTTTGTTCGCTATGCTATTTCTCAAGGCGTTCGAGAATATTCTTTTGTTCATTTTTCTGCTCATTGAAACGTTCGGTTTGTTCATTTCGTTGCTCTTCGAGACGTTCGAGAACATTCTTTTGTTCATTTCGTTGCTCTTCGAGACGTTCGAGAACATTCTTTTGTTCGTTTTTCTGTTCATTAAAACGTTCGTTTTGTTCATTTCGTTGCTCTTCGAAACGTTGAAGCAGAAGACTAATCATATTTGAAACATCTACATTTTTACTTACGTCTGCTTCCTCAGCGTCAGCTTCAAAGACGAAAATGTCCGGGTCTTCATTTTGTTGTTTCAAATATTCGGCCAAACGCAGAACAAGCTCATTTTTCGATCCTGCTCTAGAAAGTTCTCGCTTGCCCAATTCACTTTTCAGCTCATTACAGTTGAGCTCTTTCAGCAACTTGCTCATTATTATTTTTTTTTTTTTTTTTTTTTTTCGCACACTTCACTGCACAATAAGTTTTATTCCACTTTTCTGACACCAATGTAATATTTTTGCTAGGTTCGTTAAATAAAACTTATTACTCTTTCTAATACTTCTTCTTTATTTTTACTTTCGAAATCACAACAATAAATCTCAACTTATAATCAACTTTACTTTATTCAAATTAAAATCACACTTGTTTTACACAATCCAATAAGCAGAGTTTTGCACACTTCCGTAATCAAAAATCAACTGTGTCTCGCTCACCGTGAACACTCCCTTATATACTCAAATTAGTTGTTCTCGAAAGTTCTTGTCTTGGAATGTTCTAGATGTTCGGAATAAGGGGAAATACATTTGACATTGGAAAAGAGCTTTTCGTTTCTTCCATAAATTAGATATGCAGTTTTCCAACAGATGGCGCTGTAGTAGTATAAAGCTCTGTTCACAACAATATCATGCGTCCGTCAACACAAATTATAGAAAAATGTGAAAATATCGCAAATTTACAAAATGCAGACGAGGATGCTGTAATAAAGATGAACATGTTCATCTTTACTATAATCTTTGACTTCTGCATTTCTCGAATTTTCTATAAAGTAGAACTTTGCTTTTTTCCTCTCTATCTAACAAATATGAATTCTGTATTTGGCATCCCATTTTTTGCAGAAATCAAATGCAGATACATGTAAATCCACCATAATATTGGCGGATGTTTACCGACTTTTTAAAATCACAGCATTGATATGCTTTTTTTTTGTGGGAATTTGGAGATTTATACAATTGTTTGATAGATTGTATCGTCTGAAAATCAAAATAGAACCAGCATTCTCATTCATAAAACACTACTAGCAAGTCGCGTCGCTACGAACGAAAATTTCCAGTTTTCATGATTAAGAATTTTGAATTGTTCAGTTATAATTTTCATGATTAAGAATTTCAATCTTTTCGGTTAGATTTTATTAAAAAAATCGATGTAAGATGAATTAAACCTAGCGAAATTCGAGTATGACATGGTCATCACCAGACAATTGCTGAGCTCAAGTGAGATTGCCGCGATAAAACGTCAATTTTTAAATGACGAAAAGTAGGTAGTTTAGAAAATGACAAATTTTAATGAACAAAAAGTTCTTGTTATGTTTATTAAATAAACAATTAACCATAAAAATATATTTCAATGCTGAAAATAATGAATTAATAAACAATTCTGCTCGAACCAAGCAGTTTCGCAACTAAAAATTGCTAGTGCGCGGCTAGCCTTATTCTTTCCGAAGTATGCGTTGCGGTTTGCGGACAATTTTCCGCTCCGAACGTATACCTCGCTAGGGCCGATTAATTCATTATTTTTATTTGTTCATGAATTCTATCGTAATTGGAAAATTGTAAATGCCAAATCTGATCTATTGCCATTACGAACGGAGTTGGCGATAGCTTTTTTCGGAATAGGTTAAAGTTTTCGATTATAATGACATTTGTGATAGGGTTGATTAAAAACATTTCATTAGACAGGAAAACCTTTGCTGAGAGATGGTCCCGACCACTCCTAAACTTACGAGCGCTCTTCGAAAGTTTGTTCGAAAATTCGAAAACTAAACAAACTAAACAAACGACGGTGAGTGCAAAACCAAAACGAGTTATCTTCACCAGCAACGCTCCCCAAGCAAAATACGAAATTGACCGAAGGATTCTTACTGCCAGCTGTCATTCAAGTTCGAAAACAGTTTGATTTCACAGTTTGGGTATGCCTGAACAAGAGAGAGTGGCTCTAATTTTCGAACTTCCAAAAACACTACTTGTGAGTGGTTGGTGAATGGTGAATACCCCAAAGAAATTTCAAGTTAAAAGCCTCGTAAAGTTAAGAGCCGTTTAAGAGCGCTCGGTGAATACCAGCCTAAGTGTTTTTTCGTCCTATTTGCAAAGACCCCAGGAAACCAAAATATTCATTTTCTTTGCTGTATAACGAAAAAAGTTTATTTAATGTGCAAATCGTCGTTTCTTATGAATACATTAGGAATAAAAGAGCAAACACTCCTAACAGTTCGTTAAGCAAAGTTTACAGGTACTGATTTGGTTCCTGAAGATAAGAGAGGAAATCCTCTCAGTTCCTAGAACTATTAGCCACTATTTGAGAGCAGGAATTCATAAATTGTGGATTAACTATTGTGGAGATAAATCGAAATTATGTAGCTCAATGGGTTTTTGCAATGAAATCAACAGTAAGCTATGATTCCAACACTCGCATTTTTAGATAGATAGATAGATAAAGTCTTAGTTTTTTTTTCAATCATTTAAAAGTACAATAATTGGATTAAAAGATTTACAAAGCATGGCTTGATAAGCCATTTTCCGCAAGAAATCAAATAAAAAAAGTAGTGATAGTATCAAGAGAGAAAATAATTAGGATTAATTTAAGTTTTAAAATCCTATCAAAAGAAGACGGATTTTTATTCCTGTGGACCGTTATATGCAACCCAAGAGAAAATTAACGGAAATATCACCGATAGGCAGATTCGCATTTTTAAACCGGGTTTCTAATTAAAGGTTTTTGTGCCCAAGAAGGATGTCCTTGATGGGATGAGTTCAAAATCTAGTTCATAGAATAATAAGCTATTTTAGGACTCGAGAAGTAATTTCTATCTGCTTAACAAAATGCGTTACTTAATATGGCATAACGAGTAAAACTTTAAACTTTAAACGTGACATTTAAACGTCAACATTTAAAAAAATAGTATTTAAGTCTTTATTGCGCCGGATGTGCAGTATGTGTGTACAATGTACATACATATCAAAGTAAAAAATAAATACCTACATGGTTGGTCAAAAGTTTCTCTTATTTTGAAAATGATGTCCTACGAAGTGTTCTGGAAAACGCTCTGCAAAGAGCCCGTCTCTGTGAGAATGAAGTTAATGCTCATTTGAGGGACATTATATTTTAAACTCAGCCCAAAAATCTCCATAAATCATACTTTATTAATAAAAAAATAAATCTTTAAAAGTTATTATCACTTTAAATTAGGAAGTCACTTTGGCCAACCCTGTAGAAACTAGAAAATATACAATGATCTGGTTTTCAGTGTTCGTTTAAAGAGTGATAAGAGTAATAAATACTAAAGGCCAATTTAGTACATAATCTCACAATTTTGAAAAAATAGGTCGGGCTTCAAATGCATTTCTGTCGTACAAGATACGAGTATGACCAATTTTTTCAAGAAGAATATTAAACTTTGTCCTCAGTAGGGAAGGTTTTTCATTTTGTATGATCATTAGATCCATACTGCATGTAGTTGACAAATTTTCCCATTCCGCTGCTATGTGTCCTGACATCTGGGTTGAAATTCCTCAGTTAGAATAGACATGGTATAACACTTCATTGCAGAAAGGGTTTGTACACGGTTCGTACACCCATTTTGGAGGAAAATCGACTCCACATTAGTTCACTCTCTTATCCCCTTTATGATCACAGAGATCTTCTTGTTCTCCATTTCAAAAATATCCGACTTTTCTTGTAATCAACTTGAACGAATCATCATCAAACTGAATATATGGGACAGTTAATTCGATTTTTTTTTGTGTATTTCTATTTTGAAATATATAAAGAAACTACTCCTGACGCTTGTATTATTTTGTTTTAAATATATTTCTATCGCGGAAGTTGATGCTATAAACAGTACACACATCTTTAATGAATGCAGGTTCTTTTTAAAAAAATATTACATACATTTCTTTGAAACTGGACTCAATTGGATAATTAAATCTGGCTCGTTAAATTTGCCCAATTTGAACCACTTGAGTTTGAGCCGCCATCGCCACTCTCGTATCGTCGCCGTCAAAGCAGAAAGAAGGATCGCAACACAAAACATAATTATCCATACTTTATAATACTTTCCGCCCTTAAGAAACCATTAATTATCCCGAAGATCCCCCGTCGACCACACACACAGCGATCAGCTAATAGGACCCACAACAACCACTTATGCCACAACCTGCAATCAAAACAGACTCACTTTGATTTTCATAGTGCCACTTGACTACGCTACGAAGTGGCGTCGAAGTTCAAAATCTCTCCATCGAGTGTCTTACTTCCATCACAGTGACATTCCTTTCAGGCTCCTCAAGACACAGTGTATATATAGTCCATATCAAAACAGAGATATCCATACATTCCTTAGACCTCCTAGAATAGTCGTACGCGTAACTACCTACCTAGTTGGAGATCTGATAAGGATTAGTATGCAATGATTATATACATTGTAAGGTAGGAGATGCGTTCATTTCCGTCTTTTTGAAGGATGCTCCTTTTTTTGGACCTCTCCCTGTGCTGTCCTAATGAAATCGTCAAAAAACAATAATATGAAAACACGGTGCATACCTTACCTATGGTCGTAAAAGGATAATAAGAAAACCACACCAGAAGCAACCAAAAGATCCCACACCAACTGTACATAAATCTTGGATGAGTCTTTATATGACCGTCCGGCGAGGCAATGAAGGGCGTGTCGGATTGCTGAAATGTTTTGGCTTTTTATTAATGCCGATCGCTTTCGGCGGCTCTGTGAAAACATTTTGATCTATCTCAGAAACATCTCTATATACAGATACACGCACATCCTTGGCTGAGTTAATGATTTTTGGTTGTTGTATTCATGTTGTTTCGTCTTTTTCAATAACCGAAAAATAAATCTATTATTTGGCACATTTTCATTACAAAATGGTCAGATCAGATAAGAACATCTGCTATTGGGCGGAGAACTGTTTGGCTCTTAAAAATGTTGTCCAATTTTGACGAAGAGAATAGCATTTGTGAGGATCCATCATAAAAATTGGTTATTTTTCTGACATTTGGTGGATAAAGATTTGTTTTAATTTTAATCACATTGATATTGACACATCATGTTTTTTGATATTGTCACATCATGTAACGACACGGTGCGGCGCAAGAAATTTGAAAGATGTATTATAGGGATCGTAACGGAATCGCGTTTTTTATAATCCCGTTTTTTTCAAAAATCCCACAAAAAAAATTTTTAAAATACCGTCCTCTATAATACCGTTTTTTTTTAAATACCGCTTTTTTAATCCCGTTTATTCAAAATCCCTTTCTATTATAATCCCGCTTTTTAAAATCCCGTCTTATACCGCTTATCCCGTTTTTTAGAAAACGTAGCAACGTAGCGGGATTATAAGAAACAGGATTATAAAAAACGGGATTATAAAAACGGGATTTAAAAAAACGGGATTTTAAAAAGCGGGATATCGTACCCAACCCGAATTTTTAAAATGTAAATACTAGTAAAAATGTGCGTGTTTCAAGTATGAGCACTATTGGAAGACGATATATATTTCGAATATCTTTAAATTCTTAAAGATTAACTATCAGAACAAATATTTGTACTACAGAAGAATTGACATAACATGACTTTGATTTAGTTCGGAATCTGGAGCACCTAATGGAAAAGTTCTTTAAGTCTTTTTATTTAAAATAACACTTCTTCAAGTTCATTCCTTCTATTATATCTTTATATCTTTATATCTTTATAAATTCTAAAAACTTAATCATTTTTAGGTACATACAGTTATAACTTGTAACACGACGGTACTGTCCTATAAACTTGAGGAAAAGATATTTTTTTCTCGAAAAAGGATTGAAAGATTTTGATAAAAATTTATTAAAAAAAAAACTGATTAATGGTATTTTTTTTTCTTATACTGGAACTACAATCTAATGATACGATACGATGATGGTAACTTCCAAACTAGTGGCCCTCCACCTGACGTCCGTCAGTCTGTATGTCCAGGTGTATTTGAAGCTATAGCGTAAATGAAAGGGTGAATTTGGTACAGAATATTTCTATGTTTTATTTAAACTCGTCTAGAACTATGCAAGGATTTCGAATGGATTTTCCAAATTTTCCAGAAAATGGCTTTACAAATACATTCTAAATATACTTCGTTCGTGTACGATGTTAAAATCAATTCCAATAATACTGTCTTTCTAAAACCTGGCGCGAAAATTAAATGGTTTAATTATCAGCCGTGACCTAGATTCCAGCACACTACAAACCATTTCAATCCTAAGAACCTTAAGGCCTTACATGTGCCAATATGCACAACCAGAGCTTTCGAATATGATAATAACCAAAGAAGAGCTTGCTGATGGCAAAGCGGCGCGTGTGGACAGGATACCAGCGGAGTTTTATAGATATGGCACACAGGACCTTATTAGGAACCTTACACATGCATTCAACCAAATTTTTGAACATGAAAGCATCCCGCTATATTTTAAAGATGCTCTGATCTGATTTATGAACTAATCTTATTACTTAAAAGATTAAATTCGTGGATTGAGAAAAATAAGCTGCTGAGTGAGTTTCAAGCTGGGTTCGGATCGAGATACTCAACCATAGATCACATCTTTGTTCTAATTCATTCATAATTCATTCCTGTCATGAGATAAAAACTCTACAGTTTGAGGTAGACTTTAGTTGTTTAAGCTATTTGGAGCTGAATTTCACTTAAATTTGGACGAGTTCTCCATAATATGTACATAGGAACCAGAGAAGCCGTATGGAATGGTATAAATGTATCAGAGTGGCTCCAGACAGAAGGTGTGAGACAGGGGTGTGCACTCCGTCCAAGTATATTTGCATTGTTAATCAATGATATTATACCTAGACACATTTCCAGAAGGTGTAAACTATGCGGGAACTTTGGTGAAAGCCCTGCTCTTAGCTGACGACATTGTCCTCCTACTAAGAACTTAAAAACGAAAAGGCATCTCACGGAAAAATTATCAAAGGCAAAAACTGCTATTAATGTAGCATGGAGAGAGTGTTTCAACAATAGATACGAGTACATCGCCCATCATAGCAGAAAATACAAAATGTTTGAATTAGTATCTCAGTCAATTATGTTTTACGAAGCGCAAGTGTTAGTTCTAGGATTTTATTTAAAAAGAACATTTTGGCTGGCCATATGCACACTAACCTACATGTTAATGTTGGAAACAGGCCTATGACCACTTGTTGATGAGTTCCGCTGTGCCATACTTACAAAATTCAGCTGGTATACCATTCGATCCGGATGCTTTTTCCTCTTTAAGCTTCGCTATAGCTGAAATTATTTCTTGATAACTTACTGATGTATCAAGAACTCCATTGTAAAAACCTAATATACGAAATGTGTGCATTTCTTAAATCACGCGATATTCATTTCAAATATTTCGTTTCAAAAGAGACATTTTCAGTTTTCGTAAATTTGTACCACCTTTCATTTGAATAATGCGAAGATAATACAAAATACTTAATCGAACTCTTAAAAAAAACTTAAGAGTTTTTCGTGCTTCGCAAAAAAATACGAAGCGATTTTGTGCTCGTATCCTTTTACTTTTACTTTATATCTCATGAAGAAGATTTACGGATTTTTTCTCTTCTTTTTCCGAAAAATTGTATTACTATTATTAGAAATATTATTTCAGTAAGTATGTTTTACAAAATTCAAATATCGCATCAAAAAACACATACGAATCACATAAAATACATTATAAGCCATTACAGCAAGTACCCAAGACCAAGTCTGTAAGCCATTTTTTTTTTTTTCAAATGTCAAAATTTCTCCTAAACTACTAAACTTGTTTTTCCAAGACTATAGTTGGGTTTTTACAAATTTGAATTTTAAAACGATATCAATTAGGCATTAAAATAGACTTTAAATATATCAACCCTACACACCGGATAGAATTATACGACCAATACCAATAGACGATAGCACCCACGTTTGACACACATGCAAGCCATTATTTGTTTCACACAAAACTACTACGCAAGTATAGTATGTATATAGGTACATATGTACCTTATTGTGTATATTATGTATGCCTTTAAAAGTTTCCAAACAAATCACAATTGTTAGGCCAACATCTTGGCATATTACTCAGTTAAGTTAAGAGGACGGAGGGAAAATATAATTCCAATGATTATCCTTTAATGAAGCAATTGGATTTGTATGGTTGCACGGAAAGGAAACGCCCCGCGTTACCGCTATACCATTGCTGATGCTACTGCTACTGCTGCTGCCGCCACACCGAGAATCCTTCATCATAATGCGAATCACACATGAATAGGCGATATCGAATTTCACCATCAGATGTGTGTTGTGTATAGATTCTGTGCGCACCGATAATAATGTCCTCCCGTCACAAGGATATCATCGAGAGCCTACTTGATCAGCCAACTAGTTTCCTCTTCTTGTCAATTTCTTACACCATACACCATTATTATCTGAATCCTTATCATTATTCCCATTAACCCATTTCACTTTCGAAATGCCGCCTTCCTTCACATTGCGCCGCAGCTATACAATATACAATGCTTCTTTCTAGAGAGCAGAGCTAGAAAAACAATCCTTTCGCGCTGGAAATGCCGGCGTAGGCCCTTTGGTCTACTTGAGAATTTTTTCAAATCTCTTATTAGATCTCAAAGTGCCGCATTGTATTGTATTATGGGCCTATGTGGTGCTCCGAGATTTGGTTTCACAATTTTCGTGTTGTTTACGAAACACATGGGAAATCAGCTCCTTGGGCTTTTTCGAATGTTTTCATAAACATTTCTGAAAAAAAAATTAAGCAAATAAACATGATGGTCCGGTCGGTGGCGAAGGCGACGAGGCTGCGGGCCAACCAAATTTTATGCATTTCCAACCAATTAAGAGACAAATCACATTGCCATACTACAACGACAAATCGCCCAAATTAATCCACAATGGTCGTGGACATGGCAAATAACAGGGGCGAATTTTATAAGGCCCTATTTACATAATAAGGAGGGGCAACATTTTTTGGATTACTATTCTTTTTTTTAGAATCAATTGGTTTTAAGAGAAACACGAGCAAGCGTTGGGGTACAGTACATTTAATCCAAAAAAATGTAAAAAAAAATACAGTTTTCGTTGGGGGTAAGGGGTTAAAGAAATGGCGCCATTTAGCACCCCAAAAAAGTGTAGCCCCGGTACAAATTTAGGGTACTTTTTAGGAAATGCTAAGCACATCCAAATAAAGTCCTCCACCAATATTTAGCTTTGTGTCGGAATTTTTTTCGTAGTTTGGTTTGGCTATAAAACGATTTATAATTTTTGTTTATAATCGAGTTTTTAATCAAGTTTGTAATGAAGTTGGCAAGTCTTACGAAAACTTAAAAACAATCTCTCAAAGTTGAAAGATCCGAACTGGAGGCTGCAAGAAAAAATTGTAGTTAAGCCGCTACTGCTGAGAAGATCGATAATCATTTTTGCAAGCTGGCGAACTGCGATGATGAATCCAATGACGCTGTCAGCCAGCTTGTACCATCAAGCATTGTCGAAGTAGACCAGCAATTCCGTCTACCCGATCTCGACGAAATGAATATAGCTTTATTCAAACTGCTTGATTTGACATCCACAAAGCGGCAAGCTATAACTTGTTTAGCTCATCTACAAATTATGATCGGAGAAAAGCATACCCAAAGAATGAAACCTCAGAACTGCGTGATCTATCCATCCAAAAGTAAGAACACCCTCTCAACTTCGCCACCAACAGAGACATTAAAATCTTTAAAATAGCTTCAAAGAATTTTTCTTTACCAATTTATATGAACACCTGAAGCCGTTCGTAAACAATACGGCCAGAAAAGTCCACCATCGACCGAATATTAACATTACCGCAAATTTTAAATCGACACCTACTAACCTTTCATCGATTTTAATGCCGCTTATGATGACAAATGACATCTATACGTAGAGGCGAGCTAAGATGATTTAAACAGCAGATATACATATGTTTAACTGATACTTTGTATGGAACGTTTCCATTAACATCTTTAACTTCAAAGTACACAGTTAGCGACTTAGTCTACCTAGGCTGCGCTATAAACTCTGACATCGATATCAGTAGTCAGGTCAAACGAAGAATTCTTAGGGTTAAGGAAGGAGGCAATTGAGTAGCAAAGTCCTCTCTTAAGAAACTAAAGGCTCCATTTATAAGACACTAATCTTACTGGTAGTATCCGTTGGCATAATGGTTAGTGCTGTCTGTCATGCAGAAGGTCTTGAGTTAACTTCTCAGCTGCTGCAAAAATGTTTTTCAGTGGTGTACTGCCTTTTGCAAGGAATTCACAAATGCTCTAAGAGTATCTCTTGTCATGAAAAGTTGTGCTCATTAGCTGTTCGGAATCGGCAGAAAATTGTAAACGGTTGGGACTTGTAAGTCGGAAGGTTTAGGCTCTCTACGAGCAGTAATGCCTTCTATTGAATCATATCGATACAGAAGCATGTATCCTGTGAAAAGTGGATGAGAAAAATTAAGTCTGTTCGGGCGGAGAGTTAGAGAACAAATAACAAACTCTACGTTCTCTACAGCGATACTGACTTAGTCTAAAAAGTAAAAACCATTTAGAGCGAATAAATACCAATGCTTCGGACCTGAAAATCTATAAATCTAACACCTAAGGATGATTCCGAAGAGGAAGACCGCGATTCAGGCGGTGCACATAAGTTGTGGAAGTTCTCAACCAACTTGGCATACGAAATTGGAGACAGATAAAAAATTAGGGCTTGAGCTGGCTGGAAGAAGCTTGTTGGTTGAGGCCCTGCCCCACTCCGTATTATACATCCAACTTAAGTAAGTAACATTGATGATGGAGAAAGTTGTTTTCGAGTTAGATCTTAAACAGGTGGACTGATTTGTTTCAAATTTTGAAATTTGGTACAGAGCACTTTTGTGTAATTCAATGGAGAAATTCGACTTCTTGATTTGACTATGCAACAGTTTTGGATTTCTTTTAGATTTTCTTGAAAAACTTGATTTTAGAGCCTAGAGCACCAAATAAAATTTGGTGAGTTTTCCTTCCCAGCGCTTTCAACAGACCCTCGCATTTAACCCTTTTATAAAAACCGATCAATTTCTATTGTTCGAAAAAATGTACAACAAATCAACTCTTGAAATTTTGAAAATTTCTTGTCTAAGAACAAAATAAAAAAAAACGAAAAGCTGTGAACTCTTGCATCCTTTTTTTCTTGGGACTTCACTATAGTGACTTTGATCTGAGAATTATTTAGAATTTGATATTTTTTAGCTGACCACTCTCTAAGGCCTGAATTTAAAACAAAATGCGGATCTGTTGAACAAACCTTAACCTGATTCAGCAAACACACATAAACATGCGCCGTGTCGGACCGTGTGTATGGGGACATTATGGACCTGGACATATAGCCACTGGCCAACGCCACCGTCTACGTCTACCCTTCGAAATTAAGAGAGAACTTGATAATGTGTTAATTATAATCAAACCAAACAAGTTTCTTGTGTCGCATTCACATTCTGCGTTGCGCTGCCCCGATCTCGTCCACAATTCAAATGAGTTATTATTCCTAAGCTGGAGCTGTTAATGCCTCGGAATGGGGCATCCATGGCGTATTTATGGTAAAACCGTCGACCAATATTAGCAGCTACACAGAAAATAAAAATATTAATAACAATAATGTAAAATTTATGACCACCACTCCACAAAAAAAGGCAAAATACCGCCGGCCGGCCACGACAATGATGGCTTTAAAATGGAAGAAGCAATTTATACCCAATGGCACATCATACATATACATATGTATACGAGACCGATCGAGCCCGCGGCAGTGATCTTTGATCCGATTTGGATTCCAAAGTTGGCCAAATTTATTCGGAATTAAAACAAGCAACAAATTATATTGATTGTGACTATTTCCTTAAAATATTTTGACAGCTAGTTTATGAATCTTCTTCGTTTGTAGTAATGTCCGGGATTTAGACAAAAGAAAAAAAAATATTTTAGCTATTCCCCGAAATAGCTGAATCGAGAAGTTGTGAGGAAGAAGGGTAAGTAATTTTTAATGAGCCTCAATTTAATTTCATTGAGAGGTCTGAAAACTCCCAACTTGTGTATAAAACAAATTATGTAAGACCAATAATAATATGCCACAAACACTTCTGAGAATCTCAGCAGGTGCTGTTGAATTTTAAAGTTGGAATCGTTGTCCAAAAGTTACTGTCGTTCGTGAAGATGTTCCGTGTCGGCGTTTTTGTCGACTCTTCCAACGGACTTGAGGGGTTGAAATTATATGCCAGGACAATGCCGAGGCTTACATGCTAACGCGTAGACTTCCATGTGAATTGGAATAATTCTAGCAGCTATATGGTCTATGAATTATTTAAGAAGTGGTCATCCTCGTTCACGTATACTACACTGTCATTAAGGCATTTCATATAATCTGGAAACCGGGGGGAGTGACAGTATGCATTTAAGGAGGTTTCACTTTGGAACGGATGTAAGGACACACATCAGCTTTTTGTTTGCCATCTAAAGATCACGCACGCGATTTAATTTGTTGTTCTTTGTTTTTAAGAGTTTTTTTTTTGTATTTTTAATATCGAAGGGAAAAGAAGCTCTGCCGGCATCTGGGCGAGGAATTAGCAAGTTGTGGTCTTAGATCATGTGTTGTCATTTGCGATGAGTAGAAATAATTATTAATTATTTCTGTAGTTTGCAGAAACTTAGGGTATGTTATTATAACATAAAGGTGATTGTTTTCGTATCGACTTTTTGCAACTATTGATTTTAAATTTTCAAAGAACTTAAAAGGGTGAAAAAATTGAAGAAGGCTTAAGCAATGTTTTTATTTATAAATGTATGTGGCTACCACTACTTTGTTTCGTATACTTACCGTACTTACACAAGAATGAATTGTGGTTTGAAATCTGTCAAATCTTTAACATCCGTCTATTATTTTAAGAATTACAATATAGCTGCGTTTTTTGGAAGGTGACTATGCAGCGCAGCTAAATTTCCTAATAAAACGCTATTCTTACATTTTCGTCACAATTTCATCAAATGTCAAAACACATGTTAAAATTGCTGTCAAAGAAAAAATGCAAAAAATCGAATCCAAAAACTAAAATGGATAATGAAGTAAAATAAGTACAAATTTGCACTTATGTCTTATTTCCTTGTAAGATATTAGAATTACTATTATGAAATGTTCTTTTTTCCAAGGAATCGAGAACTCTTAACTTAACGTTTTTCCTTTTTGATCTAATTGGGAAATTCAACAAATCAAAAAAGACTGTAATGAAGATAAAACCCAATATGAATCAATTTCAAGAAATGTCTTAAAATTTAAAGATTTGCTCCCCTATGTGTTGTGTACATTTTTGTTGGTGACGTCACTTTCCAGAAAAAGACATTTTCGGTCAATATTATTGTATTTTTAGCACTTCTAAGGCCGAACAACCTCCGAAATACTATTAATAACCAGGCAAGATCTTTTTAATATAATGAAGAAGTCAAGTTGCCAAGGATTTAATAGCCAGATGGAATTTTTAAAAGAAGACATTGTAAGGCGAACTCAATACTCGGGTACTTTTAAAATGACATAAATTCTTTCTGAATTGGCATATGCAGCTGAAATGAGTTTGAGAGCATCTGGGCAGTCGGGAGCCGCAAAACTAATTCACGAAGTACCCAAAAGTCCTAGAAAAGTCGAAAAGTGTAATAAAACTTTAGAGAGCCCATTGAACCTACTTCAATGACTGGTGAAGAAACTTTAGCGTTGATTTTCGAAGCAGGCGTATCTAAATTTCAATATGAAATTATCGAATCAAAAGCTTCTTAAGTATTTCCTTCGTATAAAATCGTTAAGAAGTGTAAAAAAAATTGCTATCCCAATCCTGAACATATCAGTGTTTCGGAAACTTCTGTGAGTACAGATTTACAAAGTTTGCAAAACTTAACAGTTAAACGCTTAATTTTTCTCCAAAAACACGAGATTAATTCACTTAGAATTGAAAGATGTATGCTTGTACTCTAAATGGGGCTTTGATGGGAGTTCCGGTCACAATTCGGGGATGGCCGTAACGCGATGGATGTGTGCTCGCCTGTGAACCTCATGATCACAGGTTCGATCCCTGCCGTCGTCTATGTCGTTTTAATTCCATTAAAAGCCTTCTAAAATTGTCATCAATGAGTTGCTGGTTTACTCATTGCATGTTGTTCAGGCATAACACTAACAACATGTAATTGAGCTAAACTAGTATGCCCAACAAGGATGAACACGAATAAAATAATGTGAATTATAAGCGACATGGAAATAAGACACGGCATTTCTCCGCTTTAGTTCAGCCGCCATCCCTGGAGATAAAAAAAAATCTGAGACAACAATATTCAGTCTCAGAACATCGTGCCACACATCTTTCCTATCCTTCTTTCTCTTCCGTAACTTCACGCATTAAAACAAAAAACATTTAAAGGGTAATCATAATCCCTTGAGCGCGGGTAGATTATAAAAAAAAAAAAAAAAATCAAATAAGCAAGCCTTTTATGAATTGAACCAGGTAGATTCGGCTGTTTTTATTACTTGCCTTGTTACACTTCGCTTAGTTTCTGGCGTAAAAATAATATAGCAAAATCAACGTCTAAGCTCAAATAGATATTGTATAGACCTGTTAAAACTAAAATTTTTAAAAGAATCTTTATTAGTATCCGTAGCTGAAAAGCAAAAAGTAGATACAGAAATTACCGACCATTAGCCTAGTGTTGTAAGAGAAAGTGCAAATACAATTTCTATTCACCAGAACTTGATCTTCGCCATGGTTGAAGAAAAAGTGTGTAATGCCACTTCAGAAAACTCTTCTACACAAAATTTTATATTTGTAATGCTTAACATTTCTATTGAAGAAAAGATACTAAGTTTAGCAAAAAAGCTAGTAACAAAAAATATTTCAAAATGGTAACCCTGTATTTATTTTTATAAATGTAGTTGTATTACAATCACTAAGGATGCAACACACGCAGGGTTATATTTAAATCGTTAGAGCCGTTTTTGAGAAATTTCGTAAGCTAATGAAATTTGTATGGGTGGCAACCCTAGAAATGGGCGTGGCCATTAGAAACTTTGACCATGTATTAACATTAATATCAGTAGGATTTGTGCCAAATTTCAAGTTCCTAGCCCTGTTGGTTGATTTAATGCCATCTTTTCGCCAATTTGCCCCACTGTGCGGCGTTTGATACTTCCGTTTTATTAGTTAAGCCCCAAAACCCTTTGAATTCAGTGGTCTACTCTTAAGATGGTTGAGCTTATGTGTAAAACTTGGAGTTACGACCTCTAAAACAATGAAAATACTTTCTGGAGTACCACAAAGTAGCCACCTTGGTCCTCTTCTGTAAATCATATATGGGGGTGGCCGTGGCACGATGGTTGTGTGCTCGCCTGTCAACCTCATGATCACAGGTTCGATCCCTGCCGTCGTCTATGTCGTTTTAATTCCATTAAAACCTTCTAAAAATTGCCATCAATGGGTTGCTGGTTTACTCATTACATGTTGTTCAGGCATAACACTAACAACATGTAATTGAGTTAAACTAGTATGCACAACAAGGATGAACACGAATAAAATAATGTGAATTATAAGCGACATAAAATAAGACACGGCATTTCTCCGCTTAAGCTCAGCCGCCATCCCTGGAGCTAAAAATATCTGAGACAACCACCAATAGTCTCAGAACATCGTGAAACACATCTTTCCTATCCTTCTTTCTCATCATTAACTTCACGCCCGCGCTGTGTTGAAACATTTAAAAAGGTAATCATAATCCCTTGAGCGCGGGTAGATTATAAAAAAAAACAGAATTTCCAAGTTTATTTAAAAATGCTTCTTGCTTAATATTTCCACATGATCCTAAATTATTTATGTGTAGATTGTTCACTAGATTCGCGGTAAGCTAACTTAAGTGAAGAATTGATAATTATCAATTATGGTTGCAATGAATCCTTCGCAAGACATATTAAACCCTTAAAAAATTTTGAATGAAATTGATTTATCAATAAATCGATTGACAAATATTGTAGATGAATTAATAAGTAAATATAATTCAATGGAAAATACAAAGGCATTTAATTTAAATTAAAGCACCCTGATGGCAACTTTAAACGTCCATAAACCATATACTCATCTTTCAAACGTCTTCCTGGCCTCATAGTCCACATCTCATTGTTGTCAAAGTTCACAAGAAAGGGCTACTTCTCTGATCATTACTTTCACAACTATTAAACAATTTTGACCACTAAACACCTAATACCCATGTTGCTTGCCCAATTCTCATAACTCATAAAAAAGATACAAAGACCCAGTATCGACCGCAAAACCTGCCACAAAGTGCGAGGCGAGTAAATGGTAATAAAAACGTTGTGCGTACTTCGGGTACATGAAGCACGTTTCTTTTATTTCCATCCAAAGATGATGAGATGAAGATTAGACAGTGATCTTGCTTGCTATATACGGATTGTGGAGATCTTAGAGAAGCTCTTTCTTGCTGCCGCAGTCGGTCGACGCAACGGTGGACGACCGATTGTCGCGGTCGATACGGTGCGCTGTTTAAAAATGTTTGAGAGCGTATTGATTAATGGATCAAAGTCTTTTGACACGAGCTATTTGGGGGAAATCCTTTGTTGATTTTGCCGTGTTGTACTTAAACTCTTTATTCAATAAATTTTCAATTTTGACTCTTGACTGTGTGCAGTGATCGTTTTGAGCGATCGGCTTCGCTCTTTGGATCTTTAGTTGCGGTTGTTTAGTCAGTCAGTCTGGCAGCGGGGTTATTCATGCTCGCAACAGAGTGAAATTGTTTTGTTGTGGCATTGGCATTCATTGTGGCCAATGCCAATGGCTATTATGAGATTGAGAAAGAACATTCCTCAAAAGCCTGGCAGCATTTGATTTGGTTTCTTATTCAATTAAATAACAATCAAGAGGATTTCGCTGCTTTTGTTTAGCTCGTACCTCGGTCGGACGCAACAAGCAGCTATTTTTTGTTTTCGAAGAAAACAGTATTTCTAAAGAGCACATCATTCCACATTGGAGAATGAGAAGACATTATGGAACCTAAGCCAATTTGGGCCAAGTTTATGAGTGTCTTTTGGGCTTAGAAATGTTAAGAAGATGTATCGATGATGTGTTTAGGTAACAGTTATATCTATACAAACAACAAGTAACCTCTATATCCACATGTATGTCATAATGCCTATTCCAGTGAAGCACGTCAGCTCAGCCGCCGTGCGGATGATTGATGGCTTTGTCCACAGCTATCTGTCAACAAGCGTATACATCCGATGTCATTCGAAAGCCATCAAGCAGCATTATGGCTGCACAAAGGAAACACAGCTCATTTATTCCCATATTCATGTTTTCCACACGGATCACAACTCTTTTAAACACAATCAATGCGAAAGGAGCTCATTGCTCACCTGAAACTGAGAGTTGGGCACACAAATTTTCATCAAATCCTCCATCTTCTTGTCTCGGTACCTAAATGGAAACAACGTCTTCCCATTGTACGTATTCACAATGTTGGTGAGTCGGTTCGGTGACTGCCTGGCCTGGGCTCCTCGACGAGATCAGTCCTCCCAATACACAAAGAACACACGATCACACAGCAATCCCTCAGAGACAGAGTTCGGAGCCGAGCCCGATTCGGGTTTCGATTCCGATTCCGAGGAGGCATCATCATTATCGGGCTCGTCAGCAGTAACAGCAGCAGCAGCAAACCAGTTGGACCCCGAGTGCCAGTCCGTTGTCTGTTACACAGCAAAGGAATAACTGTCATCTTTGATTATGCTGGGCTTATTTAAGCATAAACACACAACAAAAATGGCAAGAGTGATACATCATCATCAGCAGGGTCTTTCTGATAGGTCAACTGTCACAGCTCGAATGATTCGAATGATTGCGCCGCAGTGATTTGTACAAATTTGGTTTTAAATGCTCGTGGGGGCACAATATGTATTTTTATAATATCTTGTAGATAGATAGATATGTAGATACGGATTTGGATTTGGATGGATCGTATTGAAACCAGCGGGTGTTGGGAGTTCATGGAATCGATACGACTGACCGATTTTATATGCTGGGAATTCTTACGAACTCTTTTTGTGTCGGATATGTGTTTAGGGAAATATTGAATACCTTTCCCATTTAATAACCAACAACGTTTTGTGGGATTTAATATTTAATCCTTCCGATGACAACAGCATACAAATGTATGTGGTGTGTTCAGAATTGAATGTATGTACATCTTTTTCACAGTCTAATGAGTTTTGGATAGTTATTATGTATAAGGTTTTGAGCAGGTATTAATGTAAAGGTTGATTTAGTGACCCTATTTATTTATTTATTAAAATATTTATATCCTGAACATCGGGGTATACGCAGTCTAAGTAGAAGTTTTTGATTTCAAGGATCAGTTCATGATGTTTTTTTATAGTTTTGGTTAGGTATGGTACATTTTATGTAGATTCTCTTGTCACAATGAAGAGTATTAATCGAACTTGACGTAGACTTTCTCACCATATGTGAACTTTTGGCCTTTAACTGCCATGTGTGTTACTAGCTTCTGTTTTCTTTTTTCTGTTCAGGTGCAGTTTAAAATTGTTTTACCATGAATCTTTTAAATATAAAAAAAGTTAACTTTAAAATTAGTAAAGTTGAGGTCATGAATTTTGTGGTATCTTGAATAAATTAAAATGCACAATTTTTTAATGATAACCCTTAAAATGCTTGAGCACAGTGTGAGCGTGGAGAAGATTTTGAAGCACATTGGATTTTAATGTCTGAAGATCGTAATGGCAAGGAGATATTGGGCCGGGTAAGACATTCCACATGCGTGTAGTGCGGCTAAGGAAAAAATCTCTATATTGAACAGTACGCCCGAAGTTCATATTCGTGTAGTGCGGCTTAAAGAAAAATCTCTGTACATGACAGTACGTCCGAAATCGGACTCAAGAGAAAACTGATGAGCATTTCCAGAAGAACGGGTATTACGGTTGAATTGTTTGTTAAGAGGAATGCACCTGGCTATATCACTAGAGCATTGTTTATGAAAACAGCGGTAAAATAATGATAGATATGAAACATTGCAGCGGTGCTTGAGAGATACAAATGTTTCAGTTAGACAACGGTCGCCTATTATTTTTAGGTATATCTCTCTTTCGAATTCTGTCCAAGATACTCAATGGGTTCTTGGAGCACCAGATATGGGAATTGTACTCGAGTTTCCGAAGAATAAAGGATTAATACATGTATAACAGCTAGATCAGAAGGGATACAAAACTTATTGCTTCGGCGGAGAAAACCTAAACACTTATCAGCGTTTTTAGCTACATCAAATATCCTCCACAAAAGATGGTCTGTTATGCAATTACCTAGAACTGAAAGCTGTTCAGTCTCCTCAATGCAAGTGCCACCCATAGAAAGTGGCATTGTGGGAGGGTTACGCTTTAGCAACAGTAAACAGCATTAGGTTTTCGAAGAAAATTCCGTCAAGATCAGAATCTAATGAGCTTATCATACGCGGCCGTTGGAAGTCCACATCCGAAGAACAAGGGTGTGAATCTAAAAACCAATATGATAACTGACTACTGTCGACAGCGTAACAATTTATTGCATTAGACGTTTCAGACAAAAGATCATATTTATGAACATAAGGAAGTGTCGGAGACAAAATGGAGTCCTGGGTCACACCAGCGCACAGTGGTTCCGTTTATATGGGAGAGGTGGTCAAAACCCTATAAAATCTGAACTACTGAACGCATTTGAATGAAATTTTATACATATGTTAAAATTGGCTTTTTACATATTTGGTGAAAATTTGGTTAAGAAAACATTATAAAAAAAAGTTATTGATATTTTTCTAAATTTTCTGGATTTTGATATTTGAAGTTTTTCTTATGAAATTTGAATTATTGGACGGATTTTGATAAAATTTGGCATACAGATTGAAATTAGTTTTATACATATTAATTGAAAGTTAGGCTTAGAAAAAAATTATTAGAAAAAAAGTAATTGACATTCTTTCATGGCTTTGAAGGAGAATGGGCAAAAAAAACACAAATTTTCAATTAGAATGATTGAAAATAAAAGAAAAAACGCTACAAAAAGTTTTTATGTTTATATTTTTATTAAATCAAAGTTTATTGCAATAAATTTAAAACATCTTTCGATAATTTTGATTTTTTAAAATTTCTTTTGCTAGAAATCAACGAATCTATTAAATAAATTTGTATTTGTTACGACTCTAGGTGTTTTTAGTATATTGTGATCTAAAAAATTTGACATTCTTGTATTTTGCCTCTTTCGTTAATTGGACTATAGGCAAAATTGCGCCTGCTTTGCAATTTGTCTTCCATAATTCAGAAATTTATATACCGAAGCTGGTATAAGATACCACTGATATTCTTGGACAATTTCACGTGCATACTTTTCGAAAACCTCCGGATTTATTGAAAAACAACTAGATAAAGTTTCTTAAAATGATTACAAATCTTGCGATTTTTATTTTTCTGCACTCGTTATTTGGCAAGATACAGTAGGGTTGGCAAAAAATCTACGCGCAGTATTTCCATCATTTGAATTTCCACCACCTTGTTTTGGCTTATCAATTATCAGTCCAATTTTTTTAACTTCTTCCTGAATTAATTTCTTTTGTGCTGCAAGAAGAGGTTTTTCTCATTCACAATGCGCCATTTTTTGAAATCACAAAATACAAGTAATATCTTCATCGGCTTCAACGATTTTAGCAATTCGTTTCCTCTTACTTCGAGACGAGCTTTTTAAAAATGGCTTTTTTGGTCTACCTTGATTATTTGGTGACTGGTTGTCTATTTCTCATCGATTTTGCCAATACTGCGACCTTTCTTCGCCGTATGCCAAATATTAAAAATGTTAATGCGCTTGATCATATTGCTGGAATCTAAAAAAATAAGTGGAATACAGTGTTTTACTTCGGGTCAAAATTTTACTACTATTTGGGCAAAGTTGCGAAAAAAAAATAGATGTATGTTAAGAAGAATTTAATGTTTCAGCTCTACAGAAAAACACACAAAAACCCAAATTATGCACCATTTTCAATAGAATCCAAAATAAAAAAATATTAATATTTTTTTTTAAAGAAATTATTTAAAAGCTATCGTTATATTATTTTATTAATCTCATCACCTTTTTTTCAAAATTAGCTCTAAACAACAGAACAAAAATGGTGAAACCGCAATATCGTATTTTCAGATTAACGTGTTTAATAAAACTGCGAAAAACACTCAACTTCGTGACGCGACTGACTGCCAACAACTAATTACAGAGTATCAGTTCATCTTACATCGATTTTTTGACAAAAATCCAATGTGAACTATTCTATTTTTGTCAAAAAATCGATGTAAGATGAACTGAATTTAACAAAAATTTCGTATTGACAAGGTCTTCACAGTCAACTGATGAGTCCATGTGAAATCACCGGGACAAAACGCCAATTTTTGTGGACTAAAGGCCAAAAAAGCTACTTTAAAATTTTAAATTTACACCACTCATGGGATTGTATTAATGAGTTTTCCTAATGTAACATGTTTTTAAACTATTGAACTATTAAATTTGTAAAATTAATATTTCTGTTGAGAAAGCGTGTTATATAGTAAAAATCTCAAATATTCTCTTAATGTGTAAAGTACAAGGCTTACATATATACTTTTCTACAATTCCATGGATCTTAATTTTGTCATTTACCTATTGGTAACAATAATTCTTACTGTAAACTTCCCTATAAACGTTTGTCCAAACAAGATCGGTTTTACCTTTGATTTCTAGAAGGATCAATTTTTAAACAAAAGAAAACGACAAAAGGCTTCCAGATACTTATTTCCTTACGTGAGAGGAGAACCAGAATTAATCTTAAAGCTTAGTTCACAGGAAAAACTAATCAAATCTGTATATAATATAATTTTGGTCAAGCTGGTTTTTTAAGAACAAATATTTTAATGATTTTTTAACAAGTTTTTGTTACGGTTATCTTATTCACAAAATTTACTTCGGGACTACGAAATGCCATTTTTAACTCACTGTTTGCATGTCATTCAATACGATCATTGCTAAAAAGTGTTTGAAATTGTTGTTACTCGTATATTTAGCCCTTGAAAAAAATAATATACATATATTCTTGGGTTTATATGTATTTCAGAATTTATTTTTTATTGAGAAGTGAATTTTGTATTTTTAAATTCATTAAAACTGATCAAAACTGTTGAAAGGCAAAGAGTCTTCAAAAAAAAAATCAATAAAAATTAATCTTATCATCAAGACAAGTTAAGCCTTTTTTTAAAAAACAACAAAAGTAACCATTTCCAATTCGAGTCAATTCGTCCTTAACTACTCCATAGCGTTAATATTACCTTTAACACAAATATTCTCGTTTAGGCAACATGACATTTAAATTCAAACGCAAGGGATCACATATAGCTTAACTGAATGAAACACGATTGTCGGCATCCAGGAGAAGCGAATACATCTATACATTACACAGATATATGGCATTAGCGCTTCCATTGTGTCGTAACCAATGAAAAAAGGAGACAATTATTACGATCAACCGATCATTAATAATTTGTTCGAGCTCTGATTGAGACCGCAACAACGTTGGATTCCTGTCACCAAAAACCATTCCCTTATTGTAGCTCATGAAAACATACAAGCAAAGCATAATCATTGAATTCTCTCTCCCTCTTGGCTGGCGGAGCTGATTTGCTCGGATGAGATGCTCATTTGTTGTGTATCCTCATAAATCATTGGCTTCCATTCTCTGTGTCCGGACTTAGAGGACGAGAGACTAGGACGTGATATCATGTATTTGAAATACATAAACCTACCTATGTTCGTATAAAATGTTTTCCTTTTTTGTTTGCGTTTGTGCCTCGGCTAATGTGAAAATATGTTTGGGCCTTTGTGATAATTCGCATTTTGGTTTAGAGTTGATGGAAGTCGGGTAATATAGATTTTCACACCTTGTTCTGGGGTTCGGCAATCAACTGTTTCAACAAAAGGATGCGTTTTACAATGATGTCCCTTGTGGAATGCTGAAATGCAAATAATGCCAGATGTTTGATGGATCAATTCACTAGAGGTTTGTCGTTTGTTGATCGCAGAGATGTTTGTTTTTGTCTCAAATTGAATGTCATTGTTTGGTTTTTGAAAACGGAAATATGTCCTTAATTTAAAATGACACTTTTGATGACTTCGAGAAGATATATTCATATAAGCAGATTAAAATTCCTTGTAAGAAATCTTGTTGAATTAATACTTAGAATTGTTTTATCAGCCAATAAATTCTTAAAAGAGCATATCGAAACAGCTTAGTAGGGTAGTTGAGTAGAAAGAAATATAGATATTTCGGTATTCGGTACAATTATCAAGTTATCTTTTCATAATCACTCCTTCCCTAATGAAATATAGAGTAGGTAGTAAGTATCGTCATGTTAAAGTTATTCATCTGTTCTTGTGCGAAGTTATTCTTAGTAGATGCAATCGAACCAAGAAGCAAAGTAGCCCCCGTACTCTTGCAATACCTCAACGGTGCTGTGTATATGCTTGGTTCGCACGAACTTGCTCCTAAGTAATAGACTAGGAATTTTAAAAACGAATGTTATTAAAGAAAACTGTTCATAAGGATAAAATGAATTTTTTAAATTCTTTTAGTAGTACATAAGAGATAAAGACAGAATGCTATGCAAATATGAATTTATGCAAGAACAAAAATTATAAGTCATTGTAGTGGTTCCTTAAAAAAATAAGCTTTTATGCACAAAATTTTTTAACATTTAAAAAAAAAAATTGTTACACCAACCTTAAGTTTTTGTTATTGTACGAATGAGAGTTAAATTTCCAACAAAAATATTAAGCCGTGCTTGAGATATCGAAAAATGACTTTTTTTTTCAAAAATTGAAAAAATATTTTTTTTTAAGTTTTGAAATGCAATGTTTTTTAAACTTTTTAGGAGCTTCTTTATAAAAAATTTCATTAAAATCCGTTATGCCGATAATGAGAAATTAAAAATTCGAAAAAATCGTTGTATGGTAGGTACCGTAGATCGTAGAAATTAATCAAAAGAAAAAAAAATTTAGCAAAATTCTCGGAACCGTTTTCGAGAAAAATACGATTTTCAAAAACCATTTTTTAACTTTTAACTTTTTAGTTTTAGATAAAACAAATTTTTTTTTCTCAAATTTTGTGGATTATGTTAAGAAACTTTTATTTGTCAAGTTTGAAAAAAATCGATCTTGGGGTTTTCGAAATATTGAGTTTCAAAAAAAAACATTTGATTTTTGAAAATAAAAAATTGAAAATTTGAATACGTAAAAATATTCAAACTTTGGAGGAGCTTTAGCATAAAAAAATGATTTATATCGGCTGTACCGTTTTCGAGAAAATCAAAAACAAATAAAATGGACCAAAAATAAAAATTTTTTGGACATTTTTTTTCAACTATTACCTAGTTTAACTAAATCAAATTTTTCAAATTTGTTTTAAAAAAATCTGTAGGACAGTTTTTGAGAAAAAAAAATATTTATAAAATTTCGAAAAAAAAAATCGCATCGCAGGTACCGTTATTTTTGGTCTTAAAAAAAAAAGAAAAAAACGTGTAGGAGAAAAAATTAAAACCCATATCTACCTAAGTTTGAAGAAAATCGGCCGGGCTGTTTAGGCTGTAGTCGAACCGACAGACAGACAGAATTAAGAGACCCACTTTTTTGGTCTTCGCTATCATCGTAATGTCAACTTTGATCAAAATCTCGAGTTCGATTTTTTTTACGAATGCATAACTTGCCTTATAGTACTCGTACCTATAAGTCGCAAGTAAAAATAATAGAAGTTGGAAGATGATTCTATAGAAAACCCTTATACAAATACAGATACGGTCTCCTTTCGTAGACAATACTTTATGGTGATTAAGACACTTTATGCTGAAGGATTCCATAACGGGCTTGGCAGATCATTTGTATCTCTAAATGAGTTAATAATCTGCTATTTTTTTATATAATACTAGCCGCCCGTACTCGCGTTGCTAACTACGAATATTTTTTTTTTAATTGTGAATCTAAACCATTCTCAGATCCCCTTGAACACACACAAAAAATTTCATCAAAATCGGTCCAGTCGTTTAAGAGAAGTTCAGTGACATACACACTCACAGAAGAATTATATATATTAAGAAGATATGCACACTAAAGGGGTTGAGACTACCCTTAAGATAATAAACACAGGACATAAGGAAGGATTTAAAAGGAGATATCGATGCAGATTAATTTTGAAATCGTCAATATTGAAAGTGGGGGGTTAAACAGAGTCAGAAAAGACATTTTGCATTCGTGTGGTACGGTTCAAAAATGCTGCTCTGTATTTGAATGTACGCTCAAGGGCAGAGTGATAAGCATTCCTATAAGTAACGGGGGCAATTTTTTAGAAAATGATTCTAACAGGCAATTTCACTTGAATCCTGTATACAAAAAATAACGGTAGAATAAAGATAGATAAGAAATAAAAAATGTTACATCTTTTGTGCTCTAGAGATGTAAATATTTCCTTTACAGTTATATCAGCTATAATTCGTATTGCTCTATCTTGAGTTATATTCGAGTATAGCGGCATTGCAGTTGCGTTCCGCTTGAACGAAAGCCGTTCCACTTGAACGAAAGTAGATAGCATTGAGTTTTTTTGAATCCCTATCGTTAATGCTATCAAGATTAGAATTTTATTATTATTTCAACGCTGCCGTTGAAGTTTCATATCTGAAGAAATAGGATATGGTTCTAGAAGTTGAAAAAAGTAAAACAATTTGTTGTACGTATTAGAAGTTGCAGAACAAAATATCAATGATAAATATCAGATAGAGAGTCGGATAAAAAACGGAGCCCTGTGGGACACCAGCGTTTATTTAATGACTATTTGAATCTAAATCAGCAAAGAAGGAATTCATTGATACAAAAGGCAAACAATTTTTATAAGAGAGCTAGATGCCAAACTCTCCTTTTGAAATGTCAAGTGCAATGATTCTTCGGTTCTACTATAGCGTTGAAAAACACCTCTTCAGAACAATGGAAGGTTGTTTTTCAAGAACCTAGCAACTGGATGAGTATATAAAAGAAGATTCCACCCATGAAGTCGCTTACGTCCTCGATTACATGAGGAGGCGTAACACTTTGTGTCATCGTGGGATTAATAGTGAAAGGTGCTGCAATCAAATTGGCTTTCTCTAATGAGCTGAAATTAGTTGTACGACTATCATTGAAAACGAACGTTGGATCGACGAAGATGGCCAAAAATGTTTACTATCTTTGAAACATATACACTTTCTTTTTTTTTTGACAAAGAGTTCGAGTAAAACTAAACTAGTAAGACTGCTAATAGACAACATTCAAACTTACGCTGTTCAAATTACACAATTCAACTCGGTTAGTTAATAAAATAAATCTGATTATTATTTTTCTGCATTTAGAATTACCTTAATTTTGGTGGGGACATTTATTAGGCTTAATACAAGCTAATTCTTAATCTAACTTAAGTATAGGGTTGGGAATTGGAAGGTTGATTAAGACGGAGTTTCAGGCAGGATGAACTGAGGTTAAAGTCGAAGAAGTTAATGTTACGAATAATCCTCCGAAGCATGCGAGTAATAGGTTCATTGCAGCCGTAAGAGGTACGGTGGGTGGGCAAATAGAAGAGACGAGGATTTCTCATATTACGGGAATTAGTGTTGAAAGTGATGGAATTGTAGAGAGTTGTGCAATCAACAGACCCTGAAAGTAATCGATGAATGAAGAGAATGCTCTTCGTTCTTCCAGCGTATTCAAGTTGATTAACAGAAGTCGGTCTTGATACGAGGGAAAATAAGAGGTTTATTCCAAGACAGACCACGAAGTACGAAACGTAGGAAACGACGTTGAATGCTCTCGATTCTGGATATAGGAGTTTGTTGATAAGGGGCCCATACTTTGCACGCGTATTCAAGAAGCGGACGAACAAAGGTTATGTATAAAGAACGGGTCACGTAGGGAGGGGTCAGAGAATTCTTTGGGCCAACGTTTCACAAAGCCTAGTGTAGAGTTTGCTTTGAGTATAATCTCGTCAATATGAGAAAGGTGGAGAGGTCCTAAGTGACTGCATTGTGGAACCGCGGAGGTAGCTAAGAAATCATCAGAGAATCGAACTTCGTTGTAACGGGACTCCCTGTAAGTAATGGAACTCCCTGCCTATAATAGTAAGACAAATTATAGGAACAATCAAGTTTAAAAAAACATTATTTTTGAATTTTCGATAAGAATCATACTCAAGCAGCAATTTGAAATAATCATTATCTGAAAAAAAAATCGTACTCTAATTTTTCTTAAATTAATTACTTGAAGTTATTTTTAATTTGTTTTTATTTTTATAATCTTCCTTTATCCGCACTATTTTTGTATTAACTCAGGTGCTATAAAAGGCAATGTCTTATTTGTACACCACTTTTAATAAAATTGAATTGAATTGGGTGTTTAGGTAAGACGAAATCCATCTTAAGAAGATAGGCCAAGGGTGGAAAGTTTAAATAGAATAAGCTTATGTGAGATTTTGTCAAAGGCCTTACTGAAATTGGTTGAGACAACATCGACTTCCTTTCCGTTTTCTAAGGCTGAGAGGCTAAAGGATACGAATTCAACAAGGTTAGTCGTTGTGGATCTACCTTTTACAAAGCCGTGTTGTCTAGGGGAAATGAGAGACTTACAACGAAAACTTAAAATATCATACAAAATGCTTTCAAAGATTTTGGGAACATGTGAAAGCTTAGCGATTGGACGATAGTTTGTAATTTCACACTTTGGGCCCTTTTTATGTGTTGGGGTTATAAAAGAGGTCTTCCATAACTCAGAGAATACTCCTTGAGATTGAGATAAACCGAAGATTTTTGAAAGGGGAAGAGAGAGTGTTGAAGAGCATTTTTTGAGAAATATGGCGGGGATACCATCTGGGCCGGGAATATACTCATCATTGAGTTGATTCAGCTTATTTTCGATGAGTAATGAGTGAATGGTATGAGGTAGAAATGGTCCGCGGAAGAAATTCGGTAAATAATTGAAACAATTACAATCAGGTATAAAGGAGTCGTCGGTTAAAATATTTTGTATGAATATTGTTTAATTGACCTACACAGAACTAAGACATTTTCAATATGGTTTATATTTGAGTATGGTGTTATTGCGCGAGCTTAACTCTTCCCAGCACTAAAGTGATTTAATAACCACCTGAGTAGCGAAAAACTGGCTTATTTGCTTTAAAAAACTAAGTTGCACTCAGATCTAGGTATTTATTTTGGAAAATCAAGACTTCCACGACCGAATTCATCTGCTTCCATACACCAGTGACTGTCATTCGAAGACGAGCCTTTGCAAATTGCAACACTGGATGTTGAAAAAAGCCAATGAAAGGGAATAAGTAAGAAAACCAAGCTATTTATTCGACCCGTTGTTACCTACGCCTTTCCCATTTGGATTACTATAGCACTTTCAGCAATGAAGAAGATGAAGCGTTTTCATACCAAAATTAATACCATTTGACCAATATTCGCTCCAGTTCTCCGGAAAAATCATCAGGTACTTAGAAGATCATCCCAACTCAGAAATGTACCAATTCTTCCAGAAACAACTAGAGCCTAACAATAGGTATCTTTACACCCGAGTCATCACTAATGATGAATTTGAAGAAATCATTCATAATGACGACGCACCCTTCTACAAGAAGAACAACAATCAGCACTACAGGGGCTAATATAAAAAACACTCATGAAATTGTAAGAAATACATTATATAAAGCCAAAATGATTTAACTTAGTACAAAGTTAATTTTAAATCAAATTGAAAAATAAAAATTCTCTATCAAAAAAAATTAATTTACCAAAAAATAAGACTGTTTGTAACAAATTTGATTTTTTTTATGATTTTTTGGTTTGCTGAATTATATTATTTGTATATTTTATTTTACCTTTTGTTTTTCTTCATTTAATTCATAAAATTTGATTTTCTTAAGGCAGAACCTACCAAGTTCGAAACTACCTTAGGACTTAAACAGCTTATAACTGGATTATATCTATAAGTATCTATACTATATATTGAAAGACTCAAACTTTTGCGGACTCTAGGTCTATGACCTAGAGCCTACAATCAGATAACGAAGGATTTCAACACAACACAACACAACATTAGTCAAATATGCGTTTAGGCATACGAAAAACTTGGGAGCGATAGCAACACATCATTTCATAATACAGCACTGAAGACAACCGTGATTCCTGCTTTTACCTTCCGACTGCCGGATGTGTTGATATTTCCATAATTATTGTAATATTGGGTTCTATGAAAACCCCGAAATGAAGTTCTTTACAAAACCAAGGGCAAGTTCCCAATGGCACTATGGATGCTTATGAATTCTCTCACAAACTACGTGCACAAAATTTCGTTAAGGAAATTGCGCACAATCACTTCTTAAAAACACTAATAAATGCATTAAACCAGCATCACTTTTTTTCATTGCATCAAATGATATTCAAACTTAAAAAAAAAAAACTGAAAAAAGAAAATCTTAATACGTTGTAATATCGCCAGATCAGTTGCGGATCAGTATTTGATGTTTATGAATTTATATAACTTCAGTTCAAAGGTTTGACGTGAATTTGTATTCCAAATTGTCAGGTCATTATTCAATTTCTTTCAAGCCTTTTAAGTTTTCATTTAAATTATGCGACCATACCTTTAAATTAAATTTAATAAAAAATAAAAGTCCACTAATTTTTATTGTAGAGTCAATGCTCTAATAATATTCTACATTATATGTAATCTCATAAAACTAATATAAAAAATCTTTTTCAAACTTCACACTTTTTTGATTTTAATTAAACTCCAACACAAAAATGTCGTGCCGTTTGGAATTCACTTTAACAAAAAAAAGACAGAAAGACATTAGTAGTATTTTATTTCCCAAACAATGCGAACGATTTTTCAATATTAATCTTAATAGCATTTGCCTTTTAATATTATTAAAAAACAGAAAAAAGAAAATCAGACAGCGGTCATTCTTTAACTCACTGACAAAAGCGGCCAGGCTCGGCCTGGTGCACCAACCACTGTCATCGCCATCATCATTATTATAACGAATAGATTAAGAACAGAATCGGAAATAAAAGTTTGAAAACTTAATCTCATCATCACATCATATAATTTTCGATGTCACCACAGAAGCTACCTCTGGACGACCATTTGATATCTCCCAAAGCAGAACAGAGCAAAGCAGTGCAGCGCACCGGCATTACTCGGCACGGCACCGTGCAGCGCATCCTTCACACACATACTGAAGATTGGACTTGGACAAATAACAAAATCTTAAAAGACAAACCGCGGTAAACATTTAGTTTAAGATTCGCCCATTTGCATCTCATCAAATCCGATGACCAAAACCAAAATGACGACAAGTCGGCGCGGCATCACAATCCACTAATAGTGAGTAAGTGAGCACGAGAGAATCCACCATTCACCTACCATCTACCATGCCCAATAACGAATAAGAAAATTTTATCTCTCTTAACAACTTTCGAGCATAAAAAGATAAAACTCTCAGCTTGATATAATAATTCGAAAACTTGATTTTAAGCCGGTGGTGCGGACGAACATCGTCGACACGGTGTAGAAATTTACATCTTAATTCCCTAACCACCCGTAGCAGATTCGGTTTGGTGTTCCCTGGTGCTCTGATCTCTGATGGTCTTCCAGCATCTTCCTCTTCTTCTTCTATGTATATCTGGCTCTGTGGACGGAGCAGCGTTTCTGAATCATTTAACATTCCGTAATTCTGATAGCGTTGGAACCTTACCGAACCCCCTCACAAACTCACGGAGTTTCTGTTTCCCTTCCCCCATTTGTAGGCATTATTATTATTATTATCCTCTGGTCCTTCTGGTGTATGGCCTCTTGCTGTCCTCCTGATCTGGTTCGTTCTGTTTTTAGTGCGTTAATCCGTGTGTTGTCAACTTCATTAGACGATAAGCGCACAGTATTCATGGACTTCGGTTGCTTTCTGTTGCTTCTGTCTGATCGCATAGTTTTCCATTCACAGGCGGTATGTTTTTATGTTTTGATGAAAAATTACTTCACATTGCCTCGAACGAATCTGAAGTCGCCTCCTTGATGTAAGGACAAATATTGCCCGGACTGAATCGTTAGCCTGTGTCCAAGTTGCGACTGGTGATAACAAATCACAAGTTCGAGAGAGATATATGGTGGCTAATTGACCTGTTGAGTACTTTTCTCCGCATGCAGTAACTATAAGCTAATTGGTGCGACTTGCTCTTAGGGTTCGTTTTCAGTTCTGGCATCGTTCTGCTTCCAGGAAGAGGACGAAATGACAAGTTTTCTCTTTTCGATACTTTTATTTTTGTTTTGTGTATAATGTGTTCCAATGAAAGTGTTAAATCAACACAATAAGCTTATTACTTCGCCACCGCCGCCACCTCCGACCCTTACCCAACGTCATGAAATTTGAGACTTATTTCTTGCTTTTTGTCTTACAAACAAACGCAGTGAATTTTGGGGTTGCCATAGCACGTTTTTGGTTGCAAATCAGTTTTTTTTTTTTTCGTCGAATAGATTTTTATAACTATATGTTGTCGTACACTGCTAATTTCGTCTTTTGATCACTTATCTTACAGTAGGTATCTTTTAATTCGAGGATTACTGTTCCCAAGAACTCCCATGTTAGAAATATTGTTAACGAATGGAATTTTCGAAAAATTGAAAGATTAATAATCTTATAATTTAAAAACTTTCCTTTTCGAAATATTCCCCAGGGAAATTTATACCGAAATCAGATATTTTGTTAAGGACTATTCACATAAGAGCAACCAATGAACGAAATTTCGTTTATTTTGACATTTCATTCACATAGCATTTTTTTAATTCATTCCGACTTACGTTTAACAAATAAACAGAATCAAGAATGATTTTTAGTTTAGTCACGTGCAAACAATTAATTCGTTGCAGTGTGGATGATATGTGGAACGAGGATAGAGTTTGACAGATGCTTACAATCACATCAATCAATTATTTTTAAGAATCATTTAATCAAACAGCTAAAAAGTGTCAATAGCTACTTAACTTAAACTTTTGTCCTTAATACAAATTTAATTTATAAATAAAAATAATATTTAACAAAAGTCTGACAATTTCGAACGTTCTGGATTTCTTCAAATTAACTCTTTATTTTATGTTTATTTTTTTTTTCGTTTGTCAATTAAGAAAATCCATTACGACAACCCTAATTATTTATATTTTCTGTTTAATGAGCTCCTTCGAAATTTAATTCCAGGTTTAATTAGAAAAGAATATTAAACACGGATACAGCGTAAACAAACAAAAAGCAGACCATCTTAAGGGCCAAGTGTCATGTTTATACGTGGGGACTTTTATACCTGGTTTTTGTGATTTATTGAAATAATCAGGAGGTTTCTTAGTTTATTTTACCAAAGAAATAATAACCTACCCACAATGGATGACTGAACGCTAAGACAGGATGTTAAAACCTCGAAAAATTGGTTCGCAAAAATAAAGTCGTGATTTAAGGAACGAGTGCGAGTTCTTTGAATGGCGAGATATTAGGTGGTAATTATATTCTCTGTGGCGGACATGTTGTTGGGAGAATCTATAGTGCACATCAGACACAGATTTAACGTATCGGGTTTCAGTTTTTTTTACGTTAAAGATCTGTGGGAGGAAGTTAATAAAGTGTAAACCAGTTTGTTATGTTGGTTGGGCTGTATATGTGGCAGCCAATCTGTTTACATTATCTTTGGCACCTTTTTTTTGTAATATAAATTCAAACGCATTTCTACAGTGGTGGAATGAAATTAAGTTACACTCAGTGTTTATAAGCTTAAATATTTGTTTTCAATACCAATTTTAATAACTTCTCAATATGGCTTTTTGAGTTATTCCCTAGTTGACACAGCTGAATCAGTTTTCTCGGGATCTCGAGTTATGTCAGACTGTGAATCACACTGGTTCTTCTTTTCTGTAGATTTGGCATATATAGAGTTGTTATTCCAGCCGATCCTTGGCGCACATATTACTGCCGTATTTAACTTTTCACACAAATTTTATTTCTTGTTTGTATCTATATATAAAAACCATAAGTACAAATCTTAAGACTGCAACAGAAGTGGGCAAGATTTTAAGGACTTCTAAATCCATTTTATAATATCTATAAGAAAAACAATAGTTATGAAAACATAAACAAAATTTTAATTAAAAAAACACTAGACAGATTTTCAAGATTTCACTAAAAAGTCAATTTATATTGTTTGGAACACAGAAAAATATTTTCTTACCGACAGCGTTTTTCGGTGAATTATAAAAAAAATGTATTAGAAAAAACGTAGTTCTCGTTTGATTTAACGCAGTGTATGTTGTTAAAAATCGCCGTTAATTTCATTAACTGAACTTGTCTGAAAAACACAAACATAATAATGTTAGTTTAATTAAAAAGCTAAGTTATACTCGTATTTATCGAGAAACTCGGATATATTTCGCTATTTCCAAGATTGTGCTTAGATTGTATATTAAACAATCTTCTTAGTCAAATTAAATCAATAGTTAAATTAAATTAAACTTATACCTAGGTTAAAGCAACTAACCAGATTTTTTACTAAGTAAATCGGTTAAAATTTCTTAAACTAAACATCTTTTCGTTTGATTTTACCCAATGGTGGTGGTCAAAATAACACATCCAATTCCTTATTTGAACTGACTAATGATTATTAAAATTCCACACACAAGCAATTTGGTTAAAATAATGAATAAGTTTTATTTAATCGATTAACCTAGTTGATTCGTGTATATTTAACCGAGTAAATTTGCAGGTTGCATATATATTATCAATACCATTTCTTTAATTTTACACTAGTTTTACCTTGTTTTTTAGCCAATCATTATTTTATTATGTTTTAAACTTATAACTACATTGAATTAACAAATATATTATTGACTTTTTTGTAAATTTAATTTTTATTCGAAAAATAGGTAGTAATAACTTTAAATTGGCGCGTACCAAAATTTCCTCTTAAAAGTGTTTTACAAATTTTTTATATAAAAGCTTAGTTTTTTAAGAAACCAGTACAGACTTATAATTTTTGTTCTTGCATAAGCTAATATTTGCTTGAATCACATTGCATCCTGTTTTTAGCTGCAACTACTAGGGGAGTTGTTTTAGTCATTTAAAAAATTAATTTTATGCTTATGAACAGTTTTTCTCTAATAACATTCATTTTTGAAACTCTTACTCGCTTACATAAGAGCAAGTTCGTGCGACCCGGTCGTGTATTTTATTTACTGGGTATTCGCAGTGGGTCTTCATTGACTATAATTGGATACCTTCTTCTGTTTAAATGCATCATGTGGTTCCGTGACTAGGTTACTCCGTTTCGGTCTTTAAACCCGCAGTAAAACCTCCGGGTTTGATTCGATATCGAGACTCTTCGATCTGTTTGACCTGGGACCTGGAAGCTGAGAGGATGGATACGATCTCTTCTTTCTATCCAGGTTCTTCTCACTTCTCCTCAGTCCTCACTGTGTGCTTTTGTGTCGCTTTTTTGTTTTATCCTGCAGAATATTCATGCTAGTGTTGTCCACTAGCATACCAATTTCACGAACTTTTTGCACAAACTTCCGTACAGCTGGCGCGGTGGAAGCTTCATTTCGGCCAAAACTTCTTTTCAAAAAACGTACTGTTTAAGCTACACAGGACTCACTTTGGAAATAAGTTTTCAATATTTTCCAACGTCGTTCAAGCGTAAAGCGACGCGGAGCTATGATACTGACTTTCTGTTAAGATTTCGAGCGGGAAACAGTTATCAGTGTCAAACTAACCTACGATTTAAAAAGAAACCACTAGATGGCCTACCCTTTACAATGTACATGTAGTACTACCATGTAGATTAATTATAGAACTTTTACTCCTGAAACTTCTGGCCAGAATTTACAAAGTAAACAATTATACAAGAGTTAATTTATCATTGAAAAAAATATAAAATGTTTACATCGTTCATTCGGTCATAATTAGTCGGATAGTTTTTTTGCATTCTGGTTTCTTTGGGGAATATTTAAGTTATTACCGGACAAAAAAGGAGTATTTTTTTTATTAACGTCTGCTCTTAAGTCTAAATAAAAACGAATTAAGGTCACATTGCAAATCATCACAATCACGAGGATTTGAATTAGTGGTGTATATTTTTATATCGTCTGCGTAAATGAAACACTTTTAAAGCTTCAACACAGATGGTGAGTCATTTTAGAATTAAATAAAATGTAAAAAGCCTAAGTGGCTGCCCTATGGTATTCCAGTGTTAAAATTTAAAAGTTTTTTAGGTATGACAGAGTATGATCTATTTATTTAAGTTTATATCAGTCAAGTAAGGGAAAGATTTAAAAAAGCCAGGTTTATGGATGTTTTCGTCAAAATTATCACAGTTTTAAATATAACAGTCATTCTCATTAGTAACATATTCTTTTCATGGCAATAGTTGATTGCATAGTAATGCAGAAAAGGATTTTTTCAGTTTGAAATACAACTCGTTCCAGAGTCAAGGCGTAATAAGTCGAAAAACATAAGAGGTAGTTTTCTCTTTTTCACTTTGTTTTTTTATTTTTTTTATTGGTCCTATCTTTAAAAACAACCGTTAAGAATATTTTCACTCAACTGAGGTCAAAACTAGAAATATTTGTTTATTTTCGAAAACAAATTGGATTCAAAGATAAGCTGACAGAAAGCTCGCACGGTTTTTAGATCCCAGGTAAAAAGTTCCGTTTATACTATCTGAACCTTGATTCTATATGAAAACAAAACTGGTACATATAAAATGGAAATCCAGATTTTAGCGAGAGAATCATGCTCATCTCGGATAAAGTCCATTTTTGGCTCACCAATCAATATATCCATAAAGATTGACGGTTTGGTACGGTTTATGCCACAGCAGCATCATCGGACCTTATTTCTTGCTAAGAGAAAGGGTGCACTATTACCGTCTCGGGTAAAGAGCAATGTTTAATGACTCGAGAACATAGTTATATCTAAGCCTTTTTTACAAAATTGCGCTAGAAATACCGAGGGTCATCAAAACTTAGACCGACCGACCGCTTGAAGCACTACCAGCGAAACCGTAGGCGACCATTTAAATGGTGTGTTATTCCATATATGTATAATAGCATGAATGTAGCTTCAAATAAGACCAGAATACATTTTAAATCCCACCCTACAGTTTTTATTTTATCAATTTATTTTGGCCAAGTGTTCCCTTTTTATGACTACCAGTGTTCGAAATGAGCACATCGAGCTTAAGCAAAAATTCCAAACTCCAGCTAAAGCTTGACAATGCTAGATGCTGACATTTCCAATTCTATAATATCTTAATCCGATAAACTTATTTATGGCTGAGATTCCTCTCAGTCCGATGATGACGATGACGATGATGATAGGGGAGCGTCATCAGAATGTATGCGGCTTTTAACCTATTCTAATAGCTTCTCGTCGTCAATCCCAACACAGCGCCGTCGCCGCCGCTGCCAAACCAAAGCGAAGCCAAGTCGTGGTGGCGGTCAGTGGACCGTGCAATTTTTGCACACCCATATTCGTTCTGTTGATACGCATTCACGCGTTCCAGATTGACACTTGGAAGAACGATATTCTTGTTCTCAATCAATGTTTCTATTTAGATTAATCAAATACCCCGCACATAATATCTGACACCCTTTTTTGTCATTAGCCAGCAGCGTCGCAAGTCGTGAGACTCAATCGAAAAGAAGGATTTAAGTCATGGAGTTGGTTAATTACGGGGAAAATCTTTGCCGTCCGAATTCTTGGGCACCTGGGACTGCGACGATCCACAGATTCATACCCATGTGTGTGTGAAGGTAAACATGTTATTAGCTTTTTATTATCCTTGAATAGAGAAGAGGTTGGAGTTGTCGGGGCAACAGTTCGTTACTTTGATTTCTACCTACTTTCAACATCGTTTGTCCTCAAATCACAAACAAATGTATCCAGTTACAATCGAGATAAGCTGTGCAAATAATGGTTGGAAACAGTAGTGTTACACTGCAAACTGATGAACACGAAATAAGGCATAAATCATAATGTAACGTTTTTCAATTTATCCTCTCCTGTGAGCTCCGTGTCCTTTAGTATTTTTTTTTTATTTTATTTTTTTGAATGCCAAGCAGCGACAACAAACATCCTTTCGGATTATGTATTTGTAATTTTTTTTTTGAAAATGTCCTAATGTTGCAAATGGAGATTACGCTTGACTACGTCATTCAGCAGGAACCAACCGATGTTCCAATGTGTACGTTGCTTATTAGTCCGCTTAACTTGCTATATTGCATACAAAAATTTGTAATGTGATCCTTTATTCACGTGCAACCCTGAATCGGAACTCTACCCTCTTCTTGGCTGCAAATCATTTTATTTTCATGTCAATTGGTTGGAATATTTGTATAGACAACAAATGAATTGCGATAATCTTGAAACAAAAATCAAGAGCAGCCCCGAAATGGTCAGGGTAATATCCGATTACTCGACGTAGATAAAGTGTTGTTTTCTGATACTTTTATTTCGGATTGTACCAACTCGCAGTGGTGGTTGGTTGTTCATGTAAACTTACCAGCTCAATAGTCCAGATATTAATGACAATATTGTGTGTCACCGTTACCTGGAGTGGCATTCACTTCACAGTGGTAGTTTGTGGGGAATATTTATCAGTCCAAAGGTGTCCCGTTCGACTTAAGCCTATTAGGTGGCCTATTAAACAAAGGTCGTAATTTGACGCTCGATGCAACCGCAAGACTTGACCACTACAAAACTTGCAAAGTACCTCCGGATTAAGATGCCCTTGGACTATCAATAAATTAGCTTCCGGTTGGTTTCGATCTATGACTCTTCTGCCTGCCAAACGTTCTCATTTTATTCTCAGATGATTCAACGTTTTCAAGACGAACTCTTCCTCTTTATATAGTGAATCAGTGATGTTAATTGGGTGAGACGTGAATGAATTAATTCCTTTTTTCTTAACACAGTGCCAACCTTATAATACCCCTCAACTCTGGTGGCTTAAATCTTATAGTTCATTTATGTACATTGGAAGCGGCCACATTGCAATCATCGCCGTTGTCAGTCGTCAGCATCGTCATGATCAACGGGACGGAGGAAGAAAATCAACTCAGATAAATTCCACGACGACTATAACTCTGTTCGAATGGAGACAAATAAAGTAGATGTACGGATCAATTGTGTGATCTACGATGATGGTACGACACACAGCGAAATGCCACAGTGGCAATCATTCTGAGGTCAAAATATTTACCACTTGACCCTTAACTCAATCAGCTCGAGTACGTGGGTTTCAATTAACTCAATATGAGACAATTTACTTTTTTCTTTCCACAGAATATGGTCTGCCTTTTAAAATTTATAAAATATGTCTACGACGACGATGTGCTGGACATCTTTTGAATAAACGCAAGATGTGAACAAAAGTGCTCAACAACTATTATTATATGCGTTTTGATTTTTCGGTCTATATGAGCATAGTGGCACTTTGACATCTGTCATCGCTTTTGGCTTTGGGGGAAAGATGGATTTTTTTGAACGGAAGTCACAAAAGCCTTGCATTGTGAGAGGTTATGTCAAAGATTACTTGCAATTGAGATGTTAGAAGTCAATAAAGTTTACGAGTACTCATAGTGTAGGAGAAATTATTCATTTCGGTGACTAATTTAAAAATTGTATTTATTGAACTCTCTAGCAGAGAAATGTTGGTTTCGTTTGAAAAACCGCCAAAAGAGGCGATTCTTTGCGCATCAGCGTATGAACGGTGTTACTTAATATTTGGAATATGTAAGTTATTTTCAGTGAAGTAATTCCACGTTAAAATTTACTCCACTTAAGTGAGAATCTGTTCCACTTTTCGAATTGGGATTGATTATTATCTAGAGTAAGAACTTACTCGTATCAACCTTTTTAGTAAGAAAGTGAAGTGAAATACTAAGACATAACTATCGCCTTACGACTTAACAGTGAACATATCCAAAACCGGAGCAACGGAATTAAAATCCTTGAAACCCTCGAAGCGTCCCACACAAGGTACTGTTGTCCAAGAAAGCTGAATAGGCGCTTCTGTGGAAGCATACAGTTTGGTCTCTAATGCTGTTAAATTCGGTGAGCAGCAAATGGTCTTTCAATTTTAGGTGGTAAGCAAGCAATAATCAACTCGATGAGAATCAACTCCACTTTAAAAGAGGAACAGATTCCTACCAGGGCTGACAAAGAACTGCAATCGTAGTATTTGTACTGGTTTTTGAAAATAAAGCTGCCGTATTGCTAACAATGACAAAGTACTGGTTTCCACTCATAGCACATTATCAGAAAATGTTTGGATTTCACTTGCGTGAAATATTAAACATTCCACGTGATTTCCTATCAAATTTGGTGCAAATTTAGTTAAAATTATCTCCTTTTGAAATGTAAATTTGTAGGGGAAATTCGGTAATTTGGAATTTAAAGTGAAAAGTAAGGTTGAGTGTCCTTTTCCGCAATTTTTTAAAATTATAGTTTTACAAAATGCTTAGAAAATATTGCTTTCAGAATTTTTGAACTGCATTTACACGAATGACATACACTTAAACGAAGTCAAATAATGGCGCTCTGATGCTATGACATTATATTGACAATAATGAATAGAATAATGTGTGTTATTTAAAAAATGATGTCATAACAGTAGTAACACGCAGTCAGTTAATGGCTAATTTAAACAACAAGTCACTTGTCACTATTTTTATAACAGCTTTAATTATAGGTTTTCGAACATTTACAGGATTAGGTCATAGATGGTAAGAAATTGGAAAAAGTTCAAGCGAATGTTTGAACTTAAAAGAAATCAGACCAAAAACATAAATGTTAAAAAAAAGAGCCAAGTTTTTCTATACAAAAAACTTTGTGTAACAAGTCAGCCGTGAAAAGTACTGAGATCTAAAAGTACGCCAAGTTCTAACTTTATGAAGGTTTAATACCGAATATTTAAAGTAGAATTGTATTGAAACAGCTACAATGTAATAGAGAAATTTTATTATTTAATGATTACTGACTAAAATTTGATGGGTTCATTGGTCAAGTTTTTAAAACCTTTCGAATTGGGCCTAACAAAAAACTTGCCAAGTAAGCCCATCAAATTTTAGTCAGTAATCATTAAATAATTTTTTCCTCTACTTGCATGACAAGACCTACCATTGTGCAAAATTACAAGATTCTACGATGTCGGAAAGTGCTCCATAATTTTGATGATCTGTCAGTCAGTCAGTTAGTTACGGTTTTTGTGATTTTTGAGGCCTTATATCTCAGAAACCGCTTATGCTAGAAAATTGAAATTTGGCGAGGTGCCTGTGCCTGACTAGCTTGGAAAATATTCGGAATTTTAAGTTTCTGACTTCATTGGTACTGAAGATAGGGAGGGGTCAAAAACCGCCTGAGTTTGTTCCTGTAAAAAGGGTGTAGTGCCAGAACTTGGCTGGGCACTACCGTGCCCTTTGATGCCATCTAAATTATTGAACATAATGTATATGTACATATGTACTCGTATATATGAATTTATGTAAAGCAAACATTTTAAAATTGTTATTGTTGTTCAAAACATTTTTAAGGATACTTTTTGGTACGAGCATTTTAACTAATTATTAATGTATAAATAACTTAAATATACAGATAATTTGTTTACAAATTTGTATATGTTCGAAATATATTTACACATAATTAAAAATATTTAGTAAACAATTTAAAATAAATCGTTTGAGCTGATAATGTGAATGTCGAAAATCTTAAAAAAAAGATTTATGTTAGGTTACTGTAGGCCTATTCAAGAAATTGCGGTGATTCACTTTACTTCCGCAATTTCGGCAGTTTCAATGAAATAATTGGAAATGAAAATGAAAACAAATTGGAAATACATAGCTGACATTTAAATTTCGCTTTTCAGAATATCCCAAAGCGAAATAATTATTCTTTATTGACTAACACAATAAAAAATAAAATTCTGTGTTGGATAATGTTTGACAAATAAATATTTACAATTATATTGCTTATCTTAAATTATGTAAAATGAATGAGAGAGTATTCGATGGTTTTTACCAGTGTATGAAGAGCTGTTTTCATCGATTTTCATTTACAGTTCGCGTGTTGGGCCATAGACAGAAGTTAAGTGTCAATGCTTGCTCTTAAATGGATATAATAAAGGATTGATGATACGAGTAGACTAATAGGTCTGAGATCTCTTGGTTCTATATAAAAACATTTATCCGCTTTGGTTATAAATACAACTCTAACTTGTCTCCAAAGCACGGGAATATGGACAATATTTAGAAAGCTATTAAAGGGCAGAGATTGGCAAGATTGGCAGAAAAATGTCGTCTGGTCCTAGTGATTTGTATGGTTTGAAGCTATTAATTGCCCAATGCATTGTTCTAGTACTTAGGTTAAGTCACCTTAGACCTAAGGTGATTGTAGTGTGATGTTTTTTTTGTTTCCAGCTGAGGTAGGTCAGCAGGGTCCAGGGTCAACCGACGAAAGCAGTAAAACTCGGCCAATAGAGAGTTAAAAGCTCCAGTTCTGCCTGTATTTAACGGCGGCAGGTGGGGCTGATAGCGTGCTTGGTAGTTTAAGGTATGTTCGGGGCCCTGTGAACTCTGCTGGTGTTGCTGCGGATGCACGTGTATGGATACTGAAGTGGTAATACTGGTTTGTAGTTCTAATGGGCTCGTCCTCTGATTTATCGGTGGGCCGGTATTGCTACCTATGCACAACTCTATCACTTCCGGTTCCTATCGACCTCCTCGCGGTGCCTGTGGATAGGTAACGTAAGTAACTGAACTACCTAGATATGAACAGTCTGGACGGTGTCCATAAAGTATGAATCCGCTAAGGAGTGTGTAACAACTCACCAGAGGGGTGCACATTCTTGGTTGATGGTTTCTACCTCGACTAATAGCTGGGTGTGTGTATCTGGGGTTGACAGGCCCTTAGTTTTGCAGGAACTCATCTGTAAGTGACCTTCACGGTGGCGAAGCTCTACCGGAAGCTATATTCTGGCACCACGGGAGATAGTGCCCAGAGGTTTGAGAGCTGTCACGTCTTCTGGCTCTCCTATTCTATCTTCGGATAGTGAGGTGCAGCTGATGCGTGCGTGCAATCATTCTTCATACTATCTGCGAGGTAGGCCCCCTTGTGGGAGTATCGTGGTGGCATTGCTTATTCGGAATGCGGAGACACATGGTTTCCAGGCGTGCCTGGATTCAAGAGGTGTTAGATAGACCTCGCCTCCAAGAAAGGCAGGTACTCACGTAAAACCAAACATAGGTTCTGTATTGAACGGCGGAAGCCAAAAGTTTCGAAGCTGCTACCTGGTATATGCAACCAGCAGAGTGCTTCTTATTGAGATGATCTTTACCATGTACAAAAGACACGGTGGCAAGAAGAATCTGACTTTCGATCAAGGTTCAAGGTTTTTTATTGAACTTTAATATATACAATTGTGAAACTTAAGGATAATATGTATTAGGGTAGAAATTTGTTGGCACATAGGGGGCTTAACTTATAAAATGACTTAAACTCTAAAAATAATAATATTTATAATGTACATGGTTCAAAATTAGCATTATGATAAATTGTCTTGGTTTTTGACTCGGGTTGTTCAGTTCCGGTTGTCCAGACATGACATGATGAATTTCCAACTCTTACTTGTCGACTTTGGGGCCAAAACCAAATGGATTGTAAAACTGACGAACGAAATTTATTTGCTGACGTCGCCAACCATCAGTGTGTGTCCTTTTTTTGCATTTTTGCGTGGCCGCCTTGAGGTATGCAATACTTGCTGGCCATTTTATCCGGAATAGTATTTGAAGTAGAATTTCTCCCTTCTGTCTTCTCTGGGTGGTAAAAGGTGTAAATCAGGTTAAAAGGACAATAGTTAGAAAGCCAATTAAGATCGGATGAAAACTCAAATAAAGCCCTTGGTAAAATTAACTTTGGCCTTGGTAAAATGTTCAACTATGTATAGATTTTTGCTGTGAACATTATCCCAGTACTTGGTAAAAAAACAAATCAGTATTTTTTCGTTATATAAAACGCATTTACGAGTAAATTGTCTTAATTCTGGGCATATAATCTGCCTATAAAATAACATTCATACAAAATATTTTTTTCTTCGACCGTTTTCACTGGTATAATAAAGGTTGTACAAACTAAGCAAATCAACATTTTTTAAAAGCAACATGTCTGCTGAACATTTAAAAATAGATTCGTTACTCTAAACACTTCCTTAAAAAAGAATAAGACTGATACTTTATGCATCTGCTTTCCAGGTAAATTTTAAAACCAAAATAATTTGCTTCATCTCATTAAGAGACTTTAATATCTTAATAGTGTTTATAAACAAATTCATCAATTTAACGGTGATTTCGAATTTACATCTACGTCCATATACATATCTACATAAATAAAAGAACCAATCTCGTTTTCAACGGCAGCAAAAATAATTTCGATATTAAGACATAAAAGTTAATCATCACTTCATCTTTAGCCCGAAGTATTTTTCACAAGAAGCATAACTAATTCCCTCTGCCATCCGCCTCCGGCCGGAGTTGAGATCTCAAACACTTTGACGACAGTCTAATCCATTGACTGACTGGCTGGCTGACACTTGTTCTGTCCAAAATGTTGTCCGTCCAGTCGACGATGAGACGCGACGTACGGGTACGATTGCCGGCCGACTCAGACTCAGATCAGCTTGAACAAGAAACGCACCATTAAGGCCCGGATTTGATTACATCATTAGCATATTTATTGGGGCATTTAGTATATTTTTGTTTTGGGTTTTAAATATACGACATCATTTGTCGGCCCGTTCTCGGCCTGTTGTCGGCAGGTAGACACACTGAAACTCATCGACTACTCACAGATGAGCCATTCCGGATTCAATATTTTCGTTGTTGTTCATTTGTTTTGAACAATCTTTGAAGGCAGCCCCTGCTCTTCTAGCCGACGACGTCGACTATGACGATTACGACGCCGCTGTTGCCTATCCAGACTCTATATATTGGCCTACTGGTTTCACGTGGAGCAGAGGTTCTTGTTTAATGCAGCCGACTTCTTTCACTCGGCATTATTATGTTATCACCATTGATATTACAAAATTATACAACATAACTTACGTTGATCTTCAGGTGTGTAATCACCCAAGTTTTTCTTTAAGTTGTCAACATTTCTGGCTTAGGAGCGAATGGAATGGGGAATCTTGTGATGTCGGCTCGATTGAACCTGGCTTGAAGCGTTCTATTGCTTGCTCAGATCGGGCGGTGTTATTGTGTCAGTGGTTGTCCGAGCTGGCCGGTTGCTCGGCCGTTAAATAGGTGTTGGCTTTTATGAAGATATCGTGAAATATTATTTCATTGATTTTCTGGAACATGTCAAGCGGCCTATTAGCAGAAGATTCAAAATATAAATATGTATATTTTGTTGTTCTTCTTTTTGAATGTGTGCTATTAAGCAGATACAAGAACGACACTGAGTGTGTTTCAAGTCGCACACAGCTGATGGTATAATACGAGTAGAAGCTGTTTTAGAGACTCCGTGAAGATAACTGCTGCTGATATCTTCTTTATTTTTTAGTAATAACTTATGCAGTGCTCTTATCTTAATTGAAAAACAAATAAATAAATTAAAGTACCTACTCACAAGCTACTTTAGCTTGCCAAGCCTATATTCTAACAAGAGTAGGTAGCTATATTTTGAGAATTAATGTCAACCTTTTAGTTTGGTATGTTAGTCGATGAGACAGCTTAATGTTTTAGAAGATTTCTCTGATTTTTTAACTAAAATAGGTTTGGTGCCGATTAAAGCTCGAGATCATAAGTGGTACCATCAAAATTACGGGCAAGGTCAAGGAAAATAAATAATCTGAAAAGGGTGCCAAAATTTTGAAACAAAAAATCATCTTTAAGTTGTATCCCAATAAATAAAGCAGTAGTGGCGATGTCAAGTTAAGTGTCAAGTCTGATCAAATTTCGAGTTCAATTATTTTTTAGCGAATGCATAACTTTCCATATAGAACCTATATACCGCAAGTAAAAATGGATGATCAACAACGGCCCGTAAATCAACAACGGTGCAATTTCAAAAGGAAGATTTGAATAAAGATGACAAACCATGGACTCAAAATTTCGTTCGAACTTTGCAAGATCTTTGAAGATTGTTTTGGTCTTTTCAGTGAAAAGGCATCATCGGAAAAATAGTTTTTTTTTTCGACCTGAAACTAATCTAACATTTTATTTATTTATTCATCTAACGATATAAATACATATCTTACAGATTACTAACAAATTAAAGTTATAGCTTATATTTAATAAATAGGAAAACTTGAAGCTAATTTACAATATTTTATAATTAAGTTTTAAATTCCAATCCTTATTCAAACAGCGTGTTTTGGTGAAACTTATAACCAGCACAACGGTCTTATAAAACGCTTTTGCACCTTTTATGTATATTCACTATTTTTTTTGATGTGTAGACATCTTTCCCGGCGGTAGAGTGAATCGAAAACGTGTGTAAAACTTATACGTCCCGTGTAACCCGTTACGGTTACACGTTACGGTTACACGTTACGGTTACACGTTTCGGTTACACGTTCCGTGTAGCAACCTACCTTACCGACGATTGCATTTAACACCCTGTTTACATTGTAAATAATGCGTACTTACGACATCGTGTTTACATTGGAGACTTTGAGTACTAAAATCTCGATTTTATTACTTTCCATTGCTTAACTTAATTCAATCCCTCAACATTTCTTTACCTCTCGACCAATTAGGCCTATTCTGCCACATTTGTTATTCTGCTATAGATTTTCTGTTATGAATCATAAAAGATTTCCACCTTAAAAGATCTTTTATGATTGGTATTCAGAGGTTCGAACTTTTATAAAATTCTGTTAGGCTAGTCGCGCACTGGCAACTGTGATTGAAATCAAATAGTTTAATCACCAGTTGAAAGAGAACCGCGCACTGGCAACTCTTTACTCACGCTCACACTCTTTTCTCTCTTGCGCTTATGGAAAACAGCTCAACTATTACGAATTAATTTTAGGCAACCGTTTAGTTTATGTCAAAACAAAAAGTTTTTAGTTGCTCGAATCGTGTTGCTTTAAGTGCGCGGTGTCCCATATAAGCCCATATGTTTCATTTTAGCAAATAAACAGTTGCGAAACTAAAAATTGAATGCGCGCGCCTGGCCATATGCTACTTCGAAAACGAGATCTGTTATAAAACTGAACTAAATCTGTTATGTGTGATTATGTAAAATATTTCATCTGACATAATTTAAATGGATGACGAACAAAAAAGTAAACTCTTAGGCTAGGCGCGCATATTCAATTTTTAGTTTCGAAACTGCTTGGTTCGAGCAACTAAAAAGTTTGTGTTTTGACACAAACTAAATGATTGCGTGCACATTCAATTTTTAGTTGCACAACTGTTTGGTTGCTTATAGAAAACAGATGAACTATTTAGTTGAATGTCCGCGCAGGTGCATATAATTATATGTTACACAGAATAGCGAACTCATTTTAGGCAATAGCTTAGTTTGTATCAAAACACAAACTTTTAGTTGCTCGAACCAAGCAGTTGCGAAACTAAAAATTGAATGTGTGCGCCTAGCCTAAGGCTATTTTGTGTAGAATAATAATTATATGCACCTGCGCGGACATTCAACTAAGTAGTTCATCTGTTTTCTATAAGCTACCAAACAGTTGTGCAACTAAAAATTGAATGTGCGCGCCTAGCCTTACACACTAAGGATATCCATACAATGGAACACGATTTTATCTCATTATGTTTCTGGGAATACCAAGGCCATACTCTACTTATTTCTTTATATGATATGTGTTTTGATACATTTTCTTTCATTTGTCTCCTTTAAAGAACATTTGATAGACGAAAGACAAGATAAATATTCATTATTACTTGATGCACCTGTGTAGTGTGTACTTATTTAAATCTTTTATGATAAAAGTAACAGAAGTTTGTCTTTTATTCTTTTATGATTTTTAACAAAAATGCTATTCGTAAAAGATTTTTTCTATGTTCGAACGTTTGACAGTTCATAAAAGTTTTCTTAGCAGATTTTATAACAGATTTTAGCGTGCTGAATACCAAAATTAAAATTCATAGAAGATTTGTTGACAGTTCAAACATTTGTATGGGAATTCATAGCAGAATAACAGAATAGAAGAATAAAAGATCTCGCCGAATAGTCCTAAATATGTGAAAAAGACGAAACACAAATCAACTGGTGTAAAATTTCATAGCGGGTTCATTTAATGTCTTAAAAAATACACTTCACGTTATTGACGGACGATAACATCTTATTTTATGCTTGCAAAAAATGCATTTTCAGAGTTGAACTTTAAAAATCCAAAAAATGTTCTTCAGGGCAATCAGTTGACATCTGCAATGAAATATTCTCGATACGTCAAAATTTAATTTGTCCCTTATCTGTCATACCATATAATTATTTTAATTATCGAATTAGATATTCTTTATTATATTAAAATATACTTTTAGCATTCACTATATCAAAATATAGATGGTTCTCCATCTGTCAAGCCATGAACTGGATGACGACTACGACTTCAATGTATTAAAAAAATTAGTTTTGCCACTTATAATTCCATTACAAGGTGGGAATGATGTCAATCGGTCTGTAAATCTCTGACAGAGGGAGTAAGATAAAGTACAGAAACCTAAAAAAAAAGTTAAGGGATTTGTTTGATTTTGGTAAGGTGAACGCTCCATCTAGTGGTTTGTCAAAAAAAAAGTTTTGACTTTTTCGCTGCATGACAAGTATATTTGTTGGCGGCGCGGCGTTAAGCCAGGTATACATTGTTCAAATGCATGAAAAGCACGTATAAGTCTATTATTTCAGTGGCGAGAGAACGTTGCCCTTTGTGGTTTTTTTTTCAGCAAAATTGTGTTTTTACGAATTTCTTTGAGATTTTTCTAATTTTATCCGAGTAATTTGTTTTATTTTGTCTGTCCATTTTATCATACAACTTTCGTTTGCTGTATTAATATTTTAGTCAGTGCTTATGCTGTGCTGTGTTCTCATCTCTTCAACGTACTATACGCAAATGAACCAATAAATACATGATCAATCATCAACCTTGCATATACAATATTTCTATGCAGTACGCTAGATTAAAAAGATTTTGATTTTTCTTCAAGCCTACATCCAATCTATATACGTGTGACTTTTTTACTAATACACTTACAATTGTTGAGAAAAATGCGAAGTTATCGTTCATTCTTCTTTGTGGTTTTCTTTTTTATATTTGGCGTTCGCTCAGTGCAATTCGCTTAACTGAGTAGAGTAAGGAGTGCGAAGAGATGACTCCTTTTCGCATGAACAAAGTTAACTTATATTAAAAATCACTCAGCCGTATCTATAAGATTTTCTTAAAATGCATCTTAGAGGTTATTTAGTTAAGCATACTTAAATATTTAATTTGGCTTTAAATGACGAAACTTCAATTCGTATCTATAATCGATTTTTCATTGGTACTTAACTAAACAATGGTTGTGTCACGTAACGTAAGAGAATGTGAACATCTAGTACAGAAAAAAAACAAATGCTGCTTCATTTTATACAACACAGCTGTTTTGTGACACCTTCTTTCAGTAAATAATTGGAAGACATATTTTTTTATTTGTGAAATCAAAAAAAAAAAAAAAAATGGCTATCGAACACACACCATTACCCGCCGCCACAAATAAAAGAAAAAGATCTGAAAATTGGGCTGACTCCTACAAGGAAACTTTTTTATTTTAAAATTTGCAATAATACACTACAAAACAGAATTATTTTATGCATAGATTGTGCGTTTTCCTAAATGCAGTGTTGCAGCGCATCATGAATTTTGATGTTTTTTTTATTCACTTGCTTCAATAAAATAACGTTATGAAATACGAATTTTAAATTTTATAGTTTTTTTTTTAATGAATTGTAAAAGTAAATTTCAGAGTGAAGAAAAACGTTGCAAGGGCATCAAAATCCACGATGCGCTGCAACACTGCATTTAGGAAAACGCCTATTCTCTTCCAACAACGAGGAAGAAAGTGTCGATACAAACACTTTAAAGGCTAAGAGGGAAGCGTGGACGAAATTTCTTTGCGCGTACACATACTTTAATCAATACAAATTGTATGTTTCTTAAATCGTTGCACTTTATAGTTCTAATATAATATAACAACAAACAATACCTACAAACTCACAATTTGAAACTTCAAAATTTCAAAGATGACAATCGAGATGTCAAAATACATTTTAAAATGCCTTTAAGTGACCCTTAAACGCGGTTGATGGCGTTTAAGTTAAGAGGCCTTTAAGTAACGTTACTTAAATGTGAAAATTGATTATAGATACCGATTTCATACTTAAGAGCTGCTTAGAGGTATTTTAAAGTTAAGTAACCTTTAAGATTTGTTTATAGATTCGCCTGACTGTGTTTAAAAGCACAGATGCACTCGAAAGGAAGCCAAAACAGAAACAGAGATTAAAATCAGATTCGTGTAAAAACAGTCTATTTTTTATCAGATAACATCTCTGTTTGAATATAAGGGTAAAAATAAAATGCTGTCACAAGCAACATCCCTGGTTAAACATAAGTCAAACAAACTTTAGGTTACGTAGCGGAGTCCACTCACTCCTAACACACGAACTACTTCATCGAAGCATATTGTCGATAAGGTTTTTCTGTCGTGTGAAATGAATATTGTGTCGACATAGCAGTGCGAACTCTGGGAATCGAAGTAGTATGCCGACATGGCGTGTAAAAAGAACCGAACTAGTTCGTAGAAACAATTTTTTATGATGTTATTCGGTTTTAGTTGTTAAAATTTACAAATCGCCTGAAAAAGCAAGAATAAAATTCAATCTCCTTAAGCAAGAATTCAATAAAGCTCTGATCAACGCAAAAAAGTGGTTCTGGAGCATTAAAATTCAAATATGCTTCGGTCATTTTCACTTTTCATTTAAAATTTTACAACTCTACCATTTCACAGCTGATTTTGGCATGTACTTCTACGTCGGCGTATTGGTGTGTAAATGCCCATACAAAAGCGAAGTACCTACTTTGTCGATTAGGTTGATCGATGTGGCGTGTGTGAGGGGTATATTCTAAAGTCACAAACTAGTACGATTGCATTGTATGTTTATTGGGTACGTTCGATAACAAAAATTCGGCACTCAGACGAACGTTGATGTTTACACATCTTAACCGTGAGTCCTGGCACTCACACTTTTTTTTTTTATTTTAAAGTTTGTTATTATGATAAATTAATGACATTCGATTTCAAAATCAGTGCATTATATGTCATATTTCACATTTGTCTACAATTGAATTAAGCGCCATCTAAACTCTCAATATTTCAACAATTTAAATTCACTTTATGTCAAATATAATTGCTGACCTAAATTGTATTAAACTTTGGTTTTGTTGTTGTTTGCATGTCAAAATTTACTGAACAAAATAAAAAACCGCTAGTTTGCTAAAAATAAAGGTATCAAATCTTAAATTCTAAAACATTCTAGGTTTTAGAGCAAAAAGTGTTAAGGTGTTTAAATTGAAATGAAACAAGTTGTGTGTAAGATATTTAGGAATAATTTGTTTTATTTATAATGACATCGTTGAAATGGCTGCCGTGCTTTGCTGAGTGGTGGGCATCCGAGAGGTCCATTTTTCGATGACTCCGGCGCATAAATCAGGCTGTATTTGAGGGATCGATGGCACGGGTTATGCCACCTTTCGTTTTACGACTTAGGGAGTCAAATCGCACGATCTCGGGTATAAGTTCACCTCGCCGCCGCGCCGCTGGTTTATGTATGTAAATTCTTTGGTATGACAAGAAGCACTGTTCTGTGTTCGGTTCGGTTATAGAATCACATATCGTTCACATCCATAGTATCCAATTTGGGCCAAAAAGAATTCCTTATTATCGAAGAAGTAATAATAAATGAACCAGCTTTGAAGGCTTTGAAGAAGATAAAATTTAAGTGATTGTCCACAGAAAAATTGTAATTTCTGTTGCAAAATGTTTTTAAGTAATTTTAATTAACGGTCGCTGAATGAGTTGCTGAGTTCACCTCAATAACGATTTCTCCCTTGGTTGTTTTCGGAACATTTTGCAAAAAGCAGAAACAAATATTAATTGTGAATCATCCTGTTCTGATATACCAGCCTTTAAAGTTTTCGTTTTTTATAGTTGTCATTACTGTGGTGAGTGTTTTTGTTGTTATAATAAAATGTTTAAATCCAATAAGTTTTCCAATCCATGTTTTTTATGAACTTCATAATTTTCTCGTTTTCGTCCCGTTTTTGAGTTATAACGGTTTTTATGATTTTTCCCTTAACTGGCTTTATCTTTACCAAACTACGTCCGATTAGTAAGATTTTATTTTAACCAATCAAGAATTTATTACAGTTTTAGTTTGTCCAATAACAATAACTTATATAATATTAATTATATTAATTATATATAATAACTAAATTTAATTAACAAAAATAAACAAACTGAGTGAATTTAAAAAAAAAATAATTTTTAAGTACAAAATTAATTCAAATGAATTTAAACTTTTTCTGAGCTATTGTGGTTAAGAAAAGGACAAAAAGATAAAGTTAATTAGTAAGACCGTTAACTAATGTTATAACTCGAAAACGGGACGAAAACGAGAAAATTACCTGTTAAGTTTTTCCACTTAAAATGATCCAGGAATCCATGGTTTTCATTTGGGGCTGTGACTGTGGGACACCCTGTATTTATATTAATCAGTAAATGCCCATTTCGAAGTGAAAATATTAGTGTTTGGCAATATTTACCCATGTAGATACGATAATGCCTTGAACCATTTAAAAATTGTGTTCAAATCAATTTTCAAAACAATGAACTTGTTTGTATTGAAATAAGAGTACCCTTCTGGCAAAAGCTTTTGAAGACTGCTTATAAAAATTACGGTAAAATAATGAAGGGCGAGAAATACTGCGGCAGTGTTCGAGGGATGTCAAATTTTCGTTATAGTTCTATCACCTATCAAATTTAAAGATCTTTTTTGGATTCTATCCAAGAGACTAAATTGGGTTATTGGAGCACCAGCCCAAGTATGGATGACTATAAGCCTTAGAAAGTATACAGCTAAATCAGAAGAGGTGAAATATTTCTTGTATCGTTGAAAGCAACCTAAATACTTAGCAACGTTTTTGGCGACTTCAGATATGTGGTCATTCGACAAAAGGTTGACCGTTATGCACATTCCGGGAGTTGAAAGCTGTTCGGTTTCCTCAACGATAGAAGACATCATTGAGTTCTTGGAGCATTAAATTCTACACGGTTTTCGGTTTCCCATTTTAAAATGCTATCGAGACCAGAATTTAATGGGTTTATCATACTCTGTTGTTCTAGATTCATATCCGAAGGACAAGGACGTGAAGCTGAAAACAAAAATGAGAAGCTGAGAGTACCCTCATCAGCAAACAAAATGTAATAGGTCAAACGTGAGAAGTTGGAGTCAAAAGAAGACTGATGAATATGAGAAAGAAAGTCGGAGACAAAACGGAACCCTTGGGGCACACAAGCATTTATTTTATGAATAACAGATTTAAAACCGTCAAATACAACTTGTATTGACCGGATTGAAAGGTGTAGTTTTCTTTCGATAGGAGAGCTTGATGCTCCTGAAACTTTATCAAATTACCTTAGAAGCAAGGACGTAAGTGCGATTGGAAGATAGAGATGGAAGAAGATTCGCTTTTTTAAGGGACAAATTCTGTTTTCCATACATTTGGACCATTAAAGTTTATTCAAATAAATAAATACATTTTAGGCACAATAGCTCATGCAGAACCTGATCCTGATAACTTACAACCCTCAACCATTCCTTTGTGTTTTCGGCAGGAATGGAGGGGACCTACAATTTTCTGTCCATTCCGATCGGCTTAGGCAAAAGGCACTATTTAATGACAGTGATACTTTTGGAGGATTTGTCAGAAGCAGTACCCTTAAAAAATTGATTTGCTTTTAGTTACCAGTGGTTGGGAATCGAACTATAATGCAACTGCGTGGCAGTTAGTCAAGCACTAAATATTAGTCTTAGAGGTAGTGCATCATATTATACATTTACGGCACACTTTTCTTGGCTCATCCTCATGTAGATTGAATGGAATATACTATATACGACCTATTTCTCTGTCTGAAAAACCATTGGATATGGCGTGCTAATCGTGCATAAGGCGTTCAATAAAAGTCACGTCGAAATTGTCGAGCGTAATTGCAATCTAGATATCTCGTGGTTTTGTGCTTTCCTATTAGTTTATATGTTACACCCTTCATTTTGTGATCACCACTATTATCACGTTGGTTTGCTTTTTTTGCAACTTTTCCAAGTTGTAAGATCCATAAAAATCCAAAAATATTTTAAGCGATTATTAATGGACTTGGACTAAAATGAAACATATTTTTTGAATGAAAACATTTTTGAAGATATCGAGTCATAATGACCCGGAATATCTTTAAAATCTTGGAAAATTGTTGTTTCCTGTTTACGTACGCCAGAATATCTAAAAAACCTGAACCCAATAGAACAATTCTGATGGGGACTTAAATTCAGAGCATCGGAAAAATATAGTCTGGCTTCTGTGTCGAAAATTGTGATGACTGGTGTTATGGTAAAGCCTAAGTAGCTTTTTAGGTATTTATTATTTCACAAACCTAAATTGAGTTTCCCATAATTTGAACTAAGAATTTCGAAGTTTGACAATTAGGCATTTAATCCATCCTCTTCAAATAAATTAAATTATAAATTTGATAGTGCAACAGCTCGAGGTTAACCAGGACCTATAGTGACTTATAAATCTCAACCATTCCTGTGTGCGTGTTACCAGGAATGGAGGGGACCTACAATTTTCTGCCGATTCCGAATGGCTAATGAGCAGCACTTTCCATGACAAGAGATATATTCTTAGAGGATTTGTCAGTTCCTCGCAAGAGGCAATAAACCCCTGAAAAACTTTTTTGCAGCAGCTGAGAATCGAGCTCGAGATCTTTCGCATGACAGTCCAACGCACTAACCATTATGCCAAGTACCCCTACTTATCTTCTCTTTAACTAAAGTTATCGCCGATTTTTTTGAAAAAAAAAATAATTTTTAAAACTTCAAATTGATGTGATTTATGTGGAAGTGGAATTGTTACTATGAATTAGCAATATGAGGTTTACAGAACACGGGAACTCTAAGATGGGATTCGTTTAAATCTACACCGATATCGTTTTGTCGAAATAAAATAAAAATCGAAATACAAAATTTTTGAATTTTCTGTTGACTTCGTGTTAAACACTGGGGTTTGGAATTTTCTAAAGAAATACGAAACAACAACACAAATCCTGTGAAAAATTAAACGTTTCTTTTAACAAAAAAAAAATGCATTCAACCTTTGCAGGAATATATTCCCAAATCCGCCCCCATTGTTTGCTCAATTGTTTTGTGGCCTGTGCGTCACCTATAATTCCAAGACTGGACGAATAAATTCGATAATAATAGTGGCGGAAATATTTCAAAGGTTTGCGCGTTTGCTGAGCTAACTTAAAAGAATAATCGACTCATCAGAATTAATATATCGGAATATTTTTGAATTCCTACAGAAAAAAAAACAAACAATCTCTTTGAGGACAAGTTTCTCGTTTCTCAAAGGTATTGTGTCTATATATGCATGCCCATGCATATATTTTGAAAAACATTCTTGTTGACTGCGAGAGCATTAATTTTGGCTTCTGATGCGGCAAGATGCAACAAGCCGAAAAGAGAACGTTCTATTCAAGTCATAGCATTCAATTAACACCTGCTAAAGGTATTAGGGGAGGAGGAGGATTATCAAAAGATAAATAGTCTTGCCAGTCATTCATTGAGTCATTGAATGTTGTGCGGTTGCGCCTGCTTGAACCGAAGAACAATATTTGATGTTTTGATTGGATTTATAAGCATCTATATTGTATAGTATTATAACGCGGTATTTGTTTGTAATTTGCTGTGGGACAAGACAACTTAATGGCTCTTGACAAGTATACTGGAATGCTATATGTATGTTTACCTAGAACTGACGAACAAGTTCTTAAGATTCCAAGAAAAATCCCTTTTGCTGGGAACTGTTTGTTATAATAATACCAATACTTTTATTGTTTAAAAAATATACCTTGTTTAAAACCAAAAACTCTTGTTTCGAGTTAAAATTAATACTAAATATTATTTAAATAATACAAAATTTAAAAATAGCTTTTAAAACGAAATGAAAAGTGGAAAATAATTCCTTCTAGCTTTATAGATTTAAAACTGACAATTTCCCTCACCACCATGAGGTAACATAGCAGGTGCATTTTTTTAAGAGTATTCCAAGTAGACCTAATCACTTTCTAGGTAAAAAATAAATCAGAATCGATGCCGATGAGTAGTCGCTGCTACTGCTTTCTCCATTCGAGCTTATTATCAAACTTTTTATTGCACCTTCAGTAAAAATATCCATTACCCACATCTTTAGCTCAATCACTTTCTCAACGTGTTCGACACAACGATGCCATTTTTCAGCGTCAACCTTTATGAGTCACAATAAAAACTCATTATAAAAGACAATAACCAACAATAATTGTATAACTGTATTTTAATATTTTTAACTGTTTTTCTCTCAAGTAGAAATATTTACTATCAAAAGCTCTAAAAAAGCTTAGATGCTAAAAGTTACAAGTTACATAGCAAAAATGAATGCCATATGAATTTCCATAAACTGGGCAATGGTAAATCTGATTCAGTGTTTTTTTCAAAAATGGTTGAAATTTGGCGATCAGTCTCCTTCTCTCCTATCACCCGGAGAGTAAAGAGGTCATAGTGGGATATAATATACGTGAACTCGAAGAAGATTACACAAACAATTTAAATTTAACTCAGTGATTCTGTTTCTTATTTCAGTGGCAATTTCTTAAGTTAAGGTGTCGTACAAACAGCAGCAGGCACCAGTGTTTTTGAAAAAGCTCTTCCATAAGGCCTGTACTGCAAATATAAATTGAACAGAGTATAGATAAATTTATTTTCTCGAAGAAGGTTCTTCAACGCTTACAAAACCATTGCGTATGCTTTTCCATCTGTCCTACTCTATAGGTCTCTTTCTATGTGGATGGGGAACAGCTTTTGTTCAGCATATCTCTTAAAAAAGGCGAATCCTCTTCCATATCTATCTTCGAATTACTCTTACGTCGCTTCTTTTTAAGGTCATGGAAGTTCTGAATTCTGATATACTGTCAACTCAAAAAATATCTTGAAGAACGAAAGCTTTTCAATGATCGGTAGTGTGGAATTTGTAGCAAAAGGTTAACTGTTGATCTGATGGTATATTTCACTGAATAGTAGCACAAATTTTCACATCTTTTTGAAGATTTTGGATTCAAGCTCTCTTATCGAAAATGGTATGTATTTGGTATTGATGAATCTCTCCTTCGTTGGATTAGAAACTACCTTTTCAACCGCTCAATACAAGTTGTGTTGGACGGTTTTAATTCTGAAATGTATAAAATAAATGCTGGTTTGCCACAGGGCTTTGTTTTGTCTCCGACTCTCTTTCTCATATTCATCAATGTTCTTTTTTCTGAAACTTCTAATCTATTAAATTGATATGCTGCTGACAGATTCTCATAGAATTTAGTTCTTCAAAAACTGAAGAAACGGTCTCCTGTCATTGAATCGGAACCCACCCTTGACGCTATCCATAAGGGGTGCCTCCACTGAGGAAACCGGACAACCTTTTTTTAATTATCACTTATTATAAGTCGCCAAAAATGCTGTTAAGTGTTTAGGTTCCGTTCGATGATGTAAGAAATCTGGCACCCCTTATGATCTGGCTTTTACCTCTAATGCCTATATTCGTGCAAAGGTTTCAGTACAATCCACATATTTGGGCATAACTCACTTGAGTTTCTTGGAAAGAATAGAAGAAAAGAGTTTTAAAAATGGCAGGTGACATATTACCTAATACGCGAACACTTGGATTCGCCGATCACCGCTGCAATCGCTATTTTCGTAAACAGAGTTCCAGTGTAAAAGCCTTCCCTAAAACAATTCAACCCTATTGTCACTTCAGGGAATGTCCGTCAGTTATTTTTATTTTCACGTACTTCCAGGATTATGACTACCCTTGAAATGTTTGAGCAGAGTGCGAGCGTTTCAAAAGGAGATACCGATGCACATTGATCAGTTAGAATGAATGAATGATTTATAAATTGGAGGTATTGCACTGTAACCTAGAAATCTTTTGTGCCCCTAGCTAAATCTGGATGCATTTGCTAATCTTACAATTCTTCCTCCAAATCTATTACTCTCATAAATTTTAGTATTTGGGGCACCTTCAGAGAGGATAGATTGATCTTTTTTTTTAACTCGTATCGTCCCAGATAGTTTTTCCTTTGGTGTATAAGTGGACATCATTTCCCTGGTATGTGGTCTAATGTTTCCACATGCATATTCCAAAGTCTAAATGTGGCCCTGCTAACTACACCAAGTAAACATTGGTGTTTTCTAAGTTTACAGTGTTCAGTGAAAATACCAGTTGTTATTCTAAGGCTATTCCTACAGCTGATGCAGTTGGTGAAACGTTCTTAATTGTAATTGACCAGTAGTAGTTTCGCCTGCCAAACAGTTTACCCCTAAGCCTAACTTCGGACGTACTGTTAAGCTCAGAGATTAATTCTTCAGCCGCACAACACGAATGTAAAATGCTTTACCCAGTCCAGTATTTCCCTCCCATTACGATATTCAGGCATTCAAAATCAATGTACATCTGTATTTCCTTATTTAGTCTCCCCACCTTTCTCAAACACTCGCACTGTGCTCCAAAATTTGAAGGGTGCTCAAAAAAAATTGCGATCGTTCGTGAATTTTATTCAGATTTGAATACATCCGAAAGGAACTTTGAAAACAGATACGAATTTGATTTTCGTTTCTTCAAATAACAAATCGAGAAGTTAAGTTCCTATAAGTTTGCAAGTTCAAATCAATTCAGGTCATAGTAGTTCTTATTAGTTTTTTCAACTCCGACACCTTGCGGAATAATTGTGACTCAATGCAGACAAAGATCGACAATCAGCTTCAGACTTTGTATTTATAAAATAATCATACTTTATTGAAGCGCACTGCTTCAAAAAAGTGTCAAATTTACAAAAGAACAGACCGCCAAAATATTTAGAAACAGCAGTTCAGCTTCAAGGAGCTTGCAATGAAGGGCACTCATGCGCATCACATATTGTGCCCATCGACAACGGTGAGGATATATGTATAAGGACGACGATGAAGAAGATGATGCTGTAAGAAGGCACACCTAGATCATGTTTTATCCATTCAACCGAGACTCGATAAGGGTTGCTCTTGCCAAAGTGTATCGAATTTCACCGATGTTACACGTCATTCGGCGGCACAATATTTTCGCGGATATCTAAAGGATCGAACACAGAAAAGAAGTGAAAACAAAACAATTACCTACCCTTTTATGTTCGTATGTCTAATTTGTATTGGGTTACGAATCCTATCCAAAAAGGAGTTTTGAACAGCTTATGCAGAAGAATGGATCATCTTGTTCTGTCTGAAAAAAAAAAACGAAACGCCAAATCGTGCATTTCAAAAACTCCATTAAAATGTTTACTGACTGGTGTTATGTGAGCCTTATTTTGTGGTCACAGTGGTCATAGCCAAGCTATATAAGCGTGATGATATATTTTCAATAAATAAAAGGCTTGTTGCACACTTACAAGAAGCAACAAGGTGCGTACCGCAGTGCTGGACAAAATGTTAATTAACTTTTCAAGCCAACAATAACGTATGCTCGACTACATGAGCCGCATGCTGGTTAAGCTTTTATCATCCTTGCGTTGAATCGTCGTCGTCGTCGGCCGTTGCGTCGATTGCCTCAGCTTGGCCGGGAAGCAGCTATGGCCAGCTGGGTGAATGAAGGCATTTGCCAAGAAGACACCTCGCTAGTGATAGGAGTAGACGTGCAGGTTATAATTTACCTTTTGAATTGCGAAAACTATTTAGATATTTCGGTAAGCGCTCACTACCGCGCTTATAATACGCTTGCGCATTGGTGTTATTAGCGGTGGATGGCGGCGAGCTCCTGGGGTCGCAGTCAACACTCCACATTGCACTCATGGGTAGAGAAAATTTGAAAATATCAGCGGGCGATTTAAATGTTTACACGCAAATTTACACTCCGCACTTTGTTGGGGCATGAAATTTAGACGCTTCGCGGTCGAACTCAAATGGAGCGCCCACAAAAGCAAACACTTTCAACATGTTAACCAGAATCCTTATGCGTTCAATTCACGTTTGTCCCTTGCTGCCTTCTGATGACGCTGTTCACTGTGCCAAATAAAACGTGCGACGACCAATGCCGACCACGGCGACGCGACGTTTCGGTCGTCGTCTTTCGGTCATAAATAAACAACCTATCGAACAATGAAGGCAATTCCTTCACATATATTTGGATGAAAAGCGCAGAAATTAAATTATGATCTTGGCAGTATATAACTTGCAACCTGACACCCAATTTAATTGAGTTCTTAGATGATAACGAATGTTCAGGACTGTTGCACGTTTCTGGCTTTTGCAATGTGAAGTTGTGAAAAAGTGTGGGACTATTGAAGGTTTCCTCCAAAGTGTTATTATTATTCCCTTTTTCCTGAATATCTTGGCAATAATGATAAACATGGAGTTTTGTGAGGAGATGGTGGGTATTTGTTTTTTAATTATGTTAATTAGGGAACAACCGAAACAACATTACTTACGTGTTTAAACTAATTAAAACAAATTGAACTTCAAATAATAGATTTATTGGCCCCAAATCGATTCTGTATTTTAGACCCTTTTTTAATCATGTTTTCCTTAAACATTTTCACATTTCTTTCATATTAGCTGCCGAATTTCTATCTAAAGGTGTATTGTCTGTTTTGAATTTAAGTCTGGGTATACATAATTGAGAAGTCAGTTTTCAGCAATTTTACATTTTATTTCGAAAATAAGTAATTTATGTAGTTTGTTTAGCATTTGACTTTGATGATGATTTTGATTTTGTTGACGTGATAGGTAATTGGGCATCAGTTCAGGAAAATTACATCTCACAGATCTTACTCCGTCAAAAAATATGCGGGCAAATCAAAAAATTCTTAACTCAGAAGAACTCAACAAAATTGAGGAATTTAGGAATTGATCAATCCTGTTCGTGCTCTTGTGTAATTAGTGAGATCTATGAAAACTCATTTTTCTGAACTTTCCAAATATTAGGTCCAACTCTCTTCCTAAAATACTATTTCGATGTGCTTATTTATAAAATATGCATATTAGAATAAAGGATCAAAAATTTCAGATCACTTTGACAGTTGAAAATGTTAAACGGTGTGCTTGCATATAGTTTTTTGTTAGCTGTCACTACTTAGACGTAGGTATTCGGATGATTTTTTTTTACTAAAACAATAAAACGTGCTTAAAATTAAGAGAAACACAATAACTACTTTATAAAAAGTCAATGTGTACGCTCGATTTTTAAATAAAACAAGTTATGTGTGATGGCCTTTTAACACCAGAACCAATAACGGCGTTTTTATCTTAAATTTTACGAAAACTCGTACATCCCCATCGAACATTTACACGTTTTCGATTGGCAATAGGTATATAACTACACATAATACCTGCGGGATTAGTCCGGGATTTGCCAGTTTAATCTGTCAGATTTCAACTGAACCTGCGAACTGCTTTCCTGTATCATCTTTACTTTATCTGTATTCAGTATTAATAGGAATACCAAAGGGATAAACTACAGAGGTCAACGATACGCACGAAAAAGAACGAACCGGAGATAATAGTGATAAAATAAATAAATTATATGTAAACTAGGTTAAGATTTAGGATATTTTTGTAAATAAAGAAATACGGACGTAAAATCCGAACTTAGTACTCCTTTGGATATAGAATCCCGATTAACCGGAGAGCGAAACCTCAGCCTTTGACAAAAGTACATCAAAGTCGATTCATCAAATTTTTCGATTTGACTTGCAACTATACTCTGTCCAACAAAAATTGTCAGTACAGGCCTTATGGGAGAGCTTTTTCTAAAGCAGTGGCGCCTGATGCACCCTCACTACAATGCGTTAGGAAAAATGCCACTAAAAAAGAGCAAGCCACTGACTTTTCTTAAGGAATTGTTGTTGTAATTCTTTGCAAAAAGTTGTACACCCCACCATGACCGTCGTATCCCACTGCTGATGAGATACTGTCAAGAGTGTCAAGTGTCACTGGCTGAACACAATAGAATGCTGCAACTGGAGCTGCAGCTGCAACTGGAAGAGCTGTCAAAAAGTGTCGTACGTACTTTTTTTTATGCGCCCACAATGAGGCTGTACAGCTTTCATGTGTTGTTGTCATTTGTTGGGTCAGGTGTTGAATCTTTGGCAAATTGTAAATATTTTAAGTAATTGAAACTATAAAATGGACACTGAAATTGAAGATTTTCGTCCATTACTGGCTGAACACAATGGAGACGGAGCTGCAACTGGAGCTGCAACTGGAATAGCTGTCAAAATATTCAATACACGTAAATTCAATGTTACGAACACAACACAACGCAACTGCAGTCGGTGCTGCAAGAGTTGGCGAACTTTTAACTTTTTCGTGCAGCATTTTTGACATTTCAAATTTTATATATCTGTCTGTGATTTTAAGTGTTGTTTTGTTGTATTGTGATTTCGTGGTTAAATTTTAATTAAAATAACTGGCTGAACACAATAGAATGCTGCAACTGGAGCTGCAGCTGCAACTGGAAGAGCTGTCAAAAAGTGTCGTACGTACTTTTTTTTATGCGCCCACAATGAGGCTGTACAGCTTTCATGTTTTGTTGTCATTTGTTGGGTCAGGTGTTGAATCTTTGGCAAATTTTAAATATTTTAAGTAATTGAAACTATAAAATGGACACTGAAATTGAAGATTTGCGTCCATTATTTTAATTAAAATTTAACCACGAAATCACAATACAACAAAACAACACTTAAAATCACAGACAGATATATAAAATTTGAAATGTCAAAAATGCTGCACGAAAAAGTTAAAAGTTCGCCAACTCTTGCAGCACCGACTGCAGTTGCGTTGTGTTGTGTTCGTAACATTGAATTTACGTGTATTGAATATTTTGACAGCTATTCCAGTTGCAGCTCCAGTTGCAGCTCCGTCTCCATTGTGTTCAGCCAGTCACTCAATACGATCGTGCGCTCTTTATCTACGATACATCAAAACAGAGTTACCATTATCATTCTCAATTACAAGCAAGGAGCTTTTCCAGTGGTTTTTATTAAGAAGCTTTTGGGATTTGAAGCTTTTGAGAGCACATTTTAAGAAGATGAGTATGTCGAGTGTTGTCGTATTGCTTTTCAACTTAAAAAAAAACGCGCCCATTATCTTACCGCTGGGCGTTGTGGGAAAAAGTAAATTGAATTAAAACATACGAAAAAGATATATCGTACGCAAGTATATCTGTATTTATGAATGAATATACTTTACATGCCTCATTCTTAAATATAAGTCTGAGATTTATACTTCACAATAAAATAGTTTTTCAGAATAATAGACGCGACCTACGGAAATATTCTAATTATTTAAATAAACATTTATATTGAAATATATTGAAAAGGAAACATTTAAATTGTAAAAGAATCAGAAGTGGGATACGGAACCGGCCTTACCAAAGTTAAGTATAAAATACGTACATACAATATTTATATAAAAAGTGTTGAAGTGATTTTTCATAAAGGATTCAGAAATCAAGTCTAAAGTGCTAGTATTTTGGATTTCAAACGCTTTGCGCAACGATTTTGGTTCACAGAATTGCAATGCACTGCGTCTATTTCGAAAGTACGTGCAATTATTTAAATTATAACTGCGACCTATGTGCAGGGGAAACATTTGTTGTATTGAGGTACATATATGAAAGAGTAATACGACGATAGAGGAAGACATTTTCGGTACACGGAAATGTCTTGTGTCTGGATGCGTATTGACCTACTGGAAGGAATGCTGTCAATGAAGGAAAAAGATGATTGAACGACATGTGTCGTTCATTTGAGTGGGGGAGAAATTATTCTCGGAGAATCTGGTAACGAGGAAATACTCGTCGATGTATGTATGTAGGAGTTACACTTTCGGTACACGAAAGGGTAATTTTGAACGGTAAAAGAATAATTGTTGACAAAGAGGGAGAAAATGTAAATTCAAGCAAATTACCTCTGCACAGGGTTGTCACTTACGGCGATGTATTTCGAGCTATGTGTTTGGTAGCAAATTATGCCGATTTCGTTTGGTTTTGGGAGTTGGGTCTGACCACCGAACTACATTACTGGGTGAAGGATTTATAGTAACGTTGCTTATCTTGCTGCATGTTATGAATCCAGATATGAAGAGTATCTTGATTGCATTTAGAAGACTGATTTTGCATATAATATGACTACCGTTTAATTAAGATATTTTAATTTCTCGCAGATCGATATGGACAAACTCAAAATTAAACAATTACGACATGAACTAAAAAAAAAGAGGATTGTCTACTACAGGGACAAAGAGAATCCTGATTGGCAGGATACTGGGGCACGACAAAAAGAAAGGCAAACAGGATTCACAGCAATGCAAGCCCGAATTGAGTGAAAACGAAATCGCTCCTGAAATGAGTTGTGCTGATGCTGAAGATGAAAATGAAGCACTGACGTTATCTGACACAGGCACGGTGGACGATCATGCACTAAGAGCAAGAGAAGGGGATATCATCAGGCGAGAAAAAGCGCTCCTTGAAACTGAAAGGAACCTGCTAAAAAAAGAACAGGAAATTGCTGATAAGCTGAAACAACTGGAAAGAACGGGGGTATACACTCAGGATATAAGACGTATACGAAGCATCAATTGCAGCATCAAAGATATTGTGGATGCAATACCGATATTTTTACCGGGGGATATGTCATCAATGTCGGCAGAAAATTGGGTGACTCGAGTAGAAGCGCTCTCGAAAATCTACGATTGGGATGAAAGGGCACTTCTGATGGCATCCGCTTCCAGGATGTGTGGCCCAGCTTGATATTGGTGGGACACCACTCAAGTCCAATCGTGGCATCAGCTAGCGATGGGACTTAAACTCAATTTTCCACATCAACATAATGAAATTGAAGTTCACCAGCAGTTAGTGAGGAGGACCCGAAGACAAAACGAGTCAATCGAGAGTTTCTGTTTCGAGATGAATATGCTGGGGAAGAGGATTCAACTCGCAGATAAGACCATTATCCAGTACATTCTTACTGGCTTGAATGATCCACAATTGAGTTCAAGCCTAGCTGTAGTGAACTTCACCAATATTGCCGAGCTCATCGACAAAATTAAATGGTGCGAAAACATTCGTGAAAATATTCGAACTACCTCATCTTTCAGTGGTGGTATTCTAAGAAATATCCCAATCAATACTAGTCAGCCAACATCAAGTAGATAGACAAATCAGCAGATCGGATGAAACGCTGGATTTAGTTGGACCTTGACTTCGACGAGGACGACGAAGACTGTCAGGATGGTCGAAACTAAAACATACGAAAAAGATATATCGTACGCAAGTATATCTGTATTTATGAATGAATATACTTTACATGCCTCATTCTTAAATATAAGTCTGAGATTTATACTTCACAATAAAATAGTTTTTCAGAATAATAGACGCGACCTACGGAAATATTCTAATTATTTAAATAAACATTTATATTGAAATATATTGAAAAGGAAACATTTAAATTGTAAAAGAATATTGTTTTCAGTCGTTTTGAATCGGCAGACGGTAGCCCTACGCGTTTTTTACTCTCATTTGCGGCGATTTATAATTTAAACTACGGAATCCCTGTGAGAGCTTTAAAAGGCGACACACTTATGAGAGACAAACGTCCTATCTTCCCTGTACTGACAATTTTTGTTGGAGAGAGTATAACCAATCTGAATTTTCTGACAGTTGCGTATGACAAAAATGATCGAAATCAATGTATGACAAACTCAAGCGCGGATACAGGGGGAGGGCAATGAGTGCAATTGCCCCCTCCTGGGCAGTTCTTCGTTTCACAATTATAAAAACCATAACACTTTTTTCTTTTTACTTGCGACTTATAGGTACTATAAGGCAGGTTATGCATTCGGAAAAAAAATTGAACTTGAGATTTTGATCAAAGTTGACATTACGATAATAGCGAAGTCCAAAAAAGTGGGTATCGCAATTCTGTCTGTCTGTCGGTTCGACTACAGCCCAAACGGCTAGGCCGATTTTCTTTAAACTTGGTAGATATGGGTTTTATTTTTTTCCCCCGGATGTTTTTTGATTTGATTTTTTAAGACCAAAAATAACGGTACCTGCCATACGATTTTTTTTTTCGAAATTTTATAAATATATTTTTTTATCAAAAACTGTCCTACAGATTTAAAAAAAAAATTCATAAGATTTCATTTAGTTAAACCTAGGTAATGAATGAAAAAAAAATTCCAAAAAATTATTATTTTTGGTACCCCCCTTGGAACCATTTTTTTGTTTTTGATTTTCTCAAAAACGGTACAACCGATTTTGATAATTTTTTAATGTTAAAGCTCCCCAACAGTTTCAATATTATTGTGTATTCAAATTTTCAAAAAAAAAATTTCAAAATTATTTTTTGAAAACTCAATATTTCGAAAATCCCATGCTCGATTTTCTTAAAACTTACTAAATAAAAGTTTCTTAAAATAATCTTCAAGATATGAGAAAAAAAATTTATTTTACTTAAAAATAACGGTACCCTCCATACAAATGTTAAAAAATGGTTTTCGAAAATCGTATTTTTCTCAAAAACGGTTCCGAGAATTTTGCTTAAATTTTTAGTTTTTGGATTAATTTTTAAGGTCTATAATTTACTACAAAAGATTTTGAAAACAAGACATTAGTCACTGTACCTACCATAGAACGATTTTTGAAAATTTTGAATTTCTCATTATCGACATAATGGATTTTAATGAAATTTTTTATAGAGATGCTTCTAAAAGCTAAGGAACATTGCATTTCAAAACTTTAAAAAAAAATATTTTTTGAATTTTGAAAAAAAAAAAAAATCATTTTTTTTCGGAAAATTCGATATCTCAAAAATGGGTAAATATTTTTTTTTGGAAATTTAATTTTCATTCGTACAGTAATAAAAACCTAATGTTGACGTACTATTTTTTTTTTTAATATTTTAAAAATTTTATATATAAAACCTTATTTTATTAAGAAACCACTACAACGACTTATGTATAATTTTTGTTCTTGCATAAATTCATATTTGCATAGGATTCTGTTTTTGTCTCTTACTACTAAGAGAATTTAAAAAATGATGATAATTTTATCCTTATGAACAGTTTTTTCTAATAACATTCGTTTTTAAAATTCCTAGTCTATTACATAGGAGCAAGTTCGTGCGGCAAGTTATGCATTCGTAAAAAAAATCGAACTCGAGATTTTGATCAAAGTTGACATTACGATGATAGCGAAGACTAAAAAAGTGGGTCTCGCAATTCTGTCTGTCTGTCGGTTCGACTACAGCCTAAACATTTATCATTTTTAATTTCCCCCCCCCACATGTTTTTTTCTTCTTTTTTTTTTTAAGACCAAAAAGTACCTGCCATACGAATTTTTTTCGAAATTTTGTAAATTTTTTTTTCTCAAAAACTGTTCTACGGATTTAAAAGAAAAGATACAAAACAAATTCATTTAGTTAAAGCTAGGTTCTAGTTGAAAAAAATTTTCCGAAAAATGGTTATAGAGGGTACCCGCCAAAGAACCATTTTTTTGTTTTTGATTTTCTCAAAAACGGTATGACCGATTTTGTTTATATTTTGTTTGCGTAATGCTCCCAAAAAACTTAAATAGAATTGTGTATTCAAATTTCAAAAAAAAAAAATTTTGGATTTTTAAAAAAATTTTAATTTTTTTTTCAAAACTGTTAAAAAACCGTTTTCAAAAACCGGCCACACAAAAATATTAGAATTAAGTATTTAAGAACTATGTATACGAGTATCATGTAAAACACTATAATTCCTTAATTTAAATTAATTAATTCATTTTTTTTAATACGTACGAGTTCCTATTTAATACTTTAAGACATGCATACAGAGCATTATTGAAAGAGGCTAAAGTAATGTAAACGAAGATGTTTGATTTACTATTTAATAGTTATTTACATACGACCTACATATATTATGTACCTACACATGCTTTCCTTAATTCAATTTAATAATTTGTTATTTTTATATTCGATTATGTTTATACCTTTTTAATATTTTAAGACAGAAATGCAGAGAAATGGAACATTTTTTCTAAGTTAAGCAAAATATCACGAAAATTGTCCCCCCCTGAACGAAATCCTGGATCCGCGCCTGGACAAACTTCCAATTTCTAACAGTTTTATTGTTGTTCTATGAACAGTATAACACACGGGATTGAAATTGATACAAATTGATAGTTATAGAAAAGAAGCAAACAAACATAATTATGAGCGATTTCGATAGTGAGACAATTCGATGTCGAAAGATTTTTGACAACTAAAGTTTAAAGTTATCTTCCACTAAAAGAACTGCTTCCCTCAGGTTTAATATATTTCAAGAGTTACTCGTACTTACTCTGACTCAACTCATTCATTGGCGCTATACTGTCTTATGAACGGGCTAAAATTTTGAACTATGTATATAATCGACAATTTCCCTTTATTTTCTTAGACATTTTTAATTTTTTGGTGAATAAAATTTTTGTCTGCGATTTATATATATATGTACATACCTTTTCCAAAACTTTTCGTACAAATCGTATGGACCAATAATTAAAAAAAACATCTGATTTAGATTCAAATTTCAAACAATTAAGTGCGACACGATTGCAAGACAAATAAAAAGCTAAAGGAAGGGCGCCATTTTTATTAAAACAAAAACTATGCGAAAACAGCAATTCCTAGAATATTTTTGCCCAATGGCGGTCCAATGTTGTAGACCAAATTGATTTGCAATGCCAAAAATTTTAAGGAAATAAATTGTTTCGAATAAGGTTCAAATATTGTTTCATTTGGGCATGAGCCTTTTAACATCTTGTTCAACTTCGTCAAAGATTCAAATCAAAACTATTTAATGTCCTTGAAACTATGATATGGAAAGTCAATCGGTTGCAATCAACCCCGTTTTTCGAGTGCTTTTATTTTTATTCCTCGATTAGTTTGTTGCGACATCTTAATCAGATGCGTGTTTGCAAGACTTATGTACAAGCAGTGCAAACAAAGCATACAGTATACGATGTAATATGTTTATTGCGTTTATTTTGTTTTTTCCCACCCCTGTCTGTTCGGGTCGAGTCTCTGACACAAACTACAACCCTCTATTGCATTGAATGGTAGCGTTAATTTTTTGGTTAGATTAAGACCTCATCGAAGGTTGAATTGCAAATGATAGGCCCAACAGACCGGTTTCAAATCACACACATACGGATACTATACTCTTACTCGGTTAGTTAAGGAAGACAAGGGAAGGGTGAATTATTCCATTTATCTACGCCATAGTAATTGTAAGGGGACGATGCCTATAAAACAAGGACGTTGCAGAAGGAAACAATAACAGTGTAATGTAAACACCGCCGTGTACCTCGCTCGGTAGTTGTCCTGTCAGATTGCAAACTATAAAAGCGTAACTGATTTTGTATTATAAACACAAATAAATAAAGCAGTGCCAGCATATGCGCGAGTCAAGGGTAGAAATGGGTGCTGTCGAGCGCGCTTGGGTTTTTAGATTTGGGTGCAGAAATCGTAATGCAGGGCAGACGCATCCATTTAACCCGCCATCGGTACAGAGCCAAACACCCCGAAAATGGAACGTAGTACGCTCTATTGGTGTAAGTTTCCCTTAACTGTGTAGACACAGGATTACTATACGCTTGTTTCCTGAATTGTAATAGGTATGGCAACAGTAAATTTAGTGTGTTAAATATGGGAGTGTCCTTGTCATCCTTGGTCTGGATGATTTTGCTGTTTTCGTTATACGACTGTGATGGTTTTTATAACAATAGAGGAAAAAATATTTATTAACATTTTCATATTTTGATGTTAACCAAGGGTTGAGATTTTGCCATTGAATGGAGTAATGGCTGCATTTTTATCGTTTTATGTTTCGTTTTTTTCACAAGGATCAGGTATGAAATTGTGAGAGAAAGAACACAGGATAGATGAGGTAATATCATAATTGAATGTGTCGTTTGGTTTATTTTGAAAAAAAAGGAACAGCTTTCAATAAAAATGAGTCTTAAGATTTTTTTTTGATTCTTTTAAGTTATTTTGACTAGCAGCTTCGAAAAACAATAATTAAATGATTTGCTTCTTCTCGCAACATAATTTCTTGTAGGTATGTAGGTAAAGGTACATTAGGAAATGAGAGTGAACAACCTGGTGTTTCAAGTTTAAGACGAGGTGATCTTTGAGTTTCAGTATAGAGGACTTTGTTTAAAAATCATGCTTCTTTATTGCGATAGTCAACTGGTTATAGATAATTGATAAATTTTGAAATTTGTTAGATATTATAAAACTTAATTTATTAACTATATATCTTTTATATTTTAATATTTATATATTAATATTATGTCAATTTTCTTGTAATTCAAAATTTTATGCATAATTCTCAATGATCAAACCTCTTTTCAATTGCGTTGTTAAATAATATCGAAATTCAATATTTATCAATTATGAATTGATAATTGACAATCGCAATAAATACGATTGTTTTAACGTATATCGACAAGTTTGCTCCATGCATGGAAGGTTAAAGGCAACTATAATTAAAACGTAAATTAAATATTATTTTTTCATTTGTATCTATTTAACAAATAAGAGCTGTATTTTTTGTTCCGGATATAGAAACTTATTTCCCGATGAATAAATAAAATCATTTTGAATTTATTCGTTTGTATGGAAAATTTTGGATCTAATACCTAGGTCGTTAATAAATAAACATAAAGAGCTAGCTCGATTGTTGTTTCGACTATTGCGCTTTCTATCTTTTAGTGTTGATGTGATAAGGCAAGTATCGATCGATCTATAGCTTATGTTTCACGCGATTTGGCCCAGATTTTAGAATTCAAAGCAAAATATACATTTCCTTCAGCAAAAATAAAATCCGTAAATACCGATATCGACTAATCTTCAATATTTGTTTTTAATTTTGACAATCAGATTTTGGCGAAGTTCATTAATTTTTTATCTGTCCAGTATTCGAGACTCTCTGAGGAAACTAATATTGATGACATTCAAAGAAACGTAGTCTCAGTTTTCTATATATAACCTCATTATTAATATTTTTTTTTTGGAAATACAATCCAAAATCGAGGAGAGTTAAGAGAGCTCTTCATGAAATGAAAAACACTTGTATTTAAATCAGAACAGATTGAAGACCAACGAATTCTTGTCCACTTACAAACAAGAAAACAAGAGAACGTTAACCTGTTATGCCTTCATACATTTTTCTTAGAAAACGATTCCGAGGTTTGATAAAAGAATTTATAGGAATGGGCTAAATTTAGGTAAATATTTTTCCCGAAAAACCATGCTTCAAGTAGAGAACCATTTCATCGATTTCTATTAAATATTAAATAATATATAACAATCATTTTTGAGTTTAAAAATAAGTATACAAACCTTTTTTCGAAACTTAGTATTTCGAAAGAGATATTTTTAAAATTTGTTATCTAGCGGTTATCAAATACTATTTTAAAGATTAATTCTAAAAATAGACATTAATTTAGAAGACCCAGAACTTTTACTATACTCTGTCCAACAAAAATTGTCAGTACAGGGAAGATAGGACGTTTGTCTTTCATTCTGTTTGCATTTCCATGCATAAGTGTGTCGCCTTTTAAAGCTCTCACAGGGATTCCGTAGTTTAAATTATAAATCGCCGCAAATGAAAGTAAAAAACGCGTAGGGCTACCGTCTGCCGATTCAAAACGACTGAAAACAATATTCAATTTACCTTTTCCCACAACCAAGCGGTGAAATAATAGACGCGTTTTTTTTTAAGTCGAAAAGCAACACGACAACACTCAACATACTCATCTTCTTAAAATGTGTTCTCAAAAGCTTCAAATCCCAAAAGCTCCTTAATAAAAACCACTGAAAAAGCTCTTTGCTTGCAATTGAGAATGATAATGGTAACTCTGTTTTGATGTAGATAGAGAGCGCACGATCGTATTGAGTCTGAGTGACACTTGACACTCTTGTCTTGATCTTGACAGTATCTCAACAGCAGTGGGATACGACGGTCGTGTTGGGGTTTACAACTTTTTGCAAAGAATTACAACAACAATTCCTTAAGAAAAGTCAGTGGCTTGCTCTTTTTTTAGTGGCATTTTTCCTAACGCATTGTAGTGAGGGTGCATCAGGCGCCACTGCTATAGAAAAAGCTCTCCCATAAGGCATGTACTGACAATTTTTGTTGGACAGAGTATAGATGCTTATCCTTCCAATACTAGTAAATGTCTTTTCATTTTTAAAATTTAATATATCTATGTTTGCTCAAAGAAATTATTAGCTTTTTTGTTCAAAATAAATCACAAAGTGAATTTATATTATGTTAGCCCTTAAAGACGCAAATTGGGAGCCTAGTTTTTAAAGCTTCAGTTTTTCAATTGAAGTATTACCAAATTGAAATTGTTTGGTTTCTGTTATTTTAAAGCTATTAACTGCCCCATATAAATAGAACTACATATGTAGTTATCGTAAACTCTCTTCAATCTAAACTCTTTTTCAATCTCAAGTTTTCTTTCTCAAAAATCCAATCGGTTGATCAAAATAAACTATTGTTTGCTGTTGTTATATTTATGTGTGATTGGTTATCATTCTTAATAAAATATAATTGACACGATTTAAGCACGTCCTCCGGTAAAAAAAAACTGATCAATTTTTTTCTCTAAATGGAACATCAATGGAATTACAGTGTCAGTGACATATTGTACTTGTTGGACATGACTTAATGATTAATTGACCCTTTAGAAATAACATATGTAGTTTTAAATTTATTCGCCAAAAAGTTTCGAACTATGTACCAGCTATACCTATTTTTGGGTAGGGCTTTTTACCAAAAAACATATATCCCCCTCTCGTTTATCCACAGACCTTAAGTTCTTTACTTCAGATTACATTTGTTTGTCCTAATTTATATTGATGAATATCTACATATGTATGTGCTTACGAGTACATACATATTAGTATTTCAAATTGATTAAGGGCACATATTAAAATTATTGTAATCCTTTAAATTTGGGAATTAAGCAGAAGATTTTTTGAAGATAAAAAACCACCATTTATTTTCGCTTTGAAAATTTGCATCTGTCAGTCTCAAGAAGATGGATTATTACTATTGATTCATTTTGTCATTATAATGAAAGATATACAAACCTTACCTTACTTGAAATAAATTACTCACCAGAACTGCTTTACATCTTTTACTAATTTTGAAAATTTTAGCTAAAAAGTTTCAGTATTTCGCAAAAAGCTGAATGTTGATTTCTTAGGTATTGTGTAGCCGACATATTGTTTTTTTTTTAATAAATTTTTGTTGTTTGATTTAATTAAGGTCTTTGGGGATGCATATGTTAGAGGCTTTGGTTATAAATCCCGAATGACAAAATCCAAAATGCCAAACTCCCGAATACTGAAATCCTGGATTTGTAAAATCCTGATTAAACAAAATCCCGAATGTACAAAATTTGGAATCCCGAAAGGCTCAGTACTGAGCTTTTGTTTATTTCGATTCTTTTAACTGGTTAAAAAAAATTAGATACTTGCCTAAAGACTCTCATTTTTTTTTTAATTCTGCGAGTAAGATCATTGGTAATTAATTTAAAGAATGCTACATATGCGGCAACCCTCCAAATAATTTGGCAAAATATAATAAACTGTTGGGATGAAGCGTTTCCCGCTAAAGCCTAGTGAGCAGATAGCGCTAAATTTTATATCGCATACAAAATTTTCTCCAAAATTTAGCCAAGCTAAAATTATCTCAAGCAATTAAGCCGGGAGGTATCTACGCTGCTCCAGCTTGAAAATCGAAATTTCTCTTCGAACTGTACATAACTTATCTGTCAAAATTTAGCGCACGAAATAATTATTATCTGACACATTTATTCTCGAGATAAATTTCAATTTCAATTTGAAATGGAATAAAATTTAGAAGAATATTTGATGACGGAAGTCTTACAAGATTTTTCTCAGCAAAAATCACACATAATTCTCATTTTTTCTCATTCATAATTCTTAAAAAATCATACTTTAAGGCCCTAGTTATAGCTTTCATTGAAATGGATCATTGGAACAAATCAGTGGAATGCTGACTCTATTCTATGCATTTGAGGTTAGAGTTGATCATTGAAAGGAAAACTGACATTTGAGAATAGACAGAGAATCGAACACATTCAGTGGAACGATTGTGTTCCATATTAAAGAAACAAAAATCAGCTGTTCATTGAAATTGATTTCCATCAGTGAAATAATAAAAGTGGATTTAAAAGAAAGTTTAACTTCATTTTGGTACCAATTAAAGCCATTGCAGTTTGTATATTCGTCTTAAAAATAGGAATGAAAATTTTCAATGATGCATTTCAATGATAGCTATAACTAGCCCCTAAAACAAATTCTTTTAGTTCTTTGAAAAAATTTCAATTAGAGAACTTCTGTTTTCTGTGACATATTCTCCACAAGGTTCTTATGTCAACATTTAGCTTGGATTTAAGCTGATGTTTGGAGAAGAATGTCGGAGATAAAAGTTTGGGCGGTTTGATGCGTACTAGGCTTAACGCAAAACACCGTAGAGGTGTAATTCAAGACAATGAAGATATGAAAATTATTTCGGCTTAAGTGGAGTGATTGAATTTATTCAATTGAAAGCTCAAGTTAAAGTCACTTGAGCTTTAAATTGAATTAATTCAAGATATGTCAAAAGAATGGTTACATTCCAAAATTTGAGGAACGGAATACCGCCAACAAATAAAAAAAAATTAAAATCTTTGGATTCAAGTTTTTCATAACAACATAATGGAAAAAGCTGATTTTTTGAAAAAAATAAAATAAAATAAAAGAAGAACGAAAACGATTATCAAAAATTTAAATTTCAATAAGCCTAGTATTAAGGTAAGTATGATACTACTTAACGATTTGCTAACTTTAAAGCAGATTACTAACTCTTTCTTAATTTTAAACATTTTCTAATTAATAGTATCGTGCTAAGGATATTTTTTTTTAATGGAAGTCCATGCAAAAAACCAAGTAAAAAACCTGTTGTGATGTTTGGAAATGTCAAAGAGTCATATGCAGTTAGCACGATACTAAAAAAATAAAACAGGTATTCGATGATTTTAACTTTAATAAAAAGGGAGAGAAAGAATGATTCTATGTTCGAATAAAATTTGCAAAATCATCATTTTAACTTAGTTTCATACTAAAACTGCCTTAACATCGTACTACTTCAACTAAAATTTTTGCGCGATTGCTTTAGTTTCAAAGCAAATCCGCTTTGCGAAAAAAGAACTGTTTGGAAAAGATGGCATCAATCCCGAGCACCTCAGGACAAAACCATCTTAAACCGCCTCTCGAATGAAGTCAAATAAGCTATCCGCGACTCAAAAAATCCGAGGATTTCTACCTTTATTGAAGGTTTGACTGCAGATAAAAATACGAACTATTTATTGTGGAAAGCTATAAAAGATGTTAAAAAGCCGCAAATACATTCAGCACCAGTCAGGAAAAATAATCGTGGATGGGCTAAATCCGATAGAGAAAAGATTTATTTGCTGAACATCTAGAAGAAAATAAGAAAATTTTAAACCTTTTGACGGTCAGGCGTTGATAAATGATATTTCTGAAAACTTTCTTATTCGGAATATCACGTTATCAGAACTTTATCAAGCTATTAAAAATCTTGAAAATAATGCTCGCGTGCTTAAAGAGCTATCCAGAAAAGCAGCGATTAAACTTCAGCACTTTATGAATTTTTTTTTTTTTTTTCATAATCTACCCGCGCTCAAGGGATTATGATTACTCTTTAAATGTTTCAACACAGCGCGGGCGTGAAGTTACGGAAGAGAAAGAAGGATAGGAAAGATGTGTGGCACGATGTTCTGAGACTGAAGGTTGTTCTCTCAGATATTTTATCTCCAGGGATGGCGGTTGAAATGCCACTAAAAAAAGAGCAAGCCACTGACTTTTCTTAAGAAATTGTTGTTGTAATTCTTTGCAAAAAGTTGTACAACCCAACACGACCGTTGTATCCCACTGCTGGCTGATGAGATCAAGACAAGAGTGTCAAGTGTCACTCAATACGATCGTGCGCTCTTTATCTACATCAAAACAGTGTTACCATTATCATTCTCAATTGCAAGCAAAGAGCTTTTTCAGTGGTTTTTATTAAGGAGCTTTTGGGATTTGAAGCTTTTGAGAACACATTTTAAGAAGATGAGTATGTTGAGTGTTGTTGTATTGCTTTTCAACTTAAAAAAAACGCGCCTATTATCTTACCGCTTGGCGTTGTGGGAAAAGGTAAATTAAATATTGTTTTCAGTCGTTTTGAATCGGCAGACGGTAGCCCTTTTTTTTCACGATTTTGCGTGTCATCCTTTTACTTTCATTTGACGCGATTTATAATTTAAACTACGGAATCCCTGTGAGAGCGTTAAAAGGCGACACACTTATGCATGGCAATGCAACCAGCATGAGAGACAAACGTCCTATCTTCCCCGTACTGACAATTTTTGTTGGACAGAGTATAGTGTTATGCCTGAACAACATGCAATGAGTAAACCAGCAACCCATTGATGACAATTTTAGAAGGTTTTTAATGGAATTAAAACGACGTAGACGACGGCAGGGATCGAACCTGTGATCATGAGGTTCACAGGCGAGCACACATCCATCGCGCCACGGCCACCCCCATGAATGCGGCATTAAGGCTTTCATACGTTCCACGCCAATGGAAAGTCGCAGAAGTTTTAATGGTTCCAAAACCGGGAAAGTATCCGAACGAAAAGAAATCTAATAGACCGAATTCCCTATTACCACTGATCTGCAAGATATTTAAGAATATCTTATTAAAGCGACTGCTTCCTGTTATCGAAGAAAAGCGGCTTATTCCTGACAATCAATTTGGTTTCCGGAAAAGCCACTCAACAATTGATCATCAGGTATACAGAATAACCAATGAAATTGAGAAATCACTAGAGGGAAAAAATGTATGTTCAAGCGCATTTCTAGACGTCTCTCAAGCCTTCGACAAGGTTTGGCAGAATAGCCTTAAGTTTAAACTGCGACAGGTCTTTCCGGATCAAATATATTACATCCTTGAGTCCTACCTTGAAAATAGGCTATTTCGATTTAAGCAAGGGAGGGAATATTCGGATTTTAAGGAAATCAATGCTGGTGTTCCCCAGGGAAGTGTTCTTGGTCCGATTCTGTTCGTACTATACACTAGCGATATTCCTCAAGAAGAAGATACCATAATACGTACTTTTGCAGACGATACGGATATACTTGCAATATCCGATTCGGTTGAATCTGCAACCGAGAAGCTCCAACGACCTCTAGATAAAATTTTGTTAATTTTACTTACAAAAATATTAACAATCTGCCCACTTACATTAATTCGGTGCAAATACCATATGCTAATGAAGCAAAGTATCTAAGAATCACTCTAGACGCTAAGCTTAAATGGAAAACTCACGTTAAAAAGAAACGAGACCAACTTGAAAATAAATTACGTGAAATGTATTGGCTTATTAGAAGATACTCCAAACTCAGCATTTACAATAAATTGCTTAACTATAAACAAGTGATAAAACCAGTATGGACTTACGGTATACAACTTTGGGGTTGTACTAAACCAAGCAATATACAAATATTACAATCTTATCAGAACAAAGTTCTCAGAGAAATCGTTAATGCTCCGTGGTACATTAGAAACAGTGATTTACACAGAGACTTACGATTACCAACTGTTGAAGATGAAATAGCAGTTTTCGCTGGGAAGCTACGAACTCACTTAAATGACCATAGAAATAGAATTATTCGACAAACAATTGATGAGACAAACCTTGTGCGCCGACTTCAAAGAACGAGACGTTCGACCTAGCGCCATAAGGAGTATCCGCTTTCAAATGCGAGTACCTGCCAAACGTGATTATATTATGAAATTAAAACTACTTGATAAGGTAACTTAGATGTAGTCGCACGAACAGAAAGGAGGTGTTTCTTAGTGAGAAAAAATCTCACACTACTATGAGTACCAGGCTCATAGTCTATGAAGATTCTTCACCTACCCACGAAAACAAAAAATTTAAAGCAACAAAAATTAACAGAAATCAAGCCATACAAAAGTGCCTGATTTCTTTAAAAGTTCTGAAATAGTACTTAAATTGTAATGACATTTCGAATTCTTACATTTGTTTGTAAGTTTGGACATTCGGGATTGTGTCCCCTTCCCATAGGGGATAACCCGATAACTGTTTCTAAGGCCCATTTCATTCTGTTTCTTCATACAAGTTTCATCTATCCTCAAATCAAAGTTCCACCAAATTTGCTTAATGATCTCTTAAACCTAGTGTTTTGTTACTAAATAGTTTTGACTTTTCAATTCGAATTCCACTTTGAATTTAAAAGTCCTCCCATAACTTCTCGTTTTGCAAGACTTAGGTATCCAGTTCCAACAAGGTAATCTTATTTAATAAACAATTTATATAAGCTTACACTAACCCATTTTCCATTTGTGGTATTGTATTTTGGCGGCACTGGACTTGAATGAAGTAATTAGAAAATGGGATAGTAGTCTCAAAGTGACTCCATAACAAAGGCATTGAATTAAATTTCGTATTGGAGTCACATCGGATAGGTAGCCATATTCTTTCAATCTACAGTCTGATGTCATAATAGAACTTTCATTCTGGCTATACATTTTCTTTGCCGGTCTTCATTTTCACATAATACCTCAACAAACTTACGGACCATCACAAAACGTGTAACGATTTTATATTTTTACAAGATTTTTGACTCCATTGTTCTTAAACAAGATGCCATTAACCAGCCCACAAATCCAGGATTATGATGATAGGATAGCAAAAGAAAAAAAAAGGCTAATATTACAAAATTGTTGCGCCAACCTATCATTCAATATTGCGGGCCCATCACCTGCAAAAACCCATTTGCAGACTTACGATTGCATCTCTCAAGAAAGTGAAATCCTAGACTGCTTATACGAAAGGCTATCAGATGCAGATAATGAACCATTCTTTTATCCTTTATTCGGAAGATTACCACAATTGATTGGCTTCCGCAACAGTGGTTTGCTGAGCATCTGCTTTTTTTTGTGAAACAAAAAAATGAAGAAGATGAAAAATGCAATATTAAGCCTTAACGCATTATGGGAACACTAATCGCCACATGAAATCGTTTCCAAACATATTTTTCCTGAAAGAATGCAAAAAAAAAATGATTTAAAGTAGCTTGCGAAAAAATAAGTTCCCATTTAGCGAGAAACAGTGCCAAAGTCAAGGGCTTTTCCAGCACCAACTTGAAGAGTCAAGAACTTGTAACTAATTGCGAAAAGAAAACGCCGCCCGTCCAAAACGTCGGTATTTTTTTCTATGATTATGACTGAGAGTCGGAAACGAGAAAAACCAACCCTCTCGGGGCGCAACGGTAAGTTAGGTAGATGTGACTTTGTGAAAGAAAAATATGTACCACTGTGTGAAAGCAATTTGGACATGAATACGTGTGTGAGGAAAACAACTCAATCAAAGGAGAAATAAAATCGTCGTCATCGATTCCAATCGACTGCACCTAATTAAGTGAAGTGATTGCCAAAATGGACCCAAACGGTGGCGTTCGGGCATATTTCTGTAAAACGTTTCTTAGAGGTAGGTAATTGTTTCCCACAACCTCCGGCTGATGATGATGACACTTAAAAATCATGTTCGTCTTTATCCCATCAGCGGGGTTTGCAGACACTTAAGCGCGAGAAAAGAACTCAAGCTTCAGCGACGCGTTTTCGAGTGCCGAACTATGAGAATTTTTTCGGCAAAAATACTTCCCAGTGAATGGTGGTCGAGTCGAGATTGAAAGGAAATGAGAAGCCCACACACCGTCCGAGAAGTCGTGATGATGACTCCATATGAATCCGGCGCAGCGTCAACAATGACTGTACGATAAATGAAAACATCCCGTTTGTAAATTCAATTCAATTAAGGAGCATTCGAAGTTTATTGGAGCATTCGCATTCGTTATCGTACTCCTCCACGTTTATGCGAGACATTGCTAATCATTCTTGGGTCAAAATATTTACCACTTGACCCTTGATTTAATTAAACCGTTGCTGATACACTTGCGAAGGGAAAGATTGTTCGCTTGAGCTCCACGTTGCGCCACTGGATCCACACAAGCCCAGACCAAAACCGAGATAGAATCCTACAATGATGTTTGGTCTGATTAGCATACGTGTTGTTGTAGTGTGCGCGCTTGAGACAGGCTACATGTGTTAGATGGCCATCGTCGCACCGCTGTTGCTGCTGGCTGCCATCGGACAAGATGTTTACGCCCGACAAGATACAGATCCTCCGAAAGCAGAGGGTGTCACATCGAAAGATAGCAGAAATAGGTTCGGATGTGTTAATTACCAAGAATCTTACTAATTGCCCCATCCACGCAAAGTGCTGCAGGGCGCCCCGCTTTTGCAATTTGATATCCAATCCAACGTCGCGTCGCACGAGGAGATGGCAAAAACCATTAGGTTTCCACCTTGTCAGCTCGTTTTTAGTATCTTTTTTCGATCCTCTTTTTTGCCGCTTTTATTCATCGCTATATACATACCTTCGTGTACAACTTATAGCGGAACCGGGATATGTTTTTATATATTTTTACATTTTATGATCTGTTTGAGTTATGGTCTCTTCTTTTCAGAGATGGGTGCAATAAGCGTGAGAGATATATCTGTTGACTGGAACCGCTTATTAATATTGATGGGTATATTTGTAAACGATTTGGGTAAAGTCCAGCAGGTATGGGTGTTTTACAAGCAAAGCTCGAATAAGGATCAAGATAAGATTGGGTTTATTTGCGGGAGTTCTAGGTTGATTTTATTTTAAACCATCAAGGGTTTGAGTCGCAACAGTAAGTATCCAGCGTCTATATTGGACTATGATTAAGAGAATAGCTTTGGAGAATTTTTACGATAGTTCATTTTTTTTGGTTTCTGTTTAGTGAATTATAGAAATGCGAATACTAAATATCGAATGTCGAAAATTTCAAAAATGTTTAGAATATTTCTTAAATTTTAGTATTTTTTAAAGTCTATCCATATAACATTAAGAGTTTCATTTAAGCTATTATTGACCTAGAACACAATATGTAGAAAAATTATTTACTTCTTGTTGATCTTTGATCTCGAATGGGTATTGATGTTAAGTTGGCTTAGAATGAGCTGAGAATACCCTTAATTTACCCTTGAGCTTAACTTTATAGGTAGAATTGTTAAATATAGAGGTTATTTCTTCAGCTGCACTACTATAGAATGTGAAAAACTTTGTCCCTTTCCCCCTCATTTTGATGCACAAGCTTTTAAGACCAATGTGCATCGGAATCTCTTATTAAATCCTCCCACTTACCCTAAACGCTTGCACTGTGTTACACCATTATAAGGGTAGTTAACATCCCATGAGTGTGGGGAAATTATATATAAATTAAAAAACGATTCAATAGATAACGACAATAGTTCTTCTTTATGCAATATCGTCAATAAGTTAAGAATATTAAGTCGACTTTCATATACGAACGCAAATTTTGAGTTGGGTTCCATGGAAAACGTCGAAGAGCATATAAAAGACAACGTTTTTTGATGCTTTTAATTTTCTTTTTAGGAATTCCATAACTAGGCTACCATACGCAACTACAATAAAGTGTTAAAAGTACACAGTAAGTAAAGTCTTAGATACATATAATGATCAATTAAGTCTTTTGAGAACCTCATTACAAAGCCCCTTGGTTTGCTGATTATTGTATCGATATGAGGATTAAATTTAAGCTAACAGGCAAATATAACTTAAAGAATTCTACCTTTTTAACAAGAAAATTGTCGACGAAATAAAATTATGCACTTATTGGTGTTTCCGTTTTTACACACCACTGAGACACCTTATCAATGTTGTGTTTTAGAAGCAGTTACCCATTATACTCGTAGCTCTTGAAGACGTTAATAAGTTTAAAATCATCAGCATACATCAAAATCTTACAATACAACATGACCGTTTGTATACTGTGTATCATTAAAAAATAGTATAGAAAGAATAGGTCCAATATGACCGCCTTGAGGTACTCTAGATAATACATTTATTATTTTTTGTGGTAGAATTTCTTAACTCGACGTACTTTTTTTTGTAGGTGGAAATCTTCAAAAGACACTTGGTGATATCCGGCACCAAGTAGTGTGGGACTCTTACATCTTATGATCAAAACCAATCTATGAAAGATCGACACATGATTTGTCTTTCTTATTCTATAATCACTTTGGGGGAAGTTTAAGCTTTTAATACTTTCCCACAGCTTCTTAACCATCAGCTCATGAGGCTTGGTTTTTCTAAGTCTCCGAAAATTGTCTCTTACATTGAAGATGGTTTCCATCTCGGAGTTGGTATAACTTCGATGTCGCGGATTGGGTGATACAGGGTGTTTTTTAGCCACTTCTCTGACCATTTCATTTTGAAGGTCAATTTGTAGATAGCTATTTCTTATGTACCAAGGGACATTTATTATTCCACGAAGATTTTTGTTTTGAAATTTTTGGATGGTTCAGCATTTGTTTTCTTTGTACAGCCCCATAGCTGGATACCATATATCCAACAGGGTTTCAGAGTTTGCTATACCATTATTTTGTTCTGGATAGATAGGCCAGAGTTCTGTGCTAGTAACCAGTACATTTTTCTGTATTTTAAGCTCAGTTCTTCTCTTTTCTTTTTAATGAGCTCTTTCCATTTTAGCTTTGTATCCAAAATCATTCCAAAGTATTTGGCACTATTAACAAATACAGGGTTTGTCCTAAACACTTCCTTGGGATATACGGGCTTCAATTTTCTTTAGTTCCGAGTAATTTTGGTCGTACCGTACTTTAAGAAGTCGGTTCGTAACTTAGGATTTCAGTATTTCTTAGTACTGCCAGGGCAGTTTGTACTCACGTCAGTGCCAAACCCTTTCAAAGGCTTGAGCAACATCAAGAATAGAGCTAAAGATATTTGTTTTTCTTCAAATGGCTACACTGAAAATAAATTCCTAGGTAATATTGACAAAAACGTTTTGTTGACCTTTAACAAAACAATTTTATCGTTTTGATAAAATTTTTGTCAATACGAAAGAATGATTTTGTTGATTTCACAAAATTTTTATAATCCAGCATGATTTTTTGTCAGTTTAACAAAATATGCACTATAAATAATATTGTCAGTTTAACAAACCAAGTTTTGTCAATATAACAAAATAAAACAGAGATTTTTGTCACATCGACAAACTTTTTTGTGATGTTAACAAAATGTTTGTTGTATCTACAAAAAATCTTTTTTGTAAATGTTTGTCAATATCACAAAGTTTTTGTTAATTTTTTTTGTCAATTTAACAAAAAATGAAAACATTTTTGTTAAAATGACAAATATTTTGTTTTGGGGTTGAATTATTTTGTAATATTGATAAAATAATATTATCAGATAGATAAAACTATTTTGTAAGGAAACCAAAAAATTTCTTTTGTGTATGATATAGTTCACACTTGGTTTTTGTTAAAAAATCGATGTAAGATTAACTGAACTTAACAAAAATTGCGTATTGTCCATACGCCCTCACAGATCGTTACATGTGAGATCGTAGGGACGAAACGCAAATTTTTGTGGACTTAAATCCCAAAAAAAAAACTATTTTGACAAAATTAATTTTGTTTTTTGTGGATTCAACAAAAGAAATTTGTAAAATTGACAAAATATTTTGTTGAATTGACAAAATATTTTGTTAATTTAACAAAATATAACAAGAAATTTTTGTTAATTTAACAAAATATTTTGTTAATGTAACAAAACAATTTTGTTAATTTAACAAAACAATTTTGTTAATTTAACAAAACAATTTTGTCAATTTAACAAAACAATTTTGTTAATTTAACCAAAAAATTTCGTAAATCCTATAATAATAAAAAAAACAATAACACTAACAAAAAAATTGTTAATACAACAAAAGAATTGTTAATATGACAAATTAATTTTGTAAATTCTACGAAATTTTGTCATATTGACAAAATGTTTTTGTTATTTCAACAAATTTATTTGTTAGCATAACAAAATAATTTTGTGGATACAACAAAATATTTTTTGTTACCTCAACAAAATTCTATAATTTTTGTCAATTTGACAAAACTTTTTGTTGGACGTATATTGACAAAATTTTTGTTAAATCAACCTAGATTTTTATCATATATACCTAGATTTTATTTTCAGTGTAAGCCTTTTCAGGTACAGTTTCTCGAAAACTTTTGTCATGATTGGTATAAGCGATATAGGTCTGTAAGATGTTACTTCTGTTGACTTCTGCAATTTACCAATGATGTGGCTCATATCTAAGCTTAAGCATGCGTTTATAATAAATAAGGTTTTTAAAAGGCTATTGAAGGCATTTCTTTCAAAACCTGAGCATAGATAACTTATGTTGACACATGCTTCTTTGTTCTTTGAGCGTGAGAAAGCTGCTTCTATCGAAAAATTTTAAGTCATCAGTAGCTGTGTTTGCTGAGAATGGTTTTAAGACATTTGCAAGATGTTCAGCGAAGATGTTAGCCTTCTGTTGCGAGTTTCCGATCCAATTTCCATCTTGAGACTTTTTTGGCAGGCTTTCCATCTGCAAACGTCATCCGACGTCAAACTTCTTAGGGATCTACATATAAAGTGAATCATTTTTGAATTCACTGATTCTTTTTTTTAGTTCATCAAGTTGTTCTATTATTGCCATAGGGGATCTCATATTTATAAAACTTTCAAGTTTATCTCTCAATTCGTTCCAGTTCGTTCTCTTACTCAGAGTTTAGGATTACTTTTTTCTATAATTTCTACCTCACTCAGTGTCAAAATTACTGGGGTATGATCTGCCGATAAATCGAAATTTATACCTTCGACACTTATATGACTTGAAATATTGAGTCATGTTTTTAAATATGGGTGCTATCCACATCAATATTCACTTTGGAAAACCACAACGGCTTTCTGTATAAATCAGTATTGTATAGGAACCTCCAACAGATACTTTACTTTCCAATCCTTGTTTATCTGGCTGTTAATTCAAAAAAGTTTTGTTGTGGCTGATCTATAACGGCAAAATCCATATTGTTCTTGTGCAATTAAACCTCGGCAGTAAAACTGAATAGATTTTGGAATACATGAAAGTTTTGATATTTCTCCATAATTTTCCACTAGATTCTTTGCCAAATTTATGAAGAAGTATTATTTAAGATGACTCCCATAAAAAGACTTCCGAAAAAGACCAGTTGACAAAGAACAATAATTAAATATGAATGTAATTGAAGTTTGAGACTTTCAAGATTTCACGAATATAGACGGGATATTGTTATAGGACCAGATTACCATCACTAAGCTATAATACTAATTTATTGTGTTAAATTAGTATCGAATGTAATGTAAGTTCTTGAAAAGTTTAAGTCATCAAAATTGTCTTCGTTGTTTTCATTTGGGATCTAGGATCATTTGGGATCTAGTCTAACTTTAAAACAATGAAAATAAAGCTTATGTATACTCAAAAAATTTCGTGTGTAAATACTACTAATTCATGCGTGCATTCTACGAATTTTATTCTTGGTTTTCAGCCACGAATAGTATTCGTAGAATGGACGTTTATTAGTAAATTTTACGAAATATAATTAACAATCAAATTAATATTTAAAAACTCCTCATTTTATGTACTTAGGGCCACTGAAAATAGATTTAAGATTTAAAATTGAAAACTTCTGAAAAAAATTGTACTTACGAGTACATTGAGATTCTTTCAGGAAAAAAATTGCCACATATGTAAGCTCTGCTACTTCTGGATGCTGTATTTTAAATATGAAATAAGCTTTAAAGCACATGTGTGTCTAGGTACTTACCTCGTCTTTTCGAAAAAAGCAGATGTTAGTCTGATCCACCACTGCAGCACTTTATAAATAATTTCACGTTTGAACGTGGTGACTAATGGAATACATTTAATTTTTAGAATTGAACACATATTATTTTTCTTACTCATGATTAGTAAATAATACTAATGCACTTCATGAAAATACGAAGTTATTAGTGCGTACGGTCAACCTACGAATGAATTCTGTCTACTAATATTAGTTTTACTTAGTAAATAGTACGAATTTATTAGTAAATACTACGAATGCAAAAGATTAAAGTACGAAGTCATTCGTACGAGCAATTAACGAATGTTATTACATAGTTATATGTACACAATAATTCGTACAATGTACTCAAACAAATTGTTTACTTCTTGTTTACGAATGAAATTAGTGTATTAAACGAATAGATTCGTGGATAGTACGACAGTTATTAGTAAAATATTATTAGTACAATGCACGAATATTTTCTTTACGAATATCATTCGTAGCCATTTTACTAATAAATTTTTTGAGTGTATGACTTATGAGTTATATAATTTAATTTTACCAAAAAAAAATATTTTATTGCATTTCAACTTTCTTTTAATACCATTTTTGATATTTTTGTAATTGATTAATTGCTTGCAATAAGCAAGTTTCAACAAAAAGTCTATTCGTTTACTGTTCAAAAATGATTTCTAGAAATTTCTACCATTTTTGATTGAGAGGATCCAAAATGTAAAAAATACAAAATGGCTGTTGTTTACTTTTTATATATTTGTAGTTATTTATATCAGTCCCTTCTGTTGCTTATGTATGTACATATGTCCTTATGACACTTCATTATTTCTCCGTGTTTTTGTTTTTCATCAAATCATGTAAAAGTGTCGATAAAATGAAAAAGAGACATGTTCTTACGAAAAACATAGCATAATGTAGACATACACAACTTAACTTTATAGTTAACTCAGTCGGCTTAACCCGCCTGTCATGTAATCAATTTAACAGTTTACGATTGGGTTAATGAAAGAGAAAAACAAAAAAATGTAAAATATAGTTTTTTTTTAGAGCCTCAGATATTGAGTTGAAAAAAAAAATAAAAATATTTAAATTGATTATGGTCAATTTCATTTGCAATTCTTTGAAATGAATTGAACTTTGTGTAGGGTAAGTCATTTGAGTAAACAAGAGCAAACATAAAAAAATAGATTAAAGTCTATTTGACCCTTTAAGCGAGTCACTATCCACTAAGCCCTCGATTAAAGCATGGGGACCTACTTCTATCTGCAACAAATAGCAAAGTTTCTTTTCGTATTGTGATTAAAATGTGTTCCATCTCAAAACAGCTACATCTTGGGCTAAATATCTTTTAGGAGCAGTAATCCTTGTGCTGGTTTATTCGGGCATGCCTGTAGAATGTAGATACAAGGACTTGACATACGTCGTACCTCAAAAATTTTGGAACTTAGTGAGATATCTGTACGGCAAACGTTTTATCATTAATTTTAAATTACGTTCCAACATTCTGGCGGAACACTTTAAAAATTTGTTGAATCCTACCGAAGAAGGAGTTAATTTCCAGTATGCGTGGTTTTACCAATGATGTTTTTGATGCTGAAATATCTCAGCAAAAGGCAGTATCAGCGGTGGCTAAGGTTAAAGTTTTGTGTGTTTTATAATTATAGCCCAACGGAGGTGATTAGCAGCCAAAAAATGTATTGGAAACTGGGATGATTCCCCACGATTTCAGGGAATCCATAATTTTTCCAATTCATAAAAAAAGAAAGTTTATCAGTTCTTTCTAATTACAGGGGCATATCGTTTCTTAATGCTTCTTACAAAATCTTTACTTCAATGCTGCAAAGGCTTAAGAAATGGATCGGCGATAAAAAGCTATTGAAAGTGTTTCAAGCTGGTTTTAGACCAAGTTATTCAACGACTGACCACATCTTCGTTTAGAAAAGCAGGGCGGATTCATTTGTCACCAACAGGAAGAAGTTGTAGACATATTTTCAGTTTACATTTGATACGGTGAACAGACAAGTTCTTATTTATAAGTTATATGATCTCGGAATATCAAAGAAGTTTGCAAAAATCATACTGAGTATTTATGGTGTCAGTTTGGAACGGTGAAGATATATCTGATTGGTTTAGAACAGAATCTGGAGTCATACAAGGCTGTACAAAGAGCACAAGCCTGTTTGCTTTGTTCATTGATGACTAGGTGAAAGCTTACCCAGTGGTATCGAATGCTTAGGTCTCCCTAAAAAGCACTACTTTTTTAAATACCTTCTCTAGCAATTTGAATATAGAAAGACACTTGAAGGAGAAACTGGTAAAGGCAAAGAGTGCAATAGCGCATCGTGGAATAGATGTTTTTTTAACAAAAAATAGCAGAAAATTCAAAGTAGTCGAATAGGTTGATTTATGATGCAGCACTGGTCTGGGGTGCGAAACAATACGAAACTGTAAAAGCTACTACGTTCTTAAATTAAGAGAACTTGTTGACTACCGTCCAATGTGCACAATTACTTGGTTATGTTAGAGTCGGGTATAGCCTCTCTATATTCTAAAATTGGAAATAGACTATATCCTGAAAGTTATGAAGATGGAAAATCAGCGGCTTCCCAAGACAGCGGCTCTTCAAGTCATACGTCCTATAAAACATGTTGGTTGGGGAACGGATGGAATTATCTAGACACTATATGAGATTGACCTCAATCTAATGAATTCAAGTTTGATAAGTGGCAAAAATCGCTTTATCAGCTTATCTCTTCAGTTGACGTGAAGTGCACAGAAATATTTTTGTGCAGCGCACCAGGATCTCTGCACAGATCACTATATTGCAGTTTAAATCCAAACTGAAGTAGAAGAATTGTTTTCTAGATGAGGTCGACATCGATGAAATTTCGATGATGGTCATGTTACGCGGAGAACTTATTTAGTAAAACTTCATTCAACATAGAGCAGACTTACCCATCGTGTGCTCCTTGTGCAACTTGATACTTGAACGAAAGAAATGATAGTTGAAGTTGAAGTCAACAATTCATATATATTTAACTAAGGGAGCAAATCGCTAGTGAGAGCTTTTGACGGTTGAAATGTAGAGTAATTAATTTGCTTTGATGAAAAATTATATACTTTAACTCATCAAAAGTAATATTACTATGTTTTGTCAACCAGGCAGTTTGTAGAAAAGCCAAAAAACCAAAACCAAAAAAGTTGTTTTGTAAACATTGTAACCAAAAGTTTCGCTCTTAAAACCAGATCTAAGATAAGATATGCTTTCTGTAGATATTGCGGTTGTCCATACGTCCTATTTTGGCGAAATAATTTGTTTTCTTATATAAGCAATCTTGAATTCACTTTAATGGACCTGAGAATTGATCAATTTAACATTGTATGTGGTAGAAATACCGAAAATATTGCTTCAGTTCAAAATGACCCAAACCAGTCGAATCGATACCCTTCTCAGGAATAAGGAATCTGACAAACGACATTGTTTCAAATTTAATATAGAGGTATTTGGCTATGCCCTTAACATATCATATTTGCCCAAAAACTGAAGTCTATTTATCATTTGAAGTGCTGAAACTTATCAACTTGGGCTCTGCAAAACTTTGTAGAAAGTTCTGTATTTCATTGTTATGTGCTAATTAAAAAAAAAATAATATAGACTTACCCAGTTCAAAAAAATACATTCAGCCCTGCAAATATACTACTATTCAAATTAGGCGCGTTCAATAGTTTTAACCGGGTGTTCTACCTTAACCCTTTTCGTAATGTGAATATTGTATGTATGAGTTAAAGAACAATGCGATAAAATCCAAAACCAGTCCAGACCAGAAGTACGGAATACCAAAATGAATAGGATTAAAAGTCTTGTCCGTAACCGAAATTTTTGATGAAAAAATGTTTTGCTGATCTTAAATTTTTTTTTTTTTAGTTTTTATCTATCCACCCAATTTAATGAGGAATTTTAAATAAATTATAAAAACAATGGAGCAAAATTTTAAACAGTTCTCGTTTAAGCAATAAAATCGGCTCTACTTAACGCAGTCACTTAGCTTGGAGACTTTGTCTAACTTTTTCATAATTTAAACACTTTAGACAACTCTTCTAACTAATGTGGGTTTTACAACAGACCCTGAGCGAATTTACGTTGAACAACCCTTAACTCAAACACAACTGCACAAACAAAACAAAAATAAAAAGAACAGATACCTTTCAAACCAAATAATTTTTCGCCTAAAAAGTACATTTTATATGCTACCAGATTTTGATTGTTTATAAGTTTTTTACATTATTATATACTCGTTTCGGCATGCATACATAACATACATATGTACATTTGTATGTACAGATTTGTTGATCGTTGAGCACTCTTGTACGCGATTTTTTCGAATTTCTAATATTCAGGCTTGGTCATGTAGAGCGAATGGACCCGAATGCTCCGGCCCGGAAAGTCTTCGAATCAAACCCCGAGGGACGGCGAAGTAGAGGAGGACCGCGACTCAGGTGGCGCACACAAGTGGGGGAGGACCTCAACCAACTTGGCGTGCGAAACTGGAGACAGCTAGCTAGGGACCGAGCTAGCTGGAGAAGCTTGTTGGTTGAGGCCCCGGTCCACACCGGACTGTAGCGCCACCTTAAGTAAGTAAGTAAGTAATATTCAGTGATTCGTTAAACGTCAAGTTTTTTCTGCATTTCATTTAACATTTTTCAATTTCAGACTAACTCAATTTGAACCATGGAAAGATACACAATCGAGCATGGCTTTAAAGTTATTCAGGCTTATTATGAAAATGGGCGCTCAAATCAAAATGCATATCGTGTACCTCGTGATTTTTTCGGTCAATTTAATCGTCCAAATGTGCGTACAATCGGAAAAATCGTGCAAAAATTTAAGCAAACCGGGTCTGTAGGAGATGTGAAAACACCAGTGCATGCTCGTACAGCTCGTACTGCAGAAAATATTGCTTCTGTTCGCGATAGTGTGCCTGAAGAGCCGTCCACCTCAACTCGTCGTCGTGCCCAACAATTGCACCTCTCACGCTCGTCGTTGATGAACATTATACATAAAGACTTGCATTTACACATTACACACTTACAAGGTGCAATTGACTCAAGAACTAAAGCCCCTTGACCATATCAAGCGTTGTTAATGGTCAGAATGGTGGCAAGAAATAGCAACAATGAATGATAAATTTTCGAAGAAAATCATCTTCAGTGATGAGGCATATTTTCACCTCAGTGGATTCGTCAATAAGCAGAATTGCCGCGTTTGGGCGAATGATAATCCGAGAGTGATTGTCGAAAAACAAATGCACCCACAAAGAGTGACTGTTTGGTGTGGTTTATGGGCTGGCGGCATAATCGGGCCGTATTTTTCCAAAATGAGGCCGGTCAGGCAGTTACTGTGAATGGTGTTCGCTATCGTGAGATGATAACGAACTTTTTATGGCCCGAATTGGAAGATATGGATGTGGACGATATGTGGTTTCAACATAACGGAGCCACACAGCTAACGAAACAATGGCTCTTTTGCGTGACAAATTCACCGTTAGACTTCTTTTTGGGGTTATCTGAAAGAAAAGGTGTACCTCGATAAGCCAGCAACAATTCAAGAGCTAAAGGATGAGATAATTCGGCACATTAACGGCATAAAACCACAATTATGCCTCAGCGTCATCGAAATTTGGACCATCGGATGGAGGTGTGCCGGTGAGGTCGCGGCGGCAATTTGGCCGATATTTTGTTCCATACATAATTGAACCATATCAATATTATCATAATAAAAGGAGATGACAATTATTTCCTAAATAATTTGTGTTTTATTCAATGTATTCGATGTTGATCATCGGCCCTTAAAATTTAACCACCCTTTACAAAGCACATCTTTTAAAAAATTGAATAAAACATCAGTAAACATTTTTTCTTCGATTTGCTTTATTATGAAATGACTATTGTCAAGATGAATAAGGTATACTTTTAAGAGATAAACTAGCTATTTTCTGATGTTAAAGTTAGACGAGCTCTTTAACGTTAAAGTGTAGGTTATGACCTTTAAAATAAACAAAAAGTCAGTTTTTGTTTAATACACAATATTTAGATTCTACTCCTATTCTAAAATTGATTTAGAGCAGGTTTTAAATTCTTAAAATTTTGCGCCAATATCATTTAATTATTCACAGTAGTGTTTCATGTTGCCACTCCACCTACACACCTAAGAAGATTTTCGTTAAATATCTATCAAAGTGTTTAGCGAAAAGAACTATACATAAAAGTTAAATGCTGTCTTTTTTCCACATTTTTTAGCGCCATTTTTCAGTATTATTTTATTATGTTGTGAATAATGTCTGAAATAGTTTGGTTGGATCAATTTGAACAAATGTGCAAGGGCAATCCCGGCCTTTTTTTATTAAGCTTTTGGATCGTTCTTCTTTCTAGTTTTTCAAAGAACGGTTTTGACATTTTAGTTTAATTTTACACTTGACGTGAAGTTGTGGCGAATATCATCGTTTTACAAGATTACCTCCAATAGGTTCAGTTCTGCGGCCCATCTCCGCAAAGGTTTGTTTGTTTTTAATACAAAAATGCTTTCTGATCGAAATGTCAAAAAAGGCAAATTTATTTACATATATTTTGGTCGTGAATGGACTGTGTTCACGGCAAATTGTTTACGCTAGTGGAATTGGGTTCCAAACAAATTATTTTCACATTCGCTGACACACACTGCTTTCCTCCGATTCACTTGCAAATGGCAAACATAAGGAGTATCTTTTTTTACATACCCTTAACATAGATTCAATTTTTGTTTGTATTGAGCACACATTTCATCATCATCATAATAATACCCTCGACCAAGTTAAAGTTGTAGGAAAAATACTTAATATCATTTCCTTATTTCTTCCTCCTCAATATGTATCTGTATCTTTCTTTATAACTATATGTCACTTGCTTGTACATGTGGGAACACTGACCGTAAATTCTCTCCACTTAAACACGAACACGTAATTCTATTGTACACAGAGTGACATGATGCCATTAAACATTATCCGTGGCGCTGCTGTTTTGTATTATTATTATGGTTGTAACTTAAACTTATTCGCTTTTCTTAACCAAATTTGCCTAAACTCGACACACATGCCCTGCCGCACCGCGCGACGTTGTCTGCCTGCCTATTTCTTTTATCATTATATTCATCCAAGTTATTTGCTAGATATTTGAGTCACTTTTGCTTGCAACACAATTCCATTCAGCTTGCCAATTACCGGGCCATTATTCAATCAAGACAAATTTATTTGTTTATCCAGGCGAGTGCATCATTTTCATCATTTCCATACCCTCATGATGCCAGTCAAAGTATCTTCATCTTCATATCTGAATAAAAGCTAAGCAATACGATACCATCATTCCAATTATTGAATTTCGGTGGATTATCCATTTCTGAGTCTTTTCATTGTGAGCTAACCTCAAAGACACTTGCTCGAACCGTACTGTAGCTATCCTCGGGCTTTATGTATAGAAAGTCTTGAAGCAGCAGTCAAAGCCACAATAGAATGACCTATTATTGCCGTGGTCATTACATTGGTTGGTACTCATCTATTATTTTAGTTTGAATGGAAATTATTATGCACGCTTGACAGAGGGAATTCTTTCGGGACGGATTGTGGGCCGGAATAAGTCATGGTTCTGGCATGGCATGTTATATATAAGATCGTCAGCCGCGGTCGCGGCACTTGGCAGCGTTCAGCGTTACCAGGCGGTTTTCTTAATTATTCATTTACGTGGCAAGGCGGCATCGGCAGTTGTTTTGTTGTTCCCCGTCGATTAGACAATAATTTTTACAACTCACTTTGCATGACAGCCATTGTTACTTTATTTGTTATCTCAATTTACCTATCGCGCATTTATTTATGTACCTATACACAATATAAGGCTGTGCGAACTGGCTGTATGGCTGGACATGAATGCTGTTGCTGGCGGTGGACTCTGGATCGGGCCGAAGATACTTGGCAAGACTATACCAACCCCAGGAAAATACCTGACTTGAATCGCCTGAGATCAGGTGTTGGTTTGGCAAGCTGCCTTATGATGACGAAAGCAATTATCGTTATTAGTCGTTGTGGGGCTTTTGTGTATGGGCTCTTTCTGTTTGCCTGTTGAGTGTCGAGAATATGGTTGTGGTTCTTTGTGGTCTCTCACACGATTTGGACATGTTTTCATTGAAAAGAATACCAACGAAAAATGAAGTGGAGAGGTCCCCGTAGGTATGCATGAGCGTAGATGAAAGCTAGACTTACGGACGACCAAATGTTAAATACTATTCAATCTTGAGTATGGCGCTACAAAGCCAATAAGTAGAATAGGATCTAATAACGCCGATATACATATAGGTACCTAAGTTAATGACATACCTTTAAAATTAAATTAAATTAAATTTTATCGTTCTAGGGGAATTTGATTAAATTCAGACACCTAGAACAATAATGTCCGTGGTCAGACTATTAAATCTATAGAGAAATGAAAATTATTTTTGTTTAAGTGGAGTGATTGAATTAAATTCAATTAAAAAGCTCAAGTGACCTCAACTCCCCTAGAACGATAAAATTCACAGTCTGTTAAAGCTGTAAATTTTATTAGAGTCGGTAAACATCGACCAATATTTGCGTCTTAGAAGGGTACGACAGCATCTAACTGATGAGCCCACTGTCGTACCTGGGCGAAACGCACCTTGGAGTTGAGGTCACTTGAGCTTTTTATTTGAATTTAATTCAATCATTCCACTTAAACAGAAATAATTTTCATTTCTCTATTGATGTAAAAGGGTAGAGAAAGTATGATGCTAAATTCGATTAAAATTTGCAAATTCGTTGTTTTAATCTAGTATCATACTAAAACAGCTTTAGCATCGTACTAATTCAATTAAAATTTTGCGCCTTTGTGTTTTGATACAAACTAAACGATTGCCCAAAATTAATTCGCAACAGTTGAGCTGTTTTCTATAAGCGCAAGAAAGAAAAGAGAGTGAGCGTGAGTAAAGAGTTGCCAGTGCGCGGTACTCTATCAACTGGTGATTAAACTATTTGATTTCGATCACAGTTGCTAGTGCGCGGCTAGCCTTAGCAATCACAACATACTGATTAGGATCTTTTCGTTTGCTTAGATTTTGCGGAACTCGAAACATTTTTTATCATAAGAACCCTATATTTTGCAGGTTACTAAGTGCTTTCAATTTTTGAAAACTTTTTGTTTTTTTCATTCTTAATAGGACTTCAATGTAAGTTCCTTGTTTTTGTGTGTACTGTCTCTTTCAGGCAAGTGACAAATCCTCCAAGAGCATCTTTTGTCATGAAAAGTGCTGCTCAATAGCCGTTCGAACTCGGCAGAAAACTGTGGGTCGCCTCTATTGCTGCTAACACGCACATGTGTAGGTATGGTTGAGAGTTGTAAGTCACTAAGTTTAGGATCTCTACGAGCCGTAATTGCCTCTAATTTATTTATTTTTGATGGATTTCTTTGAGATCGAGACTTTGCTTTGAAACCATATTTGAAGAAGTTGCATCAAGCAAAATATTACCTTTGTAATGTATGTAATATTGTCAAAAAAAATTAACCTTACCATTTTGTAGAAAATTCAAAAAAAAAAAATTTACTATGGGAGATTATTAGACCAGTTATAGATGGTGTAAGAACAGAAATGTATCCTTTTAAAATCATTTTTATGTAATTTTTTGGTGAATCTTCATTTAATTTGTGTATTATCAATTTTTGTCTGTATTATTTCTACAATTCAATCTATTGAATATTGTTATTTACTTAATTCTACTTATTTTTCATTCAACCATACAACGATCTTGTATAGTAGAAACTGGAAACAACAAACCAACCACCACCTCGATGATTAAAGACAACATTAGAAACGAAATTGCTTAAATTGCAACATAAATCCACGAAATTGTTATGCAAAATGTGCTAAGATAGCTCGTTTTTGCGTCATAGCAAGAGCCATCAATTGACTAACGTCATATTCTACACATAATGTAAAAGTTCATATAACCAATCAATAAAATATAAAAGTTATTGAAAAAAAAAACATCGAACTGAAACGTAAAACGCACCCTTTACAAACAATTTCTTAAAGTTTAAAAACGAAAAAGAAAACCCATTTAAAAAAAAAGAATCTGGCGTAATTCAGTGGCTTAATTATTTATCAAAACAATTATCATTATTAACAAGGTTCATTTTTCACAAAATTACATTCACATTTTAACGATTTTTTTTAAATTACTAAACATAAATAAATAAAACACTAAAATAAACTGAACAAAAATATCACAACTGGAAAACCAGTCCACCTACCAAATAATTGCATTTATACGCTAATTGGGAGCTTAATAACTAAACAAATCAATGTTAAATCAAATAAAAAATAAAAATTTGCTTACAATTTCAAACTGTTGACCAAAAATATACAATTTATATTGTTTTACCGACCAGAGATTTAGTGGACATCAAAAATCAAATTTTTAATGCTTTCGAAATATGTAAGATTTATTAAAATTCAGAGAAAACCTGATTTAAAAAATACAAAATTTTGTCCATCTAAATTTGACAAGGAGATTATTGAATACAGATTTTTGAAATGAATATTTCTTAAATAGAGATTATTTCTATATTTATTATATCATTCGTCAACTTTTGGTAATTTCCGTGACATACTTAAGTACCTTTCTAATGCTTTAACAAACGGTTAGATTTGATAAATCTGGTGTCACTTTGTTGAAAAATCATTGGTATTCAATTAAAACTTTTAAGATCCTGGCTAGTAACCAATTTTGGGTCCAAAATTTTATGTTTTGAAATATAAATCCAAGTACTTAGTAATTAATTGATACATATTAACTCCACAGATGGCATTGATAAGGGTTTAAACTGTGACTTCTAGTTTTTTTGACACATTTTTTACCTATGACAGCTCTAGTTAGCTATTTGTCTATAATCATGTAACGTATACTAGCTCGAGACAACAACTAACTTCATCCTGTAAACCATTTCTGTAACTATTTCTCTTCAAGACATGCGTTCCGGTTTGATCAAAAACTCTTAACAAGCTGCCTTATTGTGAACTTCAACTATCAACCGATTGATGACTGATAACATTAAACAATTTAAATCAAATTTGATATAGTGAAAATAAGTTGATAGAATCTGGTGCTATTGTGAATGTCTGCGAAATAATTGCATTCTTGTGAATTATATTTACATCATCTATGCATTTGACAGGAATTTTGTTTTTTGACAACGTAAGAAGAAAATTATTGTAAACTTCTTAAATTAAAAACAAAAAATGCCACCTATAAATTTGTTTTATGAAGATCTGTATTTAAATGATTCTGCTAGAATGCGAAGAAGAAAATCCCTTGGCAACGTCAGTGTTTTGCTTCATAAACTTCTCCAATCGGCGATTTTGTTATTTGTTGATTATTGTTTTCTGAGCTCTTTGAAAATTAAAAATTAATAATTTTGTCAAAATATTTTTTTGTAAGCACCACCTTCAACTTCTAGCTAAGACTACAATCTTTCGATAAAAAGAAAAGTAGGCAGAATGTCAAGAAATTCGATGCTCACAATACCAAGATCCATACAAAATAGACAATTGATAAAAAGCAATAATCGTAAGTAATAATAAAAGTAATAACCCGTTGAATATAATTGACAGTGACTATACCATTTAATAAAATTGATTGATACATTTTAACTATTAATTTATTGACAGTTAATCCTCCCAATCAGGGTGAAATCCTTGACCAGAAGATTAACTCGTCTTTTCAAATTCCTTGTTTCCAGATAACTACATACTGAAATTTTTAAAATACTGAGTATTTTAAATAAAAACTTAAGCCAACAAGATCGAACTTATCTACTTTTATAAACCTGTAAGCAACGAAAATCACAGTGCAATACCCCAAATACACATCAAGCAACAACGAAGTTTGAGGGAAATCGGCGAAAAGTTGTCAAAATATAGCTTAAAAACATAAATAAATTAGACTCCAACGGCTTTTAACCTTACAACGCACAACCATTCGAGTGTAAGTTTTAGCAGAAATGGATCGGATCTACAATTTTCTGAAAAGCACTTTTCCTCTTGGTGGATTTGTCATTTCCTCGCAAGTGAAAGTACATCCCTGATACATTTGTTTAGAGTGGAAACAACCATGGCAGTACAACGTACTTACCATTATGCCAAGGGGTCCTACGCAAAATAATTAAGTTTTTTACAAACACAATTCCAAGAAACATTTTCGAGCAGGCTTCACGAACAAGTTTAACTTCAACAAGGATCTAGAAGGATCATACAATACAAGTCTCTGGCTTCAATTGCAACTGCTCCTGTTCCTGGTAGCACTGCATATAATTTCCATCTTTGACAGTGGTACAAAATTCAGCTAAAGTTACACTATTGTCGTCAGGTTTCAGGTACCAATGCAGTATTAACGCCATAGTCATAAACAAAGTATAGTACGAGTATATCAACAAAAAACTGAAAAAGTGCCACAAATATACTTCGAATTTCATTAGTGACTGAAGAAGTAATTAATTTAAAATGATAGATACTCGTAGATTATATGTAAAATTTTTCAATACTTTTTAGACATGCCTAGTCTTTTTGGAGTCAGCCATATAATAGCGAATAATATTCGTAAAATATTTTAACAAAAGAAAAAAGATTAAAAAATATGTATTATTAAAAGTCTTCCCCCATTTTCCTATCGTAAATTTCTCTGCCATATTGTGGACGTGTTTTCACCAACATGGGACATTTTGGGATGAATTTTCTAATCTGCGAATATTGCCCAAAGACTAGTTGAGAAGCGCAATGGTTAGTGCTTTGGACTGTCATGCAAAGGGTCTGGGTTCGATTCCAAGCTAATGCGAAATTGTTTTTCAGGGTGTTCTGCCTCTTGCGAGTGGAAGTGACAATTGACAAATACTTCAATAGTATCTCTTGTCATAACAAGTGTTGCTTATTAGCCTTTCAGACTGGACAGAAAATTATTGTAGTTCCTTTCAATTCCTAATAACACGCATACAGGCTGAGAGTTGTAATTCACTAGGTTTAAGTTCTCTACGAGCTTTTAACCTTATAATTATTTACTTTTTTCATAAAATTCAACGGGAGTAAGTTCTTCTCTTGCTCCAATATGGATTTCCCAACTTCGACAGGTGATTGCGGCCATGTTGTTGACGCTACATCTATCATTTATTAATTAGCATGCAATTCTATGTGTGAATAAAAATTTTTTTATTAAAATTGATTTTCTCTTTGAGCAACATTTCACGTGCTTCGATCATTTTACGGCCACCATCGATCATTTTACGGCCACCATAATCGTCCTTCCGAGAGGACATCCGTAAGTCAACAAAACGCAAGATCTTCCGAAAACATCGCCACTGTCCGTGAGGAGAATCCGAGGTAGTCAATTCCGCGCCGCATACAAGAACTCGGACTTTCGCAGACCACAACTTGGCGAATTTTGCGACATGACCATGACACCCGACGTAACTGCCATAGAGAACGATGTGTGTTTGCTTACTGTTCTTTCCAGCAGTTGGAAGTTGAGCCAAGTTACGGTCGAAAAATCATATACAGAGACGAGGCCCATTTCTAGATAAATGGGTTCGTCAATAAGCAAAATTGTCGAATTTGGGACGAACACAATCTACACGACATCCACTTAATTACAATACATCCAGAGAAAGTCAGTTTCTATACTTCTTTGAAAACGACGTTGGCCAGGCTATCACCGTCAACGGCAAGAACTATCCGTCAATGATATCCAACTTCTTTTAGTCCGAATTGGATTATATGGACATTATATTATACCTATAAAAGGTGACAGTCCTGTTTCAATCAGTTACATGTATTTAAGTGTAGTTTTAGGGAGACGGAATATTTTTGAATATTATGATATATAGTCTTTGGCAAACTGTCCCAAACACATTTTTGGAAGCCGAAAGTGTCTTTTCATGGTTTTCCAAATTTATGAAAATACTTAAAGCATCTTGATGATTGGACCGTCATCCATTCTGAAAACTTGGTGGAAACATACTCAATTTGTAATTGAGTCATTCAAACCTTCAATAATAATAATGACAGTTGCATGAGCATGCTTACAATGAACATGGCTTTTTCCCTTTTATGATGTCTTCCTTAACTTGCATTTAAAAATTTTATATCTTTTAATATTAAAAACCATGCTTTTGCAACCCTAATGTGAATAATTTTATAAATGTATTTCGGAAGTTATTTTAAATAAATAAAAACAAAAAACTGAAATAAAATGCAGACTAAAGAAAATGACTTAGAAATGTACAGGCACATTGTGAAGTCTGCATTAACTTAACATAATCATATAAGTTAACTAAAGAAGTACTTAAACGAATGAATGAAATTTAATGAAACCATTTAAATTTAATTTTTTTCGGCATAGGTAATCTAAACGTTAATTGGAAATCAAATATTCATAACTAAAACAGCTTAAATAAATTAAAGAGAATATTAACGATTAACTCAAATTTAATTTAAATGTTTACCTAGCTTAAAAAAACAACTTAAAAAAAATAATTCTGACATTTAAAAAAACTATATTGGGCTTAAGATATTATTATGAACACATTTATTTGTTTCAATACAAAACGACATAATATTGACAATAAAACTCTTTCGGAAATGTGATTAATAATAATAACCCACTCTAACTGTATCATGATTATGATCAATGATGAAATATGGAACAACTGAATATGTATGTGTTTATATTGACATTAATATGTTTTCAATCTTCATTAAATAAAGACAAAGGAGGATTCAATGTTGGAAGTTAATATTTTTAAAATGCAAATTATGTTATGCAGATGTGAGGCATAATTTATCAATAAGTAGTTGATCATTAATCATACAAATAAAATTAATTATACAATTTCTTATGTTTATCTAGTATGCAAGTTAAATAATATAATTAAAACCAAACTATGGCTTATTGGCTTTCTGAAAAATAATCCATTTTGCTTTTGCAATTTTACTTAATAAATGATTAATTTTTTCAAGTACATATTTATAACAAGTTAACTCGTATATGCCAATTCAATTTTTATATTTTTACTATGGTAGAATGACTTTAAATCACTGTTTTTTTGAAAAGAAATATGTATTATAAACCGGTACTTACGGTATTTTGTTTATAAACATTTTGGTCCACTGAACACGAAAATGGTATTGAGAATTTTTTGAACGATTAGGGTTTTTTAGAAAGTAACAAATGTTTTTGGGTCATATGTGGTTTGGAGTTTGAAACGTAGTATACTTGCTTGCAAAATGGATTATATTAAACAAGTTAGAGCACTCTTGAAAAAACATTGTTCTTTTTTCCTAAATTGATGCAGGAGTTTTAAAACAGCGAGTGAAAATATTAAAAACCAGAAGTTTTTTGTAAAAAGTTTGGAAATATGAAATAAATCACATTTTTTATAAAAAAAAAAGAAATCATGAAAATGTAGATATTCAATTTTAAATCTGTTGAAAATGGAGACAAGTATATGGAAAGTTAAATTCGTATATAATTTACTTGTAAAAAGACAAGTTTTATTTTTTTTGCAATCAAGTGAGTTATTGGAGCCTCTACAGAAATATGAGAACTATAATCGAGCTTTGGACGAATATAAGCTTTACAGATTACAGCCAAATCGGAAGCGTGAAAAAATTCTTGCAACGTCAAAGGAAACTAAGCACTTAGCAGCGTTTTTGACGACGTCGAATGTGTGGTCATTCCACAGAAGGTATTTTATGATGCACATACCGAAAACTGAAAGCTACTTGGTTTCCTCAATGCAAGAGCCGGTCATGGATAGCGGCCAGGGCTATACGTGCAAGCTGTGCAAATGCGTAGGGCGCTGAACCCAAGGGGCGCCTTGAACAAGCGTTAAAAAAGCCACTACTTAATAACCACTACCTTTTTAACGTCTCATTTCTTTTTAGGTATAGCTCACACCAATATTGGTATTCATTATATAATTAACAGCCAATTCAACGATTCCAAAAATAAGTCTATGTTTAACTTTCTAAACACACCCACACTCCCACAGTAAAAAAAAACACTACATTACAAAATGTTTACAAAGTGCACGATTTTGTTCGCTTAACAACAGATACCTACCTATTTGCTATTTTTCTCTTTATTAATCTACTGCTACGTTATTCTTCACATTCACCATCGCGTTAATGATGAGTGAAGGCATTTATTTTATTTTGATAACCCTCCCCTATGCAGTGTAACATAAAACAAAATTTCAGCAGCAAATACAGACAGTTAACAGCTTGCATGTTGATAACATGCGCCCGATGTAAGTTCTTCTATATGTAATCGAAGTCAGCAATGTTACTCAAACAGAAATTCTGAGGTACAAAATTCATACTCATTGACATAACAGCGCGCAAAATTAAAAGTTGCTTCTATGAATTTAAACTTTTCCGGTTGAGTGTTTTTTGTATTATGTTTTAGTTTGGCACTGACCTCTCTTTATGAGTGAAATTTTATCACTGTTGTGTCGTGTGGCTCGTGTGTCGAGATGACACAAAGGGTTGAAATTCAAATATGGAAATAATGAGTAATGATGATGCGACGACTAATATTGAGTTTTGTCGTTAATGAGTGAATATGTTTTATTCAATTTCTCCTTTTCTCTATTTTTTTGTTCATCACAGTTATTTTTGGATAGGGAATCTATATTGAGACTAAAACTTGCTACGCTCCTATTCCAGTAGTGTATATGTATAAGGTTATGATAACGGTTCAAACAAGATAGGAAAAGAGGCTGGTGTTCAAAACAAAATTAAAATTGCTTGCATTCCCTTTGGTTGTTGTTGGTTGTTAATGATTCAGCTTGCTGTTCGTTGGAACCTGTTAAGTTTTTTGATATTGCTCAATGCCTATAAGACTTTGTATCAGGTTCAACAATGCGTTGGGACATATATAAAAAAAATCGCTGGTTTGACCTTAAAATTCCTTTCTGAAACCAGATGGGAGTAGACTAAATGCTTTAAAACCATTAAAAACAATCTTAAGAGATATAATATGGAGCTCTTATTGAAATATCTGAGGCTGGAAACGTTGAGAATAGAAACACTGTAAAATTTTAGTTTCAAGTTTATATGTTGCATATTAATCTAGTTTGATTATTTTAGAAAAAAATAATATAACTAGTAAGTATTTACAAAGTCCGTCTGTAAATTTATCTAACAGCGTTCTACTTCTGGAAGTTACTCGTACTAAAAACTATTTAGTGGAAATGCGATCAGAAGAACAATTCACTAACGTGCAATCAGCTGAGGCCATAGCTCTACTCTAAATCTAGAAATACCATCACAGTTTCCTCAAATAACGAATAACGTAGTTTAATAAAAAGCTACTTCAGGACCCCAATGATTCATGATATGATGACTTGTCAATCATGGCTATAGTGAAAGAGCTTGTCAAGTCATTAGATTATGATGATCTGTTAATTGAGTTTGCTAAAACAGAAGCCAGGAATAAATTCGATTCAATTAATTTTTATTAAAATAATAAGTTTATTATTATTTCCTACACTGAATAAATATGTAAATATGAATATAAAACTTTTAATTCAACAATAATTAATGAGTTAATTATTTATTTGTATGTTGTTATGTTTTTGAATAAGTTTTTAAATACTTTTTACTTCAAAAAATATTTTTTCAGTTCCTACATTTTTGTGATATATTTTAAGACTTTAGTTTACAATTATTTTTGTATTCTTTAGTTACTATTATTTTTGTGATATATTTTTGATTTCTTAGTTTTTAATAAAAATCATATTTATTTTAATTAGTCTTAAGTATTATCTAGGAATAGGACTCTTGGGGATACCTCATTAAAAAAACGCATTGCAAGGGGTACCCCCTGGGTGATGAGGAAATAACTTCTTCCGCCAATCACCGCATATGAGGGGTCCCACTGATGAAGCTTGCGCAGGGCTCTAATTTAGCTCGGGCCGGTCATGATAGCGGCATGGGATGTGGGTTTCGCTTTAACGACAGGAGACAGCATTTAGTTTTTGAAGTATTAAATTCTACATGGTTCTTAATTCCCCATTTGACAATGCTATCGAGATCAGAATTTAATTAGCTTATCAAACGCTGCTGTCTTAGATCCACAATCGGAGAAAAAGGACATGCATCTGGAAACAATTAGGAGAAGCTAAGAGTACTGTCGTTAGAAAAACAATTTAATGGATTATGAGTTTCAGACAAAAACACATTGATGAATATCGGAAAGAGAGCTGAAGACAAAACGAAGCCCTGTGTCACACCAGCATTTATTTCATGAATATTGAGCGGTTTGAAAGTTAGCTTCTAATCCATCGAATAAGAGATTCTTCAATAAAAAACGCACATATTTTCGATAAAAGAGATTAATGCAATCTATCAAATGCTTTTGTAATATCAAGTGCAATATATGTAGTCTTATTTACTTCAAAACAATGTAAAGATAGTATGTCCCAGTGTTCGCGACGTGTAGGTACATATATCTGTATACATATGTAATTAGGAAACATAGAACATTTTTCATTCCACTCAAAAGGTAAAGCTACTAGGATTTGGAATGAAATATCTATAGTATATATTTTTAACATGAATCTTTACTAGAATTAAGATGAACGGCACGATATTATTGGACTTCCGAACTTTGACAGGTGATTGCGGCCATATTGTTGTAACTAAATCTGTCAAATTGGCTGTCATTTTATTTAATTCTGTCTTGCCAAATCAACATAATATGAAAGTGGGTTCGAGCAAAATTTCGCGCGCTTCGATCGAAAAATCATATTCAGCGACGCTACCCATTTCTGAATGAATGAAAAGAAAAAGTGTTGAATTTAAAATTGACATGAGATTCATCAAATTGTAATTAATACGGAGACAGTCACAATAAGGTTGGCTGGGGGTATCGTCCATACTTTTTAGAGAACGACTTTGGTCAAGCCATCACAGTCTATCGGTCGATGATATTGATAACCAATTTTTGTTTAGCCCGAATTGGATGATATGCACACCAACGATATGTGATTTCAATAGTACGGTGGCGCTATGTACCACACAGCCGGTGCCACAATAGACATTTTGCACGAGCAATTTCCGAACATTGTTATCGAGATCGTGGGATTTGACACTGTTTGATTTCATCTTGTGTTGTTTTCTTAATTCACAGGTCTATGCCAATAAACGCGCCAAGATAATCAATGTCATTGGGCAAACACAGTCCGTTTTATGCGTCAGAGTTATGGAAAATATTTATTATTTGAGCGATATTATATTTTATATACAATGCCATGCATGACCCTTCTAAATAAATAAAAAAAAAATCAATGATATCTCAGCCATAATTTATGCTATTCAAATTTAAAGATAGAAAACGCTAAATGGAAAACCCTTTATATTTCATTTTTATTCGAATTATGATTTTAACCTGGTAGGTGCAATTCATGTGGAAATAAATGCACAAAGTTCATACAAAATCGCCATCTTGAATTGTTCTACATTACATTTACCATCTTCCTTTTTATTCGAAAATTTATTCATTGTTAAAAATATATAACTTTACCACATTGCATCAACATTTTCCCTTGTTATCCCATTTTGAAAATTGAAGATTTTGGATTCCACGAGAGGTAAATCACGAGTAATTTCACCATCAATAGTCTAAATTTAAAAATAACAACTTGATTGATGCTGGGTCTTGATTCTATTAGGTTATTTTCCTTTTGTTATTTGAAATTGAAACTTTATGAAATAAATTATTTCACGTGAAATGAGGACGTGAGTGAAAACATATTTTAAGGAAAGAAATTCACTACAATTTCAATTGACAATGCTTTGTTTTTGATCAAAGAAAATTTACTATATTTGTTTCTCTTTGTGCCGTAAAGCCTAGGTTATTCATCAAACCGAAAATAAATGTTGATACAAAATAAATTATTTTGTCGCACACGTGAAAAATAGAATTAAATCTTCTGACGACAAAGATGAACAAATTTGTTTCAATACAAAGATATTTCAATTACTAAATCAACGAAGATGAATGAAATAAGAAAATTATTTCTGTTTTTTAAGTAAAGTGAATGAGTTTAATGCAATTGAAAGTTCAAATGACCTGGGCGAAACGCACTTTGGAGTTGAGGTCACTTAAACTTTCAATTGAGTTCTTATCAAATCCAATAAGCCACGAAAGTTATTTCGTATGTTAAGTAAGCTTTTCGGTGCAAGATCTATTGGTGTTTCACTTTGATATGGGTTTTACTCCGCATTGACGTGTTATTGATGAACAAACTAGGCTTTATGAAAAAAAAAGAGATATTTAGGCTTAAGCACTGAAAAATATTGTTGAAGGATGTCATCTTCTATTTTGTATTATGAGAAAACCGTACTGGAATGATATTCCGAAATCAGTCTAAGTTGTTTTTACTTGCTCTATAGACCCAAGAAACGGCTTGTTGTACAAACAAAAGATGAACAAATTGCGATTACCTTATATGAGTTTGGCATGAGTTTCTTCATTTGAATATGCTAATGTTCGAGAAATGGTGCCCTAACGGCTTTGGTTTAGAAAATGGTTTTAACAATTTGAGATGAATCATCTAAATTCATCTGTAGGTTATTGACTTAAAGTTCGTACAACAGAGGTAATGATGTTGATGGTTTTTGATCAAAATTAACAAACATATAAATATTTTCAAGAAAATTCTGCCCGAGTATTGCGAAAAATTTCATCATTTCCTAATCTAATTTCCTGCTTTTTAACGGGACAATCTACAAAAAAAAAAACCATAACAACATATATCATCATTTTCAACAGATCGTAAAGATGCTGGTAGCGTCCAGTGCGACAACACTAATTCCTTAGATTTAAACCCAAGTGCGGATGCACAATTCGATTTGAAGCTGTCACTATTCGCGCAGCACCACTTCCAGACAGAAAACAGAATGTGTGTGGTGTGCCTGTACTTGTGCTTGTGCAGCACGCAATCATCAAAAACTACTTTCTTGTTTTCTGTTAAATTATGTGTGGGTGTCGTCGTGCAACACTCTGACTGAAAAAATCTCTTTTTATCAATTACTTCCTGTTCAATTGCTCGCATGTGTCAACTTAATTAGAGCGCGCCGCCACCAACACGCTTCTTAATTGACAGAAAAAAAATAGCCAGTGTAAGTGCTTGTGGCGCGTTCTGCTTCTGGTGATGGTTATCTTATCGGCCAGAACATTCTATGTTTTTACTGCCACTAAATCACCCTTGCACCATTACCATCATGTAAGTTTAACAAGCTTAATTAATCTGCAAAAAATCCGCGCAGAATCGCACTTTATAGTCTGAGAGAAAACAAAAAGAACAACCGTTATTATTTTGTATTTTTTTGAAATATTTTTATTAAATCAGATATCTTTTCGGCTAAAACGACTTCTTTTACAACAATTTCATCAGTTCGCAATGACTTTGAATTAATTTCCTATTCTATCTACGGGCGTTTACGGTTAGAGAACTATTTACAATAGAACTGTCTTAAAATAATAGAGAGAGAGAGATAGCTTTTCTAGTTCTGTTTGTTTTTGATACAAAAGCTGTTCGTTTTATAGTTAAATGTCAACAAATAAATAATTAATTTAAGTTAAAATACTAAACTAGGAGAGTATGAACTATGTATTTACACAACAAGGAATATCTGGTGGTGACAGAGTGCAGCGCCACTGGGAAATGTCTGTCGGTTGCGCAGCAGCAAATGTCATCACGGGATAAAGGTTTGGAGTCTCAACTATTTCGAGACACAACAGTTACTGGCTTATAGATGGGCCCCTGTGGTACCGTCGGCGACACAGGTGCTGAGGGGCTGGTTTGGCCTAGATGTGTGGAGAGCTGCAGGGGCTGGAGGTGAGCGTTTTGCTGTTGTTGTTGTTGCTGTTGTTGCTGCTGCTGCTGTCGTTGGTGGGCTGCAACTGCTGCCGCCGCTGCATGCTGTTGCAGGAGCTGCTGATATTGCAGGCGTTGATAGAGTTCGGCAGAGGACGGAAGTGAAGGCGCAGGCGCACCACTTTGGTGAGAGGGTGAGGAAAGGAGTCGTTCCATGTTAGCCGGGAATCCTGGATTCGGGCCCATTCCAGGGGGCACGCCCGCCCCAGCGAAGGACATTGGCAACGAAAGTCCTGGAGACTTTGGTACAAAAGGATTGTATCGGCTATACATGCTGGCTAGAAGGGATGGGGCTGATGCAGCCGCCGCCGCTGCTGCAGGATATAAGAACTGCCCGAATTGAGGGTATCCAAGTCCGGGGAACATTGGACCGATGAGCGAGCGTTTAAATGCAGCTAACCTGGATCTAGAAGCTGCAGTCGTGCGTCTACGTAGCTTACCGGTTGACCCTCCAATGAAAACGTCTTCTGCCGACGGATCAAGCATCCAATAGTTTCCTTTTCCGGGATCGTCGTAGTGGCGGGGAACCTTCACAAAACACTTATTCAAGCTCAGGTTGTGTCTGATGGAGTTCTGCCAGCCCTGCTTGTTATCCCGGTAGTAGGGAAAATTGGTCATAATATACTCATAGATGCCGTTAAGCGTAAGTCGTTTTTCCTGACTCTGCCGGATCGCCATCATGATCAAGGCATTATAGCTATATGGAGGCTTCTCGTTGCCCTTCTTATCGGTGGTGGAATCACTTGGTTTATCATCACCGTCCTTATCATTATCACCGCCATCGTTCTGTTGACTGCTCACACTTCCCTCACTTCCATCAATAGGTGGTGGGGGTGACATACTTGTCACATCTAGATCGGACTCAATGTCCGATAAGTCCTGCTCCTCAGAGCCCAAAGGCGACCCAGGACAGTGTTCTGGAGTTGGAGTGTGCCGATCCATTTCGCCGCGATTACTTTCGACAGTCTCAGGCAATATCGAGTTGATCGAAAAGCTCGACTTGAGATGAGGCGTCCGGGCCATACTAAAAATTGGGGTATGCGGAAGTTCCGTTTGCTGATGATGGTGAAAAGAGTGCGCTTGATGGTGAATAGGTGTAGCTTGAATACCGTCAATTTTTACCATTGTCATGGGTGGTTTTTAAATAAAAACAATTTTTCTTGTTCTACACTTCCTTTTCACAGTATAATCATTTATTTTGACACTGTGTAATCCAATTGGAGAACTGTTTTGCATACACTAACATATATTATGATTTAAGATGAATACTGGATTAATATCACATTTCGCGTTCAGGGGGATGATGGTCGATCGAGAGAAGACTAACAAAGCGTTCGCGACCAATTCGTTCTGAATAATTTCGTAGACTAAACTGGATTGATGTGATGCCGGTCTGGCTATGGTGTATGATTATGACAGTTGGAGTGGAGAATTTGTGTAACCACTCCTCAGATTGCAGCCAATAAAATGTGTGGAAAGTCTCTCCACTCATGGAGAGTATCAGAAAATGGGCGTTGTTTTTGCTGTTTGCGCAAAAGCGGTTTTTCTTCTTCTTTCCCTTCCATCCGTTGTATATGATACTCTGACTACCTGGATTGAAAGGATAGGAAGGTAGGTACACCGCAATGTTTCTGTTTGTTGTTCTTGCGGGGCTGCTTCTAGTTCTACAACAGTTCGGCAAGTTGTCAGCTCACGTTGGCGTACAAATGTTTTCCAATGTTCTGATCTTTTGTGATGCGTGTGTACTGTAAATTATTGTCGAGAGTTTACAAACTGACTGCTCCGACGACAGTATTTTAGCTATAGCACTGCGATGGCGGTGATGGTGGTGGTAGTTTACAGCAGTTTCAGTTTATAGAAGAGTAGGGTGCTGCTTGCGTTGAGCAATCGAATACAAGCAGAAAACAGAGCTACTGTATATGGGGAAGTGGATACTTGTTTCTGGTGGTTGTTTGGTTGTTGTTGAGCCAACTTATCGGGTATCCCTGCACTGCGGCAGTGGGTGGTTATAGACATGGACGTAGTAGGAATTTTATTACAGAGTGGGGGCACATTGTTTTCATAGGTACCTATCAGATAATTATATTATTTTGGTTTTATTTTGTACGGAGTACAGTACGTACAGTGAAAAATAAAAAAGCAATTTGGGTTGCCAAATTGAGAATTTCGATATTGAACGAAGAATATGGGACAAAAGGGACATTATAATATTTGATTTGGAATATAGTCTTAACAATTTAGTATGTATGATTAAAAAAATGTTTGTGTTTGTCAAAATTATGAGTTGCCAAATTTTTCAGACTTTTAGTTTTAAGACTTAAGTTGAGTCTAGAATCTTCAATTCTTAAATGGTTTATATTTTTTCTTAATAAAATAAACTTTTAAACCTGTTATCAATTATTATTATTTACAATCTTTGAAAATCATTCGTTGAATTCAATTCAAATATTGCATTAATTGACTTCACTTTAAAACTGCGACTTCAAATTTGTAATCATTACTCATTTCGCATTAAAAAGATTGTAGGTAATCACTATTTTTTTCATTTATTACACAGCAATCAAATATGTAATTGCAATCTTCTGAGAATTCATTAATTCTTTAAATTTTTTTTGCATTCTTTACATTCATTTGCAGTATTGGCATTCCTTTAATTCAAAGGAAAAGATTGAAATGATTGCAAAAGAATGCAAAGAACATCAAATAAATGCAAAGAATGCAAACAATTGTTTCCTGTGTAGTGAATGGAGAAAAATTGATTGCAATTTTTTTAATCAGCCCTATTACAAATTCCATCGTAATCGGAAATTTTTTACGAATCCCGAAACAAACTATCACAGAATCCATAGTAGTGGAAAATCTCATACAAATTGCTGTTACGAACGGATTGGATGATAGCTTTTTGTCGGGATTCGTAAAAGTTCCGATTACGATGGAATTTGTGATAGGGCTGAATGAAAAATTAATGGTGATTCCAAATCTGAAGTTGTAGTCTCCAAGTGAATTCCATGAATGCAACCATTTAATTGAAGTCATTAGAGATTGCATTCACAAAAATTGCATTCTTTTAAAACCACGCACTCACCATTTAAATATTTTAAACAGTGCGAGCATCTGTGAAAAGAGGAAAGAATTGAGTAGTAGATAATGATGTAGTTCATTTGTCTTAATGTCTGGATACTGAAATGGGAACGATTTGGGTAAAAAAATTCGCATTAGTGTGATACGACTAAAGAAGGAATCTCTATATTTTCCAATGGAACAAATGTTTCCGAAATTGATCTGTCACCTCAATTCTATGGTTTCTATCTATCTTTTGGGCATATGTAGGTTCTAAAATGTCTTAGAAAACCTATTTATTTCGCTGCATTTTTGGAAGTATTAAATATGTGGTCGTCTCACAAAAGTTAGTCAGTAACGCATATAGAATCGAAGTTTTAAGCTTTGCTTCGATGCAAGTTCCGTTCATCTACATATAATGACCATAAATAATATAAATAGATTTTTTCTGATAAAAATCATCAACATAAACACAGCTCCCCCTGCCAAATTTACGTGCATTGTTAATTACACTGGTCTACAGCGAAAAAGTATCCGAAATTAATTAAACTGCTTGTCTTTTCGTACTGAATACACGTTCGTATGTAAAAACTATTTAATATTTTTAAAATTTGTGTGATACCTACCTATAACTGCCATATTTAACGGTTCTACATAGTTCAAGGGGCTAATTATAATATTTACTTAGTTTGTTGGCAGCAAATGCAGAAAATATTTTGTTTGAATACAGTTTTTCGAAATTAACATTTGCGTCAAAAGTGCAATTGTCAGATGTCCTTAAACCCAAACAGCAAAAGTCAATTTTTTGAAAACACAAAATGAAATTTAAATGCAAGGCATTATTTTCGATAACACAGCTTGCTGAAGCCAAATGTTTGATAACATCATTTGTGGAGCAATTCTGCGGTAAAAATTTTGAGTTGAAGGCAAAAATAGTGATAAACGCTCTATGCGTGTTAGTAAACGTCATATGCGTTCGCAAGAAAATTAACTGATTTTATTTAAGCAGGACGATTGCATATTTGACGATATCAATATCTGCGCCAAGAAATGTCGAGCATTTGATGAACAAATTGGCGTTTTCGAAAATGGCCTTATATTACTGTATTATAAAAGTGTTAAAAGTAAACGTTCAAATTTATTTAGTAACAAAATGTCTGAAAAATGAAAGACCGATCGCGACGATTATAACAGAAATTTTTAGTAAAGCAGTTTTGAAATAGTCCATATTGTCTAAATGTTTTTGTCTAAGTATTTTTTTTCTAAAAAATGAAAAAGAAATGAAAAAGGAGGAAAATCACCCAGTTTTATGCACACAATACACGATATGTATAACTTCTAAAATATAAAAGTATTGAAATCAAATAAACTTATTTACAAAACTACTCAAGACAAACAAAATCTTTTTTCAACACATTCGCTGCAATTCAAAATGCATGGCCTAAACCAATTTTTTGGTGAGGAAACGACAAGCAATGCAGCGCCCAATATTATGTTTTTATATTTTTTTTTGATATTTTTTTATCAAATTATAGCAACAAAATAGTTATTTCATCTACAGTTTCTTTCGTTAAACTTTTGAAAAATTGTATTTTTTGCATTTTTTACGATAAAAATATTCAAAATCATACACACATAGATATATCGATTCAAGAAATTGCTACTAAGTGGCTAAATGGAATATTTGTTTTTCCTCCCGTATTTTAATTTTTTTTTCTTTTTAAACCGCATTCGTCGAGTCGAATTTATAAATTAATTGGATTTACCAAATATCCCGCAACATTATTTACAATAATTGAAAGTTGATATTCCAATTATAATGTTAAGAAATCTGAATCATCCAAAATTTAATGATTTAATGGCACCAGATTAGTAGTTAAACGATTAATGAATAATGTTATTGAAGCGACAATTTTAACTGGCAAATTTAAAGGCGAAGATGTTATAATATAATACCACGTATACCAAGAATACCAGTATACCAATGATTACCATTTGAATTTAAGCGTTCGCCTATTCGTATCGGCATGACAGTTAATAAATCTCAAGACCAAACGCTTGAAATCTTTGATATGCATTTGGAACATACAGTTTTTTCTTATGGCCAACTTTATGTTGTTCACGTGTTGGTAAACCATCCGCCTTATTCATTTATACGACCAACAATGGAAAAACCAAAAATAATGTTTATCAAAAAGCATTGAAATAAAAAATATTCAATAAAGCACATATAAAACAAATAGAATCTATTTGCTACAGATAGAGGCTTAAGAAATTGACTGAGTGACAGAAAAGATCATGCAGTAGAGACTCTTCGAAAATAGAAACTAATTTTGAAAAATTATTAATAATTTCATGTTCAACTTAAGAAAATCAATAAGAATAGTTGCTTTCAAACAAAAATACTTTTATAAAGTCTTAATTTGTAGATCAGTGTTATGAGCATGAGCTCGTTTCTAACAAACAATTTACGAACTACCAACTAACAGGAATGAAAAGTTAAACGTTATTACCAATAAATTGATACACTGGCAGGGATTTATTTCTTCTTAAAATAAAGCTTGTAACAAGGATGTTTTTGGAAGAACGAAGAACTTTCTGATTGGCAAAACAAGCAATTTGTATTGATTTTTAATCAGCAAAAATACGAATTATTAGGCTCCTTGTCCTTATTGATATTAGTGTTGATAAGGACAACAATTTTTCCCTTCTCTTATTTAAAGTCTTATTGTTAAATTTTAGAATTAAGTTTTTCTTTAACGAGACGCACCGGTACCCCATAAACCCTCTCATTGGCTACGTCCGTGGCTATAAATTCAATGTGTAGCGATTGCTGTTGAAATGGTTGGATACTGTGTTGCTGCACCGGAAATCGCCGCTCGCCGGCCGTCGCGACGGATTGTCTATGCAAATGGGAAGGTAAGTAGAGTGCCAAGTGGTGGATGGATTTGGGTGGAATTGGATGTGGATGTGATGTTTGTTTGGTTTTGTTTCGTGGTGCGCGCAACCATTTGACGCTTGTGTACACGCTGTGGTGGGAGTTCAGAAGAGCTGCATCCAATGGATGGAATGTGGAGACTTTTTATGTTTACCTTCGATAGGCTGCCCTTTTTTGGACGACAACGGGATGGCTTAGTGTGAGCGGAGTTTTTTGTTTACAAAATGGCTGTTGTTGCCTCCTCGTGTGGTTTTGTTATTGCACTTGCACTTCAAATTGATTTCATATTTGTATTATTTCTCTTTTTTTTTCGTTTATTATTGTTTTCGATGACTGTTCCTCTTAGAATTTGCTTATTTGGCAGTTTTGACCTCTCATAACGAAAAGAGGGGGTCATAACATACCCCAGATAAAAATTAAATTATGAATTATAAACGAACATAAGTCACGTTCGCAGAGTTCAGCGTTCAGCCTCACTGGAGCTCATATAGTAGACCCACCAATTAACCTAATCAAATCTAATTACGGCCCAAGTGTTAAGAATGACAATATTTAACCTCTAAGCGGTGGCGTGTCCACACATATAGAGCACATTATACGGGAAGCACTTTTATGATTGTAACGACATCTAAGACGAAAGAAAAATAATAATTGCTCCTCGAGTCAATTCGATTAGAAAGACCCGTCTAATTCTGTGAATGACTATGTAGTCATATCGTATATACGCTCCTGCAATGAATATTCATTGTTGTCCGAAACATTTCGTTGAGACGGAGAAAACTCTCTAATTAGTAACATGCATTGAGCAGTGGCCTTTGTTGACCCGTTTTTCAATTAAGACGAATTAAGTGAACTTGTGGTCGACGTTTGGTTGGATTGTTGGTTGGTTGGTTTCATTTATATACGAGTAGAATTGATCTGATGTGATGGTTTTCATGGTGTCCACTGTATTGTTGATGCGTTCTGAAATAAATCACAGTTTTCTATAATAGTTCATTCATGAACCCGCAGATTTTGGCTGTGATGACGACGCTGACCATCATGATGGTAACACATTCTACTTTAGTTTTATTAATTGATGTGCAAACATAATAGAAACAGTTTTGAACAAAATAATACTAAGGCAACATTGACAATTTTCTACCCTTATCATAAGGGCTTCGTTCAATAAAACGACTAAATAGATTGATAATAAATATTTGTTCTAACAATGCATTTTACAAGTTAGAATGATGATATTTTTTAAAGAATATTTGTATGGGAAACAATGATGGAAACTGTTACATTGCGGGATTAATCTATATAAAGTTTATAAAACTTTACAAAACAGGAACAAAAGAAATACAAAATGTTAGGACTATATGATCCTATATACATATGTATATACAGGTCTACAAAATTGAACCTTTATTTGTCAAAGAAACTGTTCCACATTTTTCTGAAGGTTTTTGATAACTCGATTTTGAATCGAAACTCTAGGAAGTCCGAATTAAAGAAGGCACTATTAACTCGAGGCTTAAGAAGTACTGATCTTCCCCAAGAAGATAATCTTATAACTAATAAGATAGAATCAGATACACCCAGAGAAAAAAGCACGTAAAATCAAAAAAAACAACTTTGAATCAAAGTAAAACCAATATGATTTGGCTCTAATGCCGAAAATATTTAAATCAAAGTTGTTTATCAATGAAAAGTGATTCCCTACATCATTTCAAATCAAATTTAAAACCAATATGATTTAAAGTTGTAGCATTATAGTTTTAAATACGATCCGCATTTGATTCAAAAAAATATCAATTAATTTTAAACACGCTTTGCGTTTAAAGTAAATAGAAATCGGAATCAAATCAATTAGAAACATATTTACATTAATTACTACGTAACATTAAATTGAAAAGCGCCATTATAGTTTTAAATACGATTCGCATTTGATTCAAAAAAATATCAATTGATTTTAAGCACGCTTTGCGTTTAAAGTAAATAGATATCGGGAATAAATCAATTACAAACAATTTAATAATATTTACTAGCATTCATTAATTTAAAGTCATTCTCACTATATTCAAATCGATTAAAAACAATTATTTTTGCAAAAGTATTTTCTTTTTATTGTAAATAAAATAATACAAAAATTCTTATAAACTAACTTAATAACAAAACAACAAACAAAATTTACAAATATTTGTGTCTTACATAATGTATGTAAGTCTTGCCATTATTAATTTGATACAAGTGTAGTGGAGGGATTGTAAAGACTGGATCAATGATCCTTTACTTTTCTTACAATCCATCTTCGGTTGCTGTCAGAAAATATTTTATTTTGGGCTTTCCTTCCTTTGCTGACGATTTGATTTTGGCGTACATATCGCTCAATGATGTGCGGAACGGTCAAAGATTTAATTTTAAACATTTCAGCAATTTTTCTTTGGCTAATCCCATCTTTGTAGTGTTTAGTAACTAATTCGCGACTTTCTAAGCTCGTACGCGGGCCCATGTTTGAAAAAAAGAAAATTTTAACTTAATTCAGGTTAAAAATTGATAAACTGATCACAACAAATAATAATTATTTCGATTTTATGCTTAAAACAAAAACAACCGTTTGCCATATACCATTTAAGTTGAGTGCATCATTTAAGCTGAGAGCATATTTGATGAGAGTGTTACAGTTTTTTACCTCAGGATCTGAGTACAAAGAATAGTGGGTGACTATTTATGCTGCTTATAAATAATTACTTTCTAAAGACTCTATTACACTCGCTTTTTGGAAACTTTTGACGTATTTTGTCTATAAAATGTAAGTTTTTAGGCAAATAAAAACACTGCATCATTTAAGCTGAGAGCCACTGTATATTACATTATAATTTTTATATTGAGAAAAATGTATGAATGTATACTTACAATTTTAAGAAATGATTTTAAACTTGAGGTTGGTGTTGACGGGAATCAGAATTGTTGCAATTTTGGCACTGCCAATTTGCCACTTTGGAGATCTCTGAGAGGGTTTCGTCATCAATTCGAAACTTGAATAAAATTTATATAATAAGAAAAAAAAGAGATAGTTTAATGTTACCTTCAAATTTCTGAATAATTATAGTTCCAGATCTTCATGCTGCTTTGCGGAATCGTCGCGGTTGTTCTCGTTAGCAGGATTAGAATAAATTAAACTTCGAAGCTGTCCGCTTTCGTCCACTACTTGAATTATTTTAGGTTATTTTATTACTTTTAGGTTATAACGTTCACAATAAGTACAGCTCACAAGCTCTAAAGAGAATGGCAGATACATTTTCCTCGACCCGCAACAACGACAGCCGCGAACACACATACATATGATTTCTTTCTTATACAAAATGTTTACTGTTATCGTTCACAAGTCAAAAGGATTACAACTTTGATTTGTTGTACTTTAACTTTGGTTCAAAGTGAATTATGTATACGTTTCAAAAAGGAAAAAAAATCAAATAAGTTACCACTTTGATGTATTAAGTTTCAAGTTTGATTCAAATAAATTAAATATCAAACGTCTTTAAATGAATAACGAAAATTACATTTCAAAATAGAAAAACATTAATTCAATGGTGTTTAACTATACTGTGATTAATTAAACATTTTTCTTATTTGAAACAAAGTTGATCGTATTTAAATTAAAGCATATAAATCAAAAGTTATAGCAACGTAATTTTAAATACTTTTCTACTTAATTTTATGATGTTGTTTTTCTCTGGGTGTATGATAATTCAAATTCCTTGGTAGATACATAGGAGGCCTGTTTATAATAAAGATATATAACCCTTGGTATTCCGCGTTGGAAGAAGAAAAACAGTCTAAAATCTGCAGTGAACTCAAGTTCGTGGGTATGTTGCTGAGACTCTTACAATATGTGCACATTTCTTCTTTTTAACGTATTCTCCCGAAAGATTTGAAACTTAATGCATACAAAGTTCAATTATTATGACAAGTACAGATGCTCTCTTAAATTACGTCGGAAGAAATAAACCAGTAAATTATTAAGGAAAAAGTGTCGGAATATTTGGAAAAGATTCCAAAATTCCAAAGAAAATTGAATCGGAAGATCAAAAATTACCTCAAATTGCTTTGGAAAAGGTCAGAAAATAAAATTGAGACTACGCTTACATTATATTGTCTCCTAAAATCTTTGTTATAATATACATACGCTAGCACAAGCTTGATTAAAATTTCAAGTTCCATTTTTTTACCAATGCAACATTTGTCCTATGCCATAGGACCTATGGATGGATATTTAAATATTTCAAATAATAGTAGGTATAAGCAATTTCAAATTTCGTAACATTTTCGATTTCATATTCTGAATTAGGTACAGACAAGAATGGGTCTCCTTTTCGCTCAATACAGTTCAACCAACGTTTTTCCAAATTGTTGATGTCCCACAAAATACGCAACGTTGAACTCTTCCTTCGACCAAAATTTCTAACCTCCGAATCATTGTTTCATGTATTGAAAACAAGAAATAGTCGCAGGGGACTAAATCTTTTATGTTGGATTAAGGAGGAGTTCATAACCTAATTCAAGCAACTTTTCCATTACGACCATTACGAAAACAACTTTTTTCTTCGTCATATTTGGCCGGTTTTGCTTCGAAATGTCTTAGAGTTAATCCAACAGCTTTGCCTAGTATGCACCGCAGATCGTTTAACACCGCGCATATCTAAAAGAAACTGTCGCCATAACCTTGTTTGCTGACAAACTCACCTTGGCCTTCTTCGGCTTCGATTCACCGGAAGAAGTTCATTGTTTCGACTGTTTCTCGATCTCTGGTGTATTGTGGTGAATCCACGATTACGAAACGGAGAAGAAACTCTTTTGAACATCGCCAAACACTTTTTTGAAGCTGTCAAACGATTGCGTTTGTTGTCGATTGTGAGCAAATGCGGTGCCGATTTGGCGGAAAGCCAAATATTTGTGTAAAATTGAAAATTGTTTATATTTTTCGTAAAAATAGTGTTAAATGGAAAAGATTTTCATTTTAAGGAAAATACTTGTAAGCCGAAGCGTCAACAACAAAAAAAAATACTAACAATTTGCATATAAAATTTTTTTATAAAAATTTTAAGGAAAATTTAGTACACGAATGTATGTCTGTATCTACCTCTCTCTACAGCCTAAACCACTGGACCTATTTTCTTCAATCTCGGTACTTAAGACAGGCCAACATTTAGCGGTACCGTGAAAAAAGGCAAATAAGGCAGAAATTTGGCCTTATTTTGCTTGACGAAAGTGAAATATGGCCGAATGTTAACGTTTGGCTTAGTGTCACTTTGCTCAATTGAAATAAGGTCAATTTGGCATAATTTCACTTTGTATTGTTTTTAATTTTCCTTACCCAACATAAAACGGTGCCGTGAAATAAGGCCAAGTGAAATAAGGCCAATTTTTTAGCAGTTGGTCTCATTGCACTTTTACAAAGTGAAATAAAGCCAAATTGGTCTTATTTCACTTTCAACAGTTGGTTTTATTGCACTTTGACAAAGCGAAATAAGGCCGAATTGCATTTTTATATTTATTTTATTCCATTCATTTCATTTATAAATATTATTTATTTGTATAATACATAATTTATTGTTTATTGGGGGCCGTCGTTCTGGGTTTTCTTGAGTAACAGTACCTTGGGTGGCCCGGGTTTTCAGGATTTAAACTCCCTTTTCGGGGCTCACACCCGCTCACGCAACTCCGTTGCTCCGCTTAGGGTATATTCAGTCGCCAGGCAGGCGCCTGTAGCAACACTTTTGTATTTTACATTACTTGGAGTAAACAACTAACAGTTATGTACCGTTGCCCAAGAAAACTGTTGCTACTTTGTAAAAGCGACATAAGGCCAAGTATTAAAATTGTAAAGTGAAATAAGGCCAAATATTTTATATTTTAAATATTTGGGCCCAAAGGAAAATTAAAAATGGCCCAAATAGGGTTGCTTAAACATCGATAGTCTATCGATAGTAAAAAACTATCACATACATCGATAGTTTTAAAAAACTATCGATTGTTTTTCATCTCACAAATTTATTAGTGGTGAAACCCATTATAAGCAACATAAACTAAAAATCACACTAACACATATGCATTCTTACGAGATGTGGGTGAGAAAAGAGATCGGATCTCACCTTCGCACTCATTTAATTTCAAAAAGAGTCATGATTCTTGAGTCAACGTGTAATAGCTGACAATATAATGACCTGACTCTAAGTTTCACAACAATGAATAAGTATGCGATAAAAATAAGTAATAAAACACATTGGCGCAAAATTTTTGTTTTAGTATGAAACTAGTTTAAAATAAATATTTTGCAAATTTTAATCGAATATAGCATCGTACTTTCTCTACCTTTTTATTAAAGTTAAAATCATCGAATACCTATTTTATTTTTTTAGTATAGTGCTGTTTACAAACTCTACAAAAGGTCTGTTTATTTAGTTTCTTGCCCTAATTGTAATTGTTTTATGTGTGTTCAGAAGCAATTTATTAAGAAAATCGCTTTAGTATGTGCGATACTATTTAGAAAATGTTTAAAATTAAGGACTTAGCAATCTATTTAAAAGATTGTAGAAGAAGTAGTATCATACTAATACTTTAATAATAGGCTGTATAAAATTGTCCGCCATTGTTATTAACTAACACTTGCCATGGTCTGAATTTAGAAGCAAGCTTAAAGTTACAAATCTGCACAAGACGCTTATTATTAAAAACAATGGCGCAAAATTTGAAACGATTTAGTAATATGTTAAAGCCATTTTGGTAAGTTACTAAGAATTTTGTTAATTTTGAACGATTTTATCATTTTACTATCTCTTAACATTTTACTAAAGTTAAAATCAAAAACTGGCTACTTTAACTTTTAGTAACTCGCTAAATCCATATGAAATTTGTCATTTTCTTAGAAAAAAATCTCGGCAATTTTATTTGAAAGTGTTAAATTGTAGTTTTTATAATTCATGAGCTAATTGTTAAAAGTAAATAAAATAGTATAAAATGTTTTCGGAAGACGAAGATTTTGATATATTTGAAAACTCAGCTTTACGCAGTAAAGTGCGTTATTTTGAGTCCCGAGCTGGACGGCGGAGAATTTAACCGTAGGTTTCCGATTGCACCAGAATTTCAAGTACATACTACTAACATTACATGAGGCTGATGCTGGCAAATTTACTTCCTAATGGAACACAAGGGATATATCTACATATGTATACCAATTAATCTTACATAACATGGACTGGTACAGATTCGTATACGTATGGATGTTACCAGTGGCGTAGCCACGGGGGGGGTTTTGGGGGTCTGAACCCCCCCCCCTTGGCATCCGCCAAAAAATGCAAAAAATAACAATAAACCCAAGTATAGAAAACCCCTAGCCACCTAATAACCCAACATAACAATAAACCCAAGTATGGTAAACCCCAAGCAACCCAATAACCCAACTCGCCGGAGTTTTTTTTTTATACTATCAATAAATTATACTATGAATATCGTAGCGAAGCAGTATCAAAACCGAATTATCAAATAACAATAAACCCAAGTATAGTAAACCCCAAGCAACCCAAATAACCCAACTCACCGGAGCTTTTGTATATTAAAATTTTAATTCAAATTGAACTTCAAACAAATGACAAAAACCCAAGTAGATTAAACCTCAAGTGACCCAATTCGCCGAAGTTTTTGAGAATGTTATTAAAGCTTTGTATTATAAATATAGCAGCAGAGATATAAAAAATAAAAATTAATCTGGATCAGTCTGAACCCTCACCTCTTGGCAGCTGAAAATTAAAAAATATCGTTCATCCTAATAATGCGTAAGTACATGCCGTAGTATTTTTGTTGATAAACTCTAGAGATGAGCTGAGTCGTGAATTCGCATTCACAGGTATAACTGTGAATGCTATTTTTCATTCACTGCGAATATAAACTGTGAATGTAAACTGTGAATTTCATTCCGTGACTTTCAGTATGTACTGAAAAGTAAAACAAAAACATGCAAAATCCCATACAAATAGAGATGCTGCTTAGCTGAAATAGAGTTTTTAAAGAAAAAGTGTTTTTTCGTGTTTTAATTCATTTAATTATAGAGAATTAAAAGTTTTGTTTTTTAATAGAGTTAATTCATTATTTATTGCACAACGTTTTGCAAAAACAAAAAAAAAGTTAAAACAAGGAACTTTAAAACCACTGGCTTCGATGGTTACTTTATTTACCCAGAATCAAGTAGGTATGTCGAAATTAAAAGTAAACAAAAAACAGGATTCACTTCACTGTGACAAATTAGAATTGCAATTTAAAAAGAGAAGCATTTTTACTTTTCTGCTGTTTAGTCGGGTTCTCCTCTCCGATACAATTTGCCCAGGTTTCGAAAACAAACTCTCGCAAGGCACGGATGTGGCGATCGCACTTAGCCGTTCCTGAGCAACAAAAAAAAAATAAATTAAGATATTACAGCTTGTACCTGCTATAAAACAATTTTTTTCTAATTTAGAATTTATCTAAGGATGCTTCTAAGAAGTTTAAAAAACTTTAAAACAATACTTAAAAAATGTTTTGAATTTGTGAAAAAAGAGTGTTTTTTAGAAAATTCGATATTTCCAAAACGATATTATTTTGGAAATTTAATTTTCATTCGTACAATTATAAAAACTTTAGTTTAAAAATGTCATACATAAAAGCTTATTTTTTTAAAGAAACCACTACAACGGCTTATAATTTTTGTTGTAGCATAATTTGAACAGCATTCTGTTTTATGATCTCTTATCTTTGGGGTTTGTGGGTTTAATTGTTTTGGGGTCTAACGGTTTTGGGTTATTTGCCAGTTGGGCTATGTGGGTTTAATGGTTTTGGGGTTTGTGGGTTTAATTGTTTTGGGGTTTAACGTTTTTGGGTTTATTGTTATAATTTTTTTTGTTTGAAACCCCCCCTTTCAAACCAAGTCTGGCTACGCCACTGGATGTTACTCACCAACGGCTAGGGCTTTTTAAATGAAATGAAAACTATCGATACTATCGAAAGCACTGACTATCGATGTTTAAGCAACCCTAGGCCCAAATTGTTTTATGAAAATAAAAAAAATGGGTATCGATATTATTTTATTAAATTGAGGTGATTTTTGAAAATGAAAAATAGCCCCAAAAATGTGCACAAAGTGAAATGAGGTCCAATTTCAGCATTTGTCCTTATTTCGTGGCAACCATTTTCTCCTATGCAGGCTCCAATTAAACTAAATTCGAAGAAGTTATTGAATGAAAACGAAAGCCCAATCTTTTTACTTGCGATATTTTTATTTTATAACGAAGATGTATACTCACTAAACACATACATATAGCACAAAAAAAAGTTTTCCAACGAAAAATATATGTAATTTTAATACCAACTTTTTTTACTAAATACATACCATAATGTTTTTGTATATTTTTCTCAGTCTATTGATTCTACGATAGTACTTTTTTATAATTTTTTAACATTTTTTTTGAATAAAAAAAAACTAATAATTTTTGAGAAATTTTCAAAAAACTGAATTTCATCCACAACAAAATTTTAGCCCGATAAAAATTTAGTGTATTTTTCGAGAAATCCTTAAGATCATAAAATAAAGTTCTCCACTTAAATTCAGCTTTGTCGGAATTTTTTTTCTCGGAATTTGGGTTTGTTTGCCTAATTTTCCTGGCTACTTATGTACATACGAGTAGTAGTACAAATTCACATTTTTTCTCACATAAAATGAGAAAGTTAATTGACTAGACAAGCTACGAAGTGATATCAGTGAATGCCTGAATGGCAATTGTTTAACCACAGGATAACACTCACTCCTTTTATCATTCAAATTTTTAAATACAGTAAGTACGTATTCATATTTTTTCCATGAAAATTGTATTAGTTTCTTTATGTGGCTGATTAAGGATAAACTAAATGCAGGTAAAAATATCTTATTTTTTGTTGCAATTTTTGCAACTGGCGCGCGGGCCTTGTTGAACAATAGCTCATAAAACAATAGCAGTTTTCTATTTTTGGGCATTGTTCGTTATTATTTTATGATACGTCGTATTTGAGTAAATTTTTATTAGACGTTGTAAAAAAAGAATGCGCAAATACAATAATTGCAATGTTTTGTCTTTGAACAAAACAAAATAAATATAATGTAAATTCTTTTGATTACTTTAATAGTTGAAATGCATTTGGTTGGCTTTATTTTTGCTAAAATCAATATTATGTCTTCTTTCTTAATTATATGTAAAAATGATTGCGCAACAACAATTTTTGCGACTGAGTGTTTTATAAGGCTTTACAAAGAAACTCGAAGTAAATAAAAAAAATCTGGAAGTGGTCTCCCAAAATTGACGCAAGAATTAATTTTAATAGGGAATACAGGTTTTTAATTTAGATTGCAAATTGTGTTTGAATAAGGAAAAGGGTGCACAATTGCACATACGAAATCTTTAGCCAAAATTTTCCATGATCATTTTGCAAAAAGGTATTTTACCTTTTTTTTCGTTGATGTAGCATTCATTTTCTTCTTTAAAAATTAAGCATAAACTTCAGACTACAAAACCCAAACAAACAAGAAAACACGGATTTAAATAGCATGATGTGTAGCAGGAAGGCACTCATACAGAAATTTATTTGAAAAAGATCTAAAAAAATAAAAATTAAATAAAATAAAAATAAAATGCACGACTGGATCGCACGAACTTGCTCTTATGTAAAATTACTTTGGGATTTAAAATAAATTTTGTAAATATAAAACATGGACTTAATGGGATAAAGATGTTCAAATGCATTAATTTGCCGGAAAAGTATAAATTTATGCAAGCAAAGTTTAAAAATCGTTTTATTATTAAAGTAATTTTTTATATAACAAATTTCTTTAAAATTTTTCAAGAACAAAATTTGGGATGCCAATTTTAAGTATTTAGTAGTATAGATTTTAGGAAATAATATCAAAAACTAATCGTTCACACGTTCTAAATTTATTGATTTTTCAAAAAAAAAAACTTGGATTTTTTTTTTTAAAAACACAAAAAATATTTTTTTCGAATATTTTTATATAGGTACAATATTATTTTAAACTTTAAATTAAAATTAAAATTTTTTAAATTTAAGTTAAAATCTATAGAGCCGTTAATGAGAAAGTCGAAAATAAAAAAAAAAACCGTTCTATGACAGGTATACCGGTTAATAACATTTTTCCCCAAAATTTGTTTTTTTATCAAAATCCTTTGAGCCGTTTTCGAGATAAATAAGATTTTGCCCTCTAGGGAACCACGGAGGTGAAATCAACTTGACAAATTTTTTTCGAAGTGAATACTTAATTTTCCTGGTGTTATATAAAATGTCATGAATTCTCTGCTAGAATTTTGAATAGGGAAAGCCAGGGCATTATGGCGCACTTAATTTTAATCTCAAATAACGATACTATAGACAACATTTCCTGCTACAATTAAAAATATTTATTATATTTATAAAAAATAAAAGACAAATAAATTTAATAAGGATACAAAACTGGCGTAAATATTTTCAAAAAAATCTTTGGGTCCAGATGAGTTTTAGAGCGTTCCGCTCCATTTTATTTTTCTTTTCAGATTTTGTTTTTAAGCGTTCAATTTTGTATTACATAGGTATGAAACTTTCTTGCACGTCAACTTCATAAAGACATTATGGCGCAGTGGTGCCATTTTCAATTCTTCTAAAATATTTCCCGTCACACAATAAACACAAAACAGTACACCCCATTAAGCTGTTAACACCAAACTCGTCGTATACACGAGCACACAAAAACAAAAAAAAAAAAACATGGCAAAATTATAGTAGCATCCAGAAACGGTACATTTTGTTTATTTCCTTTTTTCCTTGCACAAAACTAGTCGCATCGATTAACGATCGTGACTCGACTAGTGTTCGACGAAAGATCATGTTTTTGCATCGTTTTTATGCTTATGAGAGTATTGGAAATGTCGTTTTGTATAGGTGCGTCATACATAATGCCCGGACTTACCCTATCAGTTTTAAAATATAAGAAATGACCTTTATTGATTCAACAGTTAGGCAAGAATTTTTTAAGAAAATGCTAAGCTGAAATAACTTCAAAAAGATTGATTTTGAAATACATACTACATATACTCGTACATATGTATGTACAATTTTAAAAATTATTTCGAAAATGCAAAATCTTTTTTCTATATGAGCTGTACATTTATAAGAGAACTATGTAAGTAGTTGTGGTTGTAGTACCCCTTGGTAAGTGCGTTGGACTGTCATGCGGAAGGTCTCGAGTTCGATTCTCAGCCGCTGCAAGAAAGTTTTTTTCAGGGGTGTATTGCCTCTTGCGAGGAATTGACAAATTCTCCAAGAGTACCTATCTCTTGTCATGGAAAGTGCTGCTCATCAGCCGTTCAGAATCTACAGAAAATTGTGGGTCCGCTCCATATATATGTAAGTATATGTAGTTTTAACATTTTTTACTGTAATTTATATTTCTTTGTGTTTCTTTGTGTTGTCATATTAAAAAATAAATAAAAAATATTCAAAAAACTTTGTAGACGAAAACAATAACATGCCAAAACTGAAAACAGGAAATTTTGCTCTGAAGATAAATCAGGCCATGAGGGGTAAATTCGAAGACTCATAAAGCTTCAAGTGTCCCAGCCATCTGAGCCGCTGTATTTTCAGATGTCAGCTGCCAAGCCCGTAAAGCTCGTTGTTGACTCTTTTCCTCTATACTCCATTGATACATTACTGGACCGAAAATCATACGAAGAATCTTCCTTTCAAAGCACCCAAGCAGATTCTCATCCGCTTATGACAAAGTTCCATGTTTCTGCCCCATACATCAGGACTGGGATGATTATGTCTTACATACATATAAGTATATGGTCTCCTTTGTTCTTTGAGAGAGGGCTTTATCTTGAGGCACTTAGGAATGTGAGTTTTGTTTATAGCTTCGCTCACAGTAAAATAGAAATGAATTTATTTGTTATTTTCTGTTTAGACTTACTTTTTAATTTTGAAAAAAAATTCTAGAAAATCATATGCGAAAGACAAATTTTAACAATTACATAACATAGTTTTTAATAATTTTATATAATCAGAAAAATATTAGCAAATATTATTTAAATTAGTGAGGCATGGAGAAGTCGATGTGGTGGGTCTGTAAGCCTACTGTTCATTGAGCTAGAATCTAAATTTTTTTATTTTAAATAAGTATACAGAATATTTTGACTGCCATGTGCCATCTCCTGGAAAAGAAACTCGAATTTTTGTTTTAGCCCATTTAAAAAGTGTAGCTTCTATCTCGGAAACGGATATATCGATTTTGATGAAATTTCTTCCCTGTTATTGTAAAAAAAACTGCATTTAAGGCGGCACAGTCACATAACGAGAGCAAGATTTGACTTTTTTTTGAAAATCTAATATACAAATTTCATTTTGAACAATTGTAGCTGTTTAAATTAATTTAAAATGTATGACACTTTAAAGCCTTGAACAACAGGCGCAAGTACGTGCAGTCAAGTTCTTCATTTTATTTATTTCATGGGATGTGAAAATTGTACTAATATACGAAGTTACTTTGAATATCGAACTTCACAAGATCTAGAATTATCAAAATTGATTATTTATTTCTTAGTTGAATGATGGTGGAAAACTGCAAACAATGTGCAAATTGAATATTGGAAATTTTAAAACTACCTTATTTTATTTTTGTAAAATGACACAGCATGTGGTATTTTAATTCAGCGAAAGCCGAAACGTATTTAATAGGTGCATATTTGCATTGTGTTGCCAATATGGTCAACGCTTCAATACTGTCGTCATAAAATTTTACAACACATTGTAAAATATTATAAAGAAATAAATAAAATTTAATAACTCTCAAGGAACAACTCCTATGCAAACATCTACTAAAATTCCATTTCAGAAGAACAAAACATTTGTGTTGCTTCCTTAGGGATTATCTTTGTTTTAAAAACAAATTTCGACTTTTTGTATAGGCAAAGCAAAGGTGCCCTTATTCCATAGACACAATGGCTTAACCCTTTTGGCGCGTTCTTCGCCTATGCATTCTATGTACATGTACATACAATACGAGTAAGTTCTACCTTGACCACCGAAAAGATAAACTCGAAGGTTTCTTCCAAGAATTCCTCGTTTATTTGGGTAGGCTGAATAGTCCCTTGACCACAGGATTAGCATGTTGCACTAAAAACACTGCTCATAGCTTCTGAATTTTAATTGTTTTGTCCAAACAACCCTTCGTTCGAAACAGTAGCTAAATTTTCCAAATTGACCTCTCCCTCCATGCATCCGTTTTCATATAATAAATATGTGGATATTGAAGAAGGACAACGCACGGTCGAACTCATAAACGGATTATCTATACAAAAAGAATCCTCGTAAAAGCATTTAACGTGAAGAGACAAAGTTTGCACCAGGTAGCGCGAGGTTTAAGCGACACAAATCCAAACAACACCCACCATTGCCTATCGAGTTTTATGGAAATCTATTTTCCGCACTAATTGCCATACGAAAAGGCTGCAGATGCCGAAGCTATAGATAGGATATTTACAGGTCCATCGGATTGATTGTTAAATTTAATGAATGGCAAAGGGTAAAACAAGCGGTGGACCTTTTTTCCTGACAGCTCTTGACACCGTGGTGTCCCCATGGGCATCAAAAAGGCCTTCGGGGTTTCTTGTGCATTTTGTTTAACCAGTTTTGCCCACGCTGCAAGCTTTGCACTTAATTGGTTCAATTTAAAAGAAATCATGCTCTTCAGATATGACTGGCGTTAAATCTAATCCCAGCGTTGGCAAAATAATGAACCAAGTGTGCAGGGGTGTATCAGGATAGAAATGTACTTTCGAGTGCTAATGGCCTACGATACATTGGATGCCCAGGCTCACACCCCTCTCTTATAAAAGTCGGGTGGTGAATATGGTATATTAATTTAGGGAAATAAAACATTCTGTGTATATACACAATTAATAATTTGTTTTTTATTCTCCCAAGTAGAAGTAGGATTAAAATTTAAATATTGTGATGTTGGTCTCGAGTTGCATTAACAAGAAACATAAATAATGTTGGGATGAAAAAAATATACCAGAGAGGGTCACAATTTGTTACTCAAAAAATAGATAAACCACACAAAATAGTTTCTCGAGAAATGATAACATTACTATTAAGTTATACACCTTGAACCAGTTATAAATCACAATGTAATGAAATGAAGATTTAAGGGACTTAAGAGAGGAACCATATAAATGATCTGAAAAATCCACACAATTACGAACTTGCTGTAATGGTTCAAGTGGATTAGAATTTTAAAGATTCACAAATTTGATTTATCAATAGCATATTAATTTAATTTAAACGTAAACCAATTTAACCCGAGCTCAAAGAGATTAAACACAAACGCAAATAGATTTAACCCAAATGCAGATCGACTTAAACATATTGGCAAATAAATTCATGAAAACTAATAGAAAATCAATACAAATCGTTAATAGTTTGAATTGATTTGCTATTTGGTTAAATAAGTTATAATTACTTGTAAATTGTAATTTTTAAATGTAAATAATTTTTTAAGCCATAAGTGAGATTGAATCTCAAGGCTTAACAATATAGTATAAATAAATGAAATGAAATGAAATTGTTGATAAGACATTAAAGTTAATAAAATTAAATGGACGACTGACTCGCACAAACTTGATCTTATGTTACAGACTTTTAAAAATTTATATTATTAGTGAAAAATGTCCAAAAGGATGTAATTTATTTTTAAATGGCTGAAACAGCTCCTTTATGCCATGTGATTTATAAAAAAAATTTAAATGTTATACTGGAGTTTGAAAAAAATTTGTATACACCAATTTTAAGTTTATTTTTTATTATTATTCATACATTACTTATATTAATTATTAAATCAAATTTAAAAAAATGCACGACTGAGTCGCACGAACTTGCTCCTATGTAATAGACTAAGGAATTTTAAAAACGGATGTTATTAAAGAAAACTGTTCATAAGGATAAAATGAATTTTTTAAATTCTTTTAGTAGTAAGAGATAAAAACAGAATGCTATACAAATATAAATTAATGCAAGAACAAAAATTATAAGTCGTTGTAGTGGTTCCTTAAAAAAATAAGCTTTTATGTACAAAATTTTTAAAACATTTTTAAGAAAAAATTTTGGTACGCCAATCTTAAGTTTTTATTATTGTACGAATAAGAGTCTAATTTCCAAAAAAAAAATATTAAGCCGTTCTTGAGATATCGAATTTTTCAAAAAAAAAAGACTATTTTTTCTACAGACAGACAGATAGACAGAATTGCGAGACCCACTTTTTTGGCCTTCGCTATCATCGTAATGTCAACTTTGATCAAAATTCAAAATCTCGAGTTCGATTTTTTTTCCGAATGCATAACTTGCCTTATAGTACCTATAAGTCGCAAGTAAAAATATCAATTTTACTTAGAGGTAATTAGCTAGAATATTTTGGTAAAAAGACATATAAATAGAAGTCAAAGCAAGTACAGATTGACAAGTTAGAAAATTCATTGTCAGTGCGTTCTGAAATCATATTCCAACAAAATTGTAGCGAAATTACAGTTTTTATTAGAAAATATTGAGCCTATACAAAAAATAAAAAACAAACAGGACATTACATTTTAAGTAAAAAGAAAATACAATGAAATTTTAAAACAAAACAAGTATCATTTTCATTCATCATCCTGTAGCGATTTGAAGAAAAACGTTCTATTTTGCTGTATAACGGGTTTTTTCCTTTGAAAGTAGGAAAATGCACAACTGCACAGTGCGGCCAAAAGTCGAAAAACGTAGAGAATGATCCACAAATTGGTAGATGTATAGGGGTTTTTCGGGTCGCTGATTTCGAATCTGTTTTCAGAATCAGCAAATTCATGTCATGTCATACGAAAAAACTTGTCAAAAATAAAATAACTTTGATAGTTGGTTAAAAAATTTTCTTTTGATATTATTATGGCATGTACTTGAAAATTTATTAAAAATTAACAAACTGAAAATGCTGGAATGCAATATGGCAATATTATATAACAAAAAAAAAAAACGAAAAAAATTATTTATATATTTGTATTGAAATCGAACACAGTAATTTATAAATCATAAATTTAGAAATACAAAATGCAATATGAGCATACAATATATAAGTTAATCCGAAAAAGTTTTCACCAGTTTTGCCCATCTCGTAACATTCACAATCATCTACATCTATATCTGTTTCAGAAGCGGAAGATCTGTCAAAAGATTGTTGTTCATCTTCTGATTGAACAAATTGATACAGTCTTTAGACATATATTTAAGTGGTTTTCGACAACTAGATATTAGTGTATCGGATGCGATTACGAATCTTTTAAAAACATCCTTCATTGTCTTTAGACGATAATGGTTGCTTGCGAAATTAGCTTGATAGATTTTAAAAAAATTATTACATGTTTCTTGTGCATCTTCCGACATTTGACTGATAGGTAACACTGAATATTTTATTATTGCGGGGCCATGAATTAAAAGTTTGTTAACTAACGTAGGCATACAATACCAGGGATATTGTTGTAAATTAATGCACAAAAAAAAACTCAACGGGCAGCTGAATTTTATTTTATTTGGTACACAATACTTTTATTAATTATCTTAAATAGCTTAAAGAACAAGATCTAGCAAGCCTAAAAAGTTTCTTTTTTATAAATAAATAGTGTTGACATATCTCTGTCTAAGAATGTACTATTTAGGAATTTATATTCAGAAATTTTTTAACTTATTTTACTCACCTGCAGGTGTTGAATCCATTTTATTGCAAAAGATTTGCTTGAAAATAAAAACTTTTACATGTGTTTGATGGAAGCGTCCATTAGCCCATCTTAACGATGACGCCGACGCGTGAATACGGTAACTTAGCAGCCACATTCAGACTGAGATTACGGGGGGGATTTGAGGCAAAAGACTTTACTACGAACATTTTTCGTCTTCTAGGGGTCTCCTTTAGGCTAGTTAGGCTAGGCGCGCACATTCAATTTTTAGTTTCGCAACTGCGTGGTTCGAGCAACCAAAAAGTTTGTGTTTTGACACAAACTAAACGATTGCTTAAAATGAGTTCGCTATTTTGTGTAACATATAATTATATGCACCTGTGCGCGGACATTCAACCAAATAGTTCATTTGTTTTCTATAAGCAACCAAACAGTTGTGCAACTAAAAATTAAATGTGCGCGCCTAGCCTTAGACAACCTGATGACAAAAAACCCCTAACTCAAAACTTTTATTTTGGACTTTTGGCCGCACAAAGATGCCATCGGCCGCGTGTTGTTTAATTTGTTTTGAATATAGTAATAAAGGAATTTTTTGTTATTGAAATCGTTCGAAACGTTTTCAAGATAAATTAGCTTTTCCTTAATTGTTCAATGACAGGAACGCCTTTATTTGGACAGCTTAAATAAATTGAAATCCTTCAATCTCAAGTTTAAGCAAATCATGATTAATAATGGAAAACTTGTAGATGGGTTGTGTGTGTTTATTTTAAAAAAAAAATATTTAAGACCTGAATACCACTGTTTAGCGAATATCTCGAGAAAGATTCGTAGTAAGAAAAATTTCGTTTAGATAGAAAATTAAATATCTCTCTTGATTCCAACATAACTTTCAAGGATTTATATTTCCGAGCTAAATTGCTTAATTTTTTCAGCTTTTGCCTGATAATTCGCACTAACCATTATTAGTATAAAAATAAAACTAAAAAGACATAATTTTCGGTGCTTAAAGTCATTAATTATAAATATGTAGTATACAAAACATATTACCGTAATATTATTACAGCAAATTGTTAAGTGGTATGATACAAATAAAATTAAAATAATTAAATATCCTATCATAAAAACAAGATATTCAGAAATCTAGAACAGACTGTTAGTCGTTTTCGAGATATAGGGCATGTGAGTGTCGTTTGTTAATAGATATAAACGATTTTTGTCGAAATTCGATTTTCGGAAATTAAAGATATCTGAGGTTTTTCTTGTATCAAATGCCATATTATGCTGTGTTTTTATATACGTGGTTACAACAACAAAATGTTATCCCGATAGCTTTGGATACAAAATTTAACGCATCTGGTTTGGTACTATCGAATTTTATCGAATCGAACGTTGACGACACTCACATCTCACATTAAGGCCCATAGGGTTTTTCAAAACAATGGCTGAAGCACAACATTAAAAATTTGTTTAAAAGGTAAGTACTCAGAGAACACCTATAAATTCCAATCATAATAAAACTTGAATGGCATATTTTTTCATAACATCTATGTAAATATAAAATCAACATAAGAAATATCACACATGATATGCTGTCTACTAAAGCTATTTGATGGATATTAACGAATTGTATTTACATGCATCAGTTTGATTATTGAAATGGACGCATTCTTTTTACGTTATTTATTTTTACTTGTAGTGTTTTGAATTATTAAATGAATAGATACATATAGAAGTTTGAATAGAAGTGGTGAAACGATCATGATTTCAGATCATCATTACTCAATTTTCTTCAAAAATTTGGTTTATTTGTATCCGTATCAATTTACACTTTAAAAAAATCTAATTGAAATAATTCATCACTTATTAACTTTCTTGGAACTATTTCCAAGGAGCACTTTTTATTCTGGTTAGTACTAGGTACTTAGACAAAGAAAATCTAAAATTACGCACTCATACAATCAAATTTGCGTGAATTAAAATTCTCTAAATGAGCTAAATTTCGGCTTCATCGAAAACAGCTTACACCTTACTTTAAATCGAGAAGTTCTACAAATTGTCCTAGATCAAAAAAATGTTCACTTTTCGGTCAGTGGAAAACAAAATTTAGTTTGATTGATAAATCACCCCTATTACAGAATTCGGCGAATGAGCTAAAATGACAGTTTCAATTAATTTCCAAAATTTTGCTATTACCGAATCCGACGAATGAAAGTTGAACGAATGTCGGTAACAATCCCTGCACCACCGACATTTTGTTCAACTTATATGGTATTACTGAATTCGGAATCCATTCGCACTCCATACAATTTCTATCATTTTACATTCGCATCAATTTCGAGACGAATCTGAAGTGAATTTTTGATTAAACAAAAAAAAAAAACGAAAATAAACAATGGAAAGCACAAAAATATAAGTCAAAAGCTTATCATACTGTATGAAAAAGTGCTTGTTTAACAAATTTTAATAGAAAACGGAGAGCTAGAAATCTAAAAAAAAAAAGAGAGCACACGGTTGGTATTGAAACCGTCCCCCATGCAAGTACTAACCACTCAAAACGATGTTGATTTCATTAATCGATAGCGATACTATTATCAAAGCCTAGGCCGGTTGACTAAATGTCTGTAGCTGACAGTATCGATACGAAAGTTCATAAATGATAAGGTAATTTAGGAATCGATAATGTAGTTCATCCGGCAAATGTCATAATTCAGTTTTACAGCGGATGCGAAAGGTCAACGGATCGAGACAACTCACCGGCAGTAAAATTCTTCGAATTCTGTAATCGACATGAATAATAAGAATTGGTGGCACAGCCGCACAGCCAAGGGACCTGACGTTAAACTTTGAGTAAATTTAAAATACAAATAAAATAGTACAGTAGTTTAGTACCTTGACATTTCTTCCTAGTTTTCACATAACATTTTTTTTTTTTTACAAATTGGGAAGTTCAATCGACATTTTAAAAACATAAGAGGTTCAACGTGCTAACTTGCTTGAAAAATTCTCTTCCTTTGTTGTTTTCAAGTTTTTCGCATTCAATCGAAAAAGATACCAAACAGACCCGTTTGACATTTTCATCTTCGGGGTTTTCTTTCCCGGTTGTCCAGTGTGATGATGATGACCATATAACGCAGTACACGAAATTGTTTGATTTCGAAGTTGATGACCCACGTTAGTGACAGCTAAATGATCATGTGTTAAGAATTTTTAGACTCTTAACTCTGGGCTAACGTCTGATCTGAAAGATTTTGATTTTCTGAATTCGAATCTGATCTCAGAACTGCTCCAAGCACGTCCGGTTTGTGAAATATTCGTAGGTTCCTTAAAGTATTTATTCGGTAATGAAGTAGGACTCGAAAACCTGCGGAATTGTTTATTTTACAGCTCATAGAAAACCGGCACCTGGGTGACATACAACTCTTAATCATTCCCATGTGCGTTTTATCAGCAATGGAGGTGCCGAGTTCGAATGGCCAAGATGAGCAGAACTTTTTACGACAAGAGATACATACTTCCTCGTAAGAGGCACCTGTAGATCCCTAAAATATATTTATGCCGTGGCGGGGAATCGAACCCAAGACCATCTGCATGACCGTCCAACGAACTTACTCTTATGTCTAGGTGTACTACGAAGAGTGAAGATTGCTTAAAATCAATTTTTGATAACGAATTTGCTTAACTTCCGATGCGAACTGCATAGGTTAGGTACATGCATAAACTGAGGTTTAATATAAAATTAAATAATATCAAGTGAACTTAAATAACTGACTAAGACGTCTTCACTGCTGTTACTAACTTACTAATGATATTGTTTAAATATTTGTCAAATATAATTACCAATCTCGGATTATAGTAAAATAAACACATCTGCCACTTTGTCGAATTCATCGCCCTCCAACAAAATAATCCAATTTTTCTGCTCGGTTACCATCATCCTATAGCTTATGTGTTTACTTATATTCCAAACTCAAAAACGCTTGTTTATTTAAGAGTATTTATAACAAAAGTTCCTAAGTGCATGAGGCAAGCAGAAGATAACCTTGTTAATGTCATTTCGAGCACTCTGTGCCACCATTGTTTCCAAAACTTACCTCAAATGTAGGTACTGTTAAGTAGTTGAGTGGATTTACTTCCCGCCATAGATGATGATACCTACCTCTACCTACCTTTGGTTGTCTTACTTAAAATTGAACCACAAAAGCGAATTCGGAAGGTTATAAGTTATAAGTGGATTTGTGAAATGAATCCAATTCAGCAAATCTATTCCGTCTAATCTGGCTTAAAATATAGAGATAGATTCTGCCTTTGGAACAGCAGCATATCCAGGCCGGAGGATGTGTAAAGATTACAATTATTTCAAATGTTATGATCTACTTAAAAATGAAAATACCCGAGCAAGTTTTAATTTGAAAATGTATTTACCAGCCTTAATCTCTTTAAAATCTATAGGAATGAGAAATGTCTGCGGAGGTATACGAGTATTGTGCTTATGCACTTGCTCGAATTCAAAGGCGTGTCCGGCGAAAGATTTAGACAAAAAAGAACTGAATATTTTTAAATAAACAAATAAATTACAATTCCAACCTTCTGACCATCTCTAAGTTGTGCCGCACCTCGGATCAAACAACTGCCGCCGCTAAATGAGAAATTGAGATGTCAGAAAGTGCGGCGAAGGTGACGCCTCACCCGATATAGATAGATCGAAAAAAAACTCAAAAATTATCCTCCAAAGAAGAAACAACCCCATAATTTTGGTTGTTCTACCTGTCCCAGTGACTGTGAGCTGTATAGACCCAGCAGGAAACCAGTGCGCAGCTGGATCTGTCATTAGATATGTCACTTTCAATAATGGAGACAAAACGCTGTGGATAGAAATGTAGACCAGCCAACGAACTTTGTTTCAAAAGAAAAAAGGCGAAACACGAAAATTCATTTGAATATAAATTTATTTATTAATAAACAAAGAAAAAGTTTTGTAACATATTTTGTTTTTTGGTTTATAGGTAGGTAAATGTTTGTTGCTTTTCCGAGTTCCCATCGGGCTCGCCTGCGGAGTGAATTTTTGGGCTGGAACGCCCCCCTATTCATCTATGATATCGGTCATTTAAATCTGGACCCGTTTGTTTTGGTTTCCCACTTGGTGGATTAGTTACACGACTTTGTCACAACAAGGCTGATCACTGATCACATCAATATGGCCTCGGTAAGAGGCCATTCAAAATGGCTTCCCAGGAGGAATCATGCGATGTTTTAACTGGTTCCATATTTGTTGAAAAATTGCATTCGCTGGAGCATTTCTGCGGGGTTCATTGCTGCTTGCTGCATGGATAAGCCGTATGGATTTGCTTGGTATGGACTCTGTCCAGGGAAGCCAGCATGGTAAGATGGCGGTGCTAGGCGGTGATAGAGAGCGGCAGCTGCTGCGGCTCCCACATAGTTGCTGTAGGGCGATGCACTGAACTGTGGAGCACCGCCATAACCACCGAGAATCGGTGAGAAGACCGCTTGTCGGTAGGCTGCCAATCTAGATCTATTTGCTCCGGGATTCTTACGACGCAGCTTGCCGGTGGTTTCTCCGATGAATACCTCCTCGGCACTGGGGTCCAAAATCCAGTAGTTGCCCTTTCCGGGATCGTCATAGCTTCGCGGAATTTTGGTAAAGCACTTGTTAAGACTCAGATTGTGACGTATGGAATTCTGCCAACCGCGCTTATTCATCTTGAAGTATGGGAATCGGTTCATCAGATATTGGTAGATCCCGTTCAATGTCAACCGTTGTTCGGGACTATCCTGAATGGCCATCATAATTAAAGCATTATAACTGTATGGAGGCTTCTTCTCGTCGCCATCTTTTTTGTCATCACCGCTATCGCCATCGACATCTCCATCTCCGTCACAACTCTCCCCATCGATCTTGTCTTCACCTGATGATAACGATTCGGCCACACTGCTCATAGGTGTACTGGTTCTCGATGGATGTTCGAAATCCTCCGATGATGAAGTCAATTCGCCGTCGCAAAAACTCGCAGCAAGCACGTTTTCTTTCTTCACACTCACTCCCTGCTGACATTCCTTTTTAACATTGTTCGAGAGAATCGCATCGATTGAGAAATTTGTCTTAAACTCCAAACCGGACATGTTTTGCACCATTTTCACTAAAAGTCTACACAATCTGCTTTATCTTTATCAACTCGAACTGAACTTGGATTTCACCGTTGTTCACAACTTAACAGACTGCTTGAAACTGATTCTGTCAGCTGCAAGTCCCTCTATTTATACCAACGCCTCAGTAACTCCGCCCTTATCTCCCTCATGGATTCTATTCATGGCCATGCGGCCTAGGATGCTTGTTTAGCTGGTTCTTGTTTGGGTTTTTTTTTGCTTAGTGTAGAGAATGCAGAGACTTGATGCGATTGGTCGATTAGTCGTTGGCAGAGCATTTGTGTGCAGACACAGTCCGATTGTTTCGCAAACAGAAATCCCTCGCAACAAGGGTTGTTGGACAAACAGTGCGACGAATTGCTTGTATTGTTTGTAGACTTTTCTCGTTCTTATTTTTGTTGTTTTTCCATGTGTTCCAGTTTGGGGATGAGTTGTTTTGTATTTGTTCGGACAACAAAGATTTTCTACATTGCACAGATATTACGGAAATACGGTTAGGTATAGGGTAGGGTAGGGTGAGTGAGTATCTCATCTCCGACTAGGGCTTCTGTTTTCGTTATTTTGTTTTTGTTATCGAAGGTTCAGGTAACGAATGGATATGCGGTACAAGAAAACATGTCTTTTTTTCGTTCAGATCTTATACCAAAATAATGTCTTAATTTGGGGTTGATGTGATATTTTGATTAAACAAATGGAAATTGATTAACGTTTTGGGTTTTCGGATTTCAGTTATGCATTTGGTAGGTATAGATAGGTAGGTAGGTATATATTTTGGCTCATTAGCGGGGGAGAATTTAAGTTTTGATTGTGTGTGATAAATTGTTTTGGCATTTTCAATTAATATTTCTAAGTCGATAGTATTGATTAGTAAAACGTAAACGGGAGTTTTGGAGAGTAGGTATAGGTATGGCAATTCGGGTGAAATAATTTTTTAAATCCATAAATTATTTGAGAGAGATAGGGAAGGCACAGATAAATCAATCATCGTTTATAAGCCAAACATGGTTAACAAAGTTTTTCTTGTATGAAGGTTGTCTAGACTTTGGAGTACCTACCTTACCAAATATAGGTTATTGTAAAGAGTAAAAGAGGAAATAAATATATTTCCATCATTTTCCCATCTCCAAAATTAAAAATACCAAGTTTTCTTCACATAAATGAATGTTCAAAGTATTGGGTAGTATTTTTAGAGGTTTAAAGGCAATTAATATTTGGTAAGGGAACCTTTATATTTTAGAAGAAACATCAGAAACAACAAAAATAGATTATGGAAAATAATAGATCTAAGCTTTACACATTTTGTAAAGAATCTAAACTGGAGAACTAATGGGGTGAAAAAATAAAACAAACAGTGAACAGATGGCGTTTGTACCTACATTGTATTTAATAATAAAATACTGTCAAAAAAGTATCTACATAAGCAAGGAATTTTTTGAAAAATCAAGAGGTCGCACCTTTATTAAAAAAAAAAAAAAACAATATATAAAAAACATACATTTATCATTCGCAAGTTACCTAAATAAAGTTCAACCTGAACGAAAGTAAGTTTAATCTAAACGCAAATAGATTTAACAAAAAGCAAATCAACCAAAATACAAATATGTAGGTACATTGAATTAACCTGCAAATGTGACCTGCACTTTGTTCGCCCTTCAAGTTCTATACCAGACCAGAATTGTCCGTCACATTGTTATAATGTAAACCAAGGTGTGCCACAAGGGTCGGTACTGGGACCTTTTTAGTTTTATAGGTATCTATACAGCTGATATTCCAAGGTTATCTGAATGCCAGATAGTCATATTCGCGGATGGTATTGGCATCTTTTCATCGCTTGAATTTAGTCTCAATATTGACACAAATTTAAAAAAATGCAATTGAACTGATGACCAAAACTTACTTTTAAGGGGCCTTCAAGGAGTTATGATACCCTTAAAATGTTTTAAGCAGAAGCGCAACAACCTAAAAAAGCTAGGGGGGTGTCCAACCCAAAATAATCCAAATAACCCGACAAATCCGGGGCGTAGCGAGGCCAAGCTCGCGAAGACGATACAAGCTATCCCCAAAGCCATTAACCCCACAAACCCGGGGCGCAGCGAGGCCAAGCTCTCGAAGAGGATTTCAAAAAATTAATTTCAATAGCTCTCTTGATTTGCGGTGTCAACTTTTAAAACATTCTTACCCTTATATTACACAATCTTATAATCTAAAGTCGGAATAAAAAATTTATTCAAGTTAAAGACATCAAGCACTACATTTGATACTGAGATTAAATTCAGTTTTTTCTAATTTTTTTATTTTTTAAAAATCCAAAGACTTTGTTGCAAAAAATCGCTTCAAATTCATACTTCAACAAATATTTGGAATAATTAAAGCTTAAATACACTAGAATTTTATTAAAAATCAGTATGTACAATTTTCAATTCAATCCTAGTGTATTTAGGCTTAAAATATTTCCGATTTTTAGCGGCTTGATTTTTTTGGTGGGAAAATTTTCAAAAATATAATGAAATCTCGGTTCGTATTAATTTTAGTACAGGGTCCCCATTGAGTAAAATCTATAGTAAAAAACTTTCTATTTTTACAGAATTTAATATTATATACTTTATAAAATATAAACACAATATTGTCCATGTCCCTTGATAGGTAAGTTATAGTTGAAAATCATCGAACACCTCCCTCGCCTAGCTTTTTAGTTCGACGTCGTACAATCGTATCTTTTTTTTTATTGACGCGCTTTGAAACCGTAAATCGAGCACCGGATTTGTAAGAGTTCACAGCTTTGGGAGGAGCTATTTCCTTACATTGTCTTCTAAAGCTTGGCCCGCTGCGCCCCGGTTTTATCGGGTTAATGGCTTTAGGGATAGCTTGTGTCGTCTCCGCGAGCTTGGCCTCGCTGCGCCCCGGGTTTGTGGGGTTAATGGCTTTGGGGATAGCTTGTATCGTCTTCGCGAGCTTGGCCTCGCTGCGCCCCGGGTTTGTCGGGTTAATGGCTTTGGGGATAGCTTGTGTCGTCTTCGCGAGCTTGGCGTCAAAAATCGTCACTCGGGTGTCTATCGATTTCGGGGGGGTGTCCACCGACCTCTAGGGGGCGTCCGGACACCCTGGACACCGCCCGTTGTTGCGCCCCTGGTTTTAAGGCAGCGACGAGGCTCATTTCTGGTTGAATGAATACGTGAACAAGCAAAACTGCCGTATTTGGAGTGAAGAGCAGCCAGAAGCATTGCAAGAGCTACCAATGCATCCAGAAAAAGTCACTGTTTGGTGCGGATTATGGTCTGGCGGAATCATTGGGCCGTATTTCTTAAAAAATAATGGGAATCGCAACGTTACTGTGAATCGCGAGCGCTACCGTGCGATGATAACAAACTTTTTTTGCGCAAAATGGAAGAGCTTGACTTGCATGACATGTGGTTTCAACAAGACGGTGTCACATGCCATACAGCACGCGTAACAGTGGGCCAATTGAGAGGCGAGTTCGGTGAACAGTTTATTTCACATTTGGGGCCATTCAATTGGCCGCCTAGGTCGTGCGATTTAACGCCTATAGACTATTTTTTGTGGGACTATGTTAAGCCTCATGTCTATAGCGACAAGCTCGCTACGTTTGACGCACTGGAAGCCAACATTGAAGCATTTATTCGTGAGATACCGGCCGAAATGTTAGAAACAGTATGCCAAAATTGGACTAAGCGGATGGACCATTTGAGGCGCAGTCGCGACTAACATTTGCATGAAATAATCTTCAAACATTAAATTATATCGACCGTACTATCGATTCAAATAAAGATTTCATGCATTTTTCTGAATTGTATGTTTTTTTTTTTAATTTCCGATAGCTCTTAAAAAATCACTCGTTATATGACGCGCTGTTCAAGAGGTTAAAACAAAACAAAATGAGTTGCAAGGCAGCTGTCCATAAGTACAAAATTCCCCAAAGAACTTTAAAATGATTTTTAGCAAAAGTAGATCTTAATGATATTAATCTAACAAAAGATGGAAATTTTAATTTTGGTTTTTCGGTGGACCAAGAAGAGGAGTTAGCCGAATATCTTTAAAATATGGAAGGGCTACATTTTGGCTTTTCGATGAACTGGCCGAAATTTATTAGCCAAACATTTTGACGCTAAAACACGAATGGCTGGTGGAGAAACGCATATGTTTGATGATGATGTCCAGTAGTACAAAAGACTTCGACACAACTATCTTTACTGATGAATCATAGATGGAGTGGTGTTTTGTTTAGGAATCTCCTCTGTGACTTTAGATATATCTAGTTCGTTTAGGCTACCCTACCCGACTTTGGTAGTGTTTTTCAAGCTAAATTGCTGGCTATCAGGGAAGCATGCAATGTCCAAATACAGAACCGGAATACGGCTATTATCTATAATTCAAGTAAATCATCCTCCAAATTGGTCCAGCAATGCCGGGATGAATTTTGCTAGCCTCAGTTAACCACAATGTCACTCTTATCTGGGTTCCGGGTCATTGTGGCATTGATGGGAATGAACGGCCGGACGAGCTGCCCAGGTAAGAATCAGCCCTTCATAACCCAGTTGCGGAAAGAGTTGGCGAATTTTGTGTTTGGAATTGGGCCTGTATTCGTAGAAGAACCAACTGACCCAGGAGCTCAGTTTTCATGACCATAGGCAACGCCGCGCCGTTTGCGTGCTAACTGGCCTTCGAAGCGTTTGATAGAGGACTTCAATTTTGGCAGAAAAATCATCATTTTAAATAACATGGATCTTAATACACTCTCAAAGCTAAATCCGTACAAACTGTTCAAGTAACTCGAAACGTGATCAAAACTGTGAAGTCCAAAAACATAACTACATATAATATATCTATATTTGTTAGAAAGAACTTTGAGTTTTCTTCTTAGTTGAAGCATCTAAGCTACACAAAATTGTACACCTACACTTTTTCTTGTGAGGTTTCTCGATATTGCAGATCTATGCAAATAAACCACAATCGACCGATGCCCTAAAGGTGAACATAACATAGGCAGGCCATCACTCAAATTCAGCCGGGTCTATGCGGAAGAGGATCCGTGGCACCGTAAGAATTCCAGGGGGGCATTCGAAACAATGTTCCATATATAATGGCATAGATGACCCTTTCAAATAAAAAAAATGTGTTAATATCTCAGACACAGCTTGTTGTATATTCCATTTCAACATCTACCCGCCAAGTCTAGCACCTACAGTTTAAGTCGACAAATGCAATCCCAAACTTTTGGAAAAAAAACCGAAAGACTATCAATACTGATTTTTTGTTGATATTTAAAAATAGTTGCGTTTTTAGAGCATTACATATTTATAAGATAATCACAGTTTTTTTTTTAAACTAAATAAATTTACGATAAACCTTCTACCTATAATATTTATTTTCGTATGTAATACGATAACGTCAAATATGTACATAATGTTCGCCTTACAATCTGAAGTAGTTTATAATTTACATCGCTCCACAAAAATGTGTTTCTCAAATGTTTACAAACCTCTACTCTGCTCGGACCAAAAGTTAAGTGCAAAACTGAAACAAAAAAAAAAAAAACCTAAAAACGTAATCAGCCACGCTTTGTCAACGCATTCAAAAAGACGTTATTGGTGATTTTCAAAACAAATGAATTTTATTAGCTTCACCACAGTCACCATTTACAACGGGATAATGAATTTACGAGACCTTCAATTTAGGGGTTGATGAATTTACAAGACCTTCACTAAGCGATTTATGCATGTTTTGTGTTTGATGAGAAAACCTCGTTCATTGGATTGTATAAGGAAGAGGACCTTCGCGACCGCAACGAATTGGTTTATGCCCGCAGTGCCTATAGAATGTAAAATTCTCGAATAGCTCCGCAACCTTGTAGGTTTTTGTAAGAATGTACAAAATTATGTCCAATTATTACGTTCAATGCAGTCCAGTGGTGAGACTAAAGAGCTTGCTTTCTTTGTGGCTTACACCAGTCACCACCACCAAGTCACTAGTTGCATATTGGAAAAGAAGACATTATTGGAAATGTTCATGGACATTTAACTGCTTAGTATCGATAATTACGTTGTTCACAGGATAATTTGAAGTTATTTCTTCCTTTTGACACTTTTGTGGAAACGCATGGAGTATATACCCACACATCTGCAGCAAAGGCAACAACACAGGACACCATGCCTAACGAAGGAAATATGCTCATTTTTCAATTTTGTTTTATTATTTTTTAGCACTGGCACTGACAAACACCGAGGCAAGGCCCAAAGGACCAATAGATATTTCAGATTCAAGAAACACCCTCTTCAATGTGATGGTGTTTGAAATCAATTAGTTTTGTCGATAGTGTCGCCTTCGCCTCCTTTGAAACCGGAGACCACCGCATTCGGTGTCGGCTGGGCTGTCGGTGTCTTTGGTCCGGGCTATGATCCTTTAACTCATTTGCTGTTGGCTGAACAACTTACTTTATTCGTATGTCACGGTGTTTTGCAAATTTTATTTTCCAACTCACTTGGAATATGTGTATGTGAAATATAAAGTGGGCGGGTAAGTTATCTTCTTTCGCCTTTGACTCGACAGGATCCCGGCCGATTGTTCCTTTACTGCTCTGCCACCTCCGCTTCGTTTAATCTTGCCGAACTGTGCTACCGCATTCAATTGATAATTAATAAGGAAAACACACACAGGCTCATGCTCGAGGGTAGAGCGACATAGGCTGGTGGGAATCCTGGCACGCCAAGAATCCGATATTTCTATTTCTATTTTTACTTTTTTTTTTTCTTATTCTCATTCGAATGTGTCCAAACAAAGAGTTTCCACAGAGCATTGTTTTCGCTGTTCAATTACATTAAGGATCAATTTTTATTTATTTTTTTCTGTGTCGCATACATATACCTACCATCAGTCGGCATCATTGTTGTTGCTCGATCGCAGATGAAGATAACAAGCTGAGCCCGATTTGATACGCGTCCTTTCACTCAGAATCTGAAAATACATTGAGATGTCTGTGGAGGTCCTATATTCTGTGTTGTCCTGTTACGCTATACGGGTTGGGTTTGGGTAGCAAACACTGTGGTATTGGTGACCATATTTTGTGTCCTAATGTCAAATGATTGGCTTTAATGGATTTATATCAGTGAAACGAATCGATTGATACTGGTCTTAATCTGCTTTGATACGTAGGACATACTGTGTGATGGAATAAGAACTCATGCAGAGCTCTTCTACACTCTATAGGACCTTATGTTTGCAATTCTAACACTGTGACGAATTGTTAGAATAATGTTGACAGCTCAATATTGAATAAAACGACTGTCACGTATAGATATCTTTGGCAGTAAAATGTGTTATAATCTATGGCTGATATAAAAATGACAATTTGCCTTATTATAGTTTTCAATAAATTTTAAGACATTCTGTATAGCTTAAATCGTAGTTATGCCTTTCAGCTTTAAGGATTTATTTGTACCGACAGGTCGAATATGTAAGATCTAAACCTTTGCACTGAATTTGGCAAAATTTAATTTGTATGTGATATTGAACAAAAAGATCATACCTATATGAATCTCAAGAACTGAAAAAGGTCTTGCGACAAATTTTAGGCAATATTCTTCTATGCGAAAAACATCATGAGTAAACACATTTTAAGACAGCAAACAACTACATACTATACATTATGTAAGTACATATATTTAATAATTCCTACTTTTAGTTTTGAGTTCATCAATACATTTTAAATGGCTTTTCGTATTGGGTGAATTGAGCTTGTCTTCATCAAAATCGATCAAAAAAGATTCCACATTGCTGAAGACCATCAGTTTAAATAAAAATAAATTTGGTGGTGCAACAGCTCGAAGTTAACCAGGACCTAGTGACTTATTACTCTCAACCATTCCTGTGGGACCTACAATTTTCTTCCGATTCCGAACTGCTAATGAGCAGCACTTTTCATCAAAAGAGGTATACTCTTAGAGGATTTGTCAATTCCTCGCAAGAGGCAGCACACGCCTGAAAAATATTTTTGCAGCGGCTGAAAATCGAACTCAAGACCTTGCGCATGACAGTCCAACGCACTAACCATTATGACAAGGGGTAATACTAGATCAGTTTATAGTCGTTAATATACGATCTTACAATAGTTCTAGAGATGCATTGCAGTTTGGTGTTCTTTCTAGTGTGTTTCATTTATTAAATTGGATAAATCTGATCATACTCTAGCCATAGCTTCCTCGACTTGAAAAGGTTCTGTTCAGAGCTTAAAAAGAAAAACGCCGTGAGATGGTTTCCATTTCAGAGTTGATATCACGTTGCATGGCTGGTTGCGTACCGCGTGTTCTTTTAGCCATTTCTATAACTAACTCTACTTAAATCTCGTGATGTGAATAGCTATTTCTTACTTTGTCTTGTACTCTGTCTAAGAATTTTTAGAAAGGCATTTGTTTTCTATGTACAACTATGGGGCTTGTATACTATGTATACGTCCAGACGGGTTTCAGAACTTGCTTATATAGCACTGTTTTCTTTTCTAGATACATAGTCAAGAGTTCTTTCTTTTTAATATAATCTTTTTAATATGTCATTTTAGTTTTGCATATAATATTTTCTCTACGTTGATAAAACTTGAAACATTTATACAGCTTTTTGTTCGTAAAGTTTATATGCGTCGATTTCGTTTCGTATAATTTGATGCGCCATTTTTGCGTCCAAGCTCTAACTTTATCAACTCCAATTTTTCTGTAGCCTTCGTTACAGGTTTATCAGACAGCAATATTGCAGTACCATTTGCAAATGTGGCCGTGATTGCGTTGATGTCCACTAGAATATCCCTAATATATAACAAATGCAAGGTTGGTCCTAGCTAGCTTTCTTGGGTTACACCGTCTTTAATTTTCTTAAGTTCCGAGTAATATTTGTAGTACAGTACTCTAAAGAGTCGGTCCTTTACAAAGTATTTCAGTATTTCGTAGTACTTACTGAAAAGGTCTATACAGTCAGTGATAAAATTACTGGAGTATGATCTGACGATAAATCTAAATTACCTTCGACACTTATATGATTTCGTTTACCTAATAGCTTTAGCCACGAAAAAGGCAATAAAGTTTGGTATTTTGTTAGGATCAATTGAAGAGAATGTTAGAAGAATAGAATTGCCATTCCCAGTTGTACGAGTATTCACGGCCTCCTTAGTATCATCGTTTCCCTTTTGTAGTTATATGACTATATCCCCCGTAGGTGTATTTAGCATTGAAGAGGTCAAAACCAGAAAAGTTAGGTTTTAGCAAATTTAAGAGTTCTCCATTGACTTCTTCAGTTAGTTAGCGCATCTGTTGGAACTGTTACGCTTATAGAATTAAGTACAGAAATAAAAAAAAAAAACTAAAGTCTAAGAAAACCCTGGAATATGACTTAATTAAGGCCGAAGTCCTCAAAATGCTTCCTCGAACTAACTTTCTTTATATAAGGGGTCTTCACGATACGGTGTAACTAGTCTTGTATTATTAAAAGTGTAAAAGTGTAACATTTTCTTACACACCAATAACGAAATCAGTACGTTCCGAGCCAATGGAGAGTTGCCAAAGTTATACTAGTTCTGAAATCAGTTTAATGAAAAGAATTTTTATACACATATTTCGGCTTCTGTCCTTAACATCGAAAGTCTTTGGGTATATCTATGACTTATGGGCCTAGAGCCAATAATAAAAGAAAAGCATCTAATATTTGAACGTCAGTTCGGATTTAGAAGTTAACACTTGGAATTTGATCACTGACGTTATTGAGAAAGCTCTAGAAGAAAAGAAAGTTTGTTTGGCTGCATTAGATGTGTTACAAGCTTTTGATAAGTTGTGAAACGAAGGCCTAAATTTGAAATTATGATAAGTTCTGTCTAGAGGTTTTTTAACGATTCTTAAAGAATATCCCAGAGAACAGATTTCAAAGAAATAGTTCTTGGGTTACCACAAGGAAGTATGCAAGGTCCAATATTATTTCTTTTATTCACACGTGATTTACTGCATACGGAAGACACCATTGTAGCAACATTTGCTGACGACGCTACAATACACCCATTGGTCAGGACGACCAACAAAGCTCCAATCAAGCTAAAAAAAAACGCTCTTACATAATAGAATCAATGAATTGTCAAAATATGACGGATAGTGGCCAATGAATTAAAATCAGTCCATGATGTTAACATTTACAAAAACTAATAGATTAGCAGTATTTCCATTTGCAAATGAGGTGAATTATCTCGGGATGAATCTGTTTGCGAAATTAAAATGGGAACCGCATGTTAAAAATAAATGCAAAAAGTTGAAGAATAAACTCAGAGAAATCTACTGGTATCTCGGGAAGCACTATACCTAAGCTTAGAACCGAAAACAGGGTGATTTTCTACAGGCAGGTACTTTAGTGAGGTCTGGGCTTACGGTATACAAATCTGGGGTTGAACTCGCTATTCTAAATAGCGAACAAACGTTTGAAAATAAACTGCTAAGATCATTTGTAAATGCGCCTTGGTAGGACATGAAGATCTTCACAAAGATCTCAGGATTCACACGGTTAGCGATGAAATAAAAAATTTTGCTCTAATGGGACAATAACTGAATTTCTCGTTGAAACGAATTAATTATGCCCGCCGCGCGCCGCCTGCAAAGGACTAAGCTGATAGATTAGATTTAACTTATGTGCGATCGAGAGGAGGAGGTGGATTTAGATTTAGTGAAGAAAGAATGTTACATGTCCACGCGTTTTTTAGTCCTCATATAGCCTTTTGAAGGTTTGAACACCTACCCATGAGAATAAAATCATATTCGTGTTGTTTCAACTGTCATAATGTAGATAGATACTAACTATACCCAAATATTCACGACCGCTTCGGATTTGTTCGTTCTTTATTTTCTACTTCAAGCTTCTGAGTTGTATGTAATCAAAGAGCAACACTTGCAATTCGATGTATGTACTCGTATGTAGCTACAACAAAGAAACTTGAGAGTCAGACATTTTCGCATGGTCACAACATGAGGGCGTCTTATATTGTACAACACATCCTGACCAAATTGACTCCCAGTCAAAATTACACTCCTTTGAAGATTTTCCGCTTCACTATTATCATTGACCATAGTTGGAGAAAGGTACAAACGTCTCTTTTTTTATCCTTTCAACTTAAAAAAGAGCACACACTCTTTCCACATGTTACACTCTCCAACAAAACAAGGCGGAACATAGTAAAAGAAATAAAATAAATTATTGTCACCATTTGGACATGTAATTGCTCTAGCCAGTATTGTCAACAATACAATAAATATGTATAGGAAGGGTCGCCGCCGCCGACGATAGCTGAAATTGAGACGTCTTTAGCTATCGTTTGAAGTCCGCAGCGCATTTGCTATTTTTTCGAACCCAAAAAAGAGAAAAATAGTGTTTTACCCAGTAGGGGTTTTAATTGTGTGTGCTGTGTGGTGCTGTGTATGGCATGTCCCTTTCTCGAGAATAAAAAAGCAAACGATACTGCTGTTCTTCCTTACAAATGCGCTCTCGGCTGAATGCAGCAGGTATTAACAATGGCTGCACATCAAAACGTTTCGGAACACATTAAACGTGTCCTTTCTTTGATACTCATTATGACCATTCCTTTGATTTAATTGATGGTTTTTTTTTTTGCCTTATTATTTTATTTTTAGTGCCCGAGATATTTTGATATTTCCTCGGTAACCTGGTGCGGTTGTTGGTGTGATCCTTCGTCTGTATCGGCTTGGTTTGAAGTCATTGTTGCGGCAGTGGCCAAAAGCAATGTAAATCTGCTTACACAACAAGGTATCATAAGGAGTTCAGTATTGTTGTCAAGCAATCCTCATGATGACTTCATTGACTTTTCAATAAATCAAGATATATTGCAATGTGCCAAAGGCGGCAAGGTTGCACCTTGCAGGATCGATGGGTTCCCATATGTATACAAATGCTGCCCTTAATAGGTACAAATACAAAGTATCCGTTCGGGACGGTGGTGATGGTTTATTGGCTTATGTAATTTGAGAATTCAAAAAGGACAACACATTTTGCCATGCGTCTTCATTATCGTTCACTCTCAGTGCCGGACTTATGTGAATCATACAAATTAGGGCGAATAAATTACAAAAATACTTTAAGACCAAAAAATAAATAAATACTTTAACAAATCCAATAATAGTGCAAATTCTTTTACTTGGCTGATTTATTTCAGTAGTATATAGAGTTTGTATTATAAAAACCTTCATATAATTACAAAAATATTTTCTTTAAGTTTAATGTTTTTCGAGTAAATTTTGTTCACAAATAAAATTAAAGGTTGGTAAGCGTTGAAACATTAAAAAACTTTCTTAAAAAATAACACCCTAGATGAAATTTAACAATCTTAAGGCATATATAATAAAGTTATAACTTTACTGTCTGTGTTTAAAGTACTTTAGTATTGCAGCCATATACTGAAGTGTAAATAATTTAGTTTAATTTATAAATACATGCCTTATTATCAATTGAGTAACACTTGGTTTAATTGTTCTGTTTAATTAATTACTAATAGTTAGTCCCAAAACACCGTTTTGCGGAATAAAATTTTGGCGAAATGCGTCGTATTAAAAAAATCGAATTGATCTGTCTCCGAAATTACGGGTTTAACCGGATCCGTTTCTTCGACCAAAGCTTAGGGAATAAAATACAATTATATACTCTTTTACTTGGGGCAATATTCTCGTGGTGATGTCGTCTAGTTTTATTTCTCATTATTGCCTTATTCTCGATCCCCAAGGAGCTTAATTAAAGTGTAGGTGCCCATCATGAAAATCCAAATTGAAGAGCACGTAATTTATAAAATGTTGATATTTTCTTTGGAGGTGATGGAATATCGCAGTCCAAAGTTGTAGCTCGTAACAAATTCACCGGCATACCAATTTTTTCAATATGAGTTTTTTTGGAAAGCTTATGACTGTTGGACTTCTGTAAGGCCTTCGATACCCCCGAACACTTGCTTTTAGTATATGAACTTAGAAGTGTTTTATTGGCAGTTCAGCTAATTTAATAAAATCTTATTTGTGTGGTAGAAAGCAATCAATGTTTTTGAGTGAACATTCTTGATCACAGTTTAAAAATATATTGAGCGGAGTTCCTCAGGGAAATATATTGGGTCCACTGCTTTTTACAATATTTATAAATGAGTTACCTCAATGTATTAGAGAAGCAATTATGCATTTGTATGCTGATGCAAACTGGGTTTAATTGAGGATGGTCTCTTAAGGCTTAAATCTGATCTGCAAGCTGAATGGGATCTGGTTCAACAGCACGCTTAGATGCGATGATCATCTTATGACTGTAATAGGGAAAGTGTAAGGGTGCCTTAGTATTGGCAGCCTCTTTTATGATATTAAGCGGTACGATCATGTTTCAGCTTACACACAAAACATAATTGGTTGTAACTTAGATACATATATAAAATTTTGTTGCTTAAAGCTACTTCAAACAATTATTAGTTTTACTATGTTCTTACGTTCATTATTACTTTTGCAGCCTATATATCTATATCTTCTGAACATCAGATTTTTGTGGGTACCATACAACTTTAAAATTCTCTGCCCCATATTATAATTGAATTGTGCACGCGGTTTCGATGAGGTTTTGCTTTCGCATTTAAGTAGTGAGTTAATAATTTATAATTTCTGGATTGTGTCTAATTATTTAATTTTTTGTGTGAAAAGAAGTTGCCTAGGATAAAGTTAATTTTAAAATTAAATTTATCTTCTAGCTTCATTATTTAATTATCTTCAAAATTGTATACTTTATTAACCATAAAGATTTAACAATCTAATATAAGATTTTAATTTATAATAAAATTAAAATGAAATGAAACAGTTCGACAAAAGAAAACTTTGTGTCCTTATTCGAACTATTTCTTTTATCGAAAAATATCACAAACACAAGTTTGGCAGCAAGGTCTATTATCGAAATTGCATTGATATGGTATTGAAGAATCTCTTCTTCATTGGATTAGAAACTACCTTTCGCCCCGCTCAATACAAGTCGTGTTGGATGGTTTTGAGTCTTAAATTCATAAAATAGATACAAGCTTACAACAGTACTTTTAGCTTCTCATATTCTTTTCCAGATTCAAGTCCTTTCTCTTTGGATGTTGATTTAAAACGGCATCGTTTGATAAAGTCATGAAATTCTAATCTTGATAGCATTGTCAAATAGGGATTAAAAAAGATTACAATCCTAATCTTTGTTGGATATAGTTCACATTGGATTTTTGTCAAAAAATTCATGTAAGATGAACTGAACTTAACAAAAATTGCGTATTGACAAGGTCCTCACAAGTCAACTGATGAGTCCATGTGAGATCACCCGGACGAAACGCCAATTTTTGTGGACTAAAGGCCAAAAAAGCTGATTTGAATCAGTAAAATGTAATGATTCAAAAACTAAATGCTGTGTTCTGTCTGCAATTGTATTAAGAAAACTGAAGAGCTTTCAAATCTCGGTTTTTGGATCACAGACCATCTTGTGTGGACTGAAAATTTATTCGTCATCAAAAACGCTGTAATCTAAGAGGGCTATATTGATCCAAAGTTCGAGTACAATTCCCATATTTGGATATTTGGGCATCAGCTCTAGTAACTCACATGAGTCTCTTGAATAGAATCCAAAAAGAGCTATTAACATGATAGGTGATAGAACTTCAGACGAATTTTGAATACTTGTCCCGTCTCAATATTTCCCTTCCATCACGATATTCAGATATTGAAAAGCAATGTGAATCGACAAAATGTGAAGCATTTTATGGGTAATCATAATCCCTTGAGTGCGTGCACAATTACAAAATAAAATTCACGACTAGGTCGCACGAACTTGCTCTTGTGTAATAGACTAAGAATTTCAAAAACGAATGTAATTAGAGAAAAGTGTATATAAGCCTAAAATTCAGTTTTTTTTTAAGTAGAGATAAAAACATTTTTAAGAAAAAATTAAGTTTCCAGTGGTGGTACCATTTTTGAGAAAATCAATTACAAAAAAAAATGGTTCTAGGGGGGTACCATTATTTATTTATTTATTTATTTATTTATTGTCTATAAGTATAAACTTTCGTAGACTTGAACTAAGCATAATAACAATGAATATAAATAAAATATTGATAAATATGTATAGGTATTGTATAAATGTAATATGTATAAACAAAATTTCTTAATCTAAAAATTGAATGATAATAATATTTAAAATTTTGAATTTCAAAGTTTCCTTAGAACATTCAAGATCAATAACATTTGCATATTTATTAAAAAATTAACAGCACCTTGTGACAGGTTCATTACAGCCATAATTTGTAGAATGATGAGGAATATCAAAAAAGTGGTAAACTCTTGGCCTTAGAGAGCGTGAAGAGTTATGCGTTCCAGATAATAGATGTAAAGAAGGGCAACAAATATGTCCAATGACAATACCTCTGGCGAAAGATATCAAGAAATAAACTCGTCTAGGCAGGGCGATTTTTATTGTGGTAATGGAACTGTCCAATTAAGCTGACGAAGAGTATATTTTGTGAATATTTTCTGAATCTTCTCAATCCTATTTATAAAAAAACACTACACAACACTACAATATTCCAATATTGGCCGCACTAAGCTAACAAAAACATTTTTCAATGTGTATATGGACAGCGAAAGTCTTTAGAATTTCTAATTAAAAAGCCTAACACAGAGTTAGCCCTAGAAATGATGAAGTCCACATGCATTCTAAAATCCAACTTGGAATCAAAACTTACTCCTAGATCCTTATGATTATATTTTTGGTAGTTGGCTTGTTTCTAACTTATAAGAAAAAATTAATGGAAGGAGAGTTGGCAACATTTATTGATATTTAGATAAATAGATCATTACGATCACACCATTTATCGAAATTATCTAAGTCGCTCTGAAGGATTTTGCAATCATCAATTGATTCAACCCTTTTGAAAATCTTAACATCATCAGCAAAAAATAAGCATTGAGAGAAAGAAATATTGAGAGGGAGATCGTTGATGAAAAGTAAAAATAACAAGGGGACTTCCTTGAGGAACTCCAGATTTATTTGATATTATTTCAGAACGATTTGAACCTAATTTGACGGCCATTGAATCCGATATAACCTAGCTTTTTAATAAGTATTTTGTCGTTCACTCGTTCAAAGGTTTTGCAAAGTCTGTATAAATGACGTCAATTTGACCTCCTTTTTCCATTGTACTCACGCAAAAGTTTGTAAAAAGTGTTAGATTTGTTGCTGCTGATCTTCCTTTCATAAAACCATGTTGGAAAGGTGAGAAATGCTTATTTAAGGCATGATAAATTTTGTCTTTTATGAGAGCCTCACAAATCTTGAGAATGACTTGAAGTTTCGCGACAGGTCTATAATTTTCAACACAATGTTTAGAGCTAGATTTATGAATCGGAGTGATGTATGAACATTTCCAGCAATCTAAAAACTGCCCTCTTTCAAGCGATGAATTAAAAAGCTTGTTAAGAAGTTTTACAATTTTTCAAGAATAAAGTAGGGATATTATCTGGAGGTAACGTAACATTATTTTCTAGGTTATTTAGTTCTAACAAAATCTCATCATCAGAGAGAAAAATATTCTTTCTGAGACATCAGAACTGGTTTTGAAGTTAGATTGAAAAAATTTAGCAAATGAACAACAAATTTGCTGTGGATCATCACAGATAATATCACCATAAGTCATGGTAGAAGGAATCCCGAAAGATTTTCTTTTACAATTAATGTGTTGCCAAAAACACTTCGAATTAGATTTAATTTTAGCTTCTATAGACCACATGTACATGAAGAGAGTTAATTACCATTTTTCGGAAAAATTTTTCAACCATTACCTAGCTTTAATTAAATAATTTTTTTTGAATTTTTAACGCTGCGGCCGAACAGGCAAACAGACAGAATTGCGAGACCCACTTTGTTCGTCTTCGCTTTCATCGTAATGACAACTTTAATCAAAATCTCGAGTTCGATTTATATTACGAATGCATAACTTGCCTTATAGTACCTATAAGTGGCAAATAAAAATTGCCAAATATGATATTTAAGTTATTTTGATATATTCACATTGTTTTAGGGTTATACAATTATATATCTGGCCGATTTGCTTTCAATTTTGCAAAACTTTAATTTAAAAAAAAAAACATATTGGCGCAAAACTTTAGTTGAATTAGTACAATGTTAAAGCTGTTTTAGTATGAAACTAGGTTAAAACAACGATTTTGCAAATTTTAATCGAATATAGCTTTCTCTACCCTTTTATTAAGGTTAAAATCATCGAATACCTATTTTATTTTTTAGTACCGTGCTATTTGCAAACGCCGCAAAAGGTCTGTTTACTTTGTTTTTTACACGAACGGTCATTGTTTTGGGTGTGTTCAGAAGCAATTTATTAAGAAAACTGCTTAAGTACGATACTAGTTAGAAAATATTTAAATTTAAGAATGAGTTAGTGAGTTACTTTAAAGTTAGCAAATTGCTAAGTAGTATCATACTTATACCTTAAAATTAGGCTGTTTAAAATTTTGCGCCATTATTTTTAAAAACAAAAAGTTTTTTAATAAAGGGTTTTTCGAATGACGCCTGTAGATTTTGGGGACATGTTGTTTTGTAAGAGATCCCCAATTTTTGGCGAAAAATCATATTCAGCGACGAAGCGCATTTTTGGATGTATGGCTGTGTTAACAAGCGAAAGTGCCGTATATGGGACGACACTAACGCACACGAGGTTCACCAGATGACAATGCATCCTTAGAAAGTGCTGTGGATTGATAGTGGATAATGTTTTCGAAAACCAAAAAAAACGACATTGAATGAATATCTTTTGAAGTTGTGGTAAGGATGACGCTCAGAAAATTTCTTTGATTACCTTTTTTGGAAAAAATAAAAGTTTTTCAACACAATTTTGTGACGCTTATATAGATATAGATCATAATTAACAGTAGTGTTAAATATATAAATATACACAATTTATAGTGAAAGAACACTAAACCCATAACTTCCAATAATTATACTTGCGATACATAAATAGGCACTTTATAAAAAATGTACCTGCATAATTGAGAATAACAAACAAATGCGGCCCTGTACTATTTTTCTTAGTTTCTCATCCTATATTCGGGGCACAGAGAACAACTTTAAAATACGACTCCGTGTTGCTTGTTGACATCGTCATAAACACCTCCAGGATGGTAATGGTTATGGTGATGATGGTGCAGTGAAAATACCCGGAAAACAATGTCACTTCTCCAATTTCACCATCAAAGGTCCCGGCTGTATCCAACGTTATGGAAAACAATCCAGTGCTTCGCATTTGGTGTTGTTTTTTTTCTCATGTTAAGGACTTGAAGGAACCTAAGTTGTGACACATTCCGCGTTGTAATTTTAAGCGTTCCAATAAAATGTGGTTGACCATTTGCTTGCGTCTTCGTGGAAAAACTATGAGTATGAGTTGAAAATAACACAATGTTTTCACGCATTGTAATTGAGTTTGAAAATCTCCATTTTCATAATGTTGAAAACAATTGAAAAACAAGGCCAAAGGATTACAGGGAATTTTCGTTAAATATTATGAATGTTCGTTCGGTGTCCTTTTTGTGTTTGATGCTGGTTGTCTGGTCTGGATGCAAAGAAGAATGTTTGACGGGACACAGCGTACCAATTTACTTTCGAAACAAAGCAACTGTATACCTACTTGGCCTAATCTAAATAAGTAGTTGATCCTTTTTTGCATTAAAGGATTTCAATTCTTTTTAATTAAACAATCTTGAATAGAAGCCGAAAAAAAAGTTGTATCTTCTGTCGTTGGCTGTAATTGCTGGCTGTCGCATGTCGCCTCCGATAATCTTATTGCTGTATTTATTTTGAAAAAAAATATGTATTTCGGTCAATCCGTTTAAAATGAGCATAATGGTCTTATCTTTTGGATTTGAAAACAAAATTTAGTCCTGAAATCGATACACTTTTGACTGAGCTAGTGTTGTGTGTGGGATTTAAAATGCAAATCCATTTTGGATTTTAATTTTCTAGTGCGTGTACTCGTATGTATGTGTACGGTGTGGTATAATGTAAGAGGATTTTTGTAAGCGCATTGCAAAGCTATGAATTCGAAATCGGTTTTTGTTTGAATTTTAAACAACGAGTTATTTGTTGAATGATGAAATGATGAAGGCTGTAAGTAGGGCAAATTTGACACGGGATATGGATTTGTGAAAAATATTCAATTAAGGAATTTTAATACAGCCTCTGTATAGATTTAAAATCGTAGACACATTAGATATGTATCTAATCTACCTATATATTTTGTGGAAGGAAATTTGTGAAGCTTGTTGAAGAATTAAAATGTTCTGAATACAAATAGAAAAATAAGTCTAATCTGAAAGGTTTAAGCAAAATACATATATAGTGTTGCTCACATTGCAGCATGTCACAATTACGAGAATTTGAAATACTTAGTTTTGAAGATTGATACGTCGCTCATCTGCAAATATGAGGTATTTTGAATAAAATTAACAGTAAACTGCCTAAATGGCAGCCCTGTGGTATTCCAAAGTTAACGTTCAACATTTTGGGTATGTCATTTGAAAAGTACCAAGTATGATCTATAATTGTAGTCGCTAAGTTCAAGCTCTATAAGTTTTAATAGCAATATTATAAATATTACTTAAATCAGTGAGAGAGAGCACACAATCTGCTTGACTTTTATTTTTTAATGAATCAATACAATTGTAACTCAATTCCATATGAAAGGTGACTATCGAGTGCCCTTTTGTAAATCCACATTGATTTGGAGCGATAAATAATTTAACATATCAAGATTAAGTTTCAAAATATAGCCTATTAATTTTTTATTCAAAAGGACAAAGAATTTTTCTATATACATAGATGGATAAACAAAAGAAAACTTTGAAAAACTTAAAAGAACGGACAAACGAAAAAAAATTAATAACACAGTTTTTTTTTTAAACAGTGTAAGGTATACCAAAAGGGCCTGGTTTATAACTTTGTCTATGTTATGTATAAACTTGGCAATATTGTCTATGAATATTAAAGCTTATATCAGTAAGGTAAGAGAAACGTTTCAAAAAGCTTTTGAGTTTTTTCGTCATTTATTACATTGTGAAATATCAGTCACAGTCGTTACTATCACAGTTAAAGCCATTTTGAAAGAACTCTGAAAATAATTTTGCTACCACATGAGGGACATGAAGAGAAAGTAGAAATGTCATTTGATTTGAGAACAGATAAATAAGGACTAGAGGCTCAGTTGATTCCAAAAGTTTATAATCATTTCTATAAGTTGCCGCTTGTAGTACCCCTTGGCATAATGGTTAGTGCGTTGGACTGTCATGCGGTAGGTCTCGAGTTAGATTCTCAGCCGCTGCAAGAAAGTTTTTTTCAGGGGTGTACTGCCTCTTGCGAGGAATTGACAAATTCTCCAAGAGTATCTCTTGTCATGGAAAGTGCTGCTCATTAGCCGTTCGGAATCGGCAGAAAATTGTAGGTCCCCTCCGTTCCTGGCAACACGCACACATGAATGGTTGACGGTTGTAAGTCACTAGGTCCTGGTTCACTCCAAGCTGTTGCACCACCAAATTTAATTTTTTATAAGTTGCCACTTTATATCCACTTTTTTGGAAATCTTCAGATTTGTGAGTTCCCAAAGGTTTTCTATTGGATTCATGCCTGAGGAATTGCCCGGCCAAGATGAAACATTGATGTTTTTATTTTGCAGGAATGAAGTCACACTCTAGACTTTGTGACAGGGCGCACAATCGTGCATTAAAACAAATCATATTGTTCTTCAATTGGGAACCATTCCTTGACCTGGCGGCCGAAGCAGACTTTCCAGAACTCGCTTGCACTGGTCCTGCTTCATGGTCCTTTTGATAATATATGTAAAAGCGTTCTATACCCTTGACCAATATAACGGAAAACTTGGGCATGCGTGGTATTTTTGCTTTAGCTCTCTGACAATTTTTCAAATGAAGACGCATATTTTGAAATTCGCTACATTTTCTGGGAGATGCATCAGAACAGAAGACTTGCTTAATTACTCTTGCGCATACATACGGCTGAATTGAACAATGGGCTGTGATGTTCACCTTAAGGGTATCGGAGTCTGGTTTATCCGCATAAACCTGCGACTTGAGGAAACTCCACAAGAACAAGTCTAGTGGGTCCAAATCGCAAGACCTTTTTGAACAATTCATCCCACCTCTATAAGATATAACCTTACCCTCAAATAATTCATGCAGAATGTCAATCGTGGCGTCCGCTGTGTGGCACTTGACGATGTCCTGCTGCAACCACATACACACCCAATAGTAACTTTGTCACCTGATGAACCTCGTGTGGGTTGGTGTCATCCCATATACAGAAATTTTGCTTGTTAACGCAGCCATTCATCCAAAAATGTGTCTCTACCCGTATGATTTTCGTTCCAAATTGGGGTACTATTTCAAACGCTCCGTACCCCAGTCAGCGAACAACCGGAGTTGTCTATGATCACGAACTTTGAGCTTCTGTGTTCGTTGGATCTTGTACTGGTACAGGCCAAAGTCCCGACGCATAATTCGCCAATTTGAAGTTTGCGAAAGGCCGAGTTCTTTTGCACGGCGAGGAATTGACTGCTTCAAGTTCTGCTGTACAATTTCACGGAACGCGGCAATGTTCTCAGTCCATCTTGCGTTTCATTGACGTAACAATGTCGGGTGACTAATTACTCAACTGTTCGTTTCAAATATTGCCACCAAAATGTGAAGAGTGTAGGTATACCATCACATCTACCGTAAAATGGACGTATGGTCCATTCAGTAACTGAATGACAAATTTTGACATATGTCACCAAAACAATTTGATCTCCACAGATCGCCAAAATCTACCCGCGTCAATAAATTGGAAAATGGTTTATTGATTAAATAAAGGAAATGTCTGATATCTGTGTTATAGAATATCGTAAAAATGTAATTTAAAAAATGAACCATTTAAGTTGTTGTTCAAGTGCGAAGTTATAGGTCCTCAAATACCCCTTAGGGGCAAAATACCAACAGGGATCGACAATTGTACATCCAAAAACATATGAAATCCAAAGATTTTTTTCAGAATATCTTACTTTGAAGCCTTTTGACCAATTACACAGAAAATGAGATTTATTAACGATTTTTCGATATTTTTCAAATTGCTGGAAATATTCAAAACGTGAGAGAAGTTTTAATGTGTCTGCAAAAATATAGGAAGTCTTGGTATAATACTATCCACTTGGAATGAAGATGATCTGCCAGGGCTAATTGTAGGGACAAGTTTTTCACTCATATCATCACCAACTCTTCCTGGATCCACCTTTACAACTTATTGGTATTTCACTTTACTTTCAATTATAGATAGTCAAGTGTCTATATTGTATTAAAGAGCAAAGGACTCAGGACTCTTCCTTGATGTAAAGACACTTATCAACTTCAATCGTATTACCTTTGATAGCATTATTTTGCCTATAAAATTCAACAATAAAATTAAAAATTAAAATGTTTAAAACAAAAGTACAATTCGTCAAGTCTGCAGTAAATGTCCTTCCTTTTTTTGACACCTCATTTGTTAAAATTGATTAAGCTTCGCTCATAACCACAGGTGGCGCGGCGTTACTACTGGTGTAATTAATAATGCATGTTTTATGATGAAAAAGGATGTCGCCTTTTGAAGTGTAATTATCTCCAAGTTGAATCTGACAGTTGTAGTATTTTTAAGTTCTATTAAATATTATTATTATCTTGAAGATAACTTTTGAAATCTTAACGAATAAGTTCAGAAGCATGTTCACACCAATATTATAACTTTTGATCCACACTCGTAATAAGTTTCTAATAATTAGTGTAATAAACTTCCTAAGAAACTTCCCCAGAAGAATAAATATCTTCGAGCGCTGAACTTCTTACAAAACACCTCAAATAGGTATCAATGGTATACCCAGATCATCCCACAATGACATATGTATTTATGTAACCGATTAAGGAATCATAATCTCATCATCTCACATGATGATGAAAGTTCTATGAAAGGTCGATATCACACTTTGGACTCCTCAGGAAAAACATACGTCACAAATACGGGATGGAAAGGGCCAATTTACCCAATAGCTAAAGGCTACACAAAACTACTTCGAATATCCAGACGCAGCTCTTTACATTTTATGCCACAATAAACTATTGTGATTAGAAGGAGCTTATATATGACACGAACAACACATACATACAAAACCTCTAAGGCATTCTCAATGACACTTCAGACATAATATCGGTGTACGGGAATTATAAATTTCGGATCCACTCATAGTTTCGTTTTCATTTGAAACGCATGTGAAACACTTATCCCGACCTCATCGTGCCCAACTATTTTACCGCCACTATATAACATGTTGGTACACTAATTGTTGGCTGGTTTTTGGGTCTTTTGCTCTACCTAAATGGGGTGCTCCGGGCTTAAGACTAGAGAGACGTATCGGGCTCTCAATCGGATTACACTGCCGGGTGTTGACATGCGATGTGATAATTGTATTCGGGCCGATGTGATGCTAACGAGGGGCAACCATTAACTCATTTAAAGTTATTGTGCTCATAAAATGCTCGCCTTTCTTATTTTCCGGGGGGAATGATTATTAAAAATGTGCGGCAACAAATGAATATTGTTCTAAAATAATAAAAGAGAATAGTTTTGATGACTGTGAGTAGGTCGGTGAAGTCGGTCTATAATTTAATGCGTTGGGAATTTTCAATTATCGGGATGTTAATCAGAATATAAACATGTAATCCTTAGGCGAACGACACACCAGCATTTTCAATGTTGAGTTATGAAGATAAGGAATCAGCACAGTCGCGAAGAAATGCTGGTTCAAGGATGTATGTCTGTTCATATAATATCTTTAATTAGTAGAGAAACACTTTGGTCAATAGTCAATAGCAGTTTAGGATAACCTTTGATTTGTTTTTAAATAACCATTTTTAATTTTCGACTTCCTCGTTATAATAGGTGCGTTTTATTATTCACAAATCTATCTGGATCCGGATCTGGATTAAGTTTTAACATGTATTACAAAAACAATTTGGGATCCTGTTTTCTATCGGGATCTATTTCAAAGATCCAAAAATTAGTTATTACACTGGCGAGTAAATGGCTTTTATGATAAGGTAGTGTGAGCTATTGTGTAAAGAAAAAAGACAAGAAATAATTGAAAATTTGCAAACCCAAGGATAAAAAGAGATGGACTTATAACACTGCTGTCACTAAGATCCATATCGTTTTATTTTCAAGGGAAGATCCAGATCCGGATCCAGATAGATTTGTGAATAATAAAACGCACCTAATGTTTACTCTCAACCATTCCTACGTGCTTGTTGTTTATTTTTTTTTTACATGAGAATGCTTAAAACTGTAAGATACAATATCTTATTAGGTAGTCCTAATCTAATTTTACAAAAAAGCTAATAATTAAATTCAATTAGTTGATGTAAAAGTTCAATTAATTACACATAAATTAATCACAATTTTTAATTAATTTAAAGGCTAATTAGGAATTTTTTTTTGAAAAATGAATTTTGAAAGCTTTTCTCATGCTTGTTGTATGACCTACATCCTTTATCACCGGATAAGGAATTCCACAGACGGATCGCATAGACAAAAAATTGTCTTTTAAGTGTTAAAAAGGAATAACGAGAATTAACTGATGAAACCTATGCGATGATGCTAATGTAATTCTTTTAAAGCAGAAATTTAGTTGACGAGTCAGCAAAAATATCTGAGAGAAAAGTTAAGATACGGAGAAGTTGGAGAGTTGGAGAAATTTTTGAAAAGGTATATAAAGCGGGCTGGTGATGTAACTAGACAACCTATCATATCTTCTTAACCTATAAATGTAACGTATAATACTGTGAAACTCGACACTCAGCTTTCTCTTGCTTATAGAGTTACAATTACAAAAATTTCGCATCCATAAATAAATGTCGGTATTACCAAATTTTCAACGTTGATAATAAAAAAAATTAACATGGTTATCCCAAGTTAAATAGCGATTAAATGTCATTCCAAGTTTTTTTTTGCAGTTTCGACGTATACAATTGGAGGAACATTGCTTAAATAAAGGGAAGAAAAGTAGGAAATACCTAATCGTTTCCTTGAGATCGCCAAACACTTTGTCTTTCTTCGATTTAAGAGAAGGCCATTGAATTCGGGCCAAATTATTACCCTTTCTAGGTCTTCATTGACGCACAAGCTACCATGTTAAATAAGACCGAGAGAGCAGCTAAAATATACTTGAACGTCATCTGCATAAATGTGGGAAGAGCAATTTTGAATAATATATGGGAGTTTATTAGAATTAAAATGCAAACAGAAGAAGACCCAGTATAGAGCCTTGAGGAATACCAGAAACATTGGGGAGGAAATCAGATAGGTTATTATATTACCTAGTAAGACAGCTTGCTTTCGATTTGTCAAATAGGAATGAATCAACTGTCATAGCAGTTGGGAAATTAAATTGCTGCCTAAGTTTCGTGCAGATGTTCATGTGGTTGAGTGTGTCAAATGCTTTTAAAAAATTAAGTATCTAACATTAAAAAAGGCAATTCATTCATATCAAGCACCTCCGTAATATCAGCAGTTACATTTAATAGAGCTGTGTCTTTTTTCGAAAACCTGATTGTTTTGAAGTTAGCATGTTTCTTGCAGCAACAAAAGCGCTTATTTGATTTAACAGAAGCCATTCGAATGCTTTTGAAAAATAAATGGCAGGTTTGAAATGGGTCTGAATTCTTCCCTTTTTGAATTTTTAGGTAGATGTAACACTTTTTCAATCTTCCATAGATCAGGAAATTGACGTATCATAGGAATGGAGTTGAAAATAAAAGAAATTCGATTTCGATGTAAGCGAAAAAAATGGCACATGATCTAAGATTAATTTTGAACCCTAGTTCCAAATCGGTTAGATAGTGAAACAAATATCGAAGAAATAAATTACGACCCACTTCGAAGCTAAAGTTAATTTCAAAAGTTTTTGTGAACAATGAGACATTTTTAATATAATTTCAATTTTTAAATGATCTTAGTTACATTTAGAAGTTGTGAAGAGATCTTAACTTAAATCTATCTAAAATCTATATGTATTTTTTTTTTTGCATGCAGCAACACAGTTTCCCATTCATGCATGCAGTCCTTCGCTGCACGGCATGTCTTATTTGGCTGTGCGCAGTTTCATTGCAGCCGTAACAACGATTGTGGTTTTTTCGCATAGATATGCGTCTTCAGGAAATCCCCACAAGAAAAAGTCTAGCAGGATCAAATGGCATGACTTTGGTGGCCAATTTATTTCAGCAGTGCGAGAAATAACCTAACTGCGAAATATGAATCGTGGCGTTCTGCTGGAACCACATACCTCCTAGGTCCATATTGACGGTAACAACGTTGTTTTTCAAAAATACGGACCAATGACGCCGCCGCGCCGCACAGTGGTTTGGTTTGTATTGGAGAGCGGAAAAAAGTCTTTTTAATCTGAATTGTTTAACGGATTTAAATGAAATTTGGCGCACATTTTTAAATTATTCTAATACATATTTGATCAAAATTTGGTTCAGACAAAATAAATAGAAAAAAAGTTATTAACATTTTTCTAAAATTGGAGGGTTTTCATGTTTGTATGGGAGAGCGAAAAGAAATTTGTAAAATCTAAACTGTTAAACGGATTTGATTGAAATTTGACACACATGTTAAAATTAATCTTATATATATCTTGTCAAAATTTGGTTACAAAACAATAATTTATTAGAACAAAAGATATTGACATTTTTCTAAAATTGGAGGGTTTGGATGTATATATAGGAGAGCGGAAAAAAATTAGTTTAATCTGAACTATTCAACGGATTTAAATAAAATTTGGCACACATGTTTAATTCAATCTTGTACATAATTGACCAAAATTTGGTTAAGAAAAAATAATTAAAAAAAAAGTTATTGAAATTTTTTTTTAAATTGGAGGGTTTTGATGTTTGCGTGGGGGAGCGGAAAAAAATTGTAAAATCTAAAATTTTAAACGGATTTAATTGAAATTTGGCACAAGTTTAAGATAATAGATATTTGGCCAAAATTTGGTTAAGAAAAAATCATTTTTCAAAAATTTGAATTGAAAAATTTTGCAGGCAGAAATAATAAATGGTTTCGCAAAAATCGAATTTCTCAGACCTGAGCCAATGTATTAATTTTATTTTATTTCAATTTTATATCACTGTCAAACCCGATTGTTGAAACCCGATTTAGTGAGACAATTTTGAACATAACTCCCACGTCTGCAAGTATCTGCAGCTGATTTTTTCTGTGCTTTAACTTCAAAATATGGAGCTGGTATACTTCGTTTTTTTTGGAGTCTTTTGGAGTTTTTTTTTTAAATCAAAACGTTAAAAAAAAAACATTTATTCTTAGTACCAATGTTTAAGGCTACTTATAGAAGGCTTCTTTTTTAAATTATCATTTTTTTTTTATTTTTTAGATAGTCAAAAATAGACAAATAAAATGATATAAGAAGTTACAGAATTTATTTAAAGAACCTCAGAAAAAGACATCTAAGAGTTTGTTGAAAATATGGTTCGCGACTTGAATAAAATTATTTTTCAACTTTGAGGGCTTGTAAATCAGAACATACAATATATATGCCAAAAAATACTTTGAAATAATACGCTCGGGTTATCTAGGAGTACTTAAGCATAAAGCTAAAAAGGCTAGATATGACTTTTTCCAAGGACTTTTTCCCGCTTTCAGACCACAGTGCGCCGCCGTCGCCGGCCAAAAATCCACCAAACGTTAACTTTTTGAGGTTGCTTTGTCACTTGGCGAATCTCGTGTGGGCTGATGTCATCTCACATACTGCAATTTTGCTTGTTAGCACAGCCATTCATTCAAAAATGCGCCTCATCACTAAAGGTCCAAATTAGTGTCCTCTTCCAAAGGCTCCGAAGCTTAGCAAGCGTTCAATTCAACACGTTATTGCCGATATACAGCCTGATTTATCGCGGAAAGGGAGAGAGTATGAAAATTGGACGCCCAGATAACACCATGTATGCTCCAGGCTCGACGACCACATACCCGAAATTATATTCCAACAATAATGTCACACAATTTTCTGCCAAATAAAACTAATACATTTTTCTGTGTTTATTTTAATTTAAAGCCCTTCGCTTCTTAAATCAATAAAGTGATTTCCAATAAGATATTATTTTATAATGTTTCCAATAATGCCAAATTTTCAATTTTTCTTAATACATACATATGTATGTGGAGTTTGTGTGCAAGTAAAATAAATATATTTTGTAGCCATTATCTGTCAATATCGTGTATTTAGAAGCACGTAGCTTATAAGGGTAGACATTTTGAAAATTTGTCTGGAGCATTTCTGGGTATATTTTTCTGACGATATAGAATAAGTCAGTTCATGTTTGTGAGTCTCACAGACAGAAAGAGAAATCTGGATTTCAGAACCAAAAATCCTATATATTCTTTTGAAAATTCATGTCATGCAAGCGATTTTAAAAAACTCAAACTTTTTGTTTTAAGATCTAAGAATCCTGAAATGGCCTTTCTTTGTATTTCTGAAGAGTGTATTAAATTGACTTTTCAACATATGTATGTATATAATACTTCAAATTTTATAAGCTAATGAACGTACATATGCACAATTTTCGGATAGATTTTCAAAACTGGCCTTTTATTATTGATGTAAATCTTTCTATGAGCAAAAAACGAAAATTATTGATTTTAACTTTTTCAAAACTTTCATAATTCATTGATTTTGTTTGAATACAAAATGTTCAACTCGTTCATCAAACTATTAGTTAGGTAGGTATAGATGAACATTTTTTTTTTCAAAAATCACAGAGAGGATTTTTCAATGGGTCTAATCTATGTTTGTATGGATCTTTGAAGAGGTTTATCTTTTCTGAGACTTTGACAGGTAGAAAAGATAGATCGATTTAAAGAATAGAATTCAGCAGGATGCAAACATTTGCATTATCGAAAATTGTTATTCCCATGACAACGGACACACACAAATATTTTCAGCAAATATGCATAAAAGTTGATGCAGATTTGTGTATGACATTAAATCCGATCGCATTTATTTGGACAAATATTTATACAAGAGGGTTTGTTTGCTTAGCATTTTTGTTATGGGCTGTGGAATTGGTTATTATTATTTTTATTTTATTTCTAGTTGTTTTCGTTTAATTTTTAATCTTTTTCTTTGCAAAATAGCCTTTTCAAGTTGTGTTTTTGTTTATTTATAGACAAAATAAAAAAGTACCTTTTATGTTATTTCTTATTTTTTGAAAAACGCAGAAGCCGTAAGGTAAATGTTATTTTTCTAAAGATTGTTGATTTTAATTAATTTTCTGGTTCTTAGTTCAATTTAATTTCTATTTTTGATGAATTATTGTGTTTTTTCACTTACTGGCGATGTTCCAACTAAAATACATATCTACCTGAGAATTATAACGCATGTTCTATAAAATAAATAAATAAACAAGAGCCCAAGAGCTCGTAGAGACATAAACCTTGTGACTTACAGCTCTAAGCCATTCCCAAATGTGCGTGTCGTGTAGTCGACCTGAATGAGGGGGACCTACACTTTTTGTGCCGAATCCAAACGGCTAAGATGAGAAATAATGTTCATAATAAGAGATACTCGTACTCGTGAAGGATATTTCACTTCCTCACAAGTGGAAGTACCCCAGAAAATGTTTCGTTTATTTAATTTATTTCAAAAAGTAAGATGAATCCTAATTATCCAATTTTGAGAACTGATCCGTAATTTCTAATTCTTAAAAAAATTTCTTTAACGGCGATTTATATTCCTAAGGAACTGGGACATCACACAATTTGTTATTATTGTATGTCAAATAGACTCAGGAAAACGCGTTGTTCGATTAGAAATAAAATGGACGACTGTGTCGCACGAACTTGCTCTTATGTAATAGACTAATAATTTTAGAAACGACAAGTGAGTGATAAAAACAGAATGCCATGGTTCTAAGGAGGGTAACATTAATAACCATTTTTCGAAAATTTTTCCAACCATTACTTAGCTTTAACTAAATGAAATTTTTGGATTTTTTTTTAAATCTGTGGAATAGTTTTTGAGAACAAAATTATTTATAAAAATTCGAAAAAAAATCATATGACAAAATCCCGTTACTTTTGGTCATAAGACAAAATGAAAAAGGCGTAGGGGGGAAAATTTGAAATTCTACCAAGTTTAAAGAAAATCGGCCGAGCTGTTTAGGTTGTAGTCGAACAGAAAGACAGAATTGCGGAAACCACTTTTTTCGTCTTCGCTATCATCCTGATGTCAACTTTAATTTGATATTTTTTTAAGAATGACTAACTTGCCATATAGTATCTACATATAGAAAGTAAAAATGTAGCGTTGTTACACATTCCAGAAGCCGTAAAATCAAAATCTCTTTATTCTAGTCTAATTGGACCGCGACTGGAGTATTGCAACGTAATACAGGGTGCCCGGTAATTCGTGTGGCATACTTTGGGATGTGATTTTTGGTCATATTTTAAGAAAATAAAATGCACGACTGAGTCGCACGAACTTGCTCCTATGTAATAGACTAGGAATTTTAAAAACGAATTTTCTTAAAAAAAGCTTTTATATACAAAATTTTTAAAAGATTTTTAAGAAAAAATTTTGGTACGCCAATTTAAAGTTTTTGTTATTGTTCGAATAAAAATTAAATTTAAAAAAAAAAAATATTGAGCCGTTTCTGAGATAGCGAATTTTCAAAAAAAGAAAAAAATAGATTTTTTTTTTTCAAAAATTCAAAAAATATTTATTTTAAAGTTTTGAAATGCAATGTGTTTTAGACTATAAGCTTCTCTATAAAAAATTTCATTAAGAACCGTTATGTGGATAATGAGAAATTCAAAATTCGAAAAAATGGTTCTATGGTAGGTACAAGCTGTAATATCTTAATTTCAAAATTTGTTTTATTAAATTAAAGATCATAAAAATTAATTGAAAGAAAAAAAATTTTATCATTTTTTCGCGAAAAATACGATTTTTGAAAACCATTTTTTTAAATGTTTTAACATTTGTATGGTGGGTACCTTTATTTTAAGGTAAAATGACATTTTTTTTCTCACATCTTGTAGATTATATGAAGAAACTTTTATTTATCAAGTTTAAAAAAAATCTAGCATGGGATTTTCGAAATATTGAGTTTTGAAAAAAAATTTTGAAATTTTTTTTAATAATCCAAAAAAAATTGTTTTGAAAATTTGAATAAACAATTCTATTTAAAGTTTTGAAGAGCCTTCGCAAAAAAAAAATGATCAAAATCGGTGGTACCGTTTTTGAGAAAATCAAAAACAAAAAAGAAGAGAAGCTTGGATGACAACCAGTTCTTAAACAGAATTCTTTTCACAACAGATGGTATTACGAATTTCCATAATCTCCACAAATGGGCTTCGAGCAATCCACATTCTAGACGGCAAAGATCATTTCAGCACAGATTCAGTGTCAATATGTGGGCAGGTGTAATTGGAAATAAATTAATCGGGCCTTTGACATTACCACCCCGGCTTAGTTCTACTAAATATCTGGAGTTTTTACAAAATAATTTAACAGACCTATTGGAGGAAGTTCCACTGCTTCAACTAGTTTCATCATATTTCCAACAAGATATGGTGCTCCGCCCCACTATGGTCGTGAAGTTAAGGATCGGCTGGATGAAGAATACGGTGGTCGATGGATAGGCAGAAATGGACCAATTCACTTGAATGCTATGCAAATATGAATTTATGCACGAACAAAAATTATAAGTCGTTGTAGTGGTTCCTTAAAAAAATATGCTTATATGTACAAAATTTTAAAACATTTTTAAGATAAAATTTTGGTACGCCAATCTTAAGTTTTTATTATTGTACGAATAAGAGTCTAATTTCCAACAAAAATATTCAGCCGTTCTTGAGATATCGAATTTTCCAAAAACAAAAGACTTTTTTTTTCTAAAAATTGAAAAAAATATTTTTTTTTAAGTTTTGAAATGCAATGTTTTTTAAACTTTTTAAAAGCTTTTTTATAAAAAATTTCATTAAAATCCGTTATGCCGATTATGAGAAATTCAAAATTCGAAAAAATCGTTCTATGGTAGGTACAGTCAGTAATATCTAGATTTCAATTTTTTTTTATTAAATTATAGATAAATTTTGCAAAATTCTCGGAACCGTTTTCGAGAAAAATACGATTTTCGAAAACCAAATTTTAAAATTTGTATGGAAGGTACCGTTATTTTTAGATAAAACAAAAGTTTCTTTCTCAAATCTTTTAGATTATGTTAAGAAACTTTTATTTATCAAGTTTGATAAAAATCTACCTTGGGGTTTTCGAAATATTGGGTTTCCAAAAAAAAATTTTGAATTTTTTTTTTAAATCCAAAAAATAAAAAATTGAAAATTAGAATATGTAATAATATTCAAACTGTGGAGGAGCTTTACCATAAAAAAATGTTCAAAATCATTTTCGAGAAAATAAAAAACAAAAGAAATGGACCTAGGGGGGCTACCAAAAATAACAATTTTTTGGAAAATTTTTTTCAACCATTACCTAGCTTTCACTAAATGAAATTTTTCAATTTTTTTTTTAAATTCTGTCGGACAGTTTTTGAGAAAAAAAAAATATTTATAAAATTTCGAAAAAAAATCGTATGGCAGGTACCGTTATTTTTGGTCTTAAAAAAAAAAGAAAAAAACGTGTGGGGGGAAAAAATTAAAACCCATATCTACCAAGTTTGAAGAAAATCGGCCGAGTTGTTTAGGCTGTAGTCGAACCGACAGACAGACAGAATTGCGAGACCCACTTTGATCAAAATCTCGAGCTCGATTTTTTTTACGAATGCATAACTTGCTTTATAGTACCTATAAGTCGCAAGTAAAAATTACTTAAAACTACCCAAATTATTGTTTTATTCAAAATGATTTTGAAAAATCATTTTTTTTTAATTTTACTTGTTTTAGATTTTCGCAAGTATCATAAAATGTATGGGTTTTTGGGTGCACTTATTAATGATTTTATTATTATTTTTTTCATCGAGTAAAAATAAGAAAACTTTATGTTTATTACGCATTTTTTTAAAAAAATGACCTCAAAGTCAAAATTTTGCTCGGGCAAGAAAAATTGAACGCCATTTAAAATTAAATATCTGGCAACTCTAAAAACATATCAGCTCAATTTAAAGATTTAAAAGGGTGGCCGTGGCGCGATGGTTGTGTGCTCGCCTGTCAACCTCAATATCACAGGTTCGATCCCTGCTGTCGTTTATGTCTTGTTAATTCCATTATAAAACCTTATAAAGTTGTCATCAATGGGTTGCTAGTTTGCTCATTGCATGTTGTTCAGGAATAACACTAACAACATGTGATTGAGTAAAACTAGTATGCCCATCAAATATGAAAAACGAATAAAATAATGCGAATTATAAGGGACATAAAAATAAGACACAGCATTTTCTCCGCAGTAGTTCAGCCGCCATCCCTGGAGATAAAAAAATCTGAGACAACCACATTCAGTCTCAGAACATCGTGCCACACATCTTTCGTATCCTTCTTTCTCTTTCTTAACTTCACGCCCGCGATGTGTTGATACATTTAAAGGGTAATCAAAATCCCTTGAGCGCGTGTAGATTATAAAAGGTTAGTGTTTCTACTAAAAAAAAAGTCCAAGTGAGGTCCCTACTATTAGTACTGTCAGAGAAATTAACCTTAACATGGGTCAGGGTACACCAAAGTTAGCCTTTTTTAAATCGTCGAAAAGTGATGTCAAAATTGAAAATCTGCGTCCGAGAAGTGGGGATTTTTAAGCTTCTATAGATTTTAATGAATATGATTTTGCCATTGATTTAAATTTACATAGAAATCAAATAAAAAATAATCTAGTTAATTTTTTGTTCTATTATTAATTTAAATATTAAAGTTGGTGCATGTACAGATATATTTTTAATCTTGAATGTAGTCTACACAAAATCTTGTAACTTAAAAGTCGAATAAATAAATAAATAAATAATTAAATTCGCAAGGCTTCAGCAGAGGAACTGCTTATTGCGTTATTTGACTCGACAAAAAAATGGTCCTGCAATTCGAATTCGAATTTGAATTAATTAGAAACAGCATATCCCTGAAATGTATTAATTTTCTCTTCAATATCTACGAATACAACTTGGACCTTCCACAATGTATTCGATGTAGTTTTAGAGTTCAAGCAGGCTAGTTTTCCAAGTGTGATCGACTGTTGAATGATCGTAAAATTGTCTTCTTTTAGTTCTAAAATTTGTATGTTAAAAAATTAAAAAAATAATATTAATTTATTTTTTTAATTTTTAATAATTGAAAATAATAAATACATACGTCAGACGTTGAAATGTACTTTATTTAAACCATCAGATGGGTCTGTTCTGATGGATTTTAAAAGATGTCCTTAGTTTCTACGGCAAAATTGGATTATGCAAAGAAGAGGTGGACCACTTTCAATAGAACTAATGGAAATGATATTCGTCTGGAAGTCTATAATTTGTCAATGGTAAGGACATTTTGTTTGAAGCCCAAGTTTTCTGGAGAATGTCGATTTATCAAAATACAAAATAAAAAAAAAACTCTGTTTAACTTTTATCTATTTTCCATGTTAAAAAAATAACAAAAACATCCTTTTCCTCAATGATGGAAAACAAAAGTTCGTGTCAAACTGGAGAAAAACAATAGAAGTGGAGCCTTCCGGTTTCAAATCTTCTCCCAATATTTTTAGTTAAAAAGTTGTTTCCTTCTTATAAAAGACAGCAGAAGAATACACACTTTATAGAAAATGTATCCTAAAAAAAGTCCTTCTACTCTGTCAACATGGCAGTTGGCGGATAGCTGTTCCATGAAAATGGCTTCTTTTGTTTAGAGTCACGTTTTGTGGCATACTCGTTCTTCTCTGTAGTGTTGCAGTCAACGCAACTGTCGTCATCCTTATCGATATCCCTTCATAATAGCAACCGATATTATAGCCGAGAAAAAAAATCGCTATACACGTGAAGTTATACTTTTGAAGGATTCTTTTATCCCGAAGGCATATCGAGTCGATGAGTATACGAAGAAGAACTTCCCCACAGGATGAACAAGAGTTTTAACACGAATACTAAAGAATAATAATAACAACACCAAGAGTACCGGCGTTCATTTCATTTGAAGTTTATTTTTCACAATATTTTCCACCCGTTGTCCTTATCCGGAGGGGTGGGTACTCAATTATATTATATTGATTTCGAACTCAGAGTTTTTTTTTTTTACTTTTTTAATTCTTTTTCTGTTGTTTCGATCTTTTTTGTTTTCAAACCAGGGAATTATTTTGAAAATATTTCTTTCAATTGATGAGACCCGAACCATAGAATCTGCGAGCAGTCTGCAGCTATTGCTGTGAAACAAAGTTAAAGGACATTACTGCCACCCAATTCCTCCCAATAGGCGTATTGTTTACAGAGGGTTTGCGCCAGCGGTTCGCAATGCAAGCGTACAAATGGCAGCATTTCTTTACAGAAACAATAAATACAGTCGAATTGTGGTCTGAATTGGCGGGTTTGATTTTTTAGTTCCAATCAACTGAGCTCATTGTGCGAGTGCAATGTGGCGATGGCGATTATTGTTCACGACTGAACGGTTCCGTTGTCCGGCTGTGAAAATTAATAAACGTCCTATGGTGAGCCCAAGAGCAAAAACAGAACACAAGTGTAAATAAAATAGCGATCGCCGTAGAGCGGGTGAAAATCGCAATTCCACAGCTCGTTTTTAAACCGAACTGAATGCCCCGTCAAGGACTTATTACTCTCAAACCCACATTTGCAGTGACAACATCCCATTCTTCATGGTCATGTTGGGAACCAAAATTCTGGTTAACCAAGTAAATGGTTCTTGTATCGCGGTCATCCAAAACATAACTCCAGCTCAAGGTCAATGGTTTGTTTTGAGCTCAGCACATCAAGGACATTCAAACTCAATACTCTCACCAATACATAGCAACATCTACGAAGTGTTTTCGTCCTAAATATTTGTATTCTATTGATACCTCTTCATTTATGCTATCAATGTACACCAGTGACAACTGACAATATGCCCCGTGCCGAGAAACAGACACACAAGAATGTCATTTCCTGTAGATTAGCCATAAATTGACGAAGATCAAGATTTTCGTTGCGCATTATTTGGATGCGATACGAAAATCACCTATTCAAGTTCAATTTGACACGCATAACTGATACACAATATGACTCTCGAATGGTTAGGTGATGGCTGTATTTTGTGTGTCAAAAAAAAAAGAAAGGAAAAAACGAATCCATTTAGCACTTGGAATCCAACTGTGTTGTGCTGACAATTGAAGGAATAATTTACAAGATGTCACCGGGGGACACTTCGTTGTCGATTTCTTTTCCAATTTGTTTTGTCATTGAAAAGCATACACTTCCAGCTGTTAGTTGAGCAAGGACCCATACTGAATTAGGAAAACCGATAATGCGTGTTTACTACTGAAATAATTTAGAAAGTTTAAAAAAAAGGAACTATTTGGAGTTGCCGTATAAGGATCCATATGGGAGAATTGTATGATCTTTTGTTCATCTTTTAGAATCGGAACAGTGTGCAACCTGTAAAAGGATGTCCTTTAAGAAGAAATATGTCTAATTTAGGAAAACCTTATAGTATGCCGAAAACTCTACCGAAATTTAGGATTTAGAAAACGGTGAAGAAACCATGCGTAATTTAGATAAATTGTATAGTTCCTTGATTGCCTATACTTATGCAACTTATTTAACATTTTAATGTAACGGCCAAATGGCGATCCTCACTCTCCAAACTTTGTCTTAGACTTTTTTTTTTAATTTTCACGCATTTTTTCAAGCATTGCTACAGGAATTTGGAGAATGCGGATTTGAATTTGAATGTTTTGTTTGATAGTCCTGATGGGACGATCGTTTTAAATAAACGAAAGGAAAAAATCGCAAAGGACTAGATCGGGAGATGGAGCTGACACATTGACATTAAATCGCCTGTTAGAGAGATGAGTCACCTGGAGAATCTGTCTTGCAAATAGTGATGTAAAAAGTAGTTACTTTCGGGTAATCGTTACTTTCGTTACTTTTTCAAAAGTAATCGGTACTTTGTAACGATTACTTTGATTACTTTTTGCACCAAAAAAAATTATTTGCTTTTTACTTGCAACTTATAGGTACTATAAGGCAAGTTATGCATTCGTAAAAAAAATCGAACTCGAGATTTTGATCAAAGTTGTCATTACGATGATAGCGAAGACTAAAAAAGTGGGTCTCGCAATTCTGTCTGTCTGTCTGGCTGGGTCGATTTTCTTTAAACTTGGTAAATATCATTTTTAATTTTTTCCCCTCTACACGTTTTTTTCTTTTTTTTTTAGGATCAAAAATAACGGTACCTGCCATACGAATTTTTTTCGAAATTTTATAAACATTTTTTTTTCTCAAAAACTGTTCGACAGATTTTAAAAATAAAAATACAGAAAAATTTCATTTACAGTAGACTCTCGTTAACTTGAACATACGATAACTTGAACATTCCAATAACTTGAACAAATATTTTTTCCCTTTACGCATTCTATACCTTGAACGGGCTATTTTTAAGACTCAATACCTTGAATTTTTCCACTAATATTCTATAACTTGAACAAGTAAAATTTATGCGAACTCTGTAACTTGAACAAAGTTTAATATTGAATTTTTAAAATTTTTGAATTTATGCAAAGTACCTGGGATGTTGGTACAGAATGCAAACGGTTTTTGTAAAGGGGAATCCCAGGAAATTTCCTTAATATTTCCGTACGTATAAGGAATCGTATATAATCGGTGAATTTCTGAATTTCATTTGAACACGTGCGTATTTAGGAATCGAAAAACGTTTCAATTAAAATTATTTCTGAATAATATCATTATTTATGTTTTAAAATCATTAAAACGAATCATTATTATATAAAAACAACAATTTTTTAACTTGATCCAGTAACTTGCACAATCTTATAGCTTGAACACTCCTGGTTTCGTCCATGTTCAAGTTAAGGAGCGTCCACTGTAATTAAAGCTAGGTAATAGTTGAAAAAATTTTCCAAAAAATGGTTATTGAGGGTAGCCCCCATGGAACCATTTTTTTTGTTTTTGATTTTCTCAAGAACGAACGGTTCAACCGATTTTGATCATTTTTTTTTGCTAAAGCTCCCCAAGAACATGAATAGAATTGTGTACTCAAATTTTCAAAAAAACTTCAAAAATTTTTTTTCAAAACTCAATATTTCGAAAACCCCATGCTAGATTTTTTTAAACTTGATAAATAAAAGTTTCTCAATATAATCTACAAAATGTGAGAAAAAAATTTTTATTTTAGCTAAAAATAAAGGTACCTACCATACAAATGCTAAAAAATTAAAAAAAATGGTTTTTAAAAATCGTATTTTTCTCGAAAACGGCACCTAGAATTTTGATAAAATTTTTTTTCTTTCAATTAATTTTTACGATCTTTAATTGAATAAAAAAAATTTGGAATTAAGATATTACAGCTTGTACCTACATAGAACCATTTTTTCGAATTTTGAATTTCTCATTATCCACATAACGGATCTTGATGAAATTTTTTATAGAGAACCTTCTAAAAAGTCTAAAACACAGTGCATTTCAAAACTTTAAAATAAATATTTTTTGAATTTTTGAAAAAAAAAAAAATCTATTTTTTTCTTTTTTTGAAAATTCGATATCTCCGAAAGGGGTCAATATTTCTTTTCGTAAATTTAATTTTTATTCGAACAATAATAAAAACTTTATATTGGCGTACCAAAATTTTTTCTTAAAAATCTTTTAAAAAGTTTGTATATAAAAGCTTCTTTTAAAGAAACCGCTACAAGGACTTATAATTTTTGTTCTTGCATAAATTCATATTTGCATAGCATTCTGTTTTTGTCTCTTACTACTAAAAGAATTTTAAAATTAATTTTATCATTATGAACAGTTTTCTCTAATAACATTCGTTTTTAAAATTCCTAGTCGATTACATAGGAGCAAGTTCGTGCGACCCAGTCGTGCATTTTATTTTTTATTGAGTGAACGTGAGTACGAGCAGAAAACAATCAAAAGGCTAATATAACACTGATTTTTCGGTAGCTGTGTTCACAAATTTGCATTATAAAATTAAAGAACTTCAATTTTTTTTAAAATGTTCATAATCTTATAATTTATTTTGGCACAAAAGTATCAATACGCTGAACACGATTAAAAAAATGATGGTTCGTGCAGTAAATGTAGTAAAATTAATATTTTTACTTGCGACTTATAGGTACTAAAAGGCAAGTTATGCATTCGTAAAAAAAATTAAACTCGAGATTTTCATCAAAGTTGACATTACGATGATAGCGAAGATGAAAAAAGTGGGTTTCGCAATTCTGTCTGTCTGTCTGTCTGTCTGTAAGACTGCAGACTAGACGGCTCGGCCGATTTTCCTTAAACTCGGTAGATATCGTTTTTAATTTTTCCCCCCCACACGTTTTTTTCCTTTTTTTTGTAACTAAAAATATCGGTACCTGCCATTCGATTTTTTTTTTCGAAATTTTGTACATAATTTTTTTCCCAAAAACTGTCCAACAGATTTAAAAAAAATTCAAAACATTTCATTGAGTTAAAGCTAGGTAATGGTTGAAAAAAAATTTCCAAAAAATTGTTTTTTTTTTGAACCCCCCTTGGAACCATTTTTTTGTTTTTGATTTTTTCAAAAACGGTACAACCGATTTTGATAATTTTTTTTATGTTAAGGCTCCCCAGCAGATTAATCTGTATTCAAATTTTCAAAAAAAAAAATTTAGGGCACTCCTTAGATCACGAATATGTAATTTTTAAGTTGCTACGATGCAAGTTTAAGTTTAAAAAGAAAAATACATGCAAAGTTGAAAATAGTCGTTTCACATAGTTTTTAATAATTTAAATTAATTAATTTATTTAAAAACGACAATTTTACCTTAAAACTTCAGAAATACTTTTTTTTGCACCACCCTAATGTTTAATATTTGTTTCTTCATTTTATTTATACATTGACCATAGTGTAACGAAGATATAATTTAACTAACTTTAATCCAAAAACACGGAAATATTTATCTTCGCAAGACAATATTCTCGGTTTATCGGTTTTCCGATCTCGTGGCTGACAGTGCCACGAAACACGATGACCTACTTTGTACTCGTAACCAAAACCTTAAAGAACTCAAAACCAAAAGTAATCAAATCCAACAGTAATCAAAAGTAATCATTTGGTACTCGGATTCAAAAGTAACGAAATACGAAAAGTAATCAAATCCAAAAGTAATCAAAGTAATCATTTGGTACTCGGATTCAAAAGTAACGAAATACGAAAAGTAATCAAATCCAAAAGTAATCAAAGTAATCATTTGGTACTCGGATTCAAAAGTAACGAAATGCGAAAAGTAATCAAATCCAATTGATTACTTTTGGATTTGATTACTTTTCGTATTTCGTTACTTTTGAATCCGAGTACCAAATGATTACTTTTGATTACTTTTGGATTTGATTACTTTTCGTTACATCGATGGAAAGAGGACACTCCCTAGATCACGAATATATCATTTTTAATTCGCTACGATGTTTAGTTTCACTGTAAATCGCGTTTGAAGAGAAAAAAGGTGTCAAGTTTGAAGTCTCTGCGACGCTTAGTTTGGCCGCAAATTGCGTTTAAAGGCAAAAGTTGGGTTTTCGTATCGTGTTATACATCGATGGAAAGAGGGCACTTCCTGGATGACGAATATGTTGTTTTTATTTCCCTACGATGCTTACTTTCACTGCAAATCGCGTTTAAAGAGAAAAATACGTCGATTTTTCAAAATTGGTTTTTCGTATCGTGCGATATATCGATGGAAAGAGGACACTCCCTAGATCATGAATATATCATTTTTAATTCGCTACGATGCTTAGTTTCACTGTAAATCGCGTTTGAAGAGAAAAAAGGTGTCAAGTTTGTAGTCTCTGCGACGCTTAGTTTGGCCGCAAATTGCGTTTAAAGGCAAAAGTTGGGTTTTCGTATCGTGTGATACATCGATGGAAAGAGGGCACTTCCTGGATGACGAATATGTTGTTTTTATTTCCCTACGATGCTTACTTTCACTGCAAATCGCGTTTAAAGAGAAAAATACGTCGATTTTTCAAAATTGGTTTTTCGTACCGTGCGATATATCGATGGAAAGAGGACACTCCCTAGATCATGAATATACCATTTTTAATTCGCTACGATGCTTAGTTTCGCTGTAAATCGCGTTTGAAGAGAAAAAAGGTGTCAAGTTTGAAGTCTCTGCGACGCTTAGTTTGGCCGCAAATTGCGTTTAAAGGCAAAAGTTGGGTTTTCGTATCGTGTTATACATCGATGGAAAGAGGGCACTTCCTGGATGACGAATATGTTGTTTTTATTTCCCTACGATGCTTACTTTCACTGCAAATCGCGTTTAAAGAGAAAAATACGTCGATTTTTCAAAATTGGTTTTTCGTATCGTGCGATATATCGATGGAAAGAGGACACTCCCTAGATCATGAATATATCATTTTTAATTCGCTACGATGCTTAGTTTCACTGTAAATCGCGTTTGAAGAGAAAAAAGGTGTCAAGTTTGTAGTCTCTGCGACGCTTAGTTTGGCCGCAAATTGCGTTTAAAGGCAAAAGTTGGGTTTTCGTATCGTGTGATACATCGATGGAAAGAGGGCACTTCCTGGATGACGAATATGTTGTTTTTATTTCCCTACGATGCTTACTTTCACTGCAAATCGCGTTTAAAGAGAAAAATACGTCGATTTTTCAAAATTGGTTTTTCGTACCGTGCGATATATCGATGGAAAGAGGACACTCCCTAGATCATGAATATACCATTTTTAATTCGCTACGATGCTTAGTTTCACTGTAAATCGCGTTTGAAGAGAAAAAAGGTGTCAAGTTTGAAGTCTCTGCGACGCTTAGTTTGGCCGCAAATTGCGTTTAAAGGCAAAAGTTGGGTTTTCGTATCGTGTTATACATCGATGGAAAGAGAGCACTTCCTGGATGACGAATATGTTGTTTTTATTTCCCTACGATGCTTACTTTCACTGCAAATTGCGTTTAAAGAGAAAAATACGTCGATTTTTCAAAATTGGTTTTTCGTATCGTGCGATATATCGATGGAAAGAGGACACTCCCTAGATCATGAATATACCATTTTTAATTCGCTACGATGCTTAGTTTCACTGTAAATCGCGTTTGAAGAGAAAAAAGGTGTCAAGTTTGAAGTCTCTGCGACGCTTAGTTTGGCCGCAAATTGCGTTTAAAGGCAAAAGTTGGGTTTTCGTATCGTGTTATACATCGATGGAAAGAGGGCACTTCCTGGATGACGAATATGTTGTTTTTATTTCCCTACGATGCTTACTTTCACTGCAAATCGCGTTTAAAGAGAAAAATACGTCGATTTTTCAAAATTGGTTTTTCGTATCGTGCGATATATCGATGGAAAGAGGACACTCCCTAGATCATGAATATATCATTTTTAATTCGCTACGATGCTTAGTTTCACTGTAAATCGCGTTTGAAGAGAAAAAAGGTGTCAAGTTTGAAGTCTCTGCGACGCTTAGTTTGGCCGCAAATTGCGTTTAAAGGCAAAAGTTGGGTTTTCGTATCGTGTTATACATCGATGGAAAGAGGGCACTTCCTGGATGACGAATATGTTGTTTTTATTTCCCTACGATGCTTACTTTCACTGCAAATCGCGTTTAAAGAGAAAAATACGTCGATTTTTCAAAATTGGTTTTTCGTATCGTGCGATATATCGATGGAAAGAGGACACTCCCTAGATCATGAATATATCATTTTTAATTCGCTACGATGCTTAGTTTCACTGTAAATCGCGTTTAAAGAGAAATAAAATGCACGACTGGATCGCACGAACTTGCTCTTATGTAAAAGTACTTTGGAATTTAAGATACATTTTATAAATATAAAACATGAATTTAAAATGAAATTGCCGTCTGATTTCTAGAAAAGTATGAATGCAAACGAACTTTAAAAAATCGTTTTATTATTAAATATATTTTTTATATAAGAAATTTCTTTAAAATTTTTCAAGAAAAAAATGTGGGATGCGAATTTTAAGTACTCGTATTTAATAATATTGATTTTAGTAAATAATTTCAAAAAATAATCGTTCATAGGTTTTGAAGATATCGATTTTTCAAAAAAAAAATTTTTTCAAAAAAACCCAACAAATAATTTTTCGAATATTTTTATATACAATATTATTTTAAACTTAGGGCGACTTCTTCTGAAAATTGTTGGTTAAAATCGTTAGAGCCGTTCATGAGAAAGTCGAAAATCAAAAAAACGGTTCTATGACAGGTACCGTTAATAACATTTTGCCCCAAATTTTTTTTTACCAAAACGTAGTCCATGTCCATAATATCACACCTATTTTTTTTATCAAAATCGTTAGAGCCGTTTACGAGATAAATAAGATTTTGCATTACGGGTGTATGGGGGGTACTGTAAGTTTTAGAGCTAAACAAAAAATTCCAATTTCCCCTCTAGGTAATCACCGAAGACCCTTAAGTACCAAGTTTGAAGAAAATACCTCCAGTAGTTTAGGCTGTAGTTCGAGGTACAGACATACAGACATACAGACAGACAGACAAACGGAATTGTCGGACCCACTTTTTTCGTCTTCGCTATCATCGTAATGTTAACTTTCATCAAAATCTCGAGTTCAATTTTTTTTTCAAATGCAGATCTTGCCCTACAGTACCTACTCGTATATCGCAAGTAAAAATACATGCAAAGTTGAAAATAGTCGTTTAACAAAGTTTTTAATTATTTAAATTAATTAATTAACTTATTTATTTAAAAACAACAATTTTACCTTAAGACTTCAGAAATACTTTTTTTTTTGACCACACTAATGTTTAATATTTGTTTCTTCATTTTATTTAAACATTGACCATAGTGTAACAAAGATATAATTTAAATAACTTCAATCCAAAAATACGGAAATATTTATCTACGCAAGACAATATTCTTGGTTTATCGGTTTTCCGATCTCGTGGCTGACAGTGCCACGAAACACGATGACCTACTTTGTACTCGTAACCAAAACCTTAAAGAACTCAAATCCAAAAGTAATCAAATTTAAAAGTAATCAAATCCAACAGTAACGATATGTAACGAAAAGTAATCAAATCCAAAAGTAATCAAAAGTAATCATTTGGTACTCGGATTCAACGTAACGAAATACGAAAAGTAATCAAATCCAACAGTAATCATTAGTAGTCGTTATTCTGGTAATCGTTAGTAATCGTTACTATGGTAATCGTTAGTAATCGTTACTCAAAAAAGTAATCGATTACTTTGATTACTTAAAGTAATCGTTACTTAGTAACGATTACTAACGATTTCTTACACCACTACTTGCAAAAAGTCTATGCAAACTCAGGCTGTGTGGGCTGTTGCTCTGTCCTACTAAAACCTGAAATCTTCCAGCTCGAGCTATTCCAATTCGGGCAGAAAAAATACTAAATCATGACAGGTAACGTGAAGAATTCACAGTAGCCTCTCGATCGTTTTCTTCAAAAAAGTAAGGAGTGATGGCGGTCAGCCATCAGACGAATAGGGGGAATAACGTGTAGCATACGAAAACATGCACGTGCCGTAACTATTCGGGACTGGTGGAAGTCTGATCATAGCCTCTCCGCGGCGGCCGCTAGAAACAAGCCTTTTAAAAAGGTTTGGCTAATATGATCAGGCTGGTTCCTCAGGTTGGCGACAGGTTAATTCCCTGTCCCGTAAAACTTTATGAATTACGAGACCGACAACAAGCCTCGGAAACGGACTGATCTCACGACGACAACCCACGCAAAGAAAAAGGAAAAACGATTTACGAATTTTCTTATGGAACGTACGATCGCTCTATAGAGCTCGAGCTGCTCAGCAGCTAGCTGATGACCTGTCAAAATATAAAGCTGACATAACAGCTCTTCAAGAAATCAGATGGACAGGGAATGGTGTTTTACAGAAGTAAGAATATGACATATACTACAGATGTCATACAAAACACCATGTGCTCGGGGTAGTCTACCATCATCGGCTTTAACGCTATAAGCGAAAGGCTATGCACCCTTCGCGTGCGAGGCAAATTTACGCACATCAGCCTCATTAACGTTCACGGACCTACGGAGGAGTCCTCAGACGAAGAAAAAGAGACTTACTACTTACAAGTCGAGAGGGCCCTCAATGCCTGTCCAAGGTATGATGTTAAAATCATCCTTGGGGATTTGAACGCAAAAATAGGTCGGGAGCCGGTATTCAGGCATTACGCAGGCACCCATAGTTTGCATGAGAACACTTATGACAATGGACTTCGAATCTTAGAATTGGCAGCATCGAAAAACATGGTCGTTGCGAGTAGCAGGCTCCCGCGTAAAGATATCTACAAAGCCACCTGGGTATCACCTGATGGAGTCACTCGTAACCAAATGGACCACGTGTTGATAGACCGTCGCCACTACTCGAACTTGATGACGGTACGAACGTACCGAGGTGCCAATATCGACTCGGATCACTATCTTGGTGGTATGGTTTTCCGAGGGCGGATTGCCTTGCGAAGACGCATTGCATCCGCCGATCAGGTTCGAATCAACACGGCTGCCCTGCGCAATGAAAACACCAGTAACACCTTTGGTAATGCGTTAGGACTCGCCCTAGAATCACTTGATTTAGGGAGAGTAAGTCCTGGAGCCAGTATGCTGGGCGTAAATGAAAAGTGGACAGGCCTTAAGAATACTGTCATTAGTACTGCCAACTCCATCTTATGCAGCAGTCGTAAAAATCGGAACGACTGGTTGGATGATGAATGCAAGATAGCGACTGAATGTAAGAATGTTGCGTACCGAGCAATGCAACAATAGAACGCGGGCACGCGAAGAGGAATATAAAGAGCTCAGAAGAATAGAAAAACGGCTTCACAGACATAAAAAATCAGCCTGGGAGAAGAACATAATCTGTGAAATAGAAAGACGCGGAAGTTCTACCAATCCGTCCGAAACATGACGCAGTACACACCACGCTGCACATACTGCAAGGACGGAGAGGGAAATCTGATCACCGATCCTGAAAGTATACTGGAGCGATGGAAAGTGTACTTTAATGAATTGCTAAATGGTCAGCTCACTGCAGAAGTGGAGGCTCCACTACTGCTTCAAGAAGAATACCCTATGTTGCCGCCACCAAGCATAGAAGAGGTTGAGAAGGCTATAGGCCGGCTTAAACAGAACAAAGCCCCGGGAGCCGACGGCATACCAGCCCAATTATTCCATCACGGCGGGCCAGCCTTACGTCAAGCAATTCATGATATTATAGTGCACGTATGGAAGCAGGAAGAAATGCCACAAGACTGGCGCAAAGGCATAATATGCCCCATACCTAAGAAGGGAGATGTCACAACGTGCAGCAATTATAGAGCTATCAAGTTGTTGGGTACCGCCTAAAAGATACTCTCCTCTATCCTACAAGACCGGATAACCCCATGCGCTAAAACCGTCATCGGACAATATCAGTGTGGTTTCATTCCAGGCAAATCAACAACTGATCAGATCTTTACCCTTAGGCAGGCGATGGAAAAATGTTTAGAATTTAACATCCCAACATACCATCTGTTTATAGACTTTAAGGCCGCCTATGATAGCATAGCCAGGGTAGAACCTTACAAAGCCATGAGAGAATTCGGCATCCCAAATAAATTGACACGACTATGTAGGTTGTTGACCATGACCAACGTAACAAGCCAAGTAAAAATAGCCGGATTGCTATCCAGACCAATCAACATCTTTAATAGACTCCGACAAGGGGACGGTTTGGCCTGCCTCCTCTTCAACCTGGCTTTGGAGAAAGCAACCCCTGACTCTGACACGGTAATAAGAGGGACCATCGTCAACAGGTCCAGCCAGTTACTGGCTTACGCAGACGACATTGACATCATCGGAAGAACCGAACAAGCTGTACACGATTCCTCATCCAGATCGAGCAGGCGGCACAAAATCTGGGGCTGCACATTAGTGAAGGTAAAACAAAGTACATGGTGGCGTCGAATGCGAGAGGAACAGTTGGTCAAACAATCAAGGTAGCGGAGCACGAATTTGAAGTGGTGCAATCCTTTAAATACCTTTTGTCAATAATAGCAGCCGATAACAATATAGAAGAAGAAATACGCGGCGGCTTCTCAAATCCAACAGAGCCTACTATGGTCTGTCAAAGCTCTTCAAATCCAGAAATCTCACCATAACTTCAAAACTGCTGCTGTACAGGACCATGGTCCTGCCAGTTCTCACATATGGATCCGAGACTTGGGTGCTTAGCAAAAGGCACTCCGACCTCTTAGCTGCGTTCGAGAGAAAAGTCTTAAGGAGAATTGTTGGCCCCATATGTGAGGAAGGACGATTCCGGAGACGGTACAATCATGAACTGTACGCAATCTACCTTGAAGCTGATATCGTGATAAAAATTAAGCTCGGTAGACTCCGGTGGGCAGGGTACCTAGCTCGCATGAGCGAAGAGAAACCTGCTCGGAAAGTTCTTTGTGGTACATTCTATGGTAGACGACAGCGTGGTAGAACATGCTTTCGCTGGAGAGATGGATTAAATCAGGACGCCCGAAGCCTTGGGGTGCGCAACTGGATGGCGTCGGCTAGAGACCGGGATAGGTGGAGAGACTTGTTGAAAGAGGCCAGGACCGGAGCCCGGTTGTCGAGCCGATGATGATGATGATCCCCATTATTGATATTGCACACCACGCTATCACTCTATTGGAGTCTAATGGCCACTGGTGGAACTCCTCGGTGTATATCTCACTCCAGTAGCGCATATCCACTTAGGTAAAAATGTGCCTCATCAGAGAAGAAAACGATAGCATTTCGAGGCAATGCATCAGCAAGCATGTTTTCACTAGTCTGGCTTTAAAATCTCGTGGCGACAATTCTTGGACGACAATGATCTTTTTTAACGATTTGTTGACTAGAACGCAATGCCAACGGTACCGGTCTGTTTTCAAAGTGAATGCCTAGAAGATTGCTCAAAACTACCCCACATTTAACAATGCGAAACCCATACAATGGAAGTTATTGCCGATCCAAATAGTCATGCCCAGGTCTCTGCTGATATTACCAAAGTTTTTGACATGGTGAACCACAATATTCTTTCGGACAATTTTTTCTGTGCGGGATTTAGAAATTTAATTACAAAAGGTTAAAATTTGTGAAAGTTTGAGTACGAGTCTTGTTCTTAACCTATAGGTGTTTCCCAAGGATCTGTCCTTGGTCGTAATTTGTTTCCTGTCTACATAAACTTCCTTTTTTTTTATCAAAGGTTTGCCGGAAAAGTGAAAGCCTTTGCAGATGATTCGGGTTTTTCATTTGTTTCAACTAATTCTATGAATATAATTGCTGATATTAACTATATAATATAAATATATTACGAAGCCTCTTATAAAGTCAGTAACAAAACCAAACGTACTTTGACTTCCCATGAATGCCCTGATTTTGTAGGCGCACATCCGAAACGTCCAATTTTCCATAACTCAGACGCATAAATCAGGCTAAATTTGACCAATGGCATTGATTATATTGTTCTTCAGGGCAGTGATGGTTTGTGGTTTATTGGCATAGGGGTGTGACTTGAGAAAATCAAGAGATATCTACGTTCGGTATTCGCTCAAAATATCAATGTGGCATGGACTGTATGGCACGTAGCGCCAACCTGTTGTAACTACATGCCGTAGGTGTACATATCCATCCAATTCTGGCTAAAATAAAATGGTTATCATGGACCGATAGCGCTCGCGGTTGACGATGATAGCCTAGCCAACGTCGTTCTTTAAGAAGTATTTAAACGAGCATGTCACCAGTCCAAAATCCACTGCAAACAGTGACTTTCTCTGGATGCATTGCAATTTGCTAGGTCTTGTATGAATTGTGATGGTCCGAATTCGATGATTTGTTGAAAACCCCATTCATTTAGAAGTGGGCTTCGTCGTTGAATATGATACGAAATTGCGATCAATTTCCAAGAACTCGGGAGCCCATCAAACACACGTCGGTTTTCATGGTACTTAAATCTAAGCTCCTGGGTTAGTTAAGGTTTGTACGGGAGTAGACTCAAGTCATGACGCAAAATTCCCCAAGTTGTTGTCTGCGAAAGGCAAACTCTCCTGCACACTCTCATGGACAGCTACACCATTTTCGGCAGATCTTGCATTTCGCTAACGTTCTGGTATTAGCGGATTGTTCACTCAACCAGCATGTTGCGAATAGTCTTCTCGGAAAGACGATTTTGGCGAAGCTTGGGAATGATAAAACAATTTTATCATTTGCTCAAATTGTTGAACGATATAACTCTTCATGGACATACTTAATAAATGACAGTCAATTTGACAGCAGTAAGTTTCAACAATTTGGCCGCAATAACCCGTCAAAGTTCGGATACCTTTTTTGGAAAACCTTTTATATATGACAGCTATTCCAACTGGTGCTCTAATTGCAGCACTCCATTTTATTTCCCAGCATTGTCTTATAAGCACATTTTTCTGTTTTAAATTTATGCAAATGCTTCCTGTTTCCGTTTGACAGAAGCACATCCAGATACACAATAAAATTCAACATTTTGTCCGTGTGTTTGTATTGCAAGTCTACTGTTCCGTGTCCATCACAGTATTTTAAAATTTGTATAAATCAAGGAAAAACTTATAAAATTAAATTGTTGTGAAAGCATTTCAGATTTAAATTTGTAAACATTAAAATGTTTCGCAAAATAAATATTTTTTTTTGCACATTTCCTAATATCTGAAATGTTTCTGCTCTCCTCAAAATGTCTGTGCGATTGACTATGGAAGTCTATATTTAAAATGTTCCTCCCATCGCATCTCATGAATCAACATTTTATGTGTAAATAAACATTTTTACGAGTATTTTATTGTGGAAAACTTTTCTAAAAATAATTCGAAACCCAAATTTACTAACTTCGAAATGTAGCAAAGTATCTAAAATGATTCACAAATCATAAATTCGAAAGATTGGTGTAAGGAAAAAAGATACCTATACCATATGGATGCAGACAGTTTGAAACCACAATTATTTATAATCTGGATTACTTCAAGAAAATATCTCCTACATTTTTTTTTAATAGAAGTCAATTGATCTGAGATTTAAGAGACAAAAAAACTGATTTACATAAGACCGGATTTGTTTTTTTGCTACTGAGTGAGAACAGATTAGTGAACCATTCATTGTTCCCGGAGTCCAATACACAACAAAGCAAGAAAATGCTTCTTTTACTGATATGAAGTATTTGATATATTTAAGACGATTACTCGGGCGTGCAATAGAGGAGGCTTACTAGTCCTAATTATCAAAGACATTTTGCACTCCAGAAAAACCTATTTGCTCCTAATAGGATAACCCAACCCGAATGCTGTTGTAACATTGCAATTTTTCATTTAAAGAGTTACCCATAGAAAACACAGGCAGGTGTTAGACGATCCGTCAGCCGAACATACCCAAATGAATCAACAGAGCAAATAGAAGGGACCCCTGAGGTTAACCGATTATTGCGAAAATTTGTTCATCACAAACACCCTCTGTCCTGATGATCGCTCATTTGCTGACATTTTCTGGCCTCGTTGTAAGAAAACAAAGCAAAATAGAAAAGATGTCATCCTTTATCTTTCTGTGTTTTAAAAGAAAATCAAAAGAAACAAAAAAAAAACTTTCGAAACTGCCCCGACGACAGCACCCTAGGTAGCACCGCCTTTTTAAGGTTCTTCCGTGTACTCTCATCTGTCACCACATGTTGGCACCATCCGAAGATCGATAGATACCGTTCTTTGACATTTCATTCGAATTCTAACTCGTACTGTTTAGCACACTTTTTGTCATGCTGCTCACCAACTGCACTGACAATAGAATACTCAATTCGAAACATTTTTGGAAAAAGAAAAATAAACTTAAAAAAAACCCTCTGATCTGACACGATCTCTGATCAAAAGAACCAAACCAAAACAGTCAAAAGAAAACAATAAAGTGGCCAAGAGAGACAGACTGGCGAACATGGCTGACGCGAATAGACAGGGCATCACTGAAAATTGAACCAAATTAAAACTGTCGGTGTGGAGCGGCACGCAAAATTACTTCTGAAGAAGAGTTTTCTTTTTTGAAATCCGATAGTGATAATGAAGAGCTATTCGATGAGAAAATAAATTTGTTTTCCTCCAAATATTTTTGCTATATTCCAGCTGTGATGTATTCCCAAGTAGACTCGCACTACATATACGAAACACTTGTCTGTCAGAGAGTTTGATTTAAAAGCGCCGCCGCCGAAAGCGCGAGTTGATTTTTGTTTGACAGAAAATTCCGTTTAAGAAGTAGGGCAAACCGGGGTTGGATGTCATGGATTTTTATATTTTTATTTCTTCTATAGTCGTTCTTCAGTCTGGGAATGTTTTTTGGGTAAATGGAACAATAATAATTATTCGTCAATTGTTTTGATTAAAAGGTTTAAGCAAAATAAATGTTAAGGCTGGCAGTCCTTAAACAATTTTTTTTTTCAAATAAACATTTTCAATAATTTACCCCATATAAATATAATCTACTATGTATGATTTTAGGTTTTCGATCTCCAAGTTGTGTGTAATTTTTAAGAATGGAATGTGTAAATTATTTGAGATATAATGTTCTTTTCCCGAAGATACACTGCATCTATGTGAATCGGATTAAAACTCATAAGCTTACAGGGGAATTTTTGGAAAATTACTAATTGTTTTTGTTTTAAAAACAGCAAGTTATTAAGCTGCATTTAAACTATCAGTGTTTTACTCCGTGTACGTTGTTCGTTGTTACTCGTACGCGGAACAACGAGAATGTAAATGATAAAAACGAACATCGAACTAACAACGAATGAAGAACGTACATATTCAAAGGAGCTCTGAAATTTCGGTGTTCTTTGTTCGTTGTTACCCGGAAAACGTGTGTTTAAGTGCGAAAACTGTTTAAATAAACATTGTTTTGCAGTGCCGTGTAACTTTTAGGGACATTTTTGAAGTTTTTTTTATTAGAGAATGGAGCATCAGAAGGTTTCATTATAAATTGGGGTACCTATAGGTAAATAAATTAAATATTTTGTCTATGGGTTTTATCTTTCTAGTATTTATAATAATACTTTATATATAATAATTAGAGGAACATGCAAAAAAGCACGATATTATTGCGCTAGTTTAGAAAATAAAACAGATTTGTATCCTATAAATGTTTCCTTTTCAGCAATCAACCATTCGTCCAACAGGATCTTCTTTTTTCTCAACTATTATTAGTGCCGCCACTGCCAACAATGTGCTTGTTGTTAAGAATGAACAACTGAAAAACAAAATCGAATTAATGTAAATGCTTCTTCGTTGTACGTTGTTGAGAGAAGAACGAACAACGTACAGCGAATGAAGAACGAAAGTCTAAATGGGGCTTTAGACAAAACTCTACAGTTTTATTGTACTTTATTGAAAAAACAATAACTTTAAAATAAGTAGGAAATACAAAACTACACTGCGCGTCACCAGGTTAGCACAATAATTCCTCGCGTAAGTGATTCGTTTAACCCATTACCGCCCTCTGTACTCGCGCGAGTACACCTATGCAATCAACGTTTTATTACTGTTCGTGTAGATACGAGTATGATTTCCAGGAAAGTAGTATTTTGAATTTTAAATAAATACCAGTTGCTGTGTTTTATTAAATAAAAGTTGACCGTTGATGCGAAAGTGTATGTCTATTTTTGTAGTTACAAATAGAAATGAATAAAATAAAGTTAAAAAATAATTTTCAATAGCATTTTTTTTGGGCGTTAATGGGTTAATACATTTAAACAATGTGCTCATAGCTTCGATTTTAAACTATGATCCAAATAAATGGCTGACCTTGCGCGCTTGATACTTTTAATTAGTTTCGCATAAAATGGGAATATTGTTTCCCAGGCTGGTAAACTTCACGAACCAGCCATCCCCACATTATTTCCAGTTAAATGATGTCTGGTGAATAAGGCTGTGACTGCCTTAAACTGATATTTTGGCCTTCATTTCACGACCTAAAAATCCAGTGGGTGGGCAGTGTGAATCGCAGCATTGTCGTGTTAAAAATGCCATGGAAAATTTACTAAAAAAATTTTAAAACGAGGAAAGATAGTTTTAAGTACGCTTTTGGAAGTGTTTGCTTTCCTATTTGCTGTCAAACTAAACAATTTTTTGCCCTAACTCCTTTGTATCTAATTCTGTCCTTTTTAGTTATTAACAAAATGTTTCCGTTGGACCGTTTATTTCTCGTTTTGTTGATTCTTACTCCATTCAAAATAAATTCAATAAACTAGATGATGAACTTAGTCCTGATCCTGATCTCGCTGCCATTCTTCTAAAAAAATGCTCTTCCAACCTTTTTCTTTCTATTTCAAAAATCTTTTTTTTTTTTTTTTTTTTATTTTTATTTGCTTATCCTATTTAAATATACAGTAACAATGACAATAATAATCAAATTTACGATGACAGATTTTTACAATTTACATTTTAGCATTAATCGATGTTACGTTAATCTTCAGCCTTTCCCTTAGTCAAGATGAATTTCCTCAGGTTTGAAAATCCTCTTTCATAATCGCAATATTCAAATGGGTTCGAAGGTTGATGTTAAAAATTATCGTCCAATTACCAAGCTTTCACACATACCAAAACTCTTACGAAATTTTAAATTTCTCTTGCACATCTATAATCTCCCCCAGACAACATGGCTTTCTCAAATGCAGTTCTACAACCACTGACTTTGTTGAATTTATCTCATTCACGCTCTCCGCCTAAGAGAAAGGCTGCGACGTCGATGTTATTTCAACCGATTTCAGCAAGGCCAAAACTATGGACTACTACTTTTTAAATTGTCCACTCTTGGCCTTGAAACTTCTTTGATAAAATGGATATCCTCATACCTAGAAAACCTTTATTACACCATTCGTTTCAGATCCGCCAACTTGCCATTTCTAAACTACCTACAGTGGCCTCCAAGGCAGCCACCTAGACCCTATTTTTGCATTGTTATAATGAACGATATTGAAAGGATCATCAAACATTCATCTATCTCACTATACGCCGGTGATACTAAATTTTTATGGCCCATTTTTTCAACATCACTCTTCTCTTATTCATCAGGATCTTAACTGTTTTCCAGTTCAGTGTCATAAAAACTAATTGGAGATTAATACTGCTAAGTGGAATCAAACAGTCTTTCACACAAACGCATCAAAACTTCTGCCCGTCTCAAACTTCTTCTTAATCATCAAATTACCACCGTTCATTTCATTCATGACCATGGCACATTATGTAACCAGGACCTCAATTTTCTCACTCACATAAACGATATCATTCTTAAAGTTAATTCAGCACTTGGCTTTGTCAAATATTGGTCTAAGAAATTCTCACAGCCTTGACTCCTTGTAAGCTTCAATTTTTTATTTCACTTCCACAGATAACGATTTTCCACATTAATTTTAAAAGACTACGTACTTGTACCTACTTGAGCAGAAAAAATTTGGTTTGTATTTTTATTCTCCTTAAACGATGAACTTATATGGGTACACGCAAACCAACTACTAAGTGAGTTTCAGGCTGGGTTCAGAACAGGATACTTTACCATAGACCATCATCGCTAATTCGTTAAAACTGTTTGGATTGGGAAAGTCGCTGAAGTTTGAACGACTATTGGAGAATTTGTACATGGAAATCAGGGCAGCAGCTTGGAATGATAAAAATGTATCTAAGTGGTTCCAGGGGAAGACAGGAGTCAGGTAAGGTTGTGCGCTAAACCCAAGTTTATATTGCACTTTTCACCGAAGACATAACGAGGAAATCACCTGTAGGTGTACATTAGGCAGGAACTGTTATAAAAGCACTGGCGCAAGATTTTATACAGCTTAGTATTAAGGAATTAGTATGATACTACTTAACAATTTGCAAACTTTAAAGTAGTTTACTAACTCTTTCCTAATTGTAAAGATTTTGTAACTAATATCGTGCTAAGGTTTTTTTTTCAATATATTGCTTCTAAAACAAACCCAGTTCGTGTTAAAAAAAAGTAAAAGGACGTTTTTTGACCTTTATAAATTTAAACAGTTATATATAATTAGCATGATACTAAGAAAATAAAATAAGTAGGTATATGATGATTTCAACTTTAATAAAATGTTAGAGAAAGTATGATGCTCAACTCAATTGAAGTTTTCAAGTATTTATCATACTAAAACAGTTTTAACATCGTTCCAATTCCAATCAAATTTTGCGCCTAAGTACTTGTTAGTAAAGCAGAGACTATTAGGCAGCTGAAGCAGAATATTCGACACGAAATTCGCAGCCTGAATCATTATGAGGTGTAATGGAAAACGCGCTAAAAAGACCCATAGTCTGTATCGAGGTGAATGGTGGACATTTTTCTGATGCCATATCTCATATGTCATACATACGAGTTCAAAGTGCGTCTTAATTTCCATAAAATGTTTTCAATATACATATGTATCTATGTATCTATAAGCAAAATTAATTAAAACAAATTATTATGACAGGGATAAACGTGCTTAACATTGATAGGTCCAATTTGGCCCACCCTGTACGTGTAAAGTAGTTTGCGGACAGCTCTACAACAAATTTATAAAATTCAATATCGCCCGATATGCCTCAGCATCCCCTTACTTATACTCCTTACGAAAACGTACAAAATAACACCACACATGCGGGATTCAATTGAAAATTGGAAATTTGAAAAACACCCACTTTCGAGCTCTATTTATCATTCCAAAAGCATTATACAGGCAGGCAGACCGCGAATGGTTTGTTTGAAAGGCCATCCAAAAGAACGAGCACCAATTCTAGGTAATTATGTGTTTAATCTTTCATTTCTTATTGAACAACCCCCACGAATCGGTGGTGAGCAATTGCTTTTTATCTTTTGTTTGTTTACAAACAGATAATTACAATCACAATTCCTTTGAATTATGTATCCACCACCGCGTAGCCGCTTTATCCACCGCACCGCCAACACGACAAAATCGCTTTGTTATTGTTTTAAGGCTGATCTCCATAATGAAAACCATTGAACAAGAGTAGTGTGTTTGTTTACACATTCAACACCAACAACACCATTATAACCACCGTGTGCCGAAACCGAAATACGGGATTGTTTTCCGCCGATTATCCTACATCCGCCAGTGCGTCATAATCAGAGCTAAACGAGTAACTCGTCCTAGGACTCGATTCGTTTTTATCCTAAGACACGTGTGCGCACTTTGGGAGTGCAATGTTTTGAAAACTTCGCTTAATTGGAGAGTGTCGTGCTCGCAATTCGAAATTTGAAACTGTATGTGGATTTGACTGATTTTGAACAAAGTAAATTGTACACGTGCCAACACCCTTGTAAGCGGGTGTTTTGCTATTGTATGGCGAAACGAGGGTTGATACAACTTTTTGTAACTTACTTAACGATGTTTGTCTTCACCACTTCGCACAAACAAACTTACGCTGCTGCGTGCCATTTTCGTTATAATATTCTTTCCTTCAAATGTTGGTCATTCGAACATGATGCTCATTAGTTTTTATTGAAAGGCTACACCAAAAATGTTGAATCTCTTGGCACATAGGGAAGGCGAGGTCGCAGGGTAGCATTTTTATGCTAGAAAGCCACAATATTTGTGTTTCGTTCTGGGATTTTGAGGTCTCATGTTGCATTGTTTCGTGTTGCTATATTGCTCGCTAATAAAACCGCGCTCGGATAACATGAGGTGGCTTACATACTACATAGTCTCTTAATATTCACCCCTCCATTACTCATGTCGTCTGTGATTTACGACAGATTTTGTATGATTCGTTGGGGTTTTTTTTTTGATATAACATTCCATGACATTCTATCAGCTTTATGTTGTGTATTCGTTTTATTTTTTACTTTATTCGCTAGGTGAGAGATGAACGATTCAAAAGAGTAACTCGTTAAATATTATTTCATTTATTCACGAGTGTTGAATTTTAATTATGAACTACTATTGGTACACAGTAACCACCGCAGACGAAAAAATGGATTTTGCAAGATTAAATTCGGTTTTGATAATAAGAAAGAAAAAAATGCTACTATTTAAGCAGCTCCTGGTCCATGAAGGGTCTCTGCATAAAGCCCTTTACATCCCTTGCGTGATCCCGAGCACGCTGCTTCGAGTCATCTTGGACAAGCGCTCTGGCATCTGCGATGGCTTATTCTTTCAAGCGGAGCAGAGGTTCGATCTTCCTTGCCGTCTCGATCCTGGTTCATGGGTGCTGCGATTTGAAGACTTGGATGGAGCATTGTTGAATATTCGATTGATGTGGGGTTATCCAATGTATTCTGCGTCTTTTGGCTTTCTGGACTTCATCTTGGTGCAGTTCATAGAGTGTGCAGTTGCATTTTCTCCTTCATTCGCACTCTTCGCTTCGAATTTTTCTTTCCAGAGAGACCAGTATATTCAACACTCGGGATAGTAATGCACAACTAGAAGTATAAGAGCTTTGAAGAGTGTGCACTTTTTCTTAGGCATGAGGAGTTTTGAACCCATTTGTTTCGTCAAATCGAAGAATTTGCGGTTTCGTATGCCAATTCTTCGTCGGATCTCCTTTAAGGTGTCGTTCTTGGAGTTAATATTAACTCCTTA